>CM056050.1:544652406-545252406 GCA_029574335.1 Rana kukunoris | reverse complement strand
ATGACACTGGCTGGGAAGGGGTTATCATCAGGGGCGATCAAAGGGTTAAATGTGTGCCTAGGGAGTGCTTTCTAACTGTGTGGGGGTGCTTTAACTGTAAGAAAACAGAGATTTGTGTTCCTACTTTGCAGAAACACAATATCTCTGTCTTCCCTACTAACAGAACAGCGATCTGCCTTGTTTAAATTGGCAGACCGCCATTCTGCATCTCTCAGGAATGATCAGTGGGTCAGTCGGACATCAGGTCCACCGGACTCACTAATTGGTTCCCTCTGTGTCCAATCACAGGTATGTGATTTCACACAGGAGAGCCCACACGCTGCAGTACATATATGTGGGGCGGTTGGCAAGTAAAAAAGCTTCTACACTATGAAGACTTCTCTCTTTCTTCTCATTGTTTCATGCTGGGAGATGATTGTTAATATTAATGAGCCAAGTGATGCTGCTGTTTGGGATATAAAAAGCCGCGCCACACAGAGGTTGATAACACCAGTGTAAGTGATGGTAAAAGTAATAAAACACTAAAGTCCATTAACGTCCATAATGGTTGCAATAATGATGAATCTCGGAAGCGATCCTCTGTGAAGTGTCACCAAACGCACACACGTCAGAAGGTGCACCCGCCACCACATGAAAAAGCAGCTTACCAGAGGTCAGACCTATGCTAGCGTCTGACTATAACCCAGTCAACGGCCTTTGGTTCCTTGAGGTTCCCACGATCAATACGAGTAGACCAGGAGAGGGACACTTCTTAAACTCCGGAAGAAAAGAAGGCGCACATAGCATAATTCCGTATCGAAAAATTTATTGTAAAAAGTAAAATTGTACTTACACAGCACATGTAGTAAACGAGCATTTAAGAACAAATACAGGTATTGCCGGCCGGCATGTAAGAGCCCTTCCTCCTCAGCGTGGTGACGTCACTGCGTCGCCTCCCAGACGCGTTTCGTCACAAAGAGGACGTTTTGAAAAGGGCTCCTACATGCCGGCCGGCAATACCTGTATTTGTTCTTAAATGCTCGTTTACTACATGTGCTGTGTAAGTACAATTTTACTTTTTACAATAAATTTTTCGATACGGAATTATGCTATGTGCGCCTTCTTTTCTTCCGGAGTTTAAGAAGTGTCCCTCTCCTGGTCTACTCGTATTGATCGTGGGAACCTCAAGGAACCAAAGGCCGTTGACTGGGTTATAGTCAGACGCTAGCATAGGTCTGACCTCTGGTAAGCTGCTTTTTCATGTGGTGGCGGGTGCACCTTCTGACGTGTGTGCGTTTGGTGACACTTCACAGAGGATCGCTTCCGAGATTCATCATTATTGCAACCATTATGGACGTTAATGGACTTTAGTGTTTTATTACTTTTACCATCACTTACACTGGTGTTATCAACCTCTGTGTGGCGCGGCTTTTTATATCCCATTGTTTCTTGTTTATCACACGTTTGCTGCAGCCTGTAGTCTTTTTTGGGGGGAGGGGGTTTTCCCAGCGCGGTTTTTTGTTGTTTTATGATGCTGCTGTTTGTTGCCAAAAAAGGGGACCCATGAATGAATGAATGAATAAATGAATGAATGAAAACTTATATAGCGCAGCACATGCGAACTTAATCGCCTCTGGGCGCTTGTTGTTCCTGTCTCCTTTGGTATCAAAAGAGATGAGTCTTGTCATTGATATAGATAGGTTCCAACGTGAACCTACCTGGTTGTGGTGAATTACTGCAGGTGCTGTGCAGATAATTACGGGGAGGGTTGAGGGGGGAATTATTTTGCCGAATGCTTTGCCGGATCCCTTCGACTTTGTTAATGAAGTAATCCGACAATTCACTGCAAAATTCTTGTGAGTCCGAATTGGGGGCTTCAAGACATCCTGGATTCATGGTCTGAGTGACCAGCTTGAAGATTTCGCGTGGACGATTAAGGGCACTGTTGATAACCTTAGAAAAATAGTTTTTCTTGGCTTTGAAGATTTCTTTGTGGTATTTCCTTGTTGTTGCTTTGTAGACGCTGAGGTTCTCGTCTGAAGAGCTTCTTTTCCAGGCGGCTTCCGCCCTTCTACGTTCTTGCTTCAGTAACGCCAGTTGGTTGTTGAACCAGCTGGAGTTATTTTTCCGGATGCGGGTTTTGCGTTTCGGCGCTATTAAGTCGGCTGACTGTAATAGGGCTGTATTTATGGTATCCAGTGTTTCTTCAGCCGTTTGGTTCGGCTGAATTGTATTAATTTTTTTCCTTAACATGGTTTTGAAGAGTTCCGAGTGGAGCTTCTTCTGACATCTAGTCCAGTGTGTTGTCACTGGATTTGATGTTTAAGTTAAGGAGGGGAATTTGGAAATAATGAATTTAATTGCATGGTGATCTGTCCATGGCAACGGTTCATTTTCCAAGATTTTTATTTCCAGATCTTGTCTGAAAATAAGATCGAGTGTGTGACCTGAAGCATGTGTGGGCCCACATACTAGTTGTTGTAGCCCTAATCCTTCAAGGTGATCGATGCAGGCGTCGGCAACGGGGTCTTGCGGGGAGTTGGCCCAGAGGTTGAAATCCCCGAGCCGCAAAAGGTGTTTGCTGTTGAGGGTATAGGTGGAGATAAAGTCCGTCAATGATGGAAGAAGCTGCGATTTTGGGCCAGGTGGCCTATAGCAGAGAAGAATCCGAATGGTCTCCTGGGAGTTTATTTGCAGTTGCAAAGTAAGGGTTTCCATGAATGGAAGAGGGTTTTGGAGGACTGGTTTAGTGATCGCAAGATGAGTCTTATGGATCACCGCCAGTCCTCCTCCTCTTTGTCCTATTCTGTTTTCCGTTATAATACGATCGTTTTCTGGCACCAGTTCTCTCTATAATAAAGAGGCAGTCTAAATCTTATTGTAGAATGAAATCATGGATTTCCAGCCGGTGTTTTACTGCCGATTTTGTGTTGATCAAAGCACATGATATATGCTTAGGCTGGGGCACACGGCTGAGATTTTTGATAGTCGGTCGTCGATCGATTCTCAGAAGTCGCTCAGCTCTTAGGGCTTTTTTAGTGATGGCTGGTAGTATTGCGGCAAATTGCCTCAAATCCCCAATGGTTTCTGCAGAATATTGCAGATTAACCATGGTCGCCAAACACCAGGGGGAGAGGGGGGGGGGGGCGGATTATCAAGGATTAACTTAATCCTTGATCCTGACTTGGTAGTTATTGAGTCAGAAGAGGGTGGTAGGTGACCCAATTACAAGGGAGTAGCAAGCTGGTATCTGGAGGGGGGGTGCGGGGGCCACTCGGTCGCGGCGATGAACGGGGGAGGGGTGGAGGGGCCCTACCTATCTACATCCCGTGGGCCACACATCCTACTCCTAGGAAGCGTGCGCCGGTAGCTACCGGGATGCAGTTCTAGCCCTAAGGAAGAGGGGGTGCTGCTGGTGTCAAGGGGGGATTGATGTGCAGCTGGCAGGTCGCAGCGATGAAGCAGGGGGGGTGGCGGGGGTCCTACCTATCTACATCCCGTGGACCACACGTCCTACTCCTAGGAAATGTGCGCCGGTAGCTGCCGGGATGCAGTTCTAGCCTTAGGGAAGTGGGGGGTCCTGCTGGTGTCCGGGGGGGATTGCTGTGTAGCTGGCAGGTGGATGGTGTATCAGGGGGAGGGGGGGCCGCAAGCTGTGGAAATACCCAACCAAACCACCGCCGGGGGCTACGCGGCTAGATTACTGTGAGTGGGCGACTCAGGGGGTGGCTGGTGGTGGCTGGGGGGTTCTGCAGGTGTCCGCGGGGGTTTGTGGTGTATTAGTAAATGAATGGAGCGGCGCGCCGCTAGGCCGCGGGTGAAGCCGCGGCCTTTCCTATATGCGGCGGCCGAAAATACTTCCAGAGGTGGCGCGAGGGCCTTCGCCGTGGCTTATCCTAAAAAGGACGGCCGCCAACGGAGCTCGGGGGGGTGGGAGAGCCCTGTAGATTAGGGGCTTACCTTTGTGAAGGCAGGGAGCGGCGGATCCAGGGGGAGAACCAGGAGAGAGTGGTGGGAGACGCCAGGGGAGAGCATGTGGTACAGCCCTGGATGTCAGGAGCTGTGTCCAGACCCAGCCAGCATGTGGCTACGAATGGTACTGCAACTGAGTAGTGTCCCATGACCCATGGAATGTCCTTCGCCTCCCAGTCATATATAAGTATCAAACAGCTCTAAAAAGCCACATGTATGAGAGGTGGAGTTAGTAAGATGATCAAACCCATGTGGGGGTGCCAGAAATATTTCTACACCCAGGCTTCTTTGACCCTAGAATCGGCCCTGAGTTGGAGGGACACTTGTCAAGAGATTTAGGGCCAGATTCACAGAGCCATTACGCCGGCGTTACAGGAGATGCGCGGCGTAAGTCTAAATTTGCGCATGCGTATCTGAAATCTACTTTTTTTGGACCGGCGTAATTTCGATAGACCGGCGTATCCGTCCGCGCAAAACTGCACTAGACACACCATTGATTTGCTATTCAAATATGCAAATGAGGGATTTACGGGGGTTCAAAAAAAGAACGTTGGTGCAGCGCAGGCTACGCGCTGTGCGCAACAGCTGCACGTCCTGTCTAAAATTTGACCATATAAAAAGGTGGAGTAAAATTAGACAATCCGTCTACATGTCAGCTAAAGCAACACTGTTAGTGAGGAGCTGAGCAGTCACACTTGCTGGACAACAATCTGTATGCCAACATGCCAGGGGCATCCTTGCTCATAGCTATACTAATGACTTTAGCTATACTAATGACTTTAGAGGAGCAAAGAAGGAGGAGGGCACGGAGGAGGGCACGGAGGAGGGCACAGAGGAGGGCACGGGAGAGGATATACCGCACACGCATAGACCTCTTTGGCATGAGTGATTCTGAGGTGTATCGCATCTTCAGATTCACCCCTCATGCCATCCTGGAATTAACCACAACCTTGCAGGATGACATCACCAGCCCAACACACCGCTCACATGCAGTGCAGCCACTGGTCAAGGTCCTGGCAACACTGCATTTCCTTGCCAGTGGCTCTTTTCAAAGAAGAAGTAGAGTGGTGGCTGGGATGTCACAATCCTCCATGAGCAGATGTGTGCACAAGGTTGTCCCCGCAATCCTCAGACGCATGGTCAACCAAATCATCAAACCAACTACTGAGGACCTACGGCTGAAGGCAATGACAGATTTCTACAGAATTGCCAGATTCCCACGGACCGTGGGGGCCATTGATTGCACACATGTGGCACTCCAGCCCCCCCAGGAGACAGAGCACATATACCGCAATCAGAAGCATTGGCATTCCATCAACGTACAGGTGATAGTCGATGCCCAATGCCTCATATGGCACGTCCGTGCCAAACACCCCGGATCCAGCCATGACAGCTACATATACAATCAGAGCCCCATCCGAATGGAGTTCGAACAGAACGTGTATGGGGACACCTGGCTGGTTGGTGAGTGACATGGGTGGCAGGCATGACTGTCCCCCCCCATGATGCACACATCACAAGGGGCACATGCATGACTAACATCCTCCTGTCTTTTCCCTTAGGCCTCGTACACACGAGCGGACAGATTTGTTCAAATCTGTCCGTCCAACAGATTTGAACAAATCTGTCTGCTGGGATTTTGGTTTGCTCGCGTGTACACACGAGCAAACCAAAATCCCCGCCAGCAGACGGCTCGCTGACGTGTCGGTGATGTGGCGGTGACGTTGACGCCGCCACGTCACCGCACCAGGAAGTAAAACACTTCCGCGCATGCGCCGAATCCATTCGGCGGCGGTGCGGGACGACATGTCTGCTGGTAAGTGTACTAACCAGCAGACATGTCGGGCGGACAGATTTCCACCCGATAGATTTCAAAGCATGCTTTGAAATCTGTCGGGTGGACAAATCTGTCCGCTAGCCCATACACACGATCGGAGATGTCTGCTGAAACGGTCCATCGGACCGTTTTCAGCGGACAAATTCGATCGTGTGTACGCGGCCTTACAGGTGACTCTGCATATGCACTGAGACCCCATCTCATGACTCCTATACGGAACCCCCAAACCCCAGGATAGGAAAGATACAATGAAGCCCACGCCCAAACACGTGCAGTGGTGGAGCGCACCTTTGGCCTCCTGAAGTCACGTTTCCGATGCCTGGATAAGTCTGGGGGGACCCTGTTGTATTCCCCAAACTTCGTGTGCCAGATCATCGGTGCATGTTGCATGCTGCACAACTTTGCAGTGAGAAAGGGCCTGCAGATTGACATACGTGATGACTAGTGATGAGCGGAATACGCCATATTCGATTTCGCAATATTTCGCGAATATTTCGAAGAATATTCGCGAATATTCGTTAATATCGAATATTCGTGATATTTTATAAAAAAAAAAAAAAAAAAAAAAATTGCGAATTTTCGCCAATGCGAATTTTCGCTAATGCGAATTTTCGCTAATGTGAAATTTCGCGATTTTTTTTTTTTTTTTTTATAAAATATCACGAATATTCGATATTTACGAATATTCTGTATATTTTATATTAAAGAAAAGCGAAATTTCACATATGCGGTTGCGAATATTCGTTAATATCGAATATTCGTGATATTTGATAAAAAAAAAAAATTGCGAATTTTCGCTATTGCGAATTTTATTGCGAATTTTTTTGCGAAATTTGAAAAATATCGAATATTCGAAATAGCGAATATTCGCCGCGATATTCGAGATATTCGCGAATACTCGAATATGCAATATTCGTAGCGAATATTCGCAATGCGAATATTCGTGAGCAACACTAGTGATGACCTGACCCCCTGAACCAGACAATCCCCCCCTAACCGAGGCTACCCCATCTTCTGAGGGAAGAGCAGCCAGGAGACAGCCCACATGAGGCATCTTTGCACGTTAAACACACACATTAATCATGGCACAATGAGAATGCATGCATGCACACCACTGTGGTCCCTAGCACACACACCCCACATCCTCATCAAATTGGATTAGCACAACCCCACCATGCAGGAATTGTGAGCAGCAACGCCACGCCACGGCTCCAATTATGTCACTGTACATTCATACACCATTCACACGGACCTGGGGATCACTTCTCCCTGGTCCTTGGGAACCCTTCTCCACCACAAATGAGGGTGACACCCCTTTTCCAGCAGGAATGTCACCCCCACATTCCAACATCATTCACAACACAAAAAAAAATGTCCAGCAAAAAAAAAAAAAAAATTCCAGCAACAAACCCCCCCCCCCCAAAAAACAATAAGTAAAAAAAAAAAAAAAGGGGGAAACCAAATTAATGCCGCTGGCCACGGCCCCGGCTCCTCAGGGGAGACTCATGGGGGGGGGTAATCCGGGGAAGGAGGAGCAGCCCCTGGTCTCTGCCCACCTGATGGCCTGCCCTCCAAGGCCACGGCAATTCTGGTCAGGCCAGCACTTAGTGTTGCCGTATTGGCCTGGATAGCCTGGGTGAGGGCCCTCACATCCTGCCCAACGTCTGCTGTAGTAGTCTGCAGTTTGTTTAGGCAGTTTGTAAGAGCCAGGGAGTGGCAGTCCAGGTTCCCAAGTGTATCCTTTATGGAGGACAGGCTCTCCTCCATCTGCACCAAAGTCTGGCTGACCTGTCCCAGATGGTGGGTCTGAAGGGCCTGGTCCCTTCTGAGATTGGCAGGCAAAACCTCGGCCACCCCCTGGTCTTCTGGGATGACTTCCTGCCTCCAGCTGATGCTTGTGGCCGGGGAGAAGGAGAGGCCCTTGGGAGGGGAGCCCTGTTGGGGGAGGAGTGGGAGGGGCTACCCCTTATGGAGGGCTGGCTGCTGCCAGCCAGAGGGGAAGACTCCTCCAAAAAACAACAATCCACTGGCTGACATGACATCCTCCTCAAACTCCTCCTTCTCCAACTCCTCCTCCTCCAACTCCTCCGAGGACTCCGGCCTTGTCTAGGGGTCCTCATCAGGCTGGTGTCCCGGGGATGGTGCGGTCAGGCCAGATGGCCCAGCACCCTCCTGCACATCTGTGGATGACACAAAACATTCACAGGTTGGAGGATCCACACACTTGCCACATATTCCCTCCCCCTCCCACACATGCTACACACCAGATAGGAAAAAAAAAACCTTACCTGGCATCACGGCCTCCTGACTGGAGTCATAGCCAGGCAGGCCCTCCACTTGTTGTCTATTAAAGGTGTGGGCCACCACACGCTCCTCCGCTGTCAGACTAACAGGGCATGGTGGGCCCCCTCCAGTGCCCCTGGCATGGGCTGCCATTTTGGCCAGCTTCTTTCGGACCAGACGCCGGAGATCATAGATCTTCTTTACGATCCCCTCGCGTGTCCGGGTCTCTCCCCCCCCCCCAATGCATTTACCTGGTCGGTAATGTTCTGCAAAATCTCCTTCTTCCTGGCCGGGGTGGTGTTGGCACTCTCCGGGCCATTAAGGAAACGGCCATATTGGGTAAGGGCCCGGGCAATAATTTGTTTCTCCCCCAAAGAAAAATTGCTCTTGCGCTTCCTCTCAGTCAAATCACACACAAAAATAAGCAGGAAAAATCAAGCAACAAAACAAACAAACAAAATCTATCAACCAAAAAGTCTCACAACCAGTCACCAAAAAACACTATCAAATATATTCTACAAAACACTAGATCAAACAGTCAACAAATATCACAAAGACAAGTCACAACGCAACAAACAACAGAACAAAAGCACCTTGCTGTATAGGAAGGGATACAAAGGGATGTACTTTTGCAAAGGTAGAGCGTTTGTGTCTGTCTATTTATGCTGTCTGCGTAGTTCACTAAGTTGCCCGGGTCCACTTCCAATTTCACTGATTGCGCTGTTCCCGAGTTGTGAGCATGCGCACAGAGGTGCTGACCATGGTCTGCTTCATGTGCGCATGCTCGATCCGGCCGGCCCTTAATTTGCATGGGGTCACGGCTCATTTCAATGAAACACGCCCACGTCCTTCCCAATTTGAATTACTCCGCCTTACGCCTCGGAATTTACGTTACACCAGCGCTAATTTCTGCGCAAATACTACGAGGATACGGTGATTGCGCCTCTACATTGCGCCGGTCTAACGTAAAGGAGGTGCGCTACGTCGGTCAAAATATGCGCCAATGTACCTGAATCTGGCCCTTAGTGTCCACGAGCAAAGGTCTTGCAAAAAAAAAGAGGAAGGCTGGTGCCAAGAAATTGCCTGTGAACAGCAGGCAAAACCATGGCTCAGCCATAATTAAGTCCAGACGGCCAAAACGTGTTGGCTTTCTTTTTGACTACTGTTCACTTGCAATAATAAAACAATGTATTAGCTGACTTTCGTAACACCAGCCTTTTTCTATTTTTTGCATGGACTATATGGAGGTTTGCAGAGACTTCACAGGCTTAGTGCTGTGTTCTTGAAGTTCACCAGGCATTGCACAGGAGGTAGTAGCTTGGATGCACCTGTTCCATAAGCAAAGATTCCAGCAACATATACAGTACTGCACAACATTTTGCAATAGTGTGCAAATATGCTTAACAAGCTTACAGAAAATGTACCTATGGGGTTTTCCTGTTCTCTCAATGATAGTTTAGCATTTTTAAATGCTCATCCTTGCAGACGCAGCAGTAAGAACTTAACAGAGGTTCTAATCCTTTCCCTCTCTATTCAAAACGTTATCCAAAACAAAGTATTGGGTTGAGTTCCACTTTATCAATTCAGCAGGAGAGAATGCAATAAAGATAAAATAAAGTATTTAACTAGCATCTTTGAACAATACTCTCTTCTCAATGCAGAGCTGTCGTATATAAATCTCTACACTGATGAAGTGTACATGCAAGAAGATCTTCAGTTAGAAGACTATTCATTCTCTGAAGAGCTAATGGCATGTATATGGGTTCTCAGCTTGTGCCAAAATTGTGTTTCAGAGACACATATATGTTTCCGATTTTGCATACTATTCATGGGAATTAGTGAGGAGGCAATATTAGAAAAACCATAGAAGTAAAAATTACATGATTTTTATTTTGAAAAAGAAAGGAAGCAAAACGGTAAGCCGATTAGGACAGGGATGGAGGTGCATGGCCCTACCCGGTTATGACCTCACGCAAAGTCCCAATTCCCCCTTCCCCTTATTCAATAATGATTTTTATTTTGTTCAAAGATTAAAGATTCTTCTAGTAATGCATGTACATATTTAAAATGGACTGATACATAATGTATGTATTACATTAAATACAGCATAGAACCAAGTGACATTATCAGATATTCTACCATACTATAAGGACATTTGCAGGGTAGATATTTAATATCACATACAGACGTCCAATCACTTGTCTAATTCATCTGGAAATTAACAAACAGACATCGGTATCTACAGTGCAGAAAATAAGTATTTGAACACCCTGCTATTTTGCAAGTTCTCCCACTTGGAAATCATGGAGGGGTCTGAAATTGTCATCGTAGGTGCATGTCCACTGTCCACTGTGTTCTCTGGGCTCGATACATAGACGACATCCTCCTCCTATGGAGAGGCGATCGCCAATCCTTGGATGAATTCATGTCTGCTCTGAATTGCAATGAAGTCGGAATCAGCCTTTCATATGAGGCAAGTTTTTCGAATATCCATTTCCTGGATTTAGAGATCCAGGTTCAGGATAATCAGTTGACAACAAAAACGTATTTCAAAAGCACAGACCGCAATGGATATATTCCAACAGATAGTTGTCACCACCCCGCGTGGCTAAAATCTGTACCACGGAGCCAATTGTTGCGGATAAGACGCAACTGTTCTAATATCCAAGATTTCCATATCCAAGCGCAAATTCTGAAGAATAGATTCTTGGATAAAGGCTATTCCAGCTATGAGGTTGACAGGGAGATAGACAGGATTGGAAGCATTGATCGCACTACATTAACAATGGAAAGACAAAAGGCGATTCAGGAACCAAGATTTAGGAACTCCTTTTTTACTACTTTTTCTGTTCAGTATAGACAAATTAAGGATATCATTAACAAGCACTGGAGGATCTTGAAAGAAGATTGCATTCTGGGACCAGTACTTCCCACTAATGCAATGGTAATATACAGAGGAGCAACATCTCTCAAAAACCAGGTAGCACCTAACATTCCAGATCCCCCTGTTAAGCCTTCCTTTTTTCCCCTCTCAAAGGGTTTTCATCCCTGCAGGAGATGTAAGGTGTGTGTCAATAACGTAAATGGGAGAAGGAAAACGATCAGCTTTAGATCCACCCACACTGGGATGGAGTTCCCGATGAAGCACTTCTCCACATGCGCTACGACACATATTGTGTACCTTATCACCTGCCCTTGTGGGAAACAGTACGTTGGTCGTACCATACGGAGCTTTTCCACAAGGGTAGGTGAACATATTGCGAAAATCAAGAAGGGTTACACAAAACATACTGTACCCAGACATTTTTTGGAAAAGCATAACAAAAAACTGGAGGGAACTAGTTTCCAAATAATAGACAAATTTGTACCTCATTGGAGAGGGGAGCCTAGTGTAAGAGGGGTATCCAAGCTGGAAGTATATTGGATCTTCCCACTCAAAAGTTACGTACCCTATGGTTTAAACGTGGTTTTTGTATATTTTTTCTGTGACATTATAATATAATCGGTCTAGATGGTATTTAATTTTATTTTGTATTCCTCGTCTTATCCCTTCATGAGACCGATATGGGCGTCTAGTTACGATCAGTTGGGCAGATTTGTCCTCCGTTCTTTGAATAGTGTAAACCTAGAATGATCCTTGAATCCCGTGGAGCGCATGTTTCTTGCGGGTGGAACGCATGACGCCAGCGCACTTCTGCACCATGTGATGTCCACGCTATGGGAGCCGGAGGTGCTGGTGCTTGGAACGCACTGAGGCGCATATCGGTGACGTCAGAACGTCACGTTGGTTGCGCGCACAGAGGCGGAGTTCAGCCCGCCTGAATATGGAGAGCCCCATTCCCTCTCTATCCATGAGAGTGAGTGAAGGGGACGTGACAACACTACCTCGGTAGCGATTGGGTATACACTCGACATTCTCGCCCATATACTCCCATATTTCTGAAGTTCTTTAGCCCTTTTCCTCCTATGAGAGAAGAGAGGGGGCCAGCAATCACGCCTCCATGTGAATGATTGGGCTATGCAGTACTGATCCCCGCCCATACACTTCATGGGATTTGGAATGCAAACACTACTCACGTGTTAGATTTGACACACACGCCAGCTTTGATTGAGGTCTCATGGATGCAGATATTACGGGCCTATAAATGCAGGTAGGATGCATGTCATAGTTAGATACCCCAGTTGAAGTCTACATGAGACGAAACCGGTCGGGTCACTGACTTGCTAAGTCTTTACTGCATTTTTTTCCCTTTTGGGAATACCTCTGTCCACCCATCAAGGGGGAGAGTTGTTGCTACTAGATAAAAGTTTTTTCCTTTTCACGTGTGGTTTTACATTTATGTTTTAAGTAATCCCTGTCACATGTGTGATGTAGTGGAATTTTATTTATTTTTATTTTATTAAATTGGTGGTTTTACACTATGAGGAGTCGCTTTTCTTCTCTAATCCCCTCCTATGCCTGGGAGTGAATGTATACCATCACGGAGTCATTTTAACATCAAAAGCCATCCCCTGATTCTCCGGATATCATCTCCACCTGGCACCACTGTCTGGATACATGATTAGGCAATCGGCCTTTTACAAGCCCTGAAGACCCCCCACCGTATGGTGAGTTGAGGGTCCACCTGATCCGGTAAGGGTACCTATTTATATCTTTTCTGTTTGAGGATTGTATCTTGGATCTCCTACTCCATTTGAGCATCCCAGAAGAAGAATACATTCGTTACACCGTTTGGGTGTATGGACTGTTATTCATTTGATTGATTGCCTTTATTCAATCACAGTGGACATTAGGATATATATGTTTTCATTTCATGATTTATCATTTATTGTTATTGATTGCATGGTCACCTTATGAATTATTGTTATTTGACTGCACGGTCACGGACCTTTTATAGTGCCCTTTTTAATAGGCTTGAAACACCTATATAGATCCATTGGGTCCTACACTGCAGGTGACCACACTGGCATTTTTTCACTCTGTGTGTTTTCTTAAACGGGTTTATATACCCATTTAGTGCATATACACATTTATTACCTTTTGTTATATATCTTATTTTAATTAGTGACCACAAAAAGGGGGTAGTGGTTTGAATAGCCCCTTCCCTTTTTAGATCTCATCTGCTTGATTATAGATGTAGGTCATTCCACCTGTGGATTCACATTTAGGTCTTGTGGTGTCTAATCACTGAACTTACAGGAGAGTCCCTTTGATTGGGCCCCCCTATCAAGATCTCATCTGCTTGATTGTAGACGTAGGTTATTTTCACTTACAGATTCACATTTAAGTTTTGCTGTGTTTAATCCCTGAACCTACAGGAGAGTCCTTTTGATTTGGGCCTTGCTTGATTGCAGACATAGGTCACTTCACTTGTAAGATTCACATCTAAAGTTTGCTGTGTTTAATCACTGAACCTAGAGGAGAGTTCTTCTGATTAGGGCCCCCTATTGGCGCTACACTTTATATCTATCCACTGTGAGAGACATAATCAAAAATAAAAATTCCAGAAATCACAATGTATGATTTTTTTAACTATTTATTTGTATGATACAGCTGCAAAGAAGTATTTGAACACCTGAGAAAATCAATGTTAATATTTGGTACAGTAGCCTTTGTTTCCAATTACAGAGGTCAAACGTTTCTTGTAGTTTTTCACCAGGTTTGCACACACTGGAGGAGGGATTTTGGCCCACTCCTCCACACAGATCTCCTCTAGATCAGTCAGGTTTCTGGGCTGTCGCTGAGAAACACGGAGTTTGAGCTCCCTCCAAAGATTCTCTATTGGGTTTAGGTCTGGAGACTGGCTAGGCCACACCAGGACCTTGATAAGCTTCTTACAGAGCCACTCCTTGGTTATCCTGGCTGTGTGCTTCGGGTCATTGTCATGTTGGAAGACCCAGCCTCGACCCATCTTCAAAGCTCTAACTGAGGGAAGGAGGTTGTTGCCCAAAATCTCGCAATACATGGCCCCGGCCATCCTCTCCTTAATACAGTGCAGTCGCCCTGTCCCATGTGCAGAAAAACACCCCCAAAGCATGATGCTACCACCCCCATGCTTCACAGTAGGGATGGTGTTCTTGGGATGGTACTCATCATTCTTCTTCCTCCAAACACGGTTAGTGGAATTATGACCAAAGAGTTCTATTTTGGTCTCATCTGACCACATGACTTTCTCCCATGACTCCTCTGGATCATCCAAATGGTCATTGGCAAACTTAAGACGGGCCTTGACATGTGCTGGTTTAAGCAGGGGAACCTTCCGTGCCATGCATGATTTCAAACCATGACGTCTTAGTGTATTACCAACAGTAACCTTGGAAACGGTGGTCCCAGCTCTTTTCAGGTCATTGACCAGCTCCTCCCGTGTAGTCCTGGGCTGATTTCTCACCTTTCTTAGGATCATTGAGACCCCACGAGGTGAGATTTTGCATGGAGCCCCAGTCCGAGGGAGATTGACAGTCATGTTTAGCTTCTTCCATTTTCTAATGATTGCTCCAACAGTGGACCTTTTTTCACCAAGCTGCTTGGCAATTTCCCCGTAGCCCTTTCCAG
Source organism: Rana kukunoris (assembly GCA_029574335.1). Classification (NCBI taxonomy): domain Eukaryota; kingdom Metazoa; phylum Chordata; class Amphibia; order Anura; family Ranidae; genus Rana; species Rana kukunoris. The sequence continues at coordinate 545,237,782 of CM056050.1, read as the reverse complement.
CCTTGTGGAGGTTTACAATTTTGTCTCTAGTGTCTTTGGACAGCTCTTTGGTCTTGGCCATGTTAGTAGTTGGATTCTTACTGATTGTATGGGGTGGACAGGTGTCTTTATGCAGCTAATGACCTCAAACAGGTGCATCTAATTTAGGATAATAAATGGAGTGGAGGTGGACATTTTAAAGGCAGACTAACAGGTCTTTGAGGGTCAGAATTCTAGCTGATAGACAGGTGTTCAAATACTTCTTTGCAGCTGTATCATACAAATAAATAGTTAAAAATTCATAAATTGTGATTTCTGGAATTTTTCTTTTTGATTGTGTCTCTCACAGTGGACATGCACCTACGATGACAATTTCAGACCCCTCCATGATTTCCAAGTGGGAGAACTTGCAAAATAGCAGGGTGTTCAAATACTTATTTTCTGCACTGTATATGTAGATTAATAGTTCATTAATACATATAGTATTAGCATCAAAAGGTATTTTACATTTATTAAACATATCCATGTATCATAAAACGACAGGGCAGCATAGTAGCTAGCAATTCCTCCTTGCAGCCTTAGGGTCATTGGTTTTAATCCCAACCATGGCACCACCTGCCCGGAGTTTGCAAGTTCTCCCTGTGCCTGCCTGGGTTTCCTCCCACACTGCAAAGACATCCTGGTAGGTTAACTGGCTCCTGTTGTCTGAAATTTGCCCTAGTATGTGTGTGTATGAATGTGAGGACCTTAGATTGTAAGCTCCTTGAGAGCAGGGACTGATGTGAATGTACAATATTTATACTGTATGTGTAAAGCACTGCATAAATTGACAGCACTATATAAGTACCTGTAATAAATAAATCACCAAGACATCTCCATGTCACTTTTGACATAGGTTGAAAAATGAAGGGACCCATTGGAGAGGTAAAACCACATTTAAGCCACGTACACACATTCAGTCCATCTGATGAGAACAGTCTGAAGGACCGTTCTCATTGGTTAACCGACTAAGCTGACTGATGGTCCGTCGCGCCCACACACCATCAGTTAAATAACCGATCGTGTGAGAACGCGGTGACGTAAAACACAACGACGTGCTGAAAAAAATCAAGTTCAATGCTTCCAAGCATGCGTCGACTTGATTCTGAGCATGCGTGGATCTTTAACCGATGGTGGTGCCTACTAACGATCTGTTTTGACCTATCGGTTAGGAGTCCATCGGTTAAATTTAAAGCAAGTTGGCTTTTTTTTAACCAAAGGTTAAATAATCTATGGGGCCCACACTCATTCGGTTTTGACCAATGAAAACGGTCCATCAAACGGTTGTCCTCTGGTTAACCTATCGTGTGTACGAGGCCTAGGATGGAAGAGACAAGGTATGTACCAAAAAGATGAAAATGGGGGCTCCAGGATCATATTTGTCTAGTTAAAGCCAAATTTCTCCAATAACTTGCCCAAATGGGTTAAGTGGTGTGGTGGAGAAGAAAGAGAGGGGCAACCCACCATTTCCACATCTTATAACCCCCATAGGTCTTGTCCCACCTCTGGTTTTCCAGTGGGAAATTTCTACATCCAGAAAGAGACAAAGCAGGTTTTATCCTGAAATAAAAGTGTATTATAGTGAGAATAGACAAATATATTGTTCAGTGGTTGAATAGTATGTAAGCAGCTTGTTTGTGTCGCAATGTAAGAGGGACAGATGAGACAAGTTTTATCTTGAAATCAGAATTAGATTTAGTGATCAATGAACCTTCCCAAATGCAATTTGCCAAGGATTGCCAAGAATTGCCAATGATTGCTAATGGTCTATTGAGGTGCATATCGTGTAATTACTGTAAATTCTGGCCATTTTTGAGTTTAGTAGGATAACTCCAGTATGAATTGCTTTTTTATAATTTTACATTTTGCTATGCTTACATAGCATCTGTTTCCTGACACTTCATAATAGTAAGGCTAGACTTACATGTACAAGAGGCAAAATGCACAGGAGTGAAAAATAAATAAATATTAAGCATAAATATTAAGCACCAAATGACAAGAGGGAAATAGTACGACCAGAGAGAAAGGAAGGCAACATTAAGATTTTAGTGTAGAATCCTACAGATTTAGGATTCCTACTCTTCTCCACATTAATACCCACCAAAAAAGCCTAAAAGTTCAGCTTAAAAATTTAATTACAAATGTATATTTTTTTATACTTTTTTATTTTTTTCTCATAAAGTTTGTCCCTGCCCTGGTCAAGCAAACATGGGGAGTTTCCACTGGCCTCCAGGATGTCAAGGATGGCTGGCGATGGCCCAATATACACATAAGGTACACTTTTGTACTTTGTAATTTTGAGAGAATGTTGCGCACAGTGGGGGGGATTTGTAACTAAGAAGCTAACTTTAAAAAAAAAAATAATCCGACCTGGATCTCAGTGGACTACCAAACACTTAATACAGATGTCATAGTTAAAAGCACTATATTTATTTTAACTGTAGGGATCTTTTGCTCTCTACTTAAAATATTTTATATATGCACTTCCTGCCCCTGAGTGGTTGGCTTTGAAATCTTGAAAGGAGGAAGTGGAGAGAGAAAGTTCCAGCCACATGTCTAGTTCTAGCTCCAAGCCAGAAGTGACTATTATGCAATGCTCTAAGGCAGTGTTTTTCAACTCCAGTCCTCAAGGCACACCAACAGGTCAAGTTTTCAGGATTTCCCTCAGATGAAATGACTGTGGTGATTACTAAGGCAGTGAAACTGATCAAACCACCTGTGCAAAATAATGGAAAGCCTGAAAACATGACCTGTTGGTGTGCCTTGAGGACTGGAGTTGAAAAACACTGCTCTAAGGCCCTGTACACACAAGGAGACATGTCCGATGAAACCGGTCCATGGACCGTTTTCATCGGCCATGTCTCCAGGGATATTTTGGTCTGATGTGTGTACACACCATCAGACCAAAATCCCTGTAGACAGAGAACGCGGTGACATAGAAGACACTGACGTGCTCAAACACGGAAGTTCAATGTTTCCATGCATGCGTCGAATCAATTTGACGCATGCGCGGGATTTCGGTCCGATGGTTGGGCGTACTAACCATCGGACATGTCCGACGGACAGGTTTTCAGCGGACAAGTTTCTAAGCATGCTTAGAAACTTTTGTCCGCTGGAAACCTATCCGCTAGGCCGTACAGACGATTGAAAATGTCTCCTCGTGTGTACGTGTGTACGCGGCCTAATAGTTTAACTGTGACTACTGAGTGGATATCTAAATCCTTGGGACAGACAGAGTATCCCCTGTGTTTGTATTTATATACTTATGGTTAATGTTATATTCTGGTTGCAGTCGTTTTTCTGCTCCCAATTACTTTGTTTAGATTTCTGATCAATTTCTCAGGAAAGGAATTCTGTCTGGGATTGATAATATAATTGGCAGTACCTCCTGGGTGGAGGTACTGCCAATTATATTATCAATCCCACTCTTCCACTTAGCGCTTGAATGAACTCAGCAACAATTGCCTGGTGACTCTAATTACCTTAACCACTTAAGACCTGGACCAAAATGCAGGTAAATGACTGTCCTGGTGTCAGTGTAGGGTTGTGCAGACTTACCGTGAGATGTGATCTCTTCTCAGCGGCGGTTGAAAAAAAAACGCTGAGAGGAGAGATCACATCACTTCCCCCTTCCTTTGTTTACACAGGAGGAGGAAGGGCAGGACGCGGGAGCGCGCGGATTGGCTGGGAGTGATCTGGAGGGGGCGGACAAAAACGAATAGCCAAAAAAATAGTGAAGTCCCTGGCCTTCTTTCACTATCTCGGCGCTCAGCAGCTAACAGGTTATTAAGTAGCTTAATTTCACAAAACACCATAAATAATAACCTAAAAATGGTGTATAAAATTATATATGTGAAAATGACAATAATACGGTTAAAAAATTAATATGGTTAAAAAATAAAATTAACTTCAAAAGTTCAGCAGCCACTTAAAAATTGTAAACATATATATCAAAGATAGTAAACAACAAGTCCTTTCAAGTCCTGTAAATCACTAAAAGCAGCGCTAATCATCACTCCCATCAGACTGATCAATCATTTCCTACGAACAGTTCATAAGAAGTGTGGAAGACAAGCCAAGTGTATCACCACGTGATTAATGTTGGTTTAGAAGGTGTTCTTCACTCCAAAGTAACATCCACCATGTGTCACACACCCCTTTCGGGTATATACTCACCAGAAAGCTGAGTATAGTAGGCACTGCATAGAGGTGTCTTTAATCAACTCCTGGATCACACTCCGATTGATCTCCCCAAATGGTGCTGTCAGTATCCACGATTGTCCAGATTCATAAAGAAATAGAAGGCTCACAATAGTGTAATCCCGTCACTCTTCATTTATTTACAAATCTCTCTTGACATAAAGTATAACATATACAGTCCCAAATGTTTAAAATTACTTTCGGTATTCATTATATGGACGCTCCGTCCATCCTGTTCACACTCGGTTTGCTGGCTTCAATAAAGTTTACTGCGTCCACCACAGACACTCTAAGCGTTACTTCCCTATGTCTGAAGCTCAGATAGAAGTCGTAAGACGAAGTCAGAAGAAGTCGTAAGACGAAACGTCAGGGCTAACCTCACGGCATCAGGAAGTGACCTAGTGACGCTGTGCGCTCCATCTGCGTTCCATCTGAGCTTCAGACATAGGGAGGTAACGCTTAGAGTGTCTGCGGTGGATGCAGTAAACTTTATTGAAGCCAGCAAACCGAGTGTGAACAGGATGGACGGAGCGTCCATATAATGAATACCGAAAGTAATTTTAAACATTTGGGACTGTATATGTTATACTTTATGTCAAGAGAGATTTGTAAATAAATGAAGAGTGACGGGATTACACTATTGTGAGCCTTCTATTTCTTTATGAATCTGGACAATCGTGGATACTGACAGCACCATTTGGGGAGATCAATCGGAGTGTGATCCAGGAGTTGATTAAAGACACCTCTATGCAGTGCCTACTATACTCAGCTTTCTGGTGAGTATATACCCGAAAGGGGTGTGTGACACATGGTGGATGTTACTTTGGAGTGAAGAACACCTTCTAAACCAACATTAATCACGTGGTGATACACTTGGCTTGTCTTCCACACTTCTTATGAACTGTTCGTAGGAAATGATTGATCAGTCTGATGGGAGTGATGATTAGCGCTGCTTTTAGTGATTTACAGGACTTGAAAGGACTTGTTGTTTACTATCTTTGATATAAAAACGAATAGCCGCCCCCTTGTCCCGGATCGCTCGGCCAGCCACGGGGACCGCCGCATTTGCGGGGGGGGGGTCGGGACCCACGACCCACGACCCCGACCCACCTCAAGGCACCAACGTATATATACGTTGATGTGTCTGTCGGTGCCATTCTGTCAACGTAAATGTACATGCGGTGGTCCATAAGAGGTTAAAATGGTACTAAAGCCTAAACATTTTTGACCTTAATGCATTTTCTGCAATAACGTAAAAAACATCCTACTACCTGTCCTACTCCCCTCTAGCCCTAAAAACATACCTGGATTCAGCATGGCTCCCTTCACTTCCTGCTTTCATAGTAGAAACTGAGGGCAGTGGAGCAATAGGCTTGTGCTGCTGTCAGTCAAACTCCTGTAAGGAGGATGTGGGAACATGGATTTAAGGCGTTGTGTGTGTCTGTAGATACACACAACACCTTAAATTGGCTTTACTAAATATAGTGATTTTCATATTCCAGGTTTTTGGACTAAAAAATAAAAAATTGTATCAAATATAACATGACTTTTTTTCTAGACATTTTTTCTATCCTGCTAATACTGATGTATAGTAATAAAAATATATTTATATCAATACACCTTTTTGTTGCAATATTTTCCTTTTGGTTATTCTTCTCAATCAGAAATTATTGTTTTCTATCTTCAAGTACTGTCAAAACTTCTATGGCTCATTTCAAGATTATCACATATAATTCACTGGAAAACTCACACTATTATCAGAAATGTCATTACACCATGAAGACAAAGATTACAGTATAGCTATTGAGAGATTATCCCATAGATTGCTCACATCCGTTGCAGAAAAAGTCATTTAGCCCTCATAGAGCTAGATCATCTTTGATAACTTTGACAAGTATAAAGGATCATCTTATAACGCCTGTTATAAAGAGAAGGATGAAAGCGTTTCCTGTATTGTTTGTGAGATGAAATTTTACTTTATTTTATACCTAACTGAAAGAGATCGATAGTGTCTGTACCTAAATAGACTGAGTAGGAGTAAAAAAGATTCCTCCTCAGTTAAACGTGTCTATAAGGAGATTATTTGTCTTATTTCAGAAGTCTTTTTCAATAAAAATGTGCAGCTTGACTGCAGTGATGTGATTTCCTGTAAGGAAGTCTATCACTGCAATAAAAAGTCTGACATAGCATGCATGTAGCTCTAAGGAAATAGTTGTTGTTTTTTTTTTGGGGGGGGGGGTGCATGGCTAAAGCTTTAAAGAGAAATAGTTTGGGCTTATGCAGCAATTTTATTATGCAGCGTTTAAGGGGTTTAGAGCTGCGGTTGAGGGACATTAAAACACGTATTTTAAAAGCCCGTAAATTCCCCACTTGCATTAAGAAAAAGTAACATGTTCTCTGAATGGTGCCTGTGCTAATTAGATGACCTCCTGTGTTTACTAAGCAGCAAGGCAGCCACTTTACACAAGACCCAGAAGTGGCAGAACACTGGCTAGTGGTTAGCACTTCTGCCTGGCAGCAATTAAGTTGTAGGTCTTGGTGTAACTTATCAGAGGTGGCTTCCAGGGGGATCCCACATGATGGATTTCATCTGTGATCTTTCAGTTTCTGCCAAGAAGTTATGGAACGTAGTCCTTTGTTCGGACCTGGACGCACACAGAAGTGGGCAAGTGTACACAAGCCTGTTTACATCCTCCTGTCAATTTGGATCATGGACCTTTGAATCAGGTAAGCCTAAAAAACTGACAGGAGGACCCGATTGAAACACCTGTGGGAAAGGAGCCTTACCCCTCGTACACACGCATGGTATACTCGGCAAGAACCAGCAAGAAAACTGCTGGCAGAGCTTTCTTGCCGAGTATACCATGCGTGTGTACGAAGCTTTTTAGGTTTCTCGTCAAGAAAACTGCCTAAAATCTCGATGAGAAAAATAGAGAACCTGCTCTCTATCTTCTCGTCGTGATTCTCAGGAGTGTTTTCCTGCCGAGAAACCCGAGAGTGTGTATACTTGCCTGTCGCCGTGGAAACCCGCGCATGCTCGAAATGACTTTGACGCATGCGCGGTAGCTTCCTAGGCATAGGTAGGGTGCAGCAAAATGGCGGCGAGGGCATCGAATGTGACAAGCGCATGCTCTTCGTATGCAATGACGTCACCGCGTTCTTGTGAATGAAGTGTCTGTACACTCGGGCGGCAAGAGATTCTTGCCAAGAATCTCATCAGGAAAAACTATGTTTTTCCTCACGAGATACTGGCCCGTGTGTACAGGGCTTAAATCTGCAGATAAATTAATTGTATCTCTACTTTGTGTCTGAACAGTGTTGCTAAACATTGAGCCAGATAGCCTTTTTCTTGATGGATGCAGATGCTACTGAATGTACACAGCAACAAGATATCATTTTAAATGACGTTTTTAAAAATGTCATTTTATTTCATCACAAAAAATGACCGCATTAGAAAAAAAAGTACTGTTTGCAACATCAGGTTTTAGTAAGTATTGTTAATTTATTTGTGATGCTTTATGTCCTTGAATCACAATACGGTGCACAATTAAATTAATATATGTTAATTACTGAAAATTCTTCCCTGCTAATAATTAACAATACCCATTACTGTGCTGATGTTTACTTACTAGAAACACCAGTTTGTATTGTATGTACATATTCTGATAACGTAGTTTATGTTTTTTTAAATGTTTGTAATTCCAATTAGTTTAATGACTTCACAGATTAAGTTTTACATCAGTATAGACCTTTATCATGTCAGTAAGTATTATGATGGTGGTCAGATAAATATATCTAACAAAACTAATTCTAATTAATAACCAGGACCCAAACCAAACACATTAGGATCTGGTTCTTCTAGCAAGAAAATATTTAATTTCTGGTTACAGTTTTGTAACAAAAGAATGTTGTGGGGTGGAATCTCCAAGGTGGAGATTCTTGAATATATTTAATGAAGTTGTATGCCAGCACCCAAAAAGCAATTTGGCATCTATGTTTTTTTAAGGACAGTTGTAAATAAAATATGGATTTGTATTAATATATGCTTATGCTTATATGCTTATAAATAGATAGCTGTACCTTGAAAGTTCCCAAAATCCATAATCAATAACCACTATGCAGTAAACATTACCAAAACACATGCCTAATTAAATCATTAGTACAATATTACGTGAAAAAATATAAGCGCATTCTAACCATCATTCTGATTAAAACGTCTACCAATGTAAGACAGTCTGGAGAAAAATGAATTACTGCATTTATCGGTGTATAACATGGACAGTCGTATAACGCACACCTTAATTTTAACAGGGAAGTTTCAGGAAAAGAACTTACATTTTAAATAAATTACTTTGCAGCAAAATAAGGGTCAGTGCCTATCAATGCAGCCCCACCAGTGCCCATCAATCCAGCCATACCAGTTTCCATCAATGCAGCCTGATCAGTGCCCATTAATGCAGCCTCACTATTGCCCATCAATGCAGCCTCACTAGTGCCCAATAATGCAGCCTGATCAGTGCCCATCTGCTGCCTCACCAGTGCCCATCAATGAAGCCTGATCAGTGCCCATCTTCTACCTCACCAGTGCCCATCAATGCAGCCTCACCAGTGCCCATCAATGCAGTCTCGCCATTGCCCATCAATGCAGCCTGATTAGTGCCCATTTGCTGCCTCACCATTGCCCATCAATGCAGCCTGATAAATGCCCATCTGCAGCCTCACCATTGTCCATCAATGCAGCCTGATCTGTGCCCATCTGCAGCCTCACCATTGCGCATCAATGCAGCCTGATCTGTGCCCATCCACGCAGCCTTACCAGTGTCCATCAATGCAGCCTGATCAGGGCTCATCAGAGCAGCCTTTCCAGGGCATGGAGATTAGAGACGCTGGGTTTGCACAGAGTGGGGATTTCCAGCTTACTCGGCTGCCGCTGTTATATGAAGTCCCGCCTCCTGGATCGGCTCCTATAATAGATGTGACATGTCCCTCATTGGACTAGTGCGCTATTTATCATAGGATATGGTCCAGGAGTCAGAAATTTGTATAACAGTGGTAGCCGAGTAAGGAGGAGATCCCCACTCTGTGTAATCTGGCGGCGCTAGCCCCCCCCCTCCCCACCGAGGCAGCTATATATACTGATAAATACAGTAGTTTGGATCGTGAAAAATATTGTGGATCGTCCCGGGATTGGATGCGTGATCTGTCTATCAAAGTACCCAGGCCAGGAGACGGGGCTGTAGGTGACAGCGAGTGGCGGGAACACACAGCAATGCAAATGAAAGCTACAACAGCAATGTTCTCCATTTTGATCCATGATCTGGAAGCCTGCTCTCCTCTCTCTTCCCCTCAGGAAATGCTGGGAGAGCGGCTCCCATTTAACCCTGCCTATTGGCGGTGCTCATCTCCTGCCGCCAGGCAGGCCACGCTCACCAGCCATTATTTTCCACATTTGCAAAATGCGAGTAGTCAAGTGGAAAATTTGAGAGCTGATGTAGGGCATCCAAAGCACAAACACAAAAGAAAATGTATATATAGAAAGTCTGGAACTGAGAATAATTTTGGTAGCCAACAATAAGTTCACTAAATGATAAAGTCACCTACAGGTGGAGGTGTAGGTGCCGATCTAGTCCTATTTTTCTGTCTGTGCTCGGAATGTTTGAGATCAGGTGAACACTAAACATCCTGAGCACAGGCACATGCAAGTCACTTTACCATTTTAAGTGAATTCATTCTTGGTTACCAAAATAATTCCCAGTACCAGGCTTTCTATATATACAATTTGTATTGCATTTTTTTCATTAATTATGGACACATCCCAGTCATTTAAGCAATTTGCCTTGAGTTTATTTTGTTCTTCCCTATCTCAACGAGCTTTGTCTTTGTGCCAGTACTTGGTTCTTTCGGCTTTTTCTAAAAAGCACTAACACAGATTTTTTTTCTCAGTACTCTGCCTGTCTTGCAGTAAACATTAGCATTCTGAATCCATTACATAAGTGTTTTGAAAAACTTCTGATTTCTTGAGTTGTGGTTGCAGTTCCGCTTGAACTATGTATATGCACGTTTCTATGTCATGGGTTTATTATATTTACAGTGTTTGATTAACTTCATTTTAATTTTATTTTTTGTTTTATCTTATTACTTTCACAGTGGAGCAGTTTTCCATGGGCTCGTGATCCTTTTTGCCCTCTATTTAGCTTGTATATTAATCAGGTGTTCATCAAGTCAACTGATGGCTTCCAGGCCACATTCCTTCCCCGTTGGCTGGTTGTCATATGGAGACTAAGAAGCATTATGGCTTAACAGATGCTGTCTCTGCTCAAGACTAATGGAGATGCTCTCCATTTGCTCCAAGTGCCTCTGGGACAACATATGTGAACATTGAAGTATTATACTTGTAAAACAATCAGAGTTGAAGGAGATTGTAGAGAGAGAGCCATGAACCAGGTCCATTGATAGGATCTCAGATTATTGTTAGGTGCTAAAGTGACTAGATACCTGTGGAAGGCAGAGATTTTGTAACAGATAAAAAAGGTATTCACTTTATAAAACACCTATAAGTTATTGTATTCTGCTTTTAAATTAACAGAGTCAGTATGAAAAGAGTTAAGAGCTTCATAAAATCAACGTAAATACTATGCTATTGACTGTCTTGAATAAGTTATCTTACATTATTTTTATTATTATATGTGGACATGAAGAGAAACATTATTTGTTTTTATAACAGAAAAAAGGAAACTGTAACTGTACATTTTATAGCATTATTATAAATAACTGTTTTGGCAAGAAGCTATTTAGTCAACAGTAAAATGTATTGGCTAAATAAAAAAGGTTCAATCTTGTACAGTTTTCCTAGTCTCGCAAATCATTATTCAGAGAAGCTTGTGTTTTTCAACACAGACATTCATTAAACAATCCACGCAGTGCATGATTTTTAAAGCTAAAAGCAATAATACAAGTCTACAAAACACTTGATATCTGAAGAACATCTCTGTTGAGTGTTAAAATGCACTCACGATATGAAGTATCAATTAAGAGGAATTTAGAAACATTTTAGTAGATGGTTCACCTTAATGTTAGCTGGTCTGTAAATGGTCAGCAATCAAACTGCATCTTCTGGTGCTCTCTGAAACAATAGAAGGGATACAAATGGTGGTGCTTAATGAAATTACCTTTTAAGTGAAAAATACATTTAAAATACATTTCCATAACCAAAATAATGGCATTTTGCAAGATCTAATGGGATACAATTTTACATAATTACAAGGAAAATATATCATGTGCAAGGCATGTTTTATAATTGTGTTTTTTCAACTGTGTTTTACAACTAATATAGGTTAGGAAATCATTACTTGCATGTAACAGTGATATTATGCTTTCTAACTGGCTCAGCTAAATGGCAAAAATATTGCATCATTTTATGTAAGATGAGTTATCTCTAAAATACTGTGTTTCTTGTAGATGAAATCCAGGTATGGATATTTTATGCATAGTTATATTGGTCCAGCTTGGACCAATGTTACTATATATATACCATACCTGGCCAAAGCTCCTTGAAAATCACTAAAGTAGATACTGTGTAACAGGTGCTCCACGTGCCTGTTACTTCCTTGTAATGCGCTCCATGCTGGAACACATTACAGCAACCGCGCGATGACGTCATCGCGCGACACCCTGTGCTTTCCATCATGGAACGCGGAAGTGCGCCTAGAGCTGCTGGGATGCCTATAAAGGCATTGACTTCACACTCAATCCCTGTTCTATTAATGTCAGCTGTAGCCTGTCAGCTGTAGCTCGGTCACGCTACAAATGCACTTGCCTTTGCTCCCTATGATGCAACACCGCTCCAGGAAACAACTACTACTTTGGTGCTAAAGCACACACTACAACAGTGCATTGCTGCAGACAACTTCATGCCATGAACACTTTGCACTGTGGACACTTTGGGCCAGATTCAGGTAGAGTTAGGCTGGAGTATCAGTGATACTCCAGCCTAACTGTCACTTTAAGCCGGCGTTTCTGTTTTCTGTAACCAGAAAACAAGAAACGCCGGGTTGGAGTTCCGATGCGATCGGCGCAATTGAATTTCGCCATCGCATCGCAACTTTCATTTAAAAATGGCGCCGGGGGCGTTCCCGCTGATTTACACTGAAAAAATATGTTAATCAGCGGGAATCGGCAATTCACGATCGTATTCGGGCGCGACACAGTGACTTTACGACGTTTCCGTAAGCGATACGCGGTGTAAACATAAAGCAGCCCCCTAGTGGAGTATCCTATGTTAAGTATAGCCGTCGTCATCGCGTCGAAAAAAATAATAATCGCGTCGCTTGCGTAAAACGTCCATGAATGGGGATTTGATGTCATTGACGTTCACTGACAGAATTTGGAGCATGCGCACTGGGATGCATTGACAGTCGACGCATGCGCAGTACGTTCGCCGCGGGATCGCGCTTAGTTTAAATAATACACGCCCCGTACCCGCCCAATTTGAATTCCGCCGGCTCATTTGCGATGCGCTGCCGCAACTTTAGGAGCAAGTGCTTCATCAGTAACAGCACTTGCTCCTAAAATTTCGCCAGAGTAACATAAATGAGAAACGTTACTCCAGAGCAAAGATGCTCCCATCTACCTGAATCTGGCCCCTAATCTCCTGCATAAGAAGCCTACAAACAGATAAGTAGCCATTGCTTCACTTGTAGTCCCATAAGAAGATCTACTGCTAGTGTTTCATCTATAACAATTGTTACTAAATATACCGTGTGGATATTGACATACTATTAGGGAGATACTATTGTGCTAAAGGTTGTTTGCTAAGGATTACCTTAAAGGGTCAGCTACCTTCAAATTACAAGAGCAATATTTAGCTCATGTATGCAACTATATATACCTGAGCGATATTGCCTCTCATATGCAACTACTACGACACCTACAATATTTACCTTAAGTATGCAATTATAATTGCCCGAGCTATATTGCCTCTCATATGCTAGTACTGTTAATAAACTATAGTGCCTGTCATATGCAAGTACGAGTTGTTACTACAACTCCTATTTACTATGAGCTTGACATAAGTACATATCCCTTATAGGCCTAATTGTTTGAACATGTTCGCTCTAACTTTTCTATGCTAGCATCTCCCTTAGTGGCCTAATAAATCCCTATATGCTTAAGTTGATATGATGTAGAGAACCCCCAAACTCCTGTTTGTGAGGGGTGACGCCTGGGGTTCCTTACTGATAATCACTTGCATATAGAGGTGTATTTGAATATTGACCTTGAACTATATTATATTTTAATATATATTTTTTAATGTTGTAATTCGTCCATCCTTAGTAGCTCAACGCCTTTCTTTATGTGACAGAAAGATGATGTAGAGATCCCCCAAACTCCTGTTGCGAGGAGTGACGCCTGGGGCCCATACTGATTTGTCACATAAAGAAGCGCATTGAAGTCCTTGCTAACCGCAGTTGTGGTTCACTCCGTTTACCAGTGCTGTTACATACTGCTACTCCAGTGATTTCCAATTGCTTCTAATCCCGTGCTGAGCCACTAATCTACTTCATTCAGAACATATTCGAGATGAAGTGGCGTCACACTCGAGGTGTAGAGGTGACGTCACACTCTCCACTTTGTCCAATTTGCATTCGTTCAGAAAATGCAAGGCATTCTCTGAATGGTGCCCGTGTCAGGCGAGCAACCTCCTGTTTCCAGTGAAGCAAAACAGCTACTCAGCGTGGGACTCAAAGCTTCCAATGGTATCATCCAGGTATGGTACAGTATATACACAGTTACACTGGTCCAAATTAGACCAATGTAACTATGAATACATTATCCATAACTGGTATTCCTCTATAAATGTAAACAAAAATACAATGGGGAGAATTTACTAATGGGGCACACCGAATCTGTGCATACTGACCAATCAGCTTCTATCTTCAGATTGAAAGATATAAGCTGATTTGTTGCCATGCCCAGCTGTTTTACAATTCTGGTTGCATCAATCTTAGTAAATTCCCCTCTATGTATATATATTTTTTATTTTGCATAGTCTATTTTGTTCTTTGATAGGCTGTCATTTTATGAACTACTTTATACATCTATACAAAAAAGTATTCAAAACATATATTACATATACAAGTTGTTTAATAGTGAAACCAAACGGGGAAATCTGCGCTAAATCAACTTTAACATAATACAATAAAAAATCCATTAAGTCCATAGATCAACCATTATGATCCCACACCATAAAAATGTGATCTTCTAATATCTGGAGAGTGATCCTCATGCAAATCACCTATGACCACCACCAATGTGAGAGGTGCTAACTCGCCGTAGCTCCAGTGACCTCTAAACTAATAAAGGTCAGTAAGCGCTTCTGGAAATTAATTTGACCCCTCTATCACAGTTATCCATTAAGTCTTCAGATATTTCCTAGTCTCCCTCTCTCTCGTCAATGACATCACCACCATAAACCAAAGAAATACTATAGTGTAGTATGTTTATTAACCAAATTAAAATGTATTGCACTTAAATATGACTTAGCACATATGTATACAGTCTTGTGTTTTAGTACAACCTAGCTTCTTCCTCTTGGGATCGGAGTGCGTTCCACCACCAGATAGTCTTGGCCGGACGGGACATCAGATGTAACCGGAAATGATGGCCGTCGTAAAACTATGAGGATAATCATTGTGAGAAGAAAAGTATAGGTCTTTGGGTTTGAGCTACTAAAGAAGTAGAAACTCATCACTCTGCAAAGTTTTTACTCTCTAAAGTGATCGTTCACTTGGTTTAGCGAGAAAGGTGAAACTATTATTTCTTCAGTCATCCAATCATACACAAGCAAAAATCCAGATTTTTTTTATTTCTCTCACATATGATTGAAGATCCAAAGTGAATACAGTTTCATTTTATTCACTAAAGCAGGGATATGCAATTAGCGGACTTCCAGCTGTTGCAGTCCTATGAGGCATAACAAGACTCTGACAGCCACATACATGACATCCAAAGGCAGAGGCATGATGGGACTTGTCGTGTTGCCACAGCTGGAGGTACGCTAATTGAATATCCCTGCACTACAGTAAGTGAATAATCACTCGCTAAGTGAAAAACTGTACTCTACTTTCGAAAATCACCTCTTGCATGTTTTTTTTTAATTAGTAGGGAATGTTCGTTTGAGCAAAATCATATGAACGTGATATTAAAAAAAAAATGTTTTTTGCTTGCATATGATTAGTGCTAATTAACTAAGAAGTAATATTACTGAGATCCTAGAGATTAAATTCACACTTTTGCTAAACTTTTTTTTTACTAGTATATTGCACTTTAATAATCACATTCTACTCAGTTCTGATATATTGAATAGAGATCCAAAATGGTTTTTTTGGGGGGACTAAGTAATGCATGTTATTAAAATTGCAATCGAAGACTAGAGAATTAGGCTAATTTCTTTACAATGTCAGTTAAAAATTGCTTCTTATGCTTAGGAATCCACTGTGAAAATATGAAACAGAGATCGTTGGCCTGAAAGCATATGTTTAAATACTGCACTGTGGGATCTTTAAGAGCTTTACAAACGGTTATTTTGATGCATTTTGCGAAAGCTACTTACATTAGTAAAATATATATTTTTTGTTGTTGTTTTTGTTTTATTGTTAAA
This sequence comes from Rana kukunoris, assembly GCA_029574335.1. NCBI lineage: Eukaryota > Metazoa > Chordata > Amphibia > Anura > Ranidae > Rana > Rana kukunoris. Next base: position 545,221,905 of record CM056050.1, on the reverse strand, counting down.
CCTATATAACCCTAATGCATGGCTAAACTATAAAAGGATTTTTGTTTAAAAAAGTCTAACTTTACATTAGTGTAGCACCCTCTAGTGTGCTAATAAAATAATGCAGGCAAATATATTGACTCATGGTAAAGTGGGTCTAAATCTGGGTCAGTCGCATCCAGCCGCAAGTCAGGCTGGATGAAGCACATAGGCAGGTCTCTGGTGCCTCCCCCTGGTTCTGGAAGTTTGGAGAAACATCTAGACCTTAGTGGGCAGAGGCCAGGAGGGTTGATCTGCATACTTAAAGGAACTTGGCCAATCCCCAGACACAGGGCCTAACAGGGAGGCAGAGTCAGCCCTTAAATATGGATAGGTCATGCTAGCAGGAGAGTCGGGTGCAATATGGAGTGCTAAGGAGGTTGTTGGTGGCCTAGGAGGGGTCCCTTAGGTCTAGGGGAGCCTTTACCTCCAGACTGGGCATTGGCAGGCTTAGGAAGATCCATTCAGCATCACAGTTTGAACAGAATTCTTGCCCGAGAGCAGTGGGAGTAAGGGGAGAGACTGCCACATGTAGCAAGCTTTCAAAAGGACCCTTTATCTCTTGCCTGGGAGATCTTCAGAGCATCAGCATGGAGGGCTGGTAGTACCTGCAAGCAGTGGAGCTGGGAGCAGTTCTACAGAGCAGAGGAAATACTTCTGCATGCAGTTTGCAACACTTGTTGTGCTATTTACCAAAGGTGTTTAGGAGCTCCTAGTCCATAAGGGACTTTTGCTACTGATCCTTAAAGGCTGAGTATGTACAGGAAAGAGAACAGTCCAGAATCGTGTCTCTGTACATAAGAAGGAGGTTGTCCACCATCTGTTTTTGTCAAGTTGGGCATCCCATAAATTCCTCTACGGTACCCCATCCGAGTTGTTTCCCCTAATAAAACAACAAAAACAAAGCCAAGGGACTGACTTCTTGTGTCTGGGTGCAAATCCAAAATGTGTATTGTTTTGATGTGCAGGAATAGGGAACAATTCATCAGCAGCTCCTGCAGGGGTAGTGCTACATTAGTTCAGTGTCAGCAGGTTCACTGCAATTGTCCAGTTATTAGAAACGTGATTGGTTCATTCCTTTACCTAAAAAAATGCTTGTTAAGCTGGAGTAACAGATATGTGCTTTAGTAAATCAAATGAATGATAACCATGGATATATCTATCTAATACTTAAAACCCACACTCTGAATTATGCAGATGAGATTCATCAGCTGTAGATCACAAACATTCTTCCCATCTGTTACCTACACCAAGAAGCATCTAAACTTATACATTTATTACATTCTTTGTGGAGTTTTTTTTTTTTTCTGTGGTGTGTATTGACCAGAGTAAGTCTTTTTTTCCGTCATGCTTTGAAGAATTTTAAACCTCAAAAGGTTTAATCTAGACTGTTTAGATCTTTTCTGGTATAGAACTCACTTTATTTCATTTTCTGATGGCATTAAATAGAAAAAAAAATCTAGCTTTTCATCATTGCTTTCTCATTTTAGAGGAGCAAGCTTGAATGGCTTTCATTCCATTCTCTGTTTTATGTGTGCTTTGGCTTTCTTATTCTCTGTTTGTCATCTTCACTTGAAGCCTATTAAAGTGGTCTTGTGGTATAACCTCATGGTGTCCTTGGTTTTCTTTCTATAATGTTTTTGTAAGGTTTCATTTTATTAAGTATACATGTTATTTTCAAGCCAAGGGACATTTTACAACTGGAAAGGTTCATTTGTAATGTTGAAGAGGACAAAACATGTATTCTGCAGTTTTTTCAACATAAAACTATATAATGTGCCACAATGCAAATTTCAGGTATCGGCCAGCCCATCCACCGATGCGAAGCTCAATACAAAAACTGTGAGTACTAAAGGGGCAGGGGGAGGAAAAATCAACACTGTATCTACTGTAGTTGCTGTATTACCCCTTGCTAAGACAGTTAAGACCAACATGGAGGGAGCACCTGCGGCAAAGGAAGGAGGAGCCCACGTTGAGGGACTTGCTGCATACTATTAATGCCTGTAGAGACTCGATAACTGGGCTGGATTTAGCGCTTAAAGGCATCAAGGGTGAGCTTCTCTCAATGGGGGATAGGGTGAATAAAACGGTGGAAAAAATGACTGTGCTGGAGGAGAGACCTAGTACAGTGGAAGATGATTTATCCCCCCTTAAACAAGTAATTATTGATATGAAGAAACAAATGGATATACACACTGCTAGAATTGATGATTTAGAAAACAGAAATCGCAGAAACAACGTTAGGGTACTAGGCATGCCTGAAAAGAGTGAGGAAGCCAATGCTATAGCTTTTCTGGAGGGATGGTTTAGGGAGATTTTCGGGGCCACATCTTTTTCACAATTTTTTGGAATTGAACCCCCTTTAAACAACAACCAGCAAATAAATATCCCAGGCCACTACTTATTAAAATGTTTAACTATACTGATAAATTGACTTTGCCAGAGAAAAGGGAGATATTTTTTTTTAATGGGACAAGAATTTCATTCTATCAGAATTTCTCCCAAGACCTGAGAATTTCTCCCAAGAGGAGAATTTATTCCCGTCAAACGAAAGCTCCTGCAACATAAATTGGACTATGCGTTACTTTATGCTGCACGCTTGCGAATAATGACGAAGGATGGTACAACATTTTTTTTTTTATAAAGTGTATTTTTGTGGGTGAACTCGAGAGAGAGGAGCCGGACTGCAGGAGTTGGGAGTAGGCAGACCCTCCCCCCGGAGGCAATCGCCATCCTTCTCCATGCCCCTGGTGGCAATGGCGGGTGTGAGGGGGGGCCTCCCACTCACCCCGCCCTACCTGCTCCTCTTGGGAGCCCAACTGGGGCCCAACAGGACCCCAGTGGGACAGAGGGACTCCCCCTATGAGGGAGTGAGGGGGCCTAGCCCACCCAGCCAGCCCTGTAGGTCCTTCGCCTCTCTTTATTTTAGGAGACCGCATGGCCAAAGTGCGTGTGTGTTAAACCAATTTTGTGTGCGTGCAAGTGTGGTGGTTTTTGTGGGGGGGTGGGCGTACTAAGCACAGGCGTACCTTGCATAGCACACCCACCGGGAGCCGGGCTGAGACCACCAAACTCAATTCACATGTAGCCGAGACCGGGATCTGAACCCTTGGCTGCAGAGGTGAACGGCTTGTCAGCGCAGTGCCAATCACGTTGAGCCACCAATTTTTGACACCCCAAAAAGCGTGGAAAAGTGGCTTGAGGAAAACAAGAAAGACCTTTAAACCTATTTTTTTTTTGTGGGGGGGGGGGGGGGGTACGAGACAGATGTAGAAAAGGACAAAATGCACAATTTTGCACAATTTTGCACAACCTAGTTGTAGTATGAGAGTTTGGATGGTTTAAAAGATCTGTTGTTAACTACATGCCGACTGCCCGCCGTCATTTTACTGCGGGAAGTTGGCACTGCTGGGCGAGAGTCCGTAGCTATACGTCCGCTCTAAAGCATCCGCTAGGGGGCGCGTGCGCACCGCCGGCAGCGGAGCACGTCCCCGCTCGCCCCCGGGTCCCGCGCGTGTGCCCGGCAGGTACGATCGCCGCCGGGCACACCCGATCGCTCGTTACAGAGCGGGGACCGGGAGCTATGTGTGTAACACTAACTCTACTTACACAAACTTATATGACTAAACTAAAGCAAATTTTTTTTTTTTTTTTTTTTTATACACAAAACACAGAAGGGCAGAGAAAGTATTCGCGAATATTCGTAATACGAATATTCGCATTGCGAATATTCGGCAACATAAAACATAAAAGGATCGCCTCAGCTACTCGGCCCAGGGTCTCTAATCATACCAGCAATGCTTTTAGACGTCGATGGAGATCACTAGGATGTGATCTGTTTTAAAAATAAATTTGAAAAAATACGAATATTCGCAATAGCGAATATTCACCGCAATATATGCAATATTCGTAACGAATATTCGCAATGCGAATATTCGTGAGCAACACTAGGAGAGACATGGCAACGAGAGATGCTACTCATGCCACTCTGCCTCGCATGGCGGACTCTCTCGAATAGACCTGGGTCTGGGAAATGAAGCATTAATGCAAAATGGTAAGGGACTCGGCCTATGAGCCAAGATTATTGTCGGATCACTCTCCATTTTGGGTTAGACTGGATGTCATGGTTGCCTCGGGCCGCCCATTATGGAAAGTGAACCCATTCTGGTTGACCATACTCCCATCCCCAGATGGGACGGTAGGCCTGCTACGGGAGTATTGGCAACATAATAGGGGTACTGCTAGTGCAGGGGTGGTATGGGATACACTAAAAGCATTTCTAAGGGGGGTGAAAGAAAGGCACTTTGGAATATCATGTGAATGTAAAAATGTTGTATAATGAACTCTAATTAGACTGCATTGGATGCCGAATAGGCATATATACGTATGAAATATTAAAAGGAAAAAAATAAAGTGGATTAAAAAAAAATGTAAGATGAGCAGTACAAAGACAAGTGTGTCTTGCCTACAGTCAAGCATGATGGTGGGAGTGTCATGGTCTGGGGCTGCATGAGTGCTGCCGCCACTGGGGATCTACAGTTCATTGAGGGAACCATGAATGCCAACATGTACTGTGACATACTGAAGCAGAGCATGATCCCCTACCTTCGGAGACTGGGCCTCCGGGCAGTATTCCAACATGATAATGACCCCAAACACACCTTCAAGACAGCCACTGCCTTGCTTAAGAAATTGAGGGTAAAGGTGATGCACTGGCCAAGCATGTCTCCAGACCTAAACCCTATTGAGCATCTGTGGGGGCATACTCAAACCGAAGATAGAGGAGCGCAAGGTCTCTAACATGAAAGAGGACTCCAGTGGCAACCTTTAAAGCTCAGGTGAGCTCCATGCCCAAGATGATGGGACATGGAGGATTGGTACTCCCATGTCTCAAGCGCCTAAAAGGGGATGCTAAATATAGCCTTAATAGAAGCTAATCTTAAGGTCATGCCCTGCTGGTACCTGGTCCCCAAACGACTTGCAAACTATTACCGACAATCCTTACCTTTCTGCTTCAGGGGCTGTGGCTACTGGAACAAGGTATTTCACTTGATTCGGAGGAACACAGGCTTTGCTGTCAACCAAGACCTGACAATAGCCCTCCTCAATCACAAGATCCCCTCTATTCCTAAACCTACTCAGATTCTGATCCATTTTTTCTCCTTGGAGCCAAGATCACAATGGCACAGGCCTGGAAATCTCCTTCAGTTTCCTTCTTTGCTACTAAGCAAAAAAATCTTGTGGATTATGACCCAGGAGAGAATTTCCAATACAATACTCGACTCCACTGAGAAATTCAAAGGCATATGGGACCGCCTGGGCTTGTTTCATTGGGGTCTCATTAAAGAACCAAGGCCTCTCAGCAGGACTTGGGCCACAAGTACACTTGGGCGCCATGCCCCCTTCTTTTCTCTATGTCGCCATCACTTCCACCTCCCTCCACTTCTCTCTTCTCTTTCCTTCTGCTGCTTCTCTCTCTCCTTCGCCTCTCGATCTCCTCTGTCTATTCTTGTTTTTATTTTAAAGCAAACGTCTGCAAGTGGTCATTAATGAAATACAGGCACTATTCATTTTGTCTTTATCTACTTCTTAACCACTTGCTTACTGGGCACATATACCCCCCTCCTGCCCAGGTGTAATTTCAGCTTCCGGCACTGCGTCGCTTTAACTGACAATTGCGTGGTCGTGCAACGTGGCTCCCAAACAAAATGTACGTCCTTTTTTTCCCCACAAATATAGCTTTCTTTTGGTGGTATTTGATCACCTCTGTGGTTTTTATTTTTTGCGCTGTCATGCTTTTTTTCTGTTACAAGAAATGTTTACATTCCTTGTAATAGGAATAAAAGTGACACATTAAAAGAAAAAAAAAAAGAACACTGTAAAAATAAAACATAAAATAAATAAGAAAAAAAAAGTAACGTGCACACTGAAATATTTTGTTTCGGAATTTCGTTTTTGTCTGAAAAATAAATGTTACTCACGAAATTTGTTTTTATTCATTTAGTTTTGTTAAAAAATGCATTCGTCCGAAGATCAGAATTAATTAAGATCGAATCTGTCATTGAAGGCTTATGGTGTCTGTTGAATGTTCTAAGAAGATTTGATGAAGCAGCTAAACTGTACGACGCTGCAATCGTACATTTCCAGCCGAATGTTCTGCCTACGAATTCTAATGTTGTATGACACTAGTAATCAGTGGCAGCCCGTCCATAGGGGGCGCCCGGGCGCTGCCACCCTTTCCTGTATTAAAAAAAAAAACGGGGCCTTTAAGACATTTATTTTGCTTAAAATTTAATTTTTACTTCTAATGCCTGCAGTTCTGGCGGCCGTCAATAAAGGGCGCTGCAGCGCCACCCCCTCTCGCAAATAACATACATTCATTGCATTGCATTGAACGTGTGTTATTATTGTTGCCAGCCGCCGCTGGTCTATTCATATAACCAGACATAGGGCGCCGGTTACCCGAATAGCGGCAGCTGGTTGGCTGAGGGGAACTGCCTATCAGAGCCAGCGGCTCTCATAGGCTTTTTAAGTACAGCCCTCTGGCTCTCGGATGTCTACCCTCGGAACACAGGCCCCCTGCAATCCTTGTGTAAGACTGAAGGCCGTTTCAGCCAATCAGGTTCCTGGATTCTGGTTATCAGGAACCTGATTGGCTGAAGCGTCACCAAGGCGGAAGAAGACATCAAGGGAGGACATGGAAGCTTCAGGTAAGTGCATTTTACAGGGAAAGGGGCAACAATGGGCACAGAGAGCGGCAAAGGGGACAGAGAGCGGCAAAGGGCACAGTGGCATCAATTAAAGGGCACAGCACAGTGACAACAATGGGCACAGAGGCGACAAAGGGAACAGCACAGTGACAACAATGGGCACAGAGGCGACAAAGGGCACAGCACAGTGACAACAATGGGCACAGTGGCAACAATTAAAGGGCACAGCACAGTGACATGCACAGTGGCAACAATGGGCACAGTGGTGAAAATTGATGGCACAGTGGCTACGTTTGATGGCATGGCACAGTGGTGACAATTGATGGCACAGCGGCTGCGTTTAATAGCATGGAACAGTGGTGACAATTGATGGCACAGTGGCTGCGTTTGATGGAATGGCACAGTGGTGACAATTGATGGCACAGCGGCTGCGTTTGATGGCATGGCACAGTGGTGACAATTGATGGCACCGTGGCTACGTTTGATGGCATGGCACAGTGGTGAAAATTGATGGCACAGCGGCTGCGTTTGATAGCATGGCACAGTGGTGACAATTGATGGCACAGTGGCTGTGTTTGGCATGGCACAGTGGTGACAATTGATGGCACAGCGGCTGTGTTTGATGGCATGGCACAGTGGTGACAATTGATGGCACAGCGGCTGCGTTTGATGTCATGGCACAGTGGTGACACTTGATGGCACAGTGGCTGCGTTTGATGGCATGGCACAGTGGTGACAATTGATGGCACAGTGGCTGCGTTTGATGGCATGGCACAGTGGTGACAATTGATGGCCCATTGGCTGCGTTTAATAGCATGGCACAGTGGTTACAATTGATGGCACAGTGGCTGCGTTTGATGGCATGGCACAGTGGTAACAATTGATGGCACAGCGGCTGCCTTTGATGGCATGGCACAGTGGTGACAATTGATGGCACAGCGGCTGCGTTTGATGGCATGGCACAGTGGTGACAATTGATGGCACAGCCGCTGCGTTTGGCATGGCACAGTGGTGACAATTGATGGCACAGTGGCTGTGTTTGATGGCATGGCACAGTGGCTGTGTTTGATGGCATGGCACAGTGGTGACAATTGATGGCACAGCGGCTGTGTTTTATGGCATAGCACAGTGGTGACAATTGATGGCACAGTGGCTGCGTTTGATAGGCACAGTGAGGCTGCAATTTTTTTTTTCGTTTGCGCCCCCCCAAAAAAAAATTTGATCACCAGCCGCCGCTGGTAGTAATGATTATATTTATTACTTATTATTACTAGTCAACCAACATTCAAATTCTTCTATAGCCTATGGGCCGAGCATTTGACTGGAAATGTACAATTGCGGCGTCGTACAGTTTAGCTGCTTGTCGATCTTCTTAGAACTTTCGACAGACACCATAAGCCTTCAATGACAGATTCAATGTTTGTATGTTTTTTCACTGCTTTATCGAATCTTCATTGTTCATGTTGAATTGTCTACCCCAACACTGTCTCTATAATGTTGACTCCTTTCTCTCTATGTCGAATCTTCATGTCTCTATAATGTTGAATCTTCTCTCTCTATGTAGAATAATCTTGGACTAATAGAGTTAAGGTTAGGCACATTCGACCAAAGGTTCAATAGACACAGATTGCTATTGTCGCCGTCATGTCGAATCTCCTATCTATATCAAACTGTTGTAGCAACAAAAACGAAAATAAAGCATTTTTTTTATGTTGGATCTTTCGAATTTCGGATTCTGCGCGTTCGTTTTCGTTTGTTAAAACGATAACGAAAATACCCGAAATTCAGACGAAAGGGAATGCCCATGTCTAGAAAACATACGTGAGTAGCGCCCAGGGACGAACTGATCATTGGGACTTTCGGGCACTGCCCGAGGGCCCCATGCCACTAGGGGGCCCCATCAGGGTTTCCAGGCTCAATAAAACCAGGGACAGTATGTAAAAATATGTGTGTCATCACATCACATTTACATCACGAAATTTGTTTTTATTCATTTAGTTTTGTTAAAAAATGCATTCGTCCGAAGATCAGAATTAATTAAGATCGAATCTGTCATTGAAGGCTTATGGTGTCTGTTGAATGTTCTAAGAAGATTTGATGAAGCAGCTAAACTGTATGACGCTGCAATCGTACATTTCCAGCCGAATGTTCTGCCTACGAATTCTAATGTTGTATGACACTAGTAATCAGTGGCAGCCCGTCCATAGGGGGCGCCCGGGCGCTGCCACCCTCTCCTGTAGTAAAAAAAAAAACGGGGCCTTTAAGACATTTATTTTGCTTAAAATTTAATTTTTACTTCTAATGCCTGCAGTTCTGGCGGCCGTCAATAAAGGGCGCTGCAGCGCCACCCCCTCTCGCAAATAACATACATTCATTGCATTGCATTGAACGTGTGTTATTATTGTTGCCAGCCGCCGCTGGTCTATTCATATAACCAGACATAGGGCGCCGGTTACCCGAATAGCGGCAGCTGGTTGGCTGAGGGGAACTGCCTATCAGAGCCAGCGGCTCTCATAGGCTTTTTAAGTACAGCCCTCTGGCTCTCGGATGTCTACCCTCGGAACACAGGCCCCCTGCAATCCTTGTGTAAGACTGAAGGCCGTTTCAGCCAATCAGGTTCCTGGATTCTGGTTATCAGGAACCTGATTGGCTGAAGCGTCACCAAGGCGGAAGAAGACATCAAGGGAGGACATGGAAGCTTCAGGTAAGTGCATTTTACAGGGAAAGGGGCAACAATGGGCACAGAGAGCGGCAAAGGGGACAGAGAACGGCAAAGGGCACAGTGGCATCAATTAAAGGGCACAGCACAGTGACAACAATGGGCACAGAGGCGACAAAGGGAACAGCACAGTGACAACAATGGGCACAGAGGCGACAAAGGGCACAGCACAGTGACAACAATGGGCACAGTGGCAACAATTAAAGGGCACAGCACAGTGACATGCACAGTGGCAACAATGGGCACAGTGGTGAAAATTGATGGCACAGTGGCTACGTTTGATGGCATGGCACAGTGGTGACAATTGATGGCACAGCGGCTGCGTTTAATAGCATGGAACAGTGGTGACAATTGATGGCACAGTGGCTGCGTTTGATGGAATGGCACAGTGGTGACAATTGATGGCACAGCGGCTGTGTTTGATGGCATGGCACAGTGGTGACAATTGATGGCACCGTGGCTACGTTTGATGGCATGGCACAGTGGTGAAAATTGATGGCACAGCGGCTGCGTTTGATAGCATGGCACAGTGGTGACAATTGATGGCACAGTGGCTGTGTTTGGCATGGCACAGTGGTGACAATTGATGGCACAGCGGCTGTGTTTGATGGCATGGCACAGTGGTGACAATTGATGGCACAGCGGCTGCGTTTGATGTCATGGCACAGTGGTGACACTTGATGGCACAGTGGCTGCGTTTGATGGCATGGCACAGTGGTGACAATCAATGGCACATTGGCTGCGTTTAATAGCATGGCACAGTGGTGACAATTGATGGCACAGTGGCTGCGTTTGATGGCATGGCACAGTGGTGACAATTGATGGCACAGCGGCTGCGTTTATTAGCATGGCACAGTGGTGACAATTGATGGCACAGTGGCTGCGTTTGATGGAATGGCACAGTTGTGACAATTGATGGCACAGTGGCTGCGTTTGATGGCATGGCACAGTGGTGACAATTGATGGCACAGTGGCTGCGTTTGATGGCATGGCACAGTGGTGACAATTGATGGCCCATTGGCTGCGTTTAATAGCATGGCACAGTGGTTACAATTGATGGCACAGTGGCTGCGTTTGATGGCATGGCACAGTGGTAACAATTGATGGCACAGCGGCTGCCTTTGATGGCATGGCACAGTGGTGACAATTGATGGCACAGCGGCTGCGTTTGATGGCATGGCACAGTGGTGACAATTGATGGCACAGCGGCTGCGTTTGGCATGGCACAGTGGTGACAATTGATGGCACAGTGGCTGTGTTTGATGGCATGGCACAGTGGCTGTGTTTGATGGCATGGCACAGTGGTGACAATTGATGGCACAGCGGCTGTGTTTTATGGCATAGCACAGTGGTGACAATTGATGGCACAGTGGCTGCGTTTGATAGGCACAGTGAGGCTGCAATTTTTTTTTTTCGTTTGCGCCCCCCCCAAAAAAAAATTTGATCACCAGCCGCCGCTGGTAGTAATGATTATATTTATTACTTATTATTACTAGTCAACCAACATTCAAATTCTTCTATAGCCTATGGGCCGAGCATTTGACTGGAAATGTACAATTGCGGCGTCGTACAGTTTAGCTGCTTGTCGATCTTCTTAGAACTTTCGACAGACACCATAAGCCTTCAATGACAGATTCAATGTTTGTATGTTTTTTCACTGCTTTATCGAATCTTCATTGTTCATGTTGAATTGTCTACCCCAACACTGTCTCTATAATGTTGACTCCTTTCTCTCTATGTCGAATCTTCATGTCTCTATAATGTTGAATCTTCTCTCTCTATGTAGAATAATCTTGGACTAATAGAGTTAAGGTTAGGCACATTCGACCAAAGGTTCAATAGACACAGATTGCTATTGTCGCCGTCATGTCGAATCTCCTATCTATATCAAACTGTTGTAGCAACAAAAACGAAAATAAAGCATTTTTTTTATGTTGGATCTTTCGAATTTCGGATTCTGCGCGTTCGTTTTCGTTTGTTAAAACGATAACGAAAATACCCGAAATTCAGACGAAAGGGAATGCCCATGTCTAGAAAACATACGTGAGTAGCGCCCAGGGACGAACTGATCATTGGGACTTTTGGGCACTGCCCGAGGGCCCCATGCCACTAGGGGGCCCCATCAGGGTTTCCAGGCTCAATAAAACCAGGGACAGTATGTAAAAATATGTGTGTTTTTTTTACATCTGTCCCTGATATGTCCGAAACCGACATGCTTTTGATGTGAAGTGCCTGAGATTTTAGCTGCCCCGCCTCTGCACTGCCTCCTGGCGTGGTGGCCATCTGTAAGCCCGGGGGCCCCATAATCTTCTATTGCCCGGGGGCCCCATGAGTTGTCAGTCCACCCCTGGTAGCGCCTGCATATGAAAACAATGTTCAAACCCCACATGGGAGGTATCAACGCGATCATTAGAGAAAGAGCAATCATTTCCCCCCTTTCTGAGCAGAGCACTTTTTGAGAAACAGCACTGTGTCGTTTTAACTGACAATTGCGCAGTCGTGTGAAATTGCACCCAAACAAAATAGACGCCGTTTTTTTTCATTTTTATTTATTTTTTTGCACTATAAACAAAAAAAGAGTGACAATTTTGAAAAAAAGCTATATTTTTTTTCTCTTTGTTATACTAAATATCCCCCAAAAATATATAAAAAAAACATTTTTTTTTCTCAGTTTAGGTCAATATGTATTTTTCTACATATTTTTGTTAAAAAATCACAAAAAGTGTATATTGATTGGTTTGCGCAAAAGTTATAGCGTGTACAAAATAGGGGATAGATTCATAGCATTTTTTTTTTTTTTGTTCGTAATGGTGACGATTTGGGATTTTTATCATGACTGCGACATTATGGCGGACACATCGGACACTTTTGACACTATTTTGGGACCATTGTCATTTATACAGCGAAAAGTGCTATAAAAATGCACTGATTACTGCGTAAATGACACTGGCAGGGAAGGGGTTAAACACTAGGGGTGATCAAGGTGTTAAATGTGTCTTAGGGTCCGCAGGTCCCACGGGCACGGTCACGGAGCACGCAGCAGGCGTGCACGTGCCCACTATGCCGTGATTTAATGGGGACGTACCTGTACGCCCATTTGCGCAGCCATGCCATTGTGCCGACGTATATTGTCGTGCACTGGTCGGCAAGCAGTTAAGGATAAATATTTATCACCATTCAACTAACACAATTTTGAAGCGTGACATGTTGGGTATCAATTTACTTGGTGTATCACCATCTTTCACAATATGAACAAATTGGGCTAATGTTACTGTTTAGTTTTTTTTTTTTTTTTTAAAGGGGTATTTTTTCTCAAAAAAAAGTGTGCTTGTAAGGCCACCTGCGCAAATATTGTGTGACAGAAAGCATTGCAATGACCACCATTTTATTCTTTAGTGTGTCAAAAAAAAATATATAATGTTTGGGGGTTCTAAGTAATTTTCTAGCAAAAAAAGCTTGATTTTAAATTTACAAGTTTTAAAAATAGGCCCTGTCTTAAAGTGGTTAAGATGTGTTATGACCCAGCACTTTGCAATGCATATAATTCTTATGCCGCGTACACGTCGGACGAACCGATCGTGTGTGGGCCCCATCGTTTTTTTCCCATTGGTGAAAAAACGTAGGACCTGTTTTAAAATTATCTGATGGTCAATTATCCCATCGGTCAAAAATCCACGCATGCTCAGAATCAAGTCGACACATGCTCGGAAGCATTGAACTTCATTTTTCTCTGTATGTCGTTGTCTTTTACGTCACCGCGTTGGACATGATCGGATTTTTAACTGATGGTGTGTAGGCAAGACTGATGAAAGTCAGCTTCATTGGATATCTGATGAAAAAATCCATCGGTCCGTTTTTATCGGATGAAACGATCGTTGTGTACAGGGCAATGGTGTCCTTTGTTCTTTAAGAATTAATTGTATTGTTCAAAATAATAGTGAAGCCAATGACTTGCAATAGATTTTTTTTAATGATTTACTATAAAAATTGTAAATGACAAAGAATTTGATTCTTGTAATTTTTTCACATTGGAGCTGTATAAACTAGTGAGAATAGTTATTGAGCCAAGACAATGAAATGGAAACTTCTGCTATGCATAGACAATAGGTTCTGTTTTACTTGAACTTCAGACAAAATTATTTCATGAGAGGCTGGTGTTATTTTGTTCTCTTCAACAGAAACATAATTCATTCAAAGTGTTAGAGACTATTACATTTCCTAGTGAGTGAGAATATAATTATTCTGGTTGTGCAATGTAATACAAGATCATCCAAGAAATAAGACTTATTCAATTATTACAAGGATGAATGCCTAAACTTTCTTGAGATATACACTGGAAAGATATAAGATGACACTTACCGGACACACCACTAGCACAATATGCCTTTTATTGATTTTCATATCATATTCTCTATTCTACAAGGATCCCCTTGAGAACTTTACTTCCCAGTAGGGGTGGAGAGGAATTGACATTTTCTTTTTGGATGACTTTAGGTCTATTAAGGTAGAGACAGTGTCATCTCCACTTCTTCCCTTTGAAGTTGAGGTGTCTATAGCTTTCTAGCCACTAGTCCTAATGGATCCTTGTGTTACAGGTCAGGGGAAAACCGACCAAACAAAGATTGTTATATTTGAGAAATCAATAAAAATATTCTTCAACATTATTTCCTTTTAGTAAAAATCTGCAAAAGCAGCTGGTTGTATGTTACAATATCTATAACTTCTGCAATCCACTGATCAATAGTGATAACTATACAGAATACATCTGTATTTAATTAAAATACAGTCATCATTTAAATGTTAACTGTTGCAGTAAACTGAAGTCTTTTTGCACACAAGTTGGGGAATTTGCAGTAATAACATTTAATTAGAGGTAAACTAAATCTAATTAGGAAATTCATGTAAGCATACAGTAAATCAATCTTTTTTGATACATTACAAAGTTCACTAACCCAAAGTAAACAGTCAAAAATCTTCTCTCATTCATAAACCCAATAACTAAAACCTCAAAAAAGCAATAACAAATTCATGAAATGTTCTGTATTTTTAAATCTGCAGCATCCATTGAACTAATTCCTGGTTATCCTGCTGTCCTTGTTCAACCACTTTCTGTTGTAGGGTGACAGGACTCTTTCAATGTTTTGCAGTTGCTCTCATGTGTGATAACAGATGGCCATTTCAACACACATAGCATGCATGCATGTAAAAAGGAAGTAGCTTCTAAGAGGCTTTAGAAAATATGCACAACGGAGATAAAACAAATAATATAAAAATGAAAATATTGTATTATATATTATATATTGTATATAATTCAGTAAGGGCTTATACCAGCTTCAAGTATTTTTTTACAGAAATGTTAGAGAATATAATTTAATTGCAAGCATTGTTTGTGGTACTTAAAGCAGGGGTTCACCCCAAAAAATGTTTTTTAACATTACATGCAGGCTAGTTGTTAAAATGACAATCGGCTTTTTTTTTTAATCCTTGCCGTACATACCGTTTTAGATGTATATGTTCACCGGGGCTTCCAGGTATAATCAGCGGAACTGGGCATTCCTAATTGATTGACAGGCTTCCGATGGGCGCATACAGCACGTCACAAGTTGCCGAAAGAAACCGAACGTTGGTGCGCAGGCGCCGTATAGAGCCGACTCGCAGTACGGCTTCCTTCGGCAACTCGTGACGCGCTGTATGCATCGGTCGGAAATCTGTCAATCAAATAGGAACGCCCAGTACCGCAGATTATACCCGGAAGCCGCGGTGAACATATACATCTAAAACGGTATGTACGGCAAGGATTTAGAAAAAAATAACTGCCGATTGTCATTCTAACAACTCGCCTGCATGTAATGTTAAAAAAAAAAAAAATTGGGTGAACCCCCGCTTTAACCACTTTGCATCTGGGCCATTTATGGCACTTTTCTGTAAAAATCTACTTTCCTGACACATCATGGCAGCCCCCACTGGGTTGTGTGTCCGTCTACAAGTTTTATCCTCACCTGACAAGATTGGATGGACATTGCACACCTCTTACCGCATTCGCCCCAGCAGGTTCAGCATCTCCTGGTTGGAAGTCTCTCCTGTACAGTCTCTAAAGGAGCTATATGGAGGGGGCCCCAACTGGTGGTCTCAGTGAGAATAGAAAATATTCTGGCATTTGACAAGCTTTAAAGAAGCTTCTTATATCGGGATGGTTTCCTACCTTCCCTCTTGCACGTGTGTTTTTCCTATTTTTTCTCTTGCAGGCTTTCCTGAGCCTTGTAGTCACACAGGCAGTCAGATCAGGGAAAACATGGCTGCCACGTATATATCAGCGTGTTCTTTGCATGTGCGTCAGAAAATTATGTAGCTGGTATCAGTCTTCGCCCCATTCAAAATGGAGCGGGCGCTGGCAGAGCACTTCTGCACATGCGTGGCAGCGTCACTTCTGCCACGACCGTGATGCTGGATTTAAGTAGCCAGATTTTCTGTCAGTACTCTCTGGATGCATCTGCTGCACAGGTGACTGGTGTTTTGTTCTATCTACCAGGTTCTTTCTACTGCGGTGATCTTTCCCTGTACATATCTGTTTGATTAACCTATTTTTATACAGGCTAACCAGGCTTACCATCCTATTTCAGGCTAACTATTCTCTTCTGCCACTGTTAATGGAGAGTGCTGCCCAAGCAGACCTACAGCATATAAGGTAAGAGGCTGTCCACCTTTTATGGGTAAGTCATGTAGAGAGAAAAAAAGAGCATAACCACTAATGCTGTAATTTCTGCCAGCCCTACCAGGTCAAGATCCGCAAACCACTTTCAGCCAACCAGACTCCCATCTTCTTTAGACAAAAGAAAATCACTACTCAAGTATGTAATGGAGCTAAGACAAAAGAGAGCGATTTTAGTAGACCCAACATGTCAAAGGGGAAGGGGATTTTATCCCCCACTATTTCTAGTAAAAAAGAAAACAGGAGATCTTGTTCAGCAACTACACTTCCCATCATGCTTAGTCATGTCTGTGAATGTCATATTTTTACAATGCCGCATGGGAGGTGTAGTTCCACCACAACTGGAGGGCCGCAGTTTGACGATCCCTGCCTTAATCATATAGAAAATGCTTGGAGGGAGGTGAAACTTCAAGTTGTCAAGTTACAGCTAAGAAACCTTAAAGGAACACTAACGGTTCAGTTTTTTTTTTTGGATCAATTGTGTAAGCTAGAGCATTTAAATATCACTTACATCGTTTTTCCTTTTGACCTCCAAAATACAGTAATCCAGGTTTGAAAATGCCATTTCCTGTCTCTCCTCTTCTTGCTTTCCACCAGCACCTGCATGGTGGAAAGCAGAATGTGCTCACCCCCTCCCTATGACTACAGCCCTGCGTGAAGATGCTCTCTTAACCCTCATAGGCATGGAGGCTAAGCCTGATGGGAACTGTAGTTCCCATTAGGCCGTGATGTAGCAAGAATGAACGTGCACCGCAAACCAGGAAGTCAGTGAGAATAACGATTCAGGAGTGATGGAGGTGAATAAAACAGCTCGACTTCAACAGGTATCAAACTAGTTATAATGCAAAACATTACTTTTTACTTTATCAGCTACTGTCAGACTTTAATTTAAGAGGAAAATATTTTTGTCTTTACAACCCCTTTAAGGATTTAGAGAAGATCTGTAAAGAAGAGTAGACCAAAATCCCTCCTGAGATGTGTGCAAACCTGATAACTAACTATAAGAAACGTCTTACCTCTGTGCTTGCCAACAAGTGCTTCTCCACCAAGTACTAACTCATGTTTTGCTTGGGGATCAAATACATATTTTACTCACTGAACTGCAACTTAATTTATAGCATTTGTATTGTGTTTTTTTCTGGATTTTTGGTTGATATTCTCTCTATCATTAAAAAAACACTTATGATAAAAATGAAGACCCTTCATTTCTTTGTAAGTGGGCGAAATCTGCAAGGGAACAAATAATTATTTCCCCCACTGTAGACAGAAAACGAAAACAAACAGGTTGTTTAACCCTTCTTGTCTTTAGTTTTACTTTAAAAGCAGTGCAATGTTTACAGTTATTTTGTTCTTCACACAACTCACTTACAATTCTATGTGCGTATTTCAGTGACAATGGCCCAGGTTCACATACAATTAGATTCGCGTAGAGTATCAAAAATACACTACGCCGCCGTATTTCACCTGGTTCTACGTGGAATCCTGGTAGATTTTGTCCAGTAAACTACGACGGCGTAGTGTATTTCTCCCGGTGCAAGCCATCTACGCGAGTAGGGGGCGTGAAGCATTTAAAATAGCCACGTTCCCGCGGCGATCGAACTGCGCATGCTCCGTTCAGAAATTTCCCGCCGTGCATTGCGCGAAATCACGTTGTTACGTCATTCGTTGTTTGAGTAGCGTCGTTTACGGACATTCCTATTCCCGAACGAGTTACGTATACAAAAAAAAAAAAAAAAAAATTGACGCTGGAACGACGGCCATACTTAACATGGGCTACGCACCATTAGACCAGCAAATAGCTGGTCTAACAGTACGTAGCAAAAAAATGACGTAAGCGATTGCGAAGACCACCCGTATCTTCGTGGATCGCCGTAAAAAGTCATTTGCATATCCCGACGCTGAAAACGATGCGGACTCCTCCCAGCGGCCGCAAAAATATCGCAGCGTAGATCCGAAGGCTTACGAAGATGTAAGTCTCTCGGATCGAAGCCCGAAGCCGCCGTATCATGGTTTGAAGATTCAAACTAGTGATACGGCGCGCAAAATTTGAAATGACTCCTGTCTAACACCAGTTACACAGGCGTAATTGCTCTGTGAATCTGGGCCAATAATTGTTGATAGCACCCCAACACACAGATACTGCACTGATCAACATGCCTGATCTAAAGCACATCACCACACATATCCTGTGCGTTGCAGCATGCTGCATGAAAAAAAAGGTAATGCACAATTTTTAGTGTATTATTGGTGTGCTACCAACCCATGAAAAATGAATGGGCTACTGTAGTACAATGCATGTTAACATGTGTTAACATGCATGCAGTAACACAATGTAAAGATATATAGAGGCCCGTAATGTACTAAACAATTTTACATTTACAATTCTTAATTTTATTCACATTTACAACTATTAATTTAACTTACAATTACTGTGATTGTATGTATGATATGTGATGTGTGATATTTACAAACTGTGCAGTGGTGTAGTGTCCAATAATACACTAATTCAGTATTTACTATAGGCAATAAATGATGTGAACAAAGAAAAGAAAATATAAAACTCAAATTTCAAAAAACAAACAATATCAAAGTAGTACAATCCAAACAGAAAAGTGTCCATGCAAATTGAAGACCAGCCTTGGAGAACTCCACGAAAATCTTTCACCCAGATGTCACAGGCCATTTGAGAGGAGCTACTGGAGAGGAGGCTTGGAATGCACCATTTTGTAGCCCTGGAGAGTCTAAAATTCTCTTTCTGACCCTACTTGGCTGTAGTGGTCACATTACATCAGGTGAGATTACTACTGGAGTGGGGGGGGGGTCACTTTGCATTGACACATTTGTCTTCTTTTGAGCACTAAGTAATTTGCAGATGGAGTAAAAGACACCACTGTGTGGATCCTATTCATGTGGAGAAGGCTGTTTCTTCAATTTGCATGGACACGTTTCGGTTTGGAGTGCACTGATTTGATGTTGTTTGTTTTTTGACATTTGCCTTTTATATTTTATTTTTTTTGTTCACATCATTTATTGCACATAGTAAATATTGAATTTGTGTAATATTGGGCACAACAGTGATGCACAGTTTGTAAATATAACTAGACTTTGTAACACATCTATGGGATTGTGAATAGTGTCAGCAGCTTTTCTATCTATTATACTTTTTTTCCCCCACAATTCTATTAGTAGCACGCAGGTTTATTTGTTATATACTGCTGTGACGTGGCCAGGACTTCAGGAGGCTGTGTGCAGTTACGGATCAGCAACCTACCGGCTGGCAGCCTTTGCTTACATGCCTCCAGTGCTGGCATGTGGATGGTGCATCAGGGTTTGTTGCAGTTTGTTTTAGTAGTAACGAATTCAATATATTTAGAGTTAAGCCTAGTACATGGCAAAAACCATCAAGAAAACTGCTTCTTGCCGAGAAAACTATTTGTGTGTACGAGGTTTTCAGGTTTCTCGTCAGGAAATCTGGCCAGAATCTCGACGAGAAAAAAAGAGAATCTGCTCTAATTTTTCTCGTCGAGATTCTTGTCG
Organism: Rana kukunoris; assembly: GCA_029574335.1. NCBI lineage: Eukaryota > Metazoa > Chordata > Amphibia > Anura > Ranidae > Rana > Rana kukunoris. The sequence goes on along the minus strand of CM056050.1, from coordinate 545,202,212 downwards.
GCCTGTTTCCTGACGAGAAACCCAAGAGTATGCATACTTACCTGCCGCCGTGGAAACCCATGCATGCTCGAAATGACTTTGACGCATGCGTGGTAGCTTCCACGGCATAGGTAGGGTAAAGCAAGATGGCGGCAATGGCATCGAATGTGACGAGTGCATGCTCATCGTACGCGATGACGTCAGCGCATTCTTGCCTTTCTTTTGAAAGGTCAGTGTATACACTCGGGCGGCAAGAGATTTTTGCCCGTGTACAGGGCCTTAGTCTGATTCCTCTGGGTTTTTCCTGTAATATTTTGAAACCTGCTTAGTGGCCTGTCAACTGGGTTTTAAATATAAACAAGAGTAAATTTACATTTACCTGTTTTTTCTATTTAGTCACACTGATACAATACTATAACATTCATTTTGGAAAACTATTGCTTTGCATTTTTTTTTCATTTCCTAAGGCTAGAAACAGTGTTAATAAATCTGAACATAAAACTTTGTTCCTACAGGCTATAAAAATTATAAAACTAAATTATAAAACTAAATATCCCTGTTTCTCTGCCAGTGGTAATATACCTGTACTCAAAATTTTTATTCGTTTCGGGGGGATTTACTAAAGACTAATAATACTGAATGTTTATTTTACAAACAGTCAGTTTTGCTGAATGTAAAAATGTATGAGCGTGCATTCTCTTTAAATAAAATCACAAGTTTAAATAAGCATAAATTGTACAATACAAAAAAGTAAATGTGACATCACAGTGATTACTGTGCCAAGTCAAAACACGCACAAAGTCCACTTCAGCAACAAATGTGAACATAAAGAATTTTGTAATGTGTGGACTAACAATTTTTATAGTGCCTGTACTCCTTCATCAACATAAACTATATTCACTTACCAGAATATTAGAGACCCAAAAATTAAAGAGGTCTAAAGTGCTTAGAGGTAAACTCAGCCCAACAGTGGCGTAACCAGAGTCATGGGCGCCCGGGGCAGATTTTTTTTTTCCGCCCCCCCCTTATATAAACATGATATCAGGGCTGCAGTGTGGAGCTCCCTATTAAGCTATGGACCGGGCCGGGCCGGGCCAACACTCTTCTCCAACGGAGTCCCAGCCTCAGCCTGGGGCAGAGGCAGGGTGTGCACTGGGGAAGACTTGGGACAGGCTCTGCTAAACCATTCTCTCCCTGCATCACATCCCCGCTTACTTGCTTGGCTGAGCAGGAGTCCCTGCAGGCGCCGCCGGACTGCAGAGCACGTCACCATCTTGGAGCCTCCGCAGCGCGCGCCGGTGTTATGCCAAACAGGGCATCCCCTGCATCCTTCCAGGCATGCCTGTGCCGGCCGCTGGGAGGTACCGGCGGGGGGCTGTGCGCTCAGTGGAGGAGCCGCTCACTATACTATCCGCAGAGCTGCCGGTCACAGGCGCCCCCCTCAGCTCAGCGCCCGGGGCAGACGCACCCCCTGCCCCCCTGGTTGTTACGCCACTGCAGCCCAATGGTCACCTGGTCACATCATCGCAAAAACAGTTAACTTTTTATACCACTGTCTCCAGGCATGTTATAGTTAACTGCTGCAGGTTTGGAACAATCCAATGTCCAGTCAAATCTTTAAAGCAAGGCCCAAAATACCACAAAAGAATGAGGATCCATAGTGCATTATCACCAAAAAAACTGTCAGGCGAATGAAGGGTACACCACGGGCCTTAATTGCTGGGAGGCCATCATATGAAATCCTCCCATGCATGAGCTGCCTGCTCGCCATCTGTGGGGCACACGTGGCACACTCTGTGATCACTGAGTCTATAAGACTAGGCTGATCACAGGCCCCTTACAACGTGATCAGCTGTCAGACAATGACAGCTGATCACGTGTTGTACACAGAAGATAGTAATCATTTTTTTCCCCTCGAGCCATGAGCGTGAGGGAAAAAAAAGATGATCACCGGCTTCTGTCAGAGGGACATCAGTCCCTCACACAGAGAGCCATGGCTGCCTCATCTGTGCCCACCACTGCCACCTATTAGTACCCACCAGTGACACCTACCAGTGCCCACAGTGCCACCTACATTTTCCCAACAGTGCCACCTATCAATGCCCACCAGTGCTGCCAATCAATGCCCATCAGTGCAACATCATCCATGCCATCAATCAGTGCTGTCTATTAGTGTCACCTACCAGTGTCTACCAGTGCCCATCAGTGCCACCAATCAGTGATCATCAGTGCCACCTATCAGTACCCTTCAGTGCCACCTATCAGTGCCCTTCAGTGTCACCCATTAGTGCCAACCATCAGTGCCTATCCGTGTCACCCATCAGTGCCACCTCTCAGTTCCACCTCTCAGTGCCCGTCAGTGCCACCTATCAGTGCCCATCAGTGCCTCCTTATCAGTGAACATCAGTGTAGCCTATCAGGGCCCATCAGTGCAGCCCCATCAGAGCACATCAGTGAAGGACAAAAATTATCTGTTTTCAAAATGTTATACTATACTACTATAACATACTATGAAAAAAAATTCTGTCTATTTAAAACATTTTAGCAAAAAAAAAAAAAAACAACAGTGATTAACCACTTAAGACCCGGACCAAAATGCAGGTAAAGGACCTTGCCCCTTTTTGCGATTCGGCACTGCGTCGTTTTAACTGACAACTGCGCGGTCGTGCGACGTGGCTCCCAAACAAAATTGGCGTCCTTTTTTCCCCACAAATAGAGCTTTCTTTTGGTGGTATTTGATCACCTCTGCGGTTTTTATTTTTTGCGCTGTAAACAAAAATAGAGCGACAATTTTAAAAAAAATGCAATATTTTTTACTTTTTGCTATAATAAATATCCCCCAAAAATATATAATTTTTTTTTTTCCTCAGTTTAGGCCGATACGTATTCTTCTACGTATTTTTGGTAAAAAAAATCGCAATAAGCGTTTATCGGTTGGTTTTCGCAAAATGTATAGCGTTTACAAAATAAGGGATAGTTTTATTGCATTTTTATAAATTTTTTTTTTTTTACTACTAATAGTGGCGATCAGCGATTTTTTTCGTGACTGCGACATTATGGCGGACACTTCGGACAATTTTGACACATTTTTGGGACAATTGTCATTTTCACAGCAAAAAATGCATTTAAATTGCATTGTTTACTGTGGAAATGACAGTTGCAGTTTGGGAGTTAACCACAGGTGGCGCTGTAGGGGATGTGTGACCTATGTGTTGTGTTTACAACTGTAGGGGGGTGTGGCTGTAGGTGTGACATCATCGATCACGTCCCCCTATTACAGGGATGACGCGATCGATGCTACGGCCACAGAGAAGCACGGGGAAGCCGTGTGTACACACGGCTCTCCCCGTTCTCCCGATCCAGGGACGGATCGCCGCACTGCAGCGGCGATCGGGTCCGCGAATCCCGCGGTCCCGGTCCTGGAGTTTCGGACCGGGGCGCGCGCCCGCGACCCACGGCTGGGTACTAAAATCAACGTATATATACGTTGATGTGCCCAGCCGTGCCATTCTGCTGACGTAAATGTGCAGTAGGCGGTCCTTAAGTGGTTAAATACCACCTAAATAAAGCTCTATTTGTGTGAAAAAAATGACAAAAATATCATTTGGATACAGCGTTGCATGACCGCGCAACTGTCATTCAAAATGTGAGAGTGCTGAAAGCTGAAAATTGGTCTGGGTAGGAAGGGGGTTTTAGTGCCCAGTAAGCAAGTGGTAAACACATTTTTACTCATAAAGGAACATATCACAATCACATAGAACAATCTGGCATGATGCCCATCCCAGTGTGCATACGTGATGACGTCAGTGCCAAAGTCCCACCCAAAGTCCCACTATGCTTTTTTGTCCATGTAGAAATCCTCAGGGCATTAGGAGATTTGGGGCATTTTTGCTGAATGGTGCAGTTTAATAATCTGCACTAAAGTTGGCCATACATATTTTTTTATGCCATTGAGGTGTGATTCAATAAAAATTATCAAACTCGTAAACAATTAAATAGCCATAACTTCCCTTCTGTTCAATTTAGACTCGATTTTGATTGGGTTAGATCAAAGTGAGTGATTCTGCCAGTGCAGAATATTATTGATCATTTTGCATCAGTTGACAGCACACTATTCGTGTACATGACCATATTTCAATCTATCAGGTTACTTGGTTTGACTGATAAATTAAGACTTTACGTACACACAATAAGAAAAAAATAATAAGTGAAATTTAGTCTGATGAACGATTTTCCGATTTCTGGATCGTTAGTATGGTGCTTTTAACAGCTGATTCTGTTTTTTCTTCAGACAAAAGCTGGATGTGCAGACTATAAAAAAAAATTTCTACGTAAACTTAATATCCAATTTTCGTTTCATTAGTACGGTTTTCGTACAAAAAAAATAATCATAAAGATCAGAAAGATTACAAAAATCAGCAAGATTACGCATGTTCAGAAAGAAAAGAACACATACAAACTAATCAACACATTAGGTCACTTCTAAAGTTGTATTCTTTCGTACGAGAATTTTTGCATGGTGGTGAGTAACCTCTTCACTTTCGACATAAGACTAGCGTGCAACAAGAAACGTAAGTTATTATTGTATCTCGACTGTCAATTAAAATCCACTTCCCTGTGTGTGGCATGTTGATTGAAGGGTTGTTAATTATAGACTGATTATTGCTATGGGAAGGGATTGATTTGAAAATAAATCAATCACTTATCAAAGGGTATATGACCATTATAAGGATCATATTTAAAAAGCTAGAAATGTGACATTCCGCAAACATCAACTCCAGGAAGAAAGATTTATCTACAGTAAACATTTGATTAATGCTTGATTTTAAATATATACTGTATATATATATATATATATATATATATATATATATATATATATATATATATATATATAATGTTTAAAGATCCATGAATAGGCTTGCTTAAAATAAAAGCACTTACCTAGTCATGTATGGAAATCTTCCATGTAGTCATAGGACTGTAATATACAGAGTAATATATTTTGCATACGTTTCGGTTCACTGCCATAGTTTATACTGTGAAGTTTAGATAAAACAAATATTTATTTATATCTTGCAAGGGAATTATTATTTAATGAAAATTGCAGTTGAAATTTGCATATTTTTTAGTTTGCGTTCACAGTGTCAGTTATTACTTACTTTTACAGTTGCATTTATTTTATGTTTATTATATCTTGTGCTGTGCATTATAAATTAAAACGGGAAAATAACACTAAGAAGTATGTTAAATCACAAACACTATATAAAAATTCAGAACATGTGTTAATTAAAAAAGCTATTCAGAGTTACAGATTAATAATATGGAAGATTGTGTTAAAACAATAACCAACATCCATTATCTGTATACACAAAATATGACTGTTGTAATGATGTTAGCAGGATCGGTTATCTCCATTTGCACACGCAGAAAAGGATGACCTCCAAATACTTCTTTAAATGTACCTACTACTCTCCAATGGCTCAGGAAAACAACCTTCAAAAAAGCATTAGACACTCTTGCAAAAAAAAAAAAAAAACATATGAAAGGTTTTCTTTACTGAAAATCAACACACAACATTGCAATACTTTTTTATGTCCTGATTCAGAAGACCCTCGTTATATGTACAGTTATGTTGTGAATGAGCAGTGAGTTTCATTATTCAATATAGAATAATGTTCTTCAGCACAAAGAGAGAATACAAGCATAAAGCATGTTAAGTAAAAGCCTCTATAAAATGCAAAGTAACCTAAAGGCAGTACAGGATAAATAAATATTATTAGCATTTAAACATGTTGGGAAAGTTAACAAAGGCGTTGCAATTGCGAATGGTACAGTAGACTTACACAATTTCGAATGAATATTTAAAAGAACAATGCATTTCAAGTGTAGGAATGGGCAAAATAAAAATAACATGTATAATGCAGGTTGTCACTACCATCAACACAGCTCTTTCGTTAACCGCCCCCCGTGACATTGTATTTTTACCTGTTGATCCTGCCAGACGATCTGTTATGTTCCTTTAACAGTTGACAGCACATTTAATTCTTCTATGGACTCACATATCGGCATTGTCACCATGTGGACAGGTCTTAGACAAACTTGTCGTTTTAAAATATACTGTAAGTAACAGACAAACAAATTAAATAGCATGTCCAGCTAACACTGGAATCAACAGGTTACTTGGTGGGTCCAAAAAAAATCCAAAAACTCATGGATTAATACTATTGACAAAATGCATCATATACAGTATCTCACAAAACCCTTCACATATTTGTAAATATTTTATTATATATTTTCATGTGACAACACTGAAGAAATTACACTTTGCTACAACGTAAAGTAGTGAGTGTACAGCTTGTACACTCCTAAGTGAAAATGTCCAAATTGGGCCCAATTAGCCATTTTCCTTCCCTGGTGTCATGTGACTTGTTAGTGTTACAAGGTCTCATGTGTGAAAGGGGAGCAGGTGTCTTAAATGTGGTGTTATCACTCTCACTCTAGAATTGTAGCTCTACATTAAGATGGCCTAGGCCAGGGCTCAAAATTTCAAGTCCTGAGCTACTAGACAGGCCTCAAGAGTTACTCGCCACCAGTTGCCCCACCTAATTCATACACTGCCCTGTGCCCAATTGCACCCGTAAACACGCCCTCATAGATTATCTCATGGAATGACACTGTTAAATGTTTTATGAAGAATCAAGTTACACAATTACATATTACCAACAACAACTTTAACAAAATGGGACAGGGCATTGGAGGCAGACCAGAGGAACAGGGCATTGGGGGTAGACCAGTGGGACAGGGCATTGGGGGCAGACCAGAGGGACATGGCACTGGGGGCAGACCAGAGGGACAGGGCACAGGGGGCAGACCAGAGGGACAGGGCACTAGAACTGGGTCTCTTCCCCATTCTCTTGCTGTCTCCTCTGCAACTCCCATCCATGCTCTCCCTCTCTCCCTCATCTCATCATCAGGAGCCTGTGTGTGCAGCTCCACACTTGCATGTCCCCACTTCCCCCTTTTATTCAGACTGGCAGTGAGGAGACGAGCTGCAGCACAGCGGGAGGGAGTACAATCCAGCGCGGAGATCCACACAACTGCACAGCCATTGACACCATAGCACAGCGCACACTGACACCGCACAGCACACATTAAGACCAGTCTGTTCACAGTGCTCAGGCTGAACTGTTGGACACTTCCTTAGGAAGTTCCCCTAAGGAAGTCACGTGGTGTGACAAGACGCGTAGGGATCGAGGAGCCACAGAGTCCACACGCCTGACGCAGAGTGATCTACCTGACGTCCGTTTGTTTCATGCCCCATTGGATCGTTTTAATTGTATGCCACCTGAGAGTCTTACCGCTCTGAGTGATTACCTGGCCCATCCATAGAAGAGTGTAAACCTGACATCATTTCCGGATCAAGAACGAACTCATGGGAGAAATGCCCATCATCCATCACCTCCTGGTGAGTGGATGTATGAGTGACACATGCTGTCTATGTAGATGTTCCGTGTACTGTACCCTCACTCGCTCCATATTTGCTTTATGTTTTAATGCCGAGGAGTGCCTCTGCTGATTGTCCTACTGAGGGAACATTGCCCTCCTCTGGAGGTGTTGTTTTAGGCTATCCGTGCAATAGCCTTGAGGTGAGGAGCTGGGGACCACCTGAGGTGGTTACTGATATCATCTTTTCCTGGTACCACTATCCTACACTCTGGACTTTCCTGGACATTTGGGTTTTCACAAGAGACTTTATTTATTCACTTTTTATTTTTATTTTTGTGTATCCAGAGGCATTTCATCATTGAATGTTTACTGGTCTCAAAGTTGTATTGGATTTAGCACTGTGAATATTACCTTATTCTTTATTGCATGGACCTTATATTGGTTTCACGTTGTTCTGATTTCTCTTTCCCTCATCACATCCACCCATCCAGACACTTGTGTTACCTCCCACTTCACCCACCTACCATTACAGCGCAGACACCACCCCCTCCCTTTTCACTTGATATTTCTTTCTGCCTAGGACAGATTGTTTAGGCGTCTGCTGCAGTACTCCCAGCCCACCTCCCAGCCCATCCCCCTCGGTAGCGCAGGAGCCTTTCCATATATTGTCTTCTTATACCTGTAGTTACACTTTAACCTAGGCACCAATGGTAATAAAATGTACAGGACTAACCATTTACTATACAATAATGATTTTGGTGGTTGGCTAACGATGACTGCACAGAGGTGAATACTAAAATATAACTCCACGTTTGGTTTGAGAAAAACACAATCCTTATCAGAGCAAATTTCTATTTTGCAATGAGAAAAGCTGCAACTTATGAACTAATTTTTAAGTTGACACACTTTAAATTAAACATCTATTGCAGGGAATGCCTGAACTGTGACTTATTCCAGAAGTTTAAACTTCTGGAATAAGTAGTGAAGAAAGAAAACAAGAGTTCTGGGGAAGTTCCCATGGTCTGATCCTGGGTTGCCTATTACATGAAAACTATTTTATTCTATTTTTATTTCATAAACAAGAAAATCACAGGGGCTACACATTAAGAAATAAAAAATAAAAATCTGAACATGTTATGTAATCCTAAAATAAAGTGTGTTGACCTCTGCAGAGAAACCAATCAGCTTCCATTTTTTTTGGTCAAAGCTTAATTGAACAAGCTGAAGTTAGAAACTGGCTATAACGCAGAGCTACACTCTCCAGTTCTAGTAAATTAACCCCAGTACATTTACAGATTGGGTTTTGTAGCAGTGATTTGGGTTACATACTTTTTTAAGGAAAAGTTAACACTTCAATTGTTTTTGTACAAATTGTACTATCTGTGCAAAAAAATAATCATTTGCAGAAGAAGCTTTGCATTTTGTGTTAATGCACAATTGAGTCCCTTTGTGTTTAGTTTAGGCCCTTGTGTTTAGTACTATCATGTTAATGTTCTCCACTTGTTTGTGGGTTTTTCTACTTTCCTCTCACAATCTAATACCACCCAGATAAATTAATTGGATTGTACCCAAAACTAGATCTATCACCTGCTTATGTGATTGCTATAGAGCTAATGCTTGGTAGGTTCCTTCAGGGGCAGAGATGTATGTAACTGATTGTTTGCTTGCTGTAAATCCATTCAGAATTTTCAACATATAGAAAGTATTCTTGCACCAGTTCCTAGCTTTATTTCCTATTACCATTACCTTATCTGTGATTCACCATCTCTAAAATACCCGCAGGTCTAGTTTTCTCATTTATGTATTCCAGCATTTTTTTTCTTATTACTGTGCTTTTGGATTTCAGCATTGTGGGATATTTTTCCTTTTTTTTTTTTTTTTTACATCTGCATCACCATTAATTATATTTGCAGTTCAATTCAAAGCTCATTATGATTTTTTATCTGAGTTGAAAAATTATTTATTAGGGACTGGTGAAGTGGCTTTCAATGTTTTAATGTGTTTTTAAATTGTAGGTTTCAAAAGATGTTTTAATGTTTATCTGTAATAAACTTTTTTTTTGTTTTATTAAATCTATTTCTATGGTGCAGACATTTGTTAAGAGGGGTTCTTTACTTGGTGTATTGGCTGAAAAATTTAAAACATCTAATTCAATTGCAGTACTTTATATAATGAGTCATTGGTTTTGGGCACCCTAAGTTGTCCGTGAGCTCAAACACAAAAATACTTGGATGATAAAAACAAAGAAAATACAGTTAAGAATCTGTACACTTCAACACTTACTAAGGGGGCTAGACACAAGCAAAATGAAAGGAAATCCAACTCTTTCTGCAGCTGTCTTATGGTCTACAGCCCAATCCAAATGCATAAAACTTAAAATAACAACAATAAACTATTTTAACCCAGTTAATTGCAGGTGGACTACAAAGTAATGATCTGATAATTAAAACTGTAATTTTTGTCTGACACCAGCAAATGTAATTGTATGTTCTATTCAATAATATCATTATTAAAATGTACATGTAGATAATAAAAGCAACTGTAAAAATTGTAAAATAGCAATATGGAAAAGAGAATTATTTATCTAAAATATGACATAAAATAATATGTGTTCTTTGGCATACTTTTTCTGCATGTAACACTGGTTCAAAAACAAAATAATTTTGCAGTACACAAGAAACTTTAGGCGTGTGTGTGGGGAGGGGGGGTCTTCACTACTTAGGTATGTTGTATTTAAGCCAATAACCTCTCTATAGTGAAGAAATTGTTTGCATTGAAGCATTCAAAATAGTAGAACAGTCAAATCAATTTATTAAAGGATTATAAATGAATGAATTAATGAATGAATGACTTGTATAGCGCTACACATGCAAACTGAATCGTCTCTGGATGCTTTTTTGCAGCCAGTGTCTTCCTGGCCGGTGCAGTCATTTTACCCCGTAGGATCTTGACACGCTCGGGACACACAGTCATACACACATACTGTATATACATATTATAATATACATATTATAGGCTGGGATACCAGCAAAATGAGTTACCCTTTTGCAAGGGAACCTTTACTTAGATTAGTGAATGAGGTGACGTTCTGCTGACTTAAATCTTCTAATCAAGTAAAAAGCCTGTCTTCATTTTCTTTGTGTTTAATTGAGTTTTTTTTGCTAAGTGAATTTTCACTGCATATCCCTTGCAAAGTGAACACGCTCTACTCCCTTAGTAAATCAAGCCTAGTGTTAGCATTATTTTACACAATAAAATGTACACTGCAACACTGAGTTTTCTTTACTAAGGGAGATCATTTTTCATCTGGATTCACTTAATTGTTTCAAATATCTGCAAAAAAAAAAGAAAAAAAACGTTTTTATTATTCTGTATTTGATCTGGCATTCAAATTGAACACAGAACCACTTAGCTAAGTTTCTTTATAATTTAAAGTGGGGGTTCACCCTAAAAAAATGTTTTAACATTTACAATGAGCAGACTCCTGACTAGGACATTATGCTGGTGTTTTTTTTTTTTTTTTTTTTTTTTAGTACATACCTTTTTATCTGTATTTTCCTCCTGGATTCAACGCGGGACTGGGCGTTCCTATTCACAGGGTCATTGATTGACGTCCTTCCGACCGGCGCATACAGCGTGTCACGAGTTGCCGAAAGAAGCCAAACGTCGGGTCGGCTCTATACGGCACTATACGGCGCCTGCACACTGACGTTCGGCTTCGAAAAAAAAAAAAAAAAAACAGCAGCATAATGTCCCTCTCAGGAGTCTGCTCATTGTAATGTTATTTTTTTTTTAGGGTGAACCCCCGCTTTAAATAATGCCCATTGCAGTTAATTTAATAAATACCTTGGCATATGAAAGTCTGTATTTGATACATGTTTTTGGTGAACTGATTCGATTTTTCGTGCAAAAAATGCATTATTCTGGCTTATCTTCGTTTATTTTTAATAAAGGAGGGTTTTAAAAAATAAACAAATGCATGTTTAAAATAATGTACCTCCTGAAGTCAATGAAATATTACTTCATTCCCCAATGCCTGGATGAAAAATGAGAGTACTAGGGTAGATTGTACTTTCTATATGCATCTCTAAGCTTTTTAGCCAGTTGTGTACCATTAGAATGAGTACACTTTCCCATGATCTAACTTATCTCACTCCCCCCCCCCACAGATGTATTCTTACCTATTGTATTTGTTTCAATGGGTCTGTGTCCCAAGAAAAGGAAGGCAGCTCCATAGAAGTCTATAGGACTGTAATGTGTGGGCATGGCTCAGGCAATGAAACGTGCATCGCTAGTTGTAAACAGAAATTTAGAATAAACTGTTAGCGCAAACACTGGTACTACCAAACACTTAAAAAGCGGGCAATGTATATGTCTAGAAAACAGTCACAGTTTTATAGTCCATATAGTGGTACAAAATGACCAGTCCTAAAAATGAAGGAGATGGGAAGATGATGGGCGGCAGCTGTCCTCTGTTAGGGGAAGACAAGGAAACAAAAAAGGGAAACGCAACCTAAACACTGGTGTCCACAGGATGGATTTCTCTCCCTGCCTGCAGATCCGTGGATCAAGATGGACCTGAGACTGGACCGCACCGCGCATAATGAGACCCTGATGAGCCTGTTTTATAATTGTGTATTGTAAGTGCATTTTTTTTTAGATTAAACATAGTGGGCCAGATTCTCAAAAGAATTACGCCGGTGTATCTACAGATACACCGGCGTAATTCGAATATCCCGCCGGCGTATCATTGTTTTGTATTCACAAAACAAGATACGCCGGAATTACGCTAGGATCCAACTGGCGTAAGTCACTTACACCGTCGCATCCTTAATGCAATAAGACGCCGGCCGCTAGGTGGCGTTTACGTCGTTTTCTGCGCCGAATATGCAAATGAACCGATATGCCGATTCCCGAACGTTTTTGCGCCGCGTGGACGTAGTTTACAGTACATAGGTTGCGTACGCGTAAGGTTACCCCTGCTATATGAGGGGTAACCTTGCATAGGTCCGCCGTAAGTATGGCTGTCAGGACAGCGTTGTGTTTTTCCGTTGTTTCTGTCATTTGCGTAACTCGTCGCGAATAGGCCTATACGTTAATTACGTTGCCGTCGTAATCGCTGTATTTGCGGCGTACGACGGAGCATGCGCAGTGGCCTACGTTTAAGGCCAGCGTGTGCGCAGTTCGTTCGGCACAGGGGCGCGCTTAATTTAAATACAGCACGCCCCCTCCTTCCCTATTTAAATTACGCGGCCTTATGCCGTCCCCTTTATGCTACGCCGACGCAAATTACAGAGAAAGGGCTTTGAGAATACAACACTTGCCTGTAAAAACTGCGTAGGCGTAGCGTAAATGGGATACGCTACGCTACGTGGAAAATACAATTTTTTTTAAGAATCTGGCCCAGTATCTGACATATTGCACTTAGGTGGCGCTTCCCTTTTTTGTTTGCTAGTTGTTAACAAACACTGGAGGAAAGTATGCATTAGTAAAGGCACGGTTCGTAGGTTTTAATGCAGTGAGATTGTCATGTTTCTCTTATTATAACACTGGAACTGAGAATGAAAGCTTTCCCACAGAAAGTCACTGAAATGGGTTGTCTCAGTAGCTACAGAAGAGCAAAAGGTATGATAGAGTGAACAGATTTCAGTTAAGTGGACGTTTGCTGAACCCTGCAGCAAATCCGCAAACCCCAAACATAGTGCCCAAATCCCTTAAAAGTCTATGGGAACCAAGTCTTGTTATTCTTTTCTAGTCTTTTTCAAGGCCAATTTGCAAGCGTTGTTAAAATGGTATGTGTAGGGGTAGCTGAGCACTGCCATGGGGGACACGTACATATTGCAAAAAAAAAAAACGGAAAAAAAAGGAAATCAGGTCTTTGAAGGTGGCCTAAAGGGGAACACTAAAAATACACAATCATCTCCAAAAGTTCCATTTAGAAAAATACTGTATGTAATTGCTACTTATTGAAAATTTCCAACTGTCTTTGTGCTGTATGTAAAATAAACGGTGTAGAGTTCTCCACAAAATCCATGCCTGAATCTTAACCACTGATGAGGGTCTGATATAAATTTGGAGGGGGCGTGACACATTTTCTTTTTTTTTTTCTTTAAGGGACAATACACATTATTTGCAAAAGAATTATTATATCCTTTTAAGAAAAAAAAAATGAGTGGGTTCCCCATCAAAATCCATTTTTAACAAACACTTGGTATGGATTGGGATGGATTGTGATGGGGACCCCAGATAAGAAACCTAAAGACAAAAAACAAAAAGAGAGTCTCATCCCCACATTCCTAATCTAATAGGTCAGAGTCAGGCATATTGAAATCTTAAAGTCCTTTTTCAAAAGGGGAAAAGGGGTCATCACATATCTGGCCACCTTTAAGGGAATGAGTAAGTGGTACAATATACCTCTTGTTACTAATTTAAAAGAAAAGAAGGTAAATAAATAGCAATAAACAAAAAGGACACTATAGAAAATGTCCTATGATGTAAATCCAGTGTCAACCATATTATCCAGTAATGTACACTTGACCTGTGCCATGCCTCTTCTGCTACTGTTACTTCCATTGCTATTGACAAATGTCAACAAACTGGCCAGGGATCCTGGGTCATCGTATGGGAAGGTCATGGTTCATTGTGACTGGTGTTGTATATACATTGCTGGACAACATAATTGATTTTGCTAATTTTTGGTAAATAAAGAATGTTTTTTTTGTAGTGTTTTTCATTACTATTTCATATTTTTTTTGTAAATACAGTAGGTAACAAGGCTTATGTACCCCATACTCATTTACATAGAGAAGGACACATATCTGGGAGACCCCTTAGTTTAAAGACTCTCCTCACAGACCTCCACATGCACTGGGATGTGGAGATGAGCCCTGTGTGCCTTTTTAAGGATTTTGAGAAGGATACCATGCCAGTCTGAAACCATTCTTCTTAAATGATACTTCAAAATTTACTAAATTAAAAAAGGCAGTTTACATATAAAAGTATGTAAGTATGTTCACTTTCTTAAATAAAGGAGAGTACATAAGCAGAAGTTGTGCTCTCTTGTAACACCCAATCATGTGTTGGGGGAATTAGCAACACATGTTTTTGCCAGGACATAATTGGTTGATTGAGTAAACACAGCTCTATCTTATTTACTAAGCTCAGCAAAGATCCATTTTGCTAAGTAAATAGATTCTATAGGTCTTTGTTAATAGTATCTATTATTTAGTAAATAAACTCCAAAAAACTATTAAAATATAGAAACACTTTGAGAAATATAAAAGCATTTTGAGTCTCTATATTTTCAGAAATATCGTTTTTGCATATAATTAAAGTACACAATTTCCACTTATTTTTTTAACTAGATGTTTCTTCTTTCCCATATTTTTGGGTATAACCAACTCGTATTTAAATATCAGGGAGACACATTTATTTTCTATAATAGCAATCAAATTTAAATATTCATTTTTGATTTACACCATTATTTCTCTGCCACCCTTCTTTGGAAAGTGATGAGAGCATGAGATTTTTTTTTTTTTTGTGTTTGTGTGTGTGGAGAAAGGTAAAAGAAAATGGCACATTTTCAAACCTCTTCCCTTCTAAATACTTTATCATAAGTACCTAAACTGCCATTCTGGGAAGATTATGCTTAGCTCAAACTAATAATTTCAGTGGAAGGTTGCCAGCACATGGACAGGTTCTGGAGGGGACTTGTATGCATGGGTGCATGGGGTAATCATGGTCATAGCAGCATTTTTTGCAGTAACAATTGGAAAATATTATGTCTAATAAAAATAATAACATAAAAGCACATTTACACTAAACATACCTAAAACTATGTTTTTTATTTTAAATCTACCAATCAGATTTTAAACATGATCTACTGTATATGTGTGCTGATTTAAATACTGTGTATTTACAGTATTACAATTAAGTGTCACAATAAGTTACTGTTCTCTTTAAGCATCATGGTGGTAAGCTTATTCCAGTTTGATTGCTTTACCTATTTTCTTATTATAATATATCATATAACAGTTTGTTCTCTGTCAATACCCTTTTAAGAGATGCTACATATTTCATTTGCATTGTTAAGTAAATGTAGGAGAAATTTTAACAATATGCATTTATTTGACAATCTGCAAGTTATAAGGTATTGAGTACAGTATATTATTCATGCAATGATTATATTGTTTTTATTAGTATCTATAATAAGTCATGTAGGGTCTCTGAATTTGCAGGTGATTTGTTGAAAAAAAAAATACTTTATATCCAGTAATCAATATACGTTAATATTACTTTTTACTATTACATCTTCTATGGACGTTTTTGTAATTTAATATAAATGTATTATAATAAAGTGGCTAGAAAAATGGGAATGCAATCTATGAATTTTATGAATTTAAACATATTTTTAAATATAAATATCTATTTTACAAGTAAAATATTTGACTATGAAATTTAGATAAACCCATGCACAAAAGCACTTTTTAAATGCATAATTTTATGTGAAACCGCAATCAGAAAAATGCCAGGGTAAAGGTTTTCTTTCTCCATCCCACTGATTCTTCTATAGCTTCAGCATTTTTAGCATTCTACCATTTGGCCTGGTATGTGTTATATTTTTTGTGCTCTCGCAAGCATTGCTCGTCCCAGCTCACCTCTTTCGTGACAACAGCATGGAATCTGGGCTGATGCTAATCTAGACAGACAGTCAAAGCTCATAAAAGAATTATCACTGCTAATCAAATCAGAGCGGAAACCTACCACACTGCATCGTTGGAGACATTTCACGTCCTGAATATTTCATGGGATGAGGGCTGCGGACAAAGACAGAACATTATCTACAGCTCCATGTTGCGTGCAAATATTTACTTAAACATTCTGGTGCGGTCAAGCTGATATGTAGCAACACTATTAAGCTTTGAGTGATCCTTATAAATAATGGTAATTACATTTGGCACCACTTTTACTAGGTCAAAATGGCTTAAAGTCAACCCCATTGAATTGTCAATGCTCTCCTTCTCTGCATGATTAAGTGGGCAATGTGCCACAGGAAATTTGATGCATACTAGATGACAAATGTCTGTTTTGGCTGCTGAGAATTGAACTGAATCGTAGATCTGCAGAAACATCAAAACACAATCAAGAGTTGACATCAAACCCATGAGCCAAGAGAATTCCTCAGGCTAGAGGGGTGGAACTTGGAGCTCCGTAAACAGGTGCTCATTCTCTCTGCATGCTGCTTCACCGACTCCTTTCCACTGACTTAGAAAATGAATTGCCTCTGCCTTTTTACAGTTAATTTTGAACACTTTCTTTTTTACAGTTCCTCCTTGACTTTTAATGGGTGTAAATAAAAGGCAATAATATTGAAAGAGACATGCATTGGCTTCAGGGAATTCAGCAAACAGCAAAGTCAAATGTGGTTTTAGCTGTTATGAAAAGATGTATGTAAACAATTTTAATTCTAGGATTGCTACTTCTATATCAAAAAGAGATATGTTATTTAATTGTTTAGTTCATTTGTATAACACTAAGGTGACTTAGCATTTTGTGTGCGTTTTTTGAGCGGGCACTGGAGCACATTTTGGAATTATGCAAGAATTTTGGAATATGTGGATTCTGGTCAACCAGGATAATGCTGCATACACACAACCGTTTTTAATGTCATGGGAAAAAACAATGGCCCAGATTCACAGAGCAATTACACCTATCTAACTGGTGTTAGACAGGAGTAATTTCAAATTTCGCGCGCCGTATCACTAGTTTGAATCCTCAAACCATGATACGGCGGCTTCGGGCTTCGATCCGAGAGGCTTACGTCTTCGTAAGCCTTCGGATCTACGCTACGATATTTTTGCGGCCGCTGGGAGGAGTCCGCGTCGTTTTCAGCATCGGGATATGCAAATGACTTTTTACGGCGATCCACGAAGATACGAGTGGTCTTCGCAATCACTTACGTCATTTTTTTGCTATGTACTGTTAGACCAGCTATTTTCTGGTCTAACGGTGCGTAGCCCATGTTAGGTATGGCCGTCGTTCCCGCGTCGAATTTAATTTTTTTTTTTTTACGTAACTCGTTCGGGAATAGGATTGTCCGTAAACGACGCTACTCAAACAACGAATGACGTAACGATGTGATTTTGCGCAATGCACGGCGGGAAATTTCTGAACGGAGCATGCGCAGTTCGATCGCCGCGGGAACGCGCCTATTTTAAATGCTTCACGCCCCCTACTCGCGTAGATAGCTTGCGCCGGGAGAAATACACTACGCCGCCGTAGTTTACTGGACAAAATCTACCGGGATTCCACGTAGAGCCAGGTAAAATACGGCGGCGTAGTGTATTTCTGATACTCTACGCGATCTAATTGTATGTGAATCTGGGCCAATGTTTTTCTCGATGTGATTCTTGCAAAGCCTGCCTTGCATACACATGATCGTGAAAAAAAATGCTTGAGCAAAGCGCGGTGATGTACAACAGCGGGCATCAACCCTGCCCTCAGGGCCCACTAACAGGCCAGGTTTTCTGTATTATCTTGGGGAGATGCAGACTAGAATACTACAATCACTGAGCAGCAAATTATATCACCTTTGATGTATTTCGGTTATCTTGCAAACCTGGATTGTTATAGTGATGAGCGGAATACGCCATATTCGATTTCGCGATATTTCGCGAATATTTCGAAGAATATTCGCGAATATTCGTTAATATCGAATATTCGTGATATTTTATAAAAAAAAAAAAAAAAAAAAATTGCGAATTTTCGCCAATGCGAATTTTCGCTAATGCGAATTTTCGCTAATGTGAAATTTCGCGATTTTTTTTTTTTTTTTATAAAATATCACGAATATTCGATATTTACGAATATTCGGTATATTTTATATAAAAAAAAAGCGAAATTTCACATATGCGGTTGCGAATATTCGTTAATATCGAATATTCGTGATATTTGATAAAAAAAAAAATTGCGAATTTTCGCTATTGCGAATTTTATTGCGAATTTTTTTGCGAAATTTGAAAAATATCGAATATTCGAAATAGCGAATATTCGCCGCGATATTCGAGATATTCGCGAATACTCGAATATGCAATATTCGTAGCGAATATTCGCAATGCGAATATTCGTGAGCAACACTAGATTGTTAGTGGGCCCTGAGGACAGGGTTGATGTCCACTGATGTACAACAAGTACGACAGTACTCTAAAGGGGAAGTTCCATTCAAATGGCGCCACCCTTGGGGCTGATTATGCAAATTTCCCTTCTCATAACTTTCTTCTGAGCATGCACGTTTTTTCCCCCGTTGTTAAAGCCTACGCACGACCATTTTTCATGGAACTGGGCTTTGAAGGAACTTTTTTATTGAAGGCTTGACCGAACAGCCTAAGAAGGAGCTGGTATTCCCCATCAGACTCCAGCTTCACAAATATGTTGCAACTACAGGCCCAGTGCTCCCAAAGCTATAAAGTGTTAGCACAATGTATTACAGCCCAAACTAGAAAAAGGTGCCAACTTTTCAGCACAGCGAATAATATTTACTATCAACAGCTACCAAAAATAATATGGATTGATAGGGATTGCTACCTGAAGCTACTGAAGTTAGAAATTCCCATGCTGTCCGGTTAACATTTTCCTGGGTGATCTTACATTCATCTTTTCTGTTCTTTGCTCTAAACATCTACTTTGTTGGTATGTAATGTAATAACCCTGCTGGCATCTTTGATTTTTTTTTAGAGCTGGGATCTGTAGGTGAGAAGAATTTTAAACCCACATTGCATAATATTTTTAAAGAGTAGATTTATTTAAATAGGCCAATGTTTAACAAAGCATGCCAGATGTTCCAGCTGTGGGTCATATCTTTACTGTAGGTGGTACATCGAAAACTGGTTTCACAAAGCTGTGTAACTAACTTGCAGGAAAAATACATTCTTTCTCATGATAGTTTTCTGTGGTAGGTGCTGGAGACAGCACACACGGTTAATCTTTGGGCCTCAAATATATACATATGCGGAGAGGACAATGCCCTAACTAGATGTAGGCTGTAGAAGGGTGGATGAGTGGTAATTAGACATAAAGAAATAGATTCATAAAAGTCGAAACTCGCAGTAGATCTCTCCAGATTTGCTGCATGCAGGAGTTTCATAAGCTGAGATTTGCTTCACCGCTGGTCCCAATTCATTGCAGGGAGATGGTAAAATGGTCCAAAAAAGCAATTAGCATTTTTTTCCCAGTGAGGTAGAAGAAAGGAGAGCTGTTCATCAAATGTGGCAATGACTGAATTAGGATCTAACTACAGTACAAGCAGCTGTGCTTTTAATTGTCACATTTTATTCCAACTGTTTAAATCCTTCTTAAAGAGGATGGCCCATCAAAAAAAAATATTAAAAGCCAGCAGCTACAAATACTGCAGCTGCTGACTTTTAATATTAGGACACTTACCTGTCCTGCAGTCCAGTGGCGTCCGCAGCAGAGGACGAGCGTTCCCCCCTCCATCCACGGTGAGGGAACCAGGAAGTAAAGCGCTCCGGCTTCACTGCCCGGTTCTCTACGGCGCATGCGCGAGTCGCACTGCGCCTGCCGATTGGCTCCCGCTGTGTGCTGGGAGCCGAGAGTTCCCAGCACACAACGGGAAAAACCCGTCTTTTGCCCGAGACTGCGGGCCTTTAGACAGGTATCTGCACCCCCTTCCCCCCTGAAAGGTGTCAAATGTGACACCGGAAGGGGGGAGGGATCCGATCAGTGGATCTTCACTTTAGGGTGGAGATCCGCTTTAAAGTGTTATTAAATTCAAAACAAAAAAAATAATATATTGCAACTTACCAATCAACATGTGTGGTAGCTGCACTGGTTTTCTTTTTTTGTTCTGTTTTCACCTGTAATCTGACCAGTAACACACTTTTCCTCTTTGGGTTAAATCTTTTACAAAGATAAATAAACGCTGATCGTTGTAAGCACTCCTGTCAGTGGTAAATGGTTTGTCCCTATAACTGCTACAGCTGTAATCAGCTTGTACTGTTGAAAAACAGCAGACTTACTGGCCAAATCACCAGGTAAAAATAAAGGAAAAGAAAGGCCAAAAAAACAAAAACAAATGCAGCCATCACAGCTAAGAACTGGTAAGCTGCAATATAATAAATGTTTGCTTTTGGGTTTAATACCACTTTAAAGCTAGTCTTTACTTTTACATAGTTACATAGTATGTGAGGTTGAAAAAAGTCCTTTAAGTCCAACCTATGTGTGTGATTCTATGTCGGTATTACATTGTATATCCCTGTATATTGCGGTCATTCGGGTGCTTATCTAATCGTTTTTTGAAACTATCGATGCGCCCTGCTGAGACCACCGCCTTTGGAAGAGAATTCCACATCCTTGCCGTACTTACAGTAATAAACCCTCTATGACGTTTAGGGTTAAACTTATTTTCTTCAAATTTTAATGAGTGGCTGTGTGTCTTATTAAACTCCCTTCTGCGGAAAAGTTTTATCCTTACTGTGGGGTCACCAGTACGGTATTTGTAAATTGAAATCATATCTCCTTTCAAGCGTCTCTTCTGCAGAGAGAATAAGTTCATTGCTCACAACCTTTCTTATAACTAATATCCTCCAGTCCCTTTATTAGCTGTCTTGCCCTTTTCTATACTTGCTTTGTTTCTAGTACATCCTTCCTGAGGACTGGTGGCCAGAACTGGACAGCATACTCCAGGTGCAGCCGGACCAGAGTCTTGTAGAGTGGGAGAATTATCATTTTATCTCCCCTTTTAAATACATGACAATATTCTGTTTGTTTTGCTTGCAGCAGCTTGGCATTGCATGCTGTTGCTGAGCCTGTCATCTACTAGGACCCCCCAGGTCCTTTTACATCCTAGATTCCCCCAGAGGTTCTCCCCCCAGTATAGATTACATTTATATTTTTCCACCCAAATGCATTATTTTTCCACATGAAACCTCTTTTGCCATGTAGTTGCCCATCCCATTTTTGTTCAGATCTTCTTGTGAGGTTTCCACATCCTGCAGAGAAGTTATTGCCCTTCTTAGAATAGTATCATCCGCAAATACAGAGATTGAACTGTTTACCCCATGCTCCAGGCTGTTTATGAACAAATTAAATCGGATTGGCCCCAGAACAGAACCCTGGGGGACCCCACTTTCCAACCCTGACCATTCTGAGTATTCCACATTTATCACTACCCTCTGAACTCGCCCCTGTAGCCAGTTTTCAATCCATGTACTCACCCTATGTAAGTGTAGTAAGTGTTTATGGGGAACTGTGTCAAATGCTTTGCTCATACAGTGTACAGTAAAGGTTAATTTTCTAGGCTAATAGGTAAATGGCACTACCCTGGGGGACATGTACCAAAGCAAAGGAAAAGGTGTTTTACAGTTCTGATTAACAAAGAGCAGGATTTTTACCAATGCCCTATAGTGAACTATATTAAAACTGCAAGATTCCTTTAACTGGTTAAGGACTATCGCATTTACGTCGGCAGAATGGCACCGACAGGCACATCAACGTATATATACGTTGGTGCCTTAAGGGGGTTTGGGGGTCCGATTGGACCCACCCCCCCCCTACATACGGTGGTCTCTGTAGCTGGCTGAGCGATCCGGGATTAGGGGGCGGCTATTCGTTTTTGTCCGCCCCCTCCGAAACGCTCCCAGCCAATCCCAGCCGCTCCCCTGCCTGCACTTCCTCCTCCTGTGTAAACACAGGAAGGAGGAAGCAATGTGATCTCTCCCCTCAGCGTTTTTTTCAACCACCGCTGAGGATAGATCACATCGCACAGTAAGTCTACACAACACTACACTGACACACACTACACATAGTCACATTAACCCCTTGCGATCCCCCCCCCCCTGTCACAGTGTCACTGAATGCAGTAATCATACATGTATGCTTACTGTATTTAGTGTCAGTGTGACAGGCAGTGTGACAGTCAGTTAGTGTTAGGTTCAGGGTAGCCCCCGTATCCCCCCCTAATAAAGTTTTAACCCCTTGATCACTGCCCTAGTTAACCCTTTCACTGCCTATTGCCAGCATCACTAAGCGATCATTTTTCTGATCGCTGTATTAGTGTCGCTGTTCCCGCTAGGTAGCTAATTTTTTTTTATTGCGATTTTATTTTATTGCGAAGACATATGGCTAAATAAATGTTGGCCTAAATGATTGACTAAAATTTAGTTTATTTGATTTCTCTTATGAAAATTAAAAAATATTGGCCCAGATTCACAGAGCAATTACGCCTGTCTAACTGGTGTTAGACAGGAGTAATTTCAAATTTCGCGCGCCGTATCACTAGTTTGAATCCTCAAACCATGATACGGCGGCTTCGAGCTTCGATCCGAGAAGCTTACGTCTTCGTAAGCCTTCGGATCTACGCTGCGATATTTTTGAGGCCGCTGGGAGGAGTTCGCGTCGTTTTCATGCGTCGGGATATGCAAATGAGTTTTTACGGCGATCCACGAAGATACGAGCGGTCTTCGCAATCGCTTACGTCTATTTTCTTTTACGTACTGTTAGACCAGCTTTTTGCTGGTCTAACGGTGCGTAGCCCATGTTAAGTATGGCCGTCGTTCCCGCGTCAAATTACATTTTTTTGTCGGGAATAGAAATGTTCGTAAACGACGCTACTCAAACAACGAATGACGTAACGACGTGATTTCGCACAATGCACGGCGGGAAATTTCTGAACGGAGCATGCGCAGTTCGATCGCCGCGGGAACGCGCCTATTTTAAATGCTTCACGCCCCCTACTCGCGTAGATGGCTTGCGCCGGGAGAAATACTCTACGCCGCCGTCGTTTACTGGACAAAATCTACCGGGATTCCATGTAGAGCCAGGTAAAAAACGGCGGCGTAGAGTATTTCTGTTACTCTACGCTAATCTAATTCTCTCTGAATCTGGCCCATTGTTTTTTTTCAAAAATGTCGCTCTATTTTTGTATATAACGCAAAAAATTAAAATCGCAGAGGCGATCAAATACCACCAAAAGAAAGCTCTATTTGTGGGAAGAAAAGGACGCAAATTTTGTTTGGGAGCCACGTCGCACGACCGCGCAATTGTCTGTTAAAGCGGCGCAGTGCCGAATCGCAAACAGGGGCAAGGTCATTTACCTGCATTTTGGTCCGGGTCTTAAGTGGTTGCCCAGGGGAATAAGTGGGATGTAGTAGTACTGTTTGACATAGAGGTCAGTGTAGATAACCTCCCTCTATTCCTTAATAGACCATATACTGTTCATTAGGTGTTGTAATTCTTTCGGTTTTGTTTTTATTAACCCTTTGGCGCCAGCGCCTCCTGGCCCTTTAAGGGTTTTTCCAGATGTCTATGATCACGTGACCCCCATGATTGGCTGTCATGGCGGTCACATGATCAGAAAGATTTCCGTTAGCTGCTGATAACTGTTACAGGAGCACACAGGGCGTGCGCTCTCGGTACAGCTGATTTTACAATATTGCAATGATGAGGAGCTCTCTTTGGAGTGAAATGCACATTTTCCAAATTCTTCATATTTCTGTGACCTTTCTTTTTGCACAAAAAAACATTCAATTTTTGCGTATTTCTTTTAATGTGCAGATTTTTGCTGTTTGCATTTATTTATTTTCACATATATACATCCACAAGATTTTCTTCAACATATTCCAGGGTAAAACGGATAATCTGGATGAGTGTCAGTTGTAAAAAGTGTATGGAGTAGCAGTGCTGCTGTATGAAAATATTGTATTTGTTTTTCTATAGTTTTCCGGCGTTCCATAATTTATTTTTTGTTTACAAACTTTTTATTAGGCATATAATGGTGGTACAAATAATGATATCTTAAATCAAGAGAAATACAGTGTATAGGTTTTATCACTATTGAGAAATATGACAAAATATATAGTGAATTATAAGATTATTACATCAGAATTATCAAAAATGCAATCACGTAGTAATTAAGAAATATAGACTTCTTTTCATTCCTGAGTGAATTATTTTAAGGTACATTCTATATAGTCCTGCGTGTGCTGGCCTTTTATCCGTTTATTCTAGTTTAGCTTTCTCATTTAGGTACAGATGTGCTGTCTTGAATACTTACTGTAAGCTCAAGGGGGCGGCTGATAGAGAGGAGGGGGGCGGCTGATAGAGAGGAGGGGGGGCGGCTGATAGAGAGGAGGGGGGGCGGCTGATAGAGAGGAGGGGGGGCGGCTGATAGAGAGGAGGGGGCGGCTGATAGAGAGGAGGAGGGGGTGGTTGATAGAGAGGAGGAGGGGGTGGCTGATATAGAGGAGGAGGGGGTGGTTGATAGAGAGGAGAGGGGGGCGGCTGATAGAGAGGAGGGGGGGACTGATAGAGAGGAGGGGGTGGCTGATAGAGAGGAGGGGGGTGGCTGGTAGAGAGGAGGGGGGTGGCTAATAGAGAGGAGGGGGGCGGCTGATAGAGAGGAGGGGGGGGCGGCTGATAGAGAGGAGGCGGCGGCTGATAGAGAGGAGGAGGGGGTGGTTGATAGAGAGGAGGAGGGGGTGGTTGATAGAGAGGAGAGGGGGGCGGCTGATAGAGAGGAGGGGGGGACTGATAGAGAGGAGGGTGTGGCTGATAGAGAGGAGGGGGGTGGCTGATAGAGAGGAGGGGGGGGCGGCTGATAGAGAGGAGGGGGCGGCTGATAGAGAGGAGGAGGGGGCGGTTGATAGAGAGGAGGAGGGGGTGGCTGATATAGAGGAGGAGGGGGTGGTTGATAGAGAGGAGAGGGGGGCGGCTGATAGAGAGAAGGGGGGGACTGATAGAGAGAAGGGGGGTGGCTGATAGAGAGGAGGGGGGTGGCTGATAGAGAGGAGGGGGGCAGCTGATAGAGAGGAGGGGAGGCGGCTGATACAGAGGAAGGGGGGCGGCTGATAGAGAGGGCTGATCTACCTCGTGTATATCTAGGCCTGACATCGAAAGTTTAACTTCTCTCATCAACCTATTCTTTCTTCACCAAAGTTGATGTTGGCTAATGTTGGCCTGGAATTAAACCATTGAGAAAATCTTTATTGACTGTGTGGACCTCCGTTTACTACTTAGTTCTTCTGGTGCATCCCTAGACCAAGCTGGGGTAACTTAATTTGCCGATCCCAAATCAAACCAGTGGCTCCTTCAGGGGTAGCGCTTCACACAGTAATTTGTGCATGTTTTATAGCACAGATCGCTGTATAAATGTGAAGTGTCCAATCTGTCCACCGCAATGTCACAGTCTCACTAAAATTCGCAGCTCACCGTCATTACTAGTAAAAAAAAAATAATAATAAAAATGACATAAATCTATCCTCTATTTCAGTGTTTTTCAACTCCAGTCCTCAAGGCACACCAACAGGTCAAGTTTTCAGGATTTCCCTCAGATGAAATAGCTGTGGTGATTACTAAGGCAGTGAAACTGATCAAATCACCTGTGCAAAATAATGGAAAGCCTGAAAACATGACCTGTTGGTGTGCCTTGAGGACTGGAGTTGAAAAACACTGCTCTATTTAATAGATACATCGGCCCAGATTCACAGAGCAATTAAGCCTGTCTAACTGGTGTTAGACAGGAGTAATTTCAAATTTCGCGCGCCGTATCACTAGTTTGAATCCTCAAACCATGATACGGCGGCTTCGGGCTTCGATCCGAGAGGCTTACGTCTTCGTAAGCCTTCGGATCTACGCTGCGATATTTTTGCGGCCGCTGGGAGGAGTTTGCGTCGTTTTCATGCGTCGGGGTATGCAAATGAGTTTTTACGGCGATCCACGAAGATCGAGCGGTCTTCGAATCGCTTTCGTCTATTTTTTTATACGTACTGTTAGACCAGCTTTTTGCTGGTCTAACGGTGCGTAGGCCATGTTAAGTATTGCCGCCGTTCCCGCGTTGTGCAAAGGAATCTCCGTAAACAACGTTACAAGAAAAAATATACACTGATTTCGCGCATGCACGGCGGGAAATTTGCGACGGAGCATGCGCAGTTCGATCGCCGCTGGAACGCGCCTTTTTAAATGCTTACCCCCCTACTCGCGTAATGGATTGCACGGGAGAAATACACTACGCCGCCGTCGTTTACTGAAAAATCTACCTGATTCCACGTAGAGCAGGTAAAAAACGGCGGCGTAGTGTATTTCGATACCTACGAAATCTAATTCTATCTGATCTGGGCCAATAACTTTTGTGCAAACTAATCAATATACACTTATTACATTTTTTTTTTTTACCAAACATATGTAGAAGAATACATATCGACCTAAACTGATGAAGAAATGTATAGTTACATTTTTTTTTTGGATGTTTATTATAGCAAAAAGTTAAAAAAATATTATTCATTTCAATATTGTCGCTATTTTTGTTTATAGCACAAAAAAATAAAAACCGCAGAAGTGATCAAATACCATCAAAAGAAAGCTCTATTTGTTTAGGTACAACATCAGATGACCGCACAATTGTCAGTTAAATCAATGCAGTGCCGAATCACAAAAAAATGATTAAAGTGCATTATTTCTATTATTACATTGTCATATAAAATAAAATAGTTCAACTCACCATAATGCAGAATCAGTGGGAGC
This sequence comes from Rana kukunoris, assembly GCA_029574335.1. Classification (NCBI taxonomy): domain Eukaryota; kingdom Metazoa; phylum Chordata; class Amphibia; order Anura; family Ranidae; genus Rana; species Rana kukunoris. The sequence goes on along the minus strand of CM056050.1, from coordinate 545,175,251 downwards.
CCCGAGTGTCTCACTTGCCGCGTCACCTGCCACCAGATGCAGATTGTCACTTGTTGCAGATTATCAATTGCCACCTGCCACACATTGCGGATTGTCGCTTGCCCCAACGCCACCTGCCACACATTGCGGATTGTCACTTGCCACAATGCCACCTGCCACACATTGCAGATTGTCACTTGCCACACATTGTGGATTGTCACTTGCCACGACATCACCTGCCACACATTGCAGATTGTCACTTGCCACGATGCCACACATTGCGGATTGTCACTTGCCATGACACCACCTGCCACACATTGTGGATTGTCACTTGCCACAACGTCACCTGCCACACGTTGCGGATTGTCACTTGCCACAACGTCACCTGCCACACATTGCACTTTGTCACTTGCCACCTTCCACACGTTGCAGATTTTCACTTGCCACAATGCGACACATTGCGGATTGTCACTTGCCACAACGTCACCTGCCACACATTGCAGATTGTCACTTGCCACACATTGCAGATTGTCACTTGCCACCTGCCACACATTGTGGATTGTCACTTGCCACAAAGGCACCTGCCACATATTGCAAATTGTCACTTGCCACAACGTAACCTACCACACATAGCAGATTGTCACTTACCATGATGTCACCTGCCACACGTTGCAGAGGAGGGGGGGCGGCTGATAGAGAGGAGGGGGCGTCTGATAGAGAGGAGGGGGGCGGCTGATATAGAGGAGGAGGGGGGATGATAGAAAGGAGGAGGGGGTGGTTGATAGAGAGGAGGAGGGGGTGGCTGATAGAGAGGAGGAGGGGGTGGCGGATAAAGAGGAGAAGGGGGTGGTTGATAGAGAGGAGGGGGGACTGATAGAGAGGAGGGGGGGCGGCTGATACAGATGAGGGGGGCAGCTGATAGAGAGGAGGGGTGGCAGCTGGTAGAGAGGAGGGGGGTACCTGACAGAGAGGAGGGTACCACGACGGCACCAGCCACATATTGCAAATTGTCACTTGCCACAACGTAACCTACCACACATAGCAGATTGTCACTTACCATGACGTCACCTGCCACACGTTGCAGAGGAGGGGGGGCGGCTGATAGAGAGGAGGGGGGCGGCTGATAGAGAGGAGAGGGGGGTGGCTGATAGAGAGGAGAAAGGGGTGGTTGATAGAGAGGAGAGGGGGATGGCTGACAGAGAGGAAGGGGAGCGCTGATAGAGAGGAGGGGGGCAGCTGCTAGAGAGGAGGGGGGGCGGCTTATAGAGAGGAGGGGGGCGTCTGATAGAGAGGAAAGGGGGCGGCTGATAGAGAGGAGGTGGGCAGCTGATAGAGAGAAGGGTGGGTGACTGATAGAGAGGAGGGGGGGCAACTGATAGAGAGGGAGGGGGGGTGTCTGATAGAGAGGAGGGGGGCGTCTGATAGAGAGGAGAGGGGGCGGCTGATAGAGAGGAGGAGGGGGATGGTTGATAGAAAGGAGAGGGGAGCGGCTGATAGAGAGGAGAGGGGGCGGCTGATAGAGAGGAGGGGGCGGATGATAGAGAGGAGGGGGGCACCTAATAGAGAGGGGGGAGCCTGATAGCGAGGAGAGGGGCACCTGATAAAGAGGAAAGGGGGCGGCTGATAGAGAGGATGGGGGCAGCTGATAGAGAGGAGGGTGGGCGGCTGATAGAGAGGAGGGGGGGAGAGACTAATAGAGAGGAGGGGGGCACCTGATAGAGAGGAGGGAGGCGCCTAATAAAGAGAAGGGGGGATGGCTGACAGAGAGGAGGGGGGCCGCGGGCGGCTGATAGAGAGGAGGGGGCCGTGGGCAGCTGACAGAACAGATGAGAGAGATGGACCTCAGGAGACAGTCACACACAGCGTAAGATAGGACTCCCGGCGCATGCAGGGCTGGCGCGATTACCCACACGTTGCGGATTGTCACTTGCCACAACGTCACCTGCCACACATTGCACTTTGTCACTTGCCACCTTCCACACGTTGCAGATTTTCACTTGCCACAATGCGACACATTGCGGATTGTCACTTGCGACAACGTCACCTGCCACACATTGCAGATTGTCACTTGCCACACATTGCAGATTGTCACTTGCCACCTGCCACACATTGTGGATTGTCACTTGCCACGACGGCACCTGCCACATATTGCAAATTGTCACTTGCCACAACATAACCTACCACACATAGCAGATTGTCACTTACCATGATGTCACCTGCCACACGTTGCAGAGGAGGGGGGGCGGCTGATAGAGAGGAGGGGGCGGCTAATAGAGAGGAGGGGGCGTCTGATAGAGAGGAGGGGGGCGGCTGATATAGAGGAGGAGGGGGGATGATAGAAAGGAGGAGGGGGTGGTTGATAGAGAGGAGGAGGGGGTGGCTGATAGAGAGGAGGAGGGGGTGGCGGATAAAGAGGAGAAGGGGGTGGTTGATAGAGAGGAGGGGGGACTGATAGAGAGGAGGGGGGGCGGCTGATACAGATGAGGGGGGGCAGCTGATAGAGAGGAGGGGTGGCAGCTGGTAGAGAGGAGGGGGGTACCTGACAGAGAGGAGGGTACCACGACGGCACCAGCCACATATTGCAAATTGTCACTTGCCACAACGTAACCTACCACACATAGCAGATTGTCACTTACCATGACGTCACCTGCCACACGTTGCAGAGGAGGGGGGGCGGCTGATAGAGAGGAGGGGGGCGGCTGATAGAGAGGAGAGGGGGGTGGCTGATAGAGAGGAGAAAGGGGTGGTTGATAGAGAGGAGAGGGGGATGGCTGACAGAGAGGAAGGGGAGCGCTGATAGAGAGGAGGGGGGCAGCTGCTAGAGAGGAGGGGGGGCGGCTTATAGAGAGGAGGGGGGCGTCTGATAGAGAGGAAAGGGGGCGGCTGATAGAGAGGAGGTGGGCAGCTGATAGAGAGAAGGGTGGGTGACTGATAGAGAGGAGGGGGGGCAACTGATAGAGAGGGAGGGGGGGTGTCTGATAGAGAGGAGGGGGGCGTCTGATAGAGAGGAGAGGGGGCGGCTGATAGAGAGGAGGAGGGGGATGGTTGATAGAAAGGAGAGGGGAGCGGCTGATAGAGAGGAGGGGGGGCGGCTGATAGAGAGGAGGGGGCGGATGATAGAGAGGAGGGGGGCACCTAATAGAGAGGGGGGAGCCTGATAGCGAGGAGAGGGGCACCTGATAAAGAGGAAAGGGGGCGGCTGATAGAGAGGATGGGGGCAGCTGATAGAGAGGAGGGTGGGCGGCTGATAGAGAGGAGGGGGGGAGAGACTAATAGAGAGGAGGGGGGCACCTGATAGAGAGGAGGGAGGCGCCTAATAAAGAGAAGGGGGGATGGCTGACAGAGAGGAGGGGGGCCGCGGGCGGCTGATAGAGAGGAGGGGGCCATGGGCAGCTGACAGAACAGATGAGAGAGATGGACCTCAGGAGACAGTCACACACAGCGCAAGATAGGACTCCCGGCGCATGCAGGGCTGGCGCGATTACCCACAGGCAGTCCAGCTCCTCCAGGAGAATCACAAGCCTCATTTCTGCTGTCCCTCCCGCGCATGACCTGCTCGGCCAATCACAGGACACCCGCCGGCCGCTACTGCCCATTGCTGAGCTTGGCTCAGCCTCAAACACAGAGCACACCTTTTGTTAAGGAGCAGTTTGAACACTGATTTGCCGCCCCCCTGAAAGTGCCGCCTGGTACCGAGGTACCATCGGGTCCCATGGTAGGGCCGGCCCTGTATGTTTATATAAACAGTAGGGCTGCACATCTTCACCGGTCTCACGATTCGATGCGATTATGATTATCAAGTCCACGATTCGATTCGATTTGATTCCGCGATGCATCACGTTGCATCAAGATTACTGCGCACGGTTTTCATCTGTTCTTAAAAAAAACTCTCTGCATGTAGCAAACTGTAAACACAGCAGATATCTTAAAGAGGAGCTCCAGACTGACCCCAAAATACTACAAGAGATGGACAGAGACTGCAGACAATGATACTAGAGAGGATCACAGACTGCAGACAATGATACTAGAAAGGATCAGAGACTGTGGACAATGATACTAGAGAGGATCAGAGACTGCGGACATAATGAGAGGATCAGAGACTGTACATGATACAAAGGATCGAGACTGCGGAATGGCCCCATATGCCTGCCAAACAAAAATGTATGGCATGTCATAAATTTTGTTTATGTATGTCTTATTGTCTTAGTGATTGATTCACATCACAACTTCATCGATACCATTTTTTTTGTATGATTTTTGCTTTTGCTCATTACTGCCACACACGTGCAAAAGCAAAAATCATACAAAAAAAAGGGTTTAAATTTCAAATCAATGATGTTAATCAATCACTAAGACAATACGACATACATAAACCAGTGTGCCATCAGTGTGCCAATGCCATCAATTGCTGCCAGTGTGCCATCAATTGCTGCTAGTATGCCGCCAGTATGCCATCAACTGCTGCCAGTGTGCCATCAATTGCCACCAGTGTGCCACCAATTGCTACCAGTGTGCCCAAATTATTGCCCATCAGTGTCCCACCAATTGCTGCCTGTGTGCCACCAATTGTCGCCACTGTGCCCATAAATTGCCGCCACTGTGCCCATAAATTGCTGCCAGTGTGCCACCAATTGCCGCCAGTGTGCTACCAATTGCCGCCAGTGTGCCACCAATTGCCGCCAGTGTGCCACCAATTGTAGCCAGTGTGCCACCAATTGCTGCCAGTGTGCCCATTAGTTGCTGCTACTGTGCATCCCCCAAGTACCTGATGATGATGATGATGATGATGATCAAATCTCTGCTGCCTGCAGTACTCGGCCATCTCGGGTCTCCCACAGCAGCCTGTGCAGTGTGCACAGCGTGAGGTGAGGTGAGGAGGAAGGCTCTGGGGAGTCGGGATCGGGACCGAGGACACTTGCTCCATGTTTCCCCCACATGGCGACGGGCGGCTAGGAATGCCGTCAGCGGGGGGCGGGAAAGGAGGGCGGCGTCTTCAGCTGCATTAGCAGGGGGCGGGAAAAGATGGCATGCTAAAGACCACAGCTCCTTCAGTTGCATTAGCGGGGCAGGAAACGAGGCGTGACTAATGCCCGCAGCTAACGCTCATGGCTTCCTTCAGCTTTTAGACTCAAAGTGTGGCGTGCAGGTGACGTCATCATAACATCGATTTTTGCAAGTCGTAGCATCGAAATCGCTTCGTGGGTAGTCGAATCTCGATGCATCGATGCTACGATTCATTTCACCACCCCTAATAAACAGTATACTAAAAGGGGTTTAACTGACTTTTTCCTGTGTCCTGCTTGGGCAAAGGAAAGATTACTTTTACAAAAGAAAAACTGCTGTTGCTATTGTTCATGCACAGTACCTAGTTCTTTCAAATTCCAGAAGGAATTTATATACAGAATAATTTTGAATACAAGTTTTACCACACTCAAAGAGTCTAGCCACTGCAATACAGTAAATTGCATGAACAAAAGACAAGCTACTTTTTTTTACAAAATCCATCCAACCCCCTTTTAACCTACCCTGTAAGTAAACGGTGTCACCCACCCCCTTTTCTTGCAGATTTCTACTCACCCCAACTCCTGAGTGCATATTAACATCCTATAGATGTTATTGTATCTTTACCAGATGGGGCTCAGACATTAGGGAGGTAAAAACGTGCATGGTTGACACAGTCAAGAAGGGGGGCTAGGTGTATTTTGGAAATAAAAAGTTAAGCAATTATAAGGCTCCATACACACGGAGCGGTCCGTTTTTCGGTCCGCTCCGTGTGTCCGTCAGCTCAGCGGGGGGTCTCCGCTGAGCTGTCGGTCGGACAGGGTGGTCCCCGCACACTGTGCAGGGACCGCCCAGTCTCTCCTCCGCTCTCCCCTATGGGGAGTCGGATGGAAACAGACCGTCTGTCCGTTTGCATCCGATCCGTTTGGCCGGACGGAAGAAAAATAGGACATTCTTCCATCCGCAAAAACGGATGCGGATCTGGCGGACGTTAGCGGATGCATTATCCGCTAACGGATCCGCTCCCATAGGGGTTCATTACAAGTCCGTAAACGGACTTGTAATGAACGGATGAACGGTCCGCTAGTGTGAAAGGACCCTTAAAGTAAACAGTTAAGTGGACTTGTGGAGCATGTTTAACCTGTTTCTTACTGCTGAACATATTGACAATTCCTCCAATGGAATATTGGGGTCCATTCATTTGAGGGGCAGATTTTTCATTACTGCCTCATTCCTATTGGTTGGCGGTATTTAGCTGTCATGTAACTAAATTCAGGGAACACTAAATTAGGGTTGATGGCTTGTTTGGAATTGCATGGTGTTGTTTTCAAACTGGGCCTAAGAAGCAGCTTGGCTATACAAAACCATTACATATTTTGGCCAACTGCTACTCTTAACAATATAGTCTAACTTCCGAATGTATACAGGAAGCAGAGGTTTTCACTAATTAACTATTTTGCTCAAAGTCTGCCTGCTAGCTCTGTGTGTAGTGATTTTACTAACGGTAAACAAGATTACGTTAACATGAATAGCCCTGGATCTTGTTTGTGGCTCAGGAGTCAAGGAATGGCTTCTCGAAAAAGGTATTTTGCTTTATGAAGAGATTCCCGTGGGCTATGGATTCAGTAACTTCATCAGAACAGGCTACCTATTGAGATTTAAGGTGTACAATTTTTTATTTGGTATTTAGTATTTAATTTTGATATATACCCACATAGTTTCTAGTCTCTAACAATGCAGTTAATCCCAAACAATGAAAACCATTGGCCTGGTACATCTAAAACATAAAATAAAAAGTAAAAGCTTCTTTCATAATGGTTTGTCTTGAGAGCCACTTAAATATTGCACAAACAATGTACATTTATTTTTAGAAATATGTGTAAATATAACAAAATAAGTCTTGAGTAAAAAATAACTTATCATTAACAGACTAATTTTTGCAAGCTTGAAATCACCTTCTTTGTTTAAACAATATTTTTACTAAATTGCTAATATTTTAATGGAAATACTATAGCAGAAGTGTAAAAGCAGTTTGCCAACACCTGGTGAGAAATTAATTTGATTTTCTAATGCTTCTGTGATGCGTATTAGTCATTTGAGCGTTGTGTTGTTCCTGTGACTGAAAATTACCTCATTTTTTTTCCAGTTAATGATTTAGTGAAATAAATTGCTTGAGCAAATCAAAACGCATAAAACAATGCATACCGAAATTGTTACACCAGATAGACAAATATAAAAATGATTTCATAGGAACAAAAACAATAGATGTTTTTAATAAGATGTACATTCATGGGTGCTGCTTTAAAATTTGAATACAATGGAAGAGAATTGTAAATGCTCATGGTGGCAACATTGCACGTTTCTTTATCAAAAAAAATAAATAAAGCAGGACTAGATTATTTTTTTGGGCTCCCTCCTCAACTTTCCCAGGCCAACTGTCATCCTTCCTATCCCTGTAAACTGGCTTACTTTAGCATCACCCTAACAGGAGAAACACACTTAGCCACACAAGGCTTGTCAGGATTACAGGACAGAGGCTCTGCCTGACCCAAGATAGCAGCCAGAGTCACATGGAGTAGTACTATCCAATGTGTTGGCTCCCCACGTAACACAGGATACCATAGAGAAACCATGTTCCTCTTGACTTCCTCTTTAACTTCCCTGGCGGTATTCCAGAGTCTGGCTCGGGGTGGAAATCCAGTACCATAAGCGGTAACCCCGAGCCAGACTTGGAATTGCATTGCAGTATCCAGGCAGAGATTACTAACCTTGTCCCCTGGATCTTGCGATGTCTCCCCGCTATGTGAATGAGCTGTCTCCTCACTCGATTCATTGGAAGCTCAGTTCCCTGTGACGTTACGACGCACCGGGGGTGGTGATCGGGGCAAAATTAAAAAAATTAAAACACAGTACATATACAGTATACTGTAATCTTAAGATTACAGTACTGAATAAAATAAATACACACCTTTTTTGTCCCTAGTGGTCTTCCCAGTGCCCTGCATGCACCTTTATATAATAAAAACCGTTCTTTCTGCCTGGAAACTGTAGATTGTCCATAGCAACAAAAAAGTGTCCCTGTATGTCAAAAGTGGTTTTAGACCAGCTAGAAAACAGCGATAATAAATTAAAATCACTTGCAGAATTGAGCGATAGTGATTTGTGGGGAAATTCGTCATCAAACACTGAAAGTAATAATTTGTATTATTATTATATTATTATTTGTTATAATTATTTATAGTTATTTATTATATTATAATTAATGATTTTGTGTTTCAAACTTTATCATACCCGGGATATCTACTAGACTCTTGTTTGGACAGATTCAAGTGAGTTAATTCCTAAGAATTACAGGCCTATAATATAAAACGCCAAATTTCCATGCAAAATAATGGTACCGCTTTCAGCACCTAAAATCTGAAAGAATTATACCGCCAGGGAGGTCAACTGAGGAGTGCCACTTGTAGTGGGGAAGGAAGACTGCACCTGCCTACAAGCGCAGAGTAGGGAACATTTCTGTTGGCAATTTTGTTCTACTGTATAGACTCAAGGTGAGCGTTATGAACTATAGGCATGTAGTACAGTATTTCACCAAAAGAAAAAACAAATGCATGGACAGTAATAATTAGGAACAGACAGATTCAATTGCCAAGCATTGTAGCAGTCTTGAACTTTTAGTAACATAGGGGAATGCTACTGACCATCAGCAACATTATGTGTGGGAGGTTGTGTGCCAACTTTAGCAGCCTTGCTGTCTTGGCCATGGCTATGTTGGCTCTGCATACATTTATCAACTACTGTAATCCAATTGAAGCTCAGAAATACTTATGAAGCCTTCCATTGTATAAGATGTCATAATATCAGTACAACCCTTCCCCATATTACAATCTTACTTCTGGCTCAAAGATTATATACTGTTGACTTTAAATGAAGGATTAGGGCAGAGCTAAGTCTGCCTTTTAAATAGATAAGTAATGTGTGCAAAATTCGAATGTTTAGGGGTTTTATTACTGCAAATGACTGTCTATGAATACCAGAGTGGTATCATGTACTAATACAGTGAGCATTAAATAAAGCATATGCTTGTATTAAGTGTATTACATGAATATGATCAGTAATAAACCTAATAGTGAAACAATGGGATTTGCATTACAGCCATGTAACAAGCATTCAAAAAAAAATTTGGAAAGTTACATTGGAAAGTTACCAGGTATTTTGATTTTTATAAACACAGACAGCGCGGTGATATGATGCGGTGACGTTGACATGCCGCTGTGTACACACGATCACCTCCCCGCGGAACCAGGAATGGCGCTACGTTGACGCCGCCACGTCACCGAACCAGGAAGTAAAATACTTCCACGCATGCGTCAAATCCATTCAACGCATGCGGGAGATTTCGGTCCACTGGTTAGGCGTACTAACCAGCGGACATATCCGACAGACCGCTTTCCAGCAGACAAGTTTTAAACTATGCTTTAAAACTTTTGTCTGCTGGAAACCTGTCCGCTAGGCCGTACACACGATCGAATCTGTCCGCTGAAACTGGTCTGCGGACCAGTTTCAGCAGATATATTCGATCGTGTGTATGCGGCCTAAGAGGGAAGTTTCAGGAAAAAAACTTTCCACAGCCCCCTGCGTATAACATGCAGGCACAGTTTACCCTCTATTTCCAGGGTAAAAAGGTGGATTAGTTTATTTAACACTAATGGATTGCACTATGTTTGTATTATTGACAGCACTGTTATTTTGATACTTATCACTTCCTTGAATAGTTTTTTCTTTTGGTGGGAATTGACACTTTCACACACCTGGATTTGCATATCCCAGTTAGGATTATTATTTAATTCGTTGGGCATTCCCATTGAGGGACTTTTGGTTTATCTGGCGCTACACCTTTTTTCACATAAAAAGGTGAGTGTTATATGCCAATAAATACAGTATATAGCAGGGGTAGTGAATTAAAATTCACGGGGGTCCGGTCCGAAAAAAATTCTTCCAGCAGAGGTCCGAATGTCATATTGGTGCTATGACTCCACATGATATCCTCCACTTCACAGCGCCCCCCCCACCACACACATGCACACACCTTAAAGACCCACACACCATCAAAATCGACATCAAAATGTCAAAATACATTCTTTCATTTTTATGCACCACAGCTCTGTTGCGGTGCATAAAAACAGTATGCATTTTGCATCACACTGCTCAGCACGCAGGGGCGCTGTTTCAATGTGAACAGGACACATAGAAAACAATTGTTTTCCATTGCCCTTGCAGAGACCTGTGTTTTGCCAGTGCAGAAATCATAGAACCCCTTTTACATCAGTGTCCTCAGCCCCCCCCTTACATCACATCCCCCTGCCTCATCACAAACCCCCCAAATCACAGATCCCCCATCATAGACTGACCCCCCAAATCACAGACCCCCATCACATACTGATCCTCCCCAATCACAGATGGACACCCCCAGCACAGACTGATCCCCCACAATCACAGATGGACCCCCCAATCACAGACTGAACCCCCACAATCACAGATCCCTCTATTACAGGCTACCCCCCCAAATCAGATTCCCCAAATCACAGACCCCCCATCACAGACTGATCCCCCAATCACAGATGGACCCCCCCGATCATAGACTGAACCCCCACAATCACAGACCACCCCATCACAGACTGAACCCCCCACAATCACAGACCCCCCCAAATCAGACTGACCCCCCAAATCAGACCCCACATCAGCCTGATCCCCCCCCCCAATCACAGAACACCCCATCACAGACTGAACTCCCCACAAACACAGATCCCCCTATCACAGACTGACCCCCCAAATCAGACCCCCTATAACAGACTGACCCACAAATCAGACTGACCCTTCACAAACCTCCCATCACAGACTGACCCCCCCAATCACAGACTGAACCCCCCCCAATCACAGACCCCACTATCATAGACTGATCCCCCCCACAATCACACACTGACCCCCCCCCCCACAATCACAGACCACCCCCAATTACAGACCACCCCATCACAGACTGACCCCCCCCCCACAATCACAGATCCCCCCTATCACAGACTGACCCCCCCAATCACAGACTGACCCCCCACCCATTACAAACTGAACCCCCCACCCACAATCACAGAACACCCCATCACAGACTGAACCCCCCACAAACACAAATCGCCCTATCACAGACTGACCCCCCCAAATCAGACCCCCTATAACAGACTGACCCACCAATCACAGACCACCCCATCACAGACTGATTTCCACCCAATCACAGACTGAACCCCCCACAATCACAGACCCCACCATCACAGACTGATGCCCCCCAATCAGACTGAACCCCCCCCCACAATCACAGGCCACCCCATCATAGACTGAACCCCCCACAATCACAGATCTCCCTATCACAGACTGACCCCCCCAAATCAGACCCCCTATCACAGACTGACCGACCAATCAGACAGACCCCCCAAATTCACAGACCCCCCTCCCCATCACAGACTGAACCACCCCCCCCCCCACAATAACAGACCCCCCCCATCGCAGACTGACTCCCCCATCACAATCCTCTCAATAGCAAACCCCTGTCCTGTCCTGCACAGCACAACACTCCCCCTCCCCACAGAAAACCTACCTTATTCACACTTATTCATCTTTGTCACTAAAAGGTTCAAGTTAGTTTTGATTTTCCAACTAAATTCATTGGCTTTTTAGCATGCTTTCAAAACAACACATATTACCATAACATTTTCTTTACAGGCAATCCAACTTTACTTATAGAATCTCTTTTCAGGATGTATTAAAAATCAATTTGTCCTTCATTGATCCTCACATTTATTTATGGCGTCAAAATGTTTTGAGGTATAATTTGCAACAAAGGGAAATCTCAGATTTATAATGCTATGCAAAACAGCCAAATGGGTTTAGAGGTAGCAGTGCTTTTTTATTATTATTTCACTTAGAAATTATGTTCTGTTTCTTTGTTGATTTGTTGCTTCACATAAATAACTGTACATCCAATAAATCTGAAAAAGTGCATGCATTTAAATATACACATTAAGATATTAAATAAAAGAAAAAAGAAAGATGCATTCCACGCACTTGATGTAAGCAAAAGTTATTTCTTTATGTAGCGTCCCTCTACTTTTTGTAGGGACGCTGTTGTAGATTTAGTGGGGCGAGAGACTTATCTGCTTCTCACCCAATGTTGATTTGCTCAAATTCGGCTGTTGCCAGCCCTGAACCGTCCTGTGGGTCATTCCGTGCTTCAGAGATGTAGTTCCATCTCTGGGCAGTAGGTTGCGCCAGTGGGGTCCAGGCAGAGTCGCTTTTCCCCAGCAGCCAATTGGAGAATTTTCTCATCGAGGGGCATGCGGGGTATATCTGTGGCAGACGCCTTTTTTCCGGGTCTTCGCGGGTTCCATGGTTTCGGGTGCAGCACCCAACTTCAGGGTGTGCGCACATCACGGGCCCCACCACTATGGCCTACCTGGCTGGGGCCTGTGCAATGTGGAGTTCCTGGCTCTGGGCCCATATGGCTCAGAGAAACTGAAGCAACCAAAGGGGGAATCCAGTGACTTACTGGGACCCCACACTTAGAGAGAGATCCCAAGCTGGATGCTGTTAGGTGGGGAGTCGGTCTGAGGTGAACCCGGAGGCAGGTGATCCAACAGGATTTAGACTGAACCATCGGGGATATGGGTGACCGGACACTGACTGGTTGTGAGTTGCAAACTGTCAGTCGGTGACTCCAACTATTGACTGACAGGATCCACTTTAATTCTTGTCCTTGAGTATTGGACCTGTGGCAGAGGCCTTTACTAATTCACTAAAGCCAAGTCGGTGGCGGTGACTTGTTCCTTCTCAGAGCTCACAGTGACACTCTGGCTGCCAGGTCTGTGAGGGAGGCCTGTCAGGGTGCACTGCACCCATCCCGGCTGGGGTGGCGACGAAAGCGAGAATACTATTTGGAGGCAGGATTGCTTCCTTCTATCCAAAGCCTGAATCTGCAAGGTTGCTTTTTTCACCAATCTGTCCTATCTATTCCAAGTTGACTGCTGGTCGTGTTGACCGAGAATAAAGCATTTTAAAACGTCAACCAACTGCCTGGACATTCCTTCACTGCTATCACCCCTAGACATATTACAGAGGTAACTTTGATTACACCGATCCCACATCAAACCAGCAGCTCCTGCAGGAGTGAGCGCTATATATATATATATATATATATATATATATATGATGAAAGGGGAATTTTCCCAGAAAAGCGCCTCTCCATACGGCATCTCTGTATCCTTGACGTATGACGTCATCTGGGATGCGTGTTTGCACTAATAGTGGTCAGCTTCCCTTCTCTGTTAGCAAAGTCAGATGGGCCTTCCAAGAGCTGAAGCAGTGTTTCAATCCAGCCCGGTCGGGCTTCTTCCATCACCCCCTGAGCCTCTGAGTGGACTTTTTTTGTACACTTCATGCCCACCTCTTTACTTTGTCTGTTAGTGCATTTACACATTTTTGTATTAATCAATGTTGAATTACTGCACTATGAGCTCTTTTTGCTGGATTCTCTCTTTTTTTGTATGTATCTGTATTTTTCTAAAACATTTAACACTGTACACCACAAACAATTTTAAAATAAGGTCTACTGGCATTGGACATATTGAATGATTGGATTGAAAACTGGTTACAGGAAAGGGTCCAGAGGGTAGTCGCTAATGGCTCATTTCCTAAATGGTCAAAGGTTGTGAGTGGGGTGTCCCACGGTTCTGTTCTGGGACCAGTTCTGTTTATCTTGTTTATAAATGATATACTGTAGATGTTTGAATAAAAAACTCAATATCAGTCTTTTCTGATTATACCAAGTGATATAGGGGAAATGGTAAAAGTTCTGGGTGTCCTTGTAGACCACAGGCTAAGCAATAGCATGCAATGGCAGGCTGAAGCTAATAAAGTCAGCAGAATATTTTCATGCATTAAGAAAAAGGTATTTATTGAAGAGAACTGTACTTATAACACGTTACAAAACACTGTTTCAGCTTTATCTTGAGTATATGGTTCAGCTTTGGTTATCAGGAAAGAATTCCCTGCAACAATTTATCGGAAAAGCTTAAAGCGGGATATTTTTTTTAAAGTCAGCAGCTACTAACACTGTAGCTGCTGACTTTTAACCACTTCAATACCACACGCCGTCATATGACGTCCACAAAGGGGATCTCTTATCCTGGGTGGACGTCATATGACATCCTGTACTTTGTGCGGTGATATCTGAATGATGCCTGCACCTAGAGGCATCATTCAGATATCATTTTGTTCCGGCGGCGATCATGCACACCATAAGAATGATCATAGCACCGCTTGATCATTCTTATAGGCAGCAGGAGGGGACATCCCCCCTCCCGCCTCCATCCGGCGCTTCTCCAGGCCCTCCCGTGCCATCGGGGGCCCAGAGAGATGATCGCCGTGATGGGAGGCATAGAGATGACTGGTGACCACCATCAGAGGCCCGGTCACGATGTAATAATGTCACGCCCGGGTACCCATAAGTAAACAAACTGCAATTGCGGCTAGTAAGAATGAGATCTGTGAATTTTTTTTCACAATCTTGTTCTTTCCAGCCTGGAGGAGAGATGTGGGGTCTTATTGACCTGTGACACACTATTCCTATTACAAGGGATGTTTACATTCCTTGTAATAGGAATAAAAGTGATCGAAAAAAAAAAAGTAAAATAAGTAAAAAAAAAAAAACTAAATAAATAAAAATTAAAACGCCCCTGTCCCAGTAGCTCGCGCTGAGAAGCGAACGCACACGTAAGTCCCGCCCACGTATGTAAACATCATTCAAACCACACATGTGAGGTGTCGCCGCGTGCGTTAGAGCATGTACAACAATTCTAGCACTAGACCTCCTCTGTAACTCTAAATTGGTAACCTGTAAAATGTTTAAAGCTTCGCCTATGGAGATTTTTAAGTAACAAAGTTTGGCGCCATTCCATGAGTGTGCGCAATTTTAAAGCATGACATGTTAAGTATCTATTTACTCGGCATAACATCATATTTCATATTTTCCAAAAAAATTGGGCTAACTTTACTGTTTTGTTATTTTTTTATTCATGAAACCATTTTTCCCCCCAAAAAAAGGCGTTTCTAAAAAGTTGCAATGATCACCATTTTATTCCCTTGTGTGTCTGCTAAAAAAAACATACATAATGTTTGAGGGTTCTAAGTAATTTTCTAGCAAAAGAATGATGATTTGGAGAGAAGTGCCAGAATAGGTCCGGTATGGAGGTGGGTATTAAAGCTCTGTATTGAAGTGGTTAATAAGGACACTTACCTGTCCTAGTCGTGCGCGATGTCGGTTCCCCCGACGGCGATCCTTCGGTCCTGTCGCCTCCATCCTTACTAAGGGTAACAGTTTCCCACTGCGCATGCGAGACTCGCGCAGCACTTTGTGAATGCGCGGCTGCCTCCTGGGATACACACAGTTCCCAGAAGGGAGCGCGGCTCATTCACAAGAAGACACAGCAACGTAGGACGAGCCAGAAGATCCATCGTGGTGGAAGAAGAGGCAGAAGAGCTACTTCCGCATAAAAAACGCCCTATCAGGTGAGTATTTTTTTCTTTTTTCTTTTTTAAGATTTTTAGGGTTAAAAAAAAAGAAAAAAACGAGTGGAACTCCATTTTAAGCAAGGACCTAAGTTATTGGAAACAACTACAACAACAAAACTTATTTTCCATACAGGAGAGGTGCTTATAAGTAGAAATGATCACAATATACAAATTTACAAATTGTGATTTTTTTTTTGCTAGCACAATAACTGATGATTGAAGAGAACACAGCTCTATTAACTAGGCTTGGTCCTAGGAAGGATAGCTTGGAATTGGAACCATTAATTGATCAGTAAATATGTGCGCACTTGGCAGTTATTACTAAAGTTATATAACAACATGTGTTTGCACTGAAAGTGTTTTTTAAGAAATATTAAAATATCTATATTTTTTAAGAAGTATAGAGAAGGAATTTTTTTCTGAATTGGCAATCACTAGCCTGTGGATGGAACCTTCAGCAAATGAGACCCATATAATCATTATCTGTTATAACACCTTTCTTGGAAAGATGTTTTTGAAAAAAACAGCATAGAGAATATTCCTTATTTTAGTGTAACAGTAAAGATGTTACATAAGGTTTTATGAATGTCAGTGAATAGAAGGCAGCAGTTCCTTAGTGTCTTATTTTTCTGATGAGAACAAAAGGTTCCCCAAGAGGGAGCAAATGCCAACCTAGCAAGAACCAAATAATTACCTAACCAAATGTTCCATAAACTCAGAGAGCTGCAAAGTTCTGCCGACAAGTCAAATCATACAATACACAATGTGTATGTCTGCTTCTTGAGTTGAAAACTTTTAGATAAAAAGCTCAGAAACCTGACAGCCAATTAAAAACCATCAATTATTCAGACACAAAATGACATGCAAAATGTAGATATGACATTTTATTCTGATCACTGAAGTTCTGTTTATTGCTTCTGTTCTCTGTTGAAAGTTCCAATGTATTTTTTTTCTTCTCTTTTGTTATAAATAAGATATATGAAAAAAATGCAGAACCTTGGGCTAAAATTGTGTTAGCAGCATGCCCTTTAGAAAAGCATTGCAGTTTAAAAGATTTTTTTGCAGCCAAATAAATCAGAAAGAATGATTTCACATAAATACTGCAGAACATTTTGCCAAATTCAGTAGATATTCATGAGTCTTTATGGCTAGGGCAATACATCTTATAGGACTAACTTAACCAATGAAAAGAACACAAACATAGGGTTTATATTATTTATAACAAATACAACTGTAGTCTGATTAGTTGCTTTGGGTTAATGGACTTGAGCTGCATTACTCAAAACAGATGATTTAACCACTTGTCATCTGCCCGCCGTCAATTGACGGCGGGCAGACGACTCCATTGTTCTGACATCACGTCATATGACGTGATGTCCCTTTAAAGCCGCGGGCGGGCGCGCGCGCGTACCCGCCGCTCCGCGGGGATCCCGTGCGAGTGCCCGGCGGCAACGATCGCCGCCGGGCACACGCGATTGCTCTGTAAGTGAGCTGGGACGTGCAGCTCTGTATGTAAACACAGAGCTGCACGTCCTGTCAGGGACAGAGGAGATCGATTGTGTTCCTTGTACATAGGGACACAATCGGTCACCTCCCCCAGTCCCCCCCCTCCCCTACAGTTAGAACACTCATAGGACACACATTTAACCCCTCCCCGCCCCCTAGTGGTTAACCCCTTCACTGCCAGTCACATTTATACAGTAATCAATGCATATTTATAGCATTTTTCACTGTATAAATGTAAATGGTCCCAAAAATGTCAGAAAAGTGTCCGAAATGTCCGCCATAACGTCGCAGTCCCAATAAAAAAATCGCAGATCGCCGCCATTAATAGTAAAAAAAAAAAAAAAAAAAAATGCCATAAACTATCCCCTATTTTGTAAACGCTATAAATTTTGCCAAACCAATCGTAAACGCTTATTGCATTTTTTTTTTACCAAAAATATGTAGAAGAATACGTATCGGCCTAAACTAGGGAAAAAAAAAAAATTTATATATTTTTTGGGGTTATTTATTATAGCAAAAAGGAAAAAATATTGCATTTTTTTAAATTGACGCTCTATTTTTGTTT
This sequence comes from Rana kukunoris, assembly GCA_029574335.1. Lineage (NCBI taxonomy): Eukaryota > Metazoa > Chordata > Amphibia > Anura > Ranidae > Rana > Rana kukunoris. The sequence goes on along the minus strand of CM056050.1, from coordinate 545,157,589 downwards.
ATAGCGCAAAAAATAAAAACCGCAAGGTGATCAAATACCACCAAAAGAAAGCTCTATTTGTGAGAAAAAAAGGACGCCAATTTTGTTTGGGAGCCACGTCGCACGACCGCGCAATTGTCAGTTAAAGCGACGCAGTGCGGGAAGCTTATATTTTGTCTGGGCAGGAAGGGGGTCTAGGTGCACAGTAGGTAAGTGGTTAAAGGGGTTGTAGAGGAAAAACATTTTTTCCTTCAATAGCTTCCTTTACCTTAGTGCAGTCCTCCTTCACTTACCTCATCCTTCCATTTTGCTTTTAAATGTCCTTATTTCTTCTGAGAAATCCTTGCTTCCTGTTCTTCTGTCTGTAACTACACACAATAATGCAAGGCTTTCTTCCTGGTGTGGAGAAAGCCTCTTGAAGGGGGGGGGGGCGGCGAACAGGAGTGTCAGGACGCCCACTAACACACAGCTCCTTTCTCTGTCCCACTGATGTCAATCAAAGTCATTCAGCCAATCAGGAGAGAGAGGGGGTGGGTCAGGTCACTGCTCCATGTCTGAATATACACATGAAGCTGTGACTCGGCTGCTTGATGTGGCAGCACTCAACAGGAGGGAGGGGCCAGGAGCACAGAAGAGCGACCCAAGAAGTGGAGGATCCAGGCTGCTCAGTACAAAACCAACTTCATAAAGCAAATAAGTATAACATGTTTGTTATTGTTATTTCTTAAAAGCAAGACTTTACAATCACTTTAATATACAAAGAAAATCATGATAAGAAGAAGTGTAGTCACAGACAAGTATTGTCCCAGGCTTAGGTGTTAGGAACAGGAACGCTGGACACATGGAAGATGGATGCAGGCTCATCTCAATACGTCTCCACTTCCTTGAGTCTCTTATTACTGCTGCATTACTGCTGCAGTAAAATCTACTACAATTACAAATAGCAATGGTAGTAATGAACTTAATACTTTACTTAAGACTCACATTGGCACTGTCAAACCTGCATTTCTTTGTGCTTCAATAGTGCCAATCAAACTGAGTTATTACCTTCATTTAGATGCATGCAGAACAAGGGAGCGCAGTGGCACCATGTGACATCACCAGGTGGCCCTGCCTTTACCTATATAAGAACTGTCAAATGACAGAGGAGTTGTCTGTCAATGAGTACGGAGTGTTTTTTTATTTTATTTTCGCTGTGCAGCGGGTGATGTGATTGACGGTGGATTTACATCGGGGAACACTCTTTTTTATTATTTTATAAATCTGGGGGCTAGACATGTGCAATTCACTAATCAAAATTCGAAATTTATTTTGTATCCGAATGCCCGAAGAAAAAAATAACGAATTTTAACTAATATGAAAGAAATTATAACGAAAACAATAAAATTAATTAGGCGTGATTCATTATTAATTCGTTAAAGGGCTAATGAAACAGCAGGTTGACTTAGAGTAAATCTTACAGCCCAATCAGCTGATTTTTGTGCTTGAGGTTGGATTAACAATTCTGGCAAAGTTCATTCCTGAGAACTGAGTGAGAAGGGTGTAGTATTTGAGCAGAGGAGACAAGTTTTGAGAAGTAGCAGAACAGACAATGGGGGTTATTTATGAAAGGCAAATCCACTTTGCACTACAAGTGCACTGCAAGTACACTTGAAAATGCACTGCAAGTACACTTAAAAGTCCAATCGCTTTCGATCACAGTAGAGCTGAGGGGAAGCTCTGAAATTAGGAGAAGCTCTGCTAATTTTATCATCCACTCATGTGCAAGCTAAAATGCTGTTTTTTTATTTTCCTTGCATGTCCCCCTCAGATCTACAGCGACTGCACTTCCAAGTGCACCTTTAAGTGCACTTGTAGTGCAAAGTGGATTTGCCTTTCAGAAATAACCTCCATTGTCATTGTGTGTGTGTTAATAGATTAAATAAAAAAAATACTTTCAGACATTGCGGCGGACAGTTCGGACACTTTTGACATTTTTTTAGGAACACATTTATACAGCGATCAGTGCTATAAGAATGCACTGATCACTGTATACATGGCACTGCCAGGCAAAGGGTTAACACTAGGGGTGTTTCTAACTTTGGGGAAAAAAAGGACGCCAATTTTGTTTGGGTACAGCATCGTACGACCACACAGTTGTCATGGTCATTAAAGGGGATAATCTTCCGGTCCTTAAGTGGTTAAAGACATTTTAAATTCCAAACGCATAACAAAACATTTGTTATTTACAGTCAAACCAGACAACCATGATGTAATGTGCACTAAATAATGATATATTCTGGAGAATGATGAGCTCCTGCTGGTGCATGCTGAAATCATATCGCAGCTTGTTGACTCTGATCATTTTCATAGTGACAACACACCTGTTAGAAGAACCTAGTCATTGTATGGTGCATGGCCATACTCCAAATACTGCAATAGACTGTCAGATACAAAGCTAGCCGTTGCTGCAATAGATGAAACCTAGCTTTCCAATTTCATTAACCAAAATTGATTCTCGATAATTGACTGGCAGACAAGGAGATAGAGATAAAGATAGAGATAGATAGATAGATGGATGGATGGATGGATGGATGGATGGATAGATAGATAGATAGATAGATAGATAGATAGATAGATAGATAGATAGATAGATAGATAGATAGATAGATAGATAGATAGATAGATAGATAGATAGATAAAGATAGATAGATAGATAGATAGATAGATAGATAGATAGATAGATAGATAGATAGATAGATAGATAGATAGATAGATAGATAGATAGATAGATAGATAGATAGATAGATAGATAGATAGATAGATGGGGATAGACCAAGATAGATAGATAGATAGATAGATAGATAGATAGATAGATAGATAGATAGATAGATAGATAGATAGATAGATAGATAGATAGATATAGATATAGATAGATAGATAGATAGATAGATAGATAGATAGATAGATAGATAGATAGATAGATAGATAGATAGATAGATAGATAGATAGATAGATAGATAGATAGATAGATATAGATGGATAGACACCGATAGATAGATAGATAGATAGATAGATAGATAGATAGATAGATAGATAGATAGATAGATAGATAGATAGATAGATAGGGTGATAGATAGATAGATAGATAGATAGATAGATAGATAGATAGATAGATAGATAGATAGATAGATAGATAGATAGATAGATAGATAGATAGATAGATAGATAGATAGATAGATAGATTGCAGTAATTAAATGACATGAATATGATACTGTTGTAATAGTTGAAAATGAAATGTCAAACAATTTAAAGGGTCAGCAAACTCAAAGCTGATCTACCGTATACATTTTTGATAGATGCAAGAAAGGTAAATCGGCTGACAGCTTCCTATATGCCCAGAAAACTCTATTAGTGATAAGATGCATGTAAGGGGAAGGGCACAATATCTGGAAGCCTCCTTATTCTAATAAAGAATTCCAAATCACATGTTGGGGACATGTGAACTGGTATAGTTTAGAAGGGGTGAGGCACACTCTCACTGTCCTCTTCCTTTCTTGGCCAGGTAGACTGAATGCAAAAAAACAAAAGGTGCAATCAGCGCAAAAATTCAAATAAACCCTAAATGGATATGCATGCTAAGCACTACAGAAAAACACAAAATTCCAGTGATAAATATTGAAAAACTAAACAGTGCTCCGCAAATCCCACATGAATAGATAAATTAATTATAATCAATTCATAAATATAAACAATATGCAAAATTTAGAATATTTAAATAAGCATGTGGCAAGTGAAGAAAGTCTGTAGGACTAATCATTTCATATATATAAACAATAAGTAAAAATAAAGAATATTTCAATAAGCATGTGGCAAGTGAAGAAAGTCCATAGGAGATGTTTCACCAGTGTCAGATCCACAGAATAAACGTGTGACAATCCCTCCATTATAGGTCTCACTATACACTCTCACCTCCAGTTCTGACCCCTGGTATTAGCAGTAGGTCAGAATAAGCAGAGAAATCAATCGATAACAGCCCCAAAGTACACTTCCTCTTCAGAGAGTTAAACCAATTTCCACAGAGACGGCTAAGAATAGCTCCAGGCTCAGCATAAACATAGGTAAAACACTGGGAAGATAAGGGAAAAAAACGATCTAAGAGCTCTCCATTTTTAACCAGGCATAGGCATCTATTTAAAAGGCGATATACTCACAAACATCATGATAAAAACAGCATGTCATGTGTGGTTCATTCAGCAGGGCGGTGACGTCATCAAAAGCAGCCCGTCACCCAGAGTACATGTTACGTTCAAAGAACTTCATCAGCAGGGGTGGGTCTTCTTCATCAGTGAAGGAGACAAATTACTCATTTACAACATTTTCTGACAGAAGCTAAGAAAAACACCTTTTCTCGTTCTAAGGTAAATATTTCATAATAAGCTAGTATGCAGTGCATACTAGCTCATTATGCCTTTGCCTTACAGGTTTTTTGTTTTTCATTTGAGGGTATACAACTGCTTTAAGTGCAAAGGAGGGATTTAGAGCCCATTCACACCTGAGCGGCAAAACGCCTGTCGCGCGACGCTCGTGCCGCTGGAGGGGAAATTTCCCATTCATGTCTATAGAGATGGTTCACATCTCTGAGACGCCGAACGCCTGTCGCCTGAAAAAAAGTCCCGGACCCTTTTTTCAAGCCATTGGCGTTCGCCCATAGACATGAATGGGAAGATTTGTAAAAAAAAAAAAAATAAAATAAATAAATCCGCGGCAAAGCCGCGTCCCAACTGTTCCCTCCATAAAGACTGTCGAGGTCCCTGACTGTGTCCCTGATTTTGTCCCTCTTTCCTCCTCATTTGTCCCTCATTTGGTCTGATCTATATAGTTGTGTATAAAATGCACTATTTATCTTTCAAAAAGTGTTTCCCAGTGCTAAACCTTTCATCAAAATTCTAAATTGCTGCATTTTTATGAATTTTAAAAGCCAATATATAGGAATATTAGTGGTAAAAAAAAGCAATTGTGCATTTAATTAAACTTTTTGAGGGGTTATGTCCCCTTTAAGGGGCATGGCAGGGGTGTGTCCTATGCCTACATACGTTTTCTCGTAGGTGTCCCTTATTCCCACCTCAAAATGTTGGGAGGTATGCCTATTACAGTCACAAGGGATGTTTACATTCCTTCTGACAGCATACTGGCCCATCCCTCCGTGCTTGCGCGCAGAAGTGAATGCTTACATAAGTCGTGACCGCAAATGTAAACAGAATTGAAACCACACATGTGAGGTATTGTCGCAATTGTTAGAGTGAGAGCAATAATTCTAGTACAAGACCTCCTCTGTAACTCTATAGAAATATTTAAAGCATCGCCCATAGAGATTTTTATTTACCATACTTTTTCGCTATTCCATGTGTGCAAAATTTAAAGCATGACGGGGGGGGGGGGCTGTATAATATGCAGGGGAGGCTGGGTAGAGGGTCTGTGTTGTGTGCAGGGAGAGCTGTGTAATATGCAGGGGATCTGTGTAATGTAAAGGGGTCCAGAGGTGCAGGGCTCTGTAATATAAAGGGGTCCAAAAGTGCAGGGCTGTGTAATGTAAAGGGGTCCAGAAGTGCTGGGCTGGGTAATGTAAAGGGGTCCAGAAGTGCAGGGCTGTGTAATGTAAAGGGGTCCAGAAGTGCTGGGCTGGGTAATGTAAAGGGGTCCATAAATACGGAGGCTGTGTAATGTAAAGGGGTCCTGAATTACAGAGACTGTGTAATGTGAAGGGGTCCAGATTATTATTTTCATTTATTAGCAGGTGAATGCGGCCCTCCATAAATTCATATACATTGAATCCGGCTCTTAACAGGAAAACATGTTGCTGATCCCCTGCTTTAAGGCATCCCCCCTTACAGACAATTTAAAGGAATTGTATGGTTTTAGTGTTGCCCTTTAATAAATCAAAATACCCACTCTCCGCTTTTTATTTTTGCATTGCTACTGTATTCATTAGGAGTTAAGTTTGAAATCTGTTCTGAGAACAACTGATAAAATACATGAAAATACATTAAAAATAGTTTGTTCTGAGCCTGTCAGTCTGAGATGCAGAATTTAACAGCATGAGGTTTCTTTTTTGGACAATCAGGAACAGTTGGCATGGAAGTGATTCACTCTGCATGCTGTTCCTGTAGCCTGTCATTTATGCTCTTCTCTTTATGAAATTAAACTCCTAATTAAAACCAATCATACTGACCTGTCACGCTTGTTGACTTTTCCCAACCTACGTGGTCAGAAAGTTGGGATGTGGGTGGTAATGATGATTAGGGATGTATAGACAGCTTGTTATCATCACATCCTTAGGGTGAATGTTGCAGAAAAAAAGTTAAAATTCAGATTAGCACTAATGAATTCAGCCAAGTAAAGCTCATTATTTGAGTCTAAAACATTAGAATAGTTTCAAGATAATTCATTTTCTTTACACTAATTTACAAAAAAAAAAAAAAACTCATGCTATGTGTAACTAGAATTATAGTGTATGTATTAGATTTGTGTAATTTCACTTTCAGGAAATAGCACACAATTAGTTTCACCGAAAAATGTCCTCCAGCAGTGTTGGCTCACATTGCCTTACCTGTTGTTTTTGTAATGACCTCTTCCCAGGGGGTCAGATTCACTTTTGCAATCATCTTGTTACTAACCGCTTGCGACCGTCCACCGTAGTTTTACGGTGGCAGGTCGGCTCAGTTGCGCAAAATCAAAAAATATAATGTGATTTTGCATTCCGTCCACTATGGGCGCGTGCGCACACCTCCTGCTTGCCCTTGGTGCCAATGCGAGTGCCCGGCGAGCGCGATCACTGCCAGGCATCGTTACAGAGCGAGAACCGGTTCTTTCAGGGGGAGAAATGACTGATCGTCGGTTAATACAATGATGAACAGCGATCTGTCATTTCCCCTAGTCGTATCGGCCCCCCTAAACTGAGGAAAAAAAATGCATTTTTATTATATATGCCAATTTTGTCAAACGTGCCTAAAGTGTCCGCCATAAGGTCGCAGTACCGATAAAAATCGCAGATCGCTGCCATTACTAGTAAAAAAAAAAATATTAATAAAAATGCCATAAAACTATCACCTATTTTGTAGACTTTATAACTTTTGCGCAAACCAATCAATAAACGCTTATTGCGATTTTTTTTTTTTTTTACGAAAAATATATAGAAGAATACGTATCGGCCTAAACTGAGGAAAAAAAATGTTTTTTTATATATTTTTAAAGGGATATTTATTATAGCAAAAAGTAAAAAATATTCAAGCGGTGGCTTTCCCATCCCCAATGGACAGGAAGTGCATATAGCCAATGACTGATAAGTGTACCGCATCGATGACGGTACCTTGTGACCACCGTGACCAATCACAGCAGGTCACATGACAGTTGTACATAATGGATGGCTTCCTGTCATGCCATCTATTGTGTACAATTGTGTTGCAATTGATCACGTGGTACAGACAGGGCCCATCAGCCCACCTGTACCATGTGATTAGCTTTTACCAATCACAGCTAATCACAACAAAATAAACTGAATCAATCAGTTTCATTTAGTAAAATTCTTGCTTATAGTAATGTAATAGACTACTATAAGCAAACATAACATTGTAATGTGTAAAAAAAAAATCCTGATCACTTCCCCAGAGTAGTACAACGTTACTATGGTAACTGGGTTATTTGTACCAAATAAATGTAACAAAATGCATTGTGGGCTAAATTTATGGAGAAGAATTATTTATTAGCAAAATTAGCAAAATTTGCAAAAACAAAAATGAAGAAAAACACAAAAATGGCCAATAACTTTAAATATTATGCCCTGCGGCTGCCCTAATCCTGCCTGCAAAGGCGTGCATCTCTATGATGTACAGAAAGTATTGCAGCAGCAGCACTGATATTTTCAAAGGAAGAAAATGTTTAAAATTGCCAGAAATTAACATGGTCTGTCTCCTTTAAAAAAAAAAACAGCACGTGGACCCCTCCAAGCATTTGCAATGTATTTTAGGGGACCTTTGGAGGGTTCTATGTGCCTTTTTTTATTTTATTTGGCAATGAAATGTAATTTGCTGCCAATTTAAACTGTATCGCTTTTTTGTGTAAATGCCAGTTTTGCTGCAGCACATCCTATAGCGAGACCCCAATCATACCAGGCCACATGTCGTCAACATAGGGGACCCACCCAGCACAAATGACCAATCCTGATGGTACCACTGACCAAATGACAGTTCCCCATGCTTTCACCAGCCATATAAGCTAAGAGCAGAGAGGCGAATGCTTCGTAGATGAACTACATGTCCTGCATGGTTCCTGTTCTTAGCTGACCCACACTTTCTTGAGACCCGAACCTCTACCTTATTATATGCCACAGGACAGGAGGCTGGACCCAAAAGCCTGAACATGTGACCAGGGGATGCAAAGCAGAGGTAATCCCTTACCCCCTTAACCTGGACAACAACACTAGTCTATGAGCACAGTAGGCATCCTGCCTTCATACTGGCTGTATTCTTACCCCAGGATTAAAGTGATGTAAAAAAAAGCTTCACTCTCTTGCAGAGCTTCATGTGTCAGCAGGAGACATGGCAGCTTGGCAGGTGGAACCACAGCTTGTTGTGTCAGATACCATAGATCCTGCCTGCATATATGGCTCTGCAAGAGAGGAAAGATCAGAGTAATGAGCAGCAAGGCTGGTAAGTAATATTAGTATTCTATTGCAGTTTTTTTATATTTAACCTAAAAAGTTGATTTAAAGCAGAACTTTACCCATAACAACTTGATAAAAAAAAAACAATGGCCCAGATTCACGTACATCGGCGCATTATTGGACCGGCGTAGCGCACCGCCTTTACGTTAGACTTGCGCCATCTAGCCGCGTAATCCCCCGATTCACGTAGCTTTTGCGCAGGAAATTGCGCAAGCGTAAGATTTTTTCCAGAGGCGTAAGGAGGAGTAATACAAATTGGGAGGGACATGGGCGTGTTACATTGAAATGAGCCGTGACCCCATGCAAATGAAGGGCCGGCCGGCTCGCGCATGCGCGCTTGAAGGAGACCATGGTCAGCTCCGATGTGCGCATGCTCACAACTCGGGAGCGGCGCAATCAGTGAAATTGGAAATGGACTAGGGCAACTTTATGAACTACGCAGACAGCATAGATAGACAGACACAAATGCACTTCCTTTGCAAAAATACATCCCTTTGTATCCCTCCCTCTACAGCAAGGTGCTTTTGTTTGTTTGTGACGTGTCTTTGAGATATTTGAGGACTGTTTTGCAGAGTGATTTTTGTCTTTTATGTGTTTTCTTTGTTGTTATTTTGTTTAAATTATATTTTTGCTGGGCATTTTTTATTTTTGCTCGTCATTTATTTAATTTTTTGGTTCTGTTTGTGTATGATTTTGGAATGTGGGGGTAATATTCCTGCGGTAAAAGGGGTGTCACCCTCATTTGTGGTGGAGAAGTGATCCCCAGGTCTGTGTGAATGGTGTATGAATGTACAGTGACATAATTGGAGCCGTGGCATGGCGTTGCAGCTCACAAGTCCTGCATGGTGGACTGGTGCCAATCCAATGTGATGAGGATGTGGGGTGTGTGTGCTAGGGACCACAGTGGTGTGCATGCATGCATTCTCATTGTGCCATGATTAATGTGTGTGTTTAATGTGCAAAGATGCATAATGTGAGCTGGCATGAGATGGGGTCATGAGATGGGGTACCAGTGCATATGCAGAGTCACCTTGAAGGGAAAAGACAGGAGGATGTTAGTCATGCATGTGCCACTTCTGAGGTGTGCATCACGGGAGGGGATAGTCATGCCTGACTCCCATGTCACTCACCAACCAGCCAGCTGTCCCCATACATGTTCTGTTCGAAATCTGTGGGGATGGGGCTCTGATTGTATATGTAGCTGTCATGGGTGTCATGGGTGGTGTCATGTGTTGGGCTGCTGATGTCCTCCTGCAGGGTTGTGGTAATTCCAGGATGGCATGAGGGGTGAATCTGAAGATGCGAGACACCTCAGAATCACTCATGCCAAAGATGTCTATGCGTGTGTGATATATCAAGTGAAGAGTGAGGGGCTTGTATCAGATAAGAATATTGTATTAGATTAATTTAAATTGTAAATTTTATATAAGAACAAATAAAAAAAAAAAATAACATCTCCCGTGCCCTCCTTAGTGCCATCCTCCGTGCCCTCCTCCTTCTTTGTTCATCTAAAGTCAGTAGTATAGCTATGCGCGACGATGCCCCTGGCATGTTGGCATACAGATTGTTGGGCAACACGTGTGACTGCTGAACTCCTCACTAACAGTGTTGCTTTATCTGACAAGTAGACTTTTTTTCAAAATTTAGACCAGCTTTTAGGTGCTCTAACTTTAGACAGGACATTTTGCTGTTGCGCACATCGCGTAGCCTGCGCAGCAACTGCGTTTTTTTGTGGATCCCTGCAACTCCCTCATTAGCATATTTGACTGGCAAATCAATGGTGTGTCTAGCGCATTTTTGCGCGGACGGATGCGTCTGTCTAACGAAATTACGCCGGACAAAAAAAAGTAGATTTCTGGCGTAATTCGTTTTCTGAATCGCGCGCATCTAAACGCACGCGCACATTTAGACTTACGCACGCGCAACACCAGTTGCGCAGGCGTAATCGCTCTGTGAATCTGGGCCATACATTCCACATTAATAATTATGCTACCAAAATAAGTTGGTGCTGTAAATTGCCTCCAGCATTGCTCCTAAACTAAACCCATTGATTTAACAGTTTTAAAAACAATCCTAGAATGCTGGGATTGCTAACTGTCACATTTGGTGGGGTCCTCAACCCAACTGTCAAACCATCAAATGGCTGGTGTCATAAGTGATCAGATGTGCAGCACCATGGCAGTTGCAGATTAAACAGAAGCAGCTTTCTTGGCTGTAAAGGCTAGAAGGGTTTAATTCCATTTTAAGGGCTGGTTCACACCTCAAAAACACACTCTAAATTTGTTCCTGCTGTGTTTTTGCATGTGCATTTTTAACATATTTTTGTTTTCTTATTTTTTTCCTGATTGTTCTATATTCTGGGGCCCGGTGTGTTTTCAATGCATTTTTGATGTGTTCCAGTGTATTTCGGTGCATTTTTTATGCATTTTCCCATGTTCCAGTACAGTCCAGTGCAGGAAAAATGCAGCATACTCTACTTGTTTTTTCTGGAACCTACTTTCCATCTGTTTTTGATGCAGAAAAAAACACACTGGACTGCATATGGTGTTAACTGGCCCTACGGCTGTCAGCAGATCAGCCTCTACAAATTTGTCAGTGCCTAAAAATTCCTAAAAATAGAGAGCAACTGAGCATGTGCGGAGAAGGGTGAGACAGTGTATTCCTGGATTTTAAACAGTATAGGCACTTATTTTTTTTATTTTTTTAATCATACTCTTTATTCATTTTCTTCATTATTACAAAAAGAACAGGTTACATCCAGCTTACTCCATATAGTTAAAATTTCTTATCACACATATATAGTAAATAACCATTTCATTTTCCCCTGTTTATTCTATTTTCTTACCGCCCACCTCCCTCCCTTCCCTTCAACTTCCGGATTGATGGATTTACATTTCACATATGATATCCCATTTTTCCCAACCAGGGATTCCATATTTTATCGAATTCCCTAATATTCCTTCTCTTAGTGTATACTACTTTCTCCTTCCAGATTATTTCTGTGACTGCGTTGACCCATTCTCTTACTGACAGGGGATTCTCTTTTTTTTTTTTTTTTAAAGTGTATTTTTGTGCGTGAACTCGAGAGAGAGGAGCCGGACAGCAGGAGTTGGGAGTAGGCAGACCCTCCCCCCGGAGGCAATCGCCATCCTTCTCCATGCCCCTGGTGGCAATGGCGGGTGTGAAGGGGGGCCTCCCACTCACCCCGCCCTAACTGCTCCTCTTGGGAGCCCAACTGGGGCCCAACGGGACCCCAATGGGGCAGAGGGACTCCCCCTATGAGGGAGTGAGGGGGCCTAGCCCACCCAGCCAGCCCCGTAGGTCCTTCGCCTCTCTTATTTTAGGAGACCGCATGGCCATGTGTTTTAAACCAATTTTGTGTGCGTGCAAGTGTGGTGGTTTTGTGGGGGGGGGGGTGGGTGTACTAAGCACAGGCGTACCTTGCATAGCACACCCACCGGGAGCCGGGCTGAGACCACCAAACTCAATTCACATGTAGCCGAGACCGGGATCCGAACCCTTGGCTGCAGAGGTGAATGGCTTGTCAGCGCAGTGCCAATCACGTTGAGCCACCACAGCTCCCTTCCAGGGGATTCTCTGCCTGCAATTAATTTTCTTGCCTGAAAGAGGCACCCTAATATTGCTTTTATTGTACTGGCTGCTCTATTTCTTTCTTCCCATACACCCAGTATGTTCTGGGGTCCATCTCCAACTTGCCAATACCTAAACAATTTCGGGCACCTCCATAGCATGTGTATCAGATCCCCGTATCCTGGCACCTAGGGCATCTCGCATCTACTCACCACCCAAAATTGAATAATCTTTTTGGAGTATAATATGTCCTGTGCATCATCTTCAAAAATGAAAACTTTTGTGCAGGCGAGACTGTCACCATATGTCCTCTCTCCAATTTCTTCCTCTATTGCCATCTTTTATAGTCCCCAGATCTTCCTCCCATTTCTCTCTGCTTTTAAGCTGTTCTGGACCCCCTATACTCCCCTCGGACATATATGAATACATTTCCGAGATAAAACCCCTCTTCTCTCTCCTACCGCCCAATTCTTGGGAGACAGGAGTTCTATGCCATAATGGTTCCTCCCCCTCAAACTGAGCATTTAGAGCATGTCTGATTTGGAGATATCTATAAAATGTGTGATTGGGCACATCGTATTCATCTCTTAGAGCAGCAAATGTTTTTAGGGTCCTTCCTTCATATAGCTGAGCCAATCTAACTATCCCTTTTGCTGTCCACTCCTTAATTTCCCCAACTGTCTTCAACTCCGGGAGGTTCCTGTTATTCCACAGAGGCGCATGTTCTGTCACGCCTCCCTGACCACCAATCGATCTTGCTGCTTTCTATACTTTGATAACCATCTTGACTGTTGGGGTTTTATTAATAAATGAATTGGCCTCCAGCACCTCTACAACAGTTTTGTGAGGTGCCCCTAGGATCATTAAACCTCTGTTTACATCACCTCCTGGCTCTCTTCTTCCTCCTATATTCTGCAGTTGTGCTGCCAGAAAATAGCAGCGTGGGTGTTGCCATACCCCCTTCCCTTATTGGCAGCTGCAAGGTTTGCAACTTAATTCTAGCCTGTCCTTCTTTCCATATTAATTCTCTAAACAATGTGTCTATTTTCCTAAACCATTTTTTATGTATCCATATAGGTGCATTATGCAGCACATATAATAGTTGTGGCATCCACAGCATTTTAATCAAGTTGCATCTCCCTGCGACTGACAACGGGAGGTGCCACCAAATCAAGTTGCATCTCCCTGCGACTGACAACGGGAGGTGCCACCAAATTTGAATTTTGTTTTTAAATTTAGTCAAGAGGGTGGTTAGATTTTTCCTTATATATTTATTAAGGTTGCTTGTTATATCTATCCCTAGATATTTCATTGTCCCGACTATCTCCAGCTGTGGGATTTCTACTAGAGTCTGACTCCTCATTGGGTCTACCGGCATTAATGCTGATTTCTCCTAGTTTATAACTTTACCTGAGTTTCTTCCGAATTCTCTAAAGATGGTCATTACCTGCTTAATGGAGTGGTCTGTGTCACTGACGAAGAGGAGAACATCGTCCGCATAGAGAGCGAATCTCTCCTCCCCAATCGGTCTCACAAATCCCTCCATCTTTTTATCCATTCTTATCGCAGTAGCCAATGGCTCCATTGCCATAGCAAAAAGCAGGGGTGACAATGGACACCCCTGCCTTGTGCCCCTCTCTAGTCGAACTATTGCTGAGTAGTCATTGTTGACTCTTATTCTTGCACTAGGGTCATTATACAATATTTTAATCCACCTGATAAATTTAAGACCAAACCAAAAAACTTCCAACACATGCCAGATATAGCCCCATTCCAAGCTATCAAAGGCTTTAACCACATCTAAAGCCATTACTGCTCTAGTACCATTGTTCTCTGTTGGCATTTGCAGGTTAAGAAATACCCTCCTGATGTTCATGCTAGTTGATCTCCCTTGAATGAATCCCGTTTGATCCTGATGTATTAGTCTCATGGCTATTTTGTTTACTCTACCTGCCATTATTTTAGCCAATATTTTAGCATCTGCGCAAAGAAGGGAGATGGGGCAATATGATGCAGTCTCTAGTGGATCCTTCCCCTCCTTGTGCAGTACTATTATTGTAGCTTCAGTCATTGAGGTGGGTATCCTTCCCAATTCCATCACCCAATTCAGTACTTTAATAAGTTCTGGTAGTAGCACTTTCCCATAATATTTGTAAGTCTCTACCGGAAGCCCGTCTGGTGCTGGGGACTTCTGATTAGCCATCTCAGTGACTGCTAGCTGTACCTCTTCAAGAGTTATTGGGGCCTCCATTTGCTCTTTCTCTGTCTCTGTAAGGGTTGGTAATTCTAAATTCTCAAAGAACCCTTCCAATTCCTATCCCCCCCCCCCCCCCCCCTTGTGACCTGTATAACTTGTCATAGTATTCTCCTGACACTTTCCCCCTCCCCAAATGCCACTTGTTTTTGATATAATCATTATTCTCTGATTTTCTTATAATTTCAACTTTATTTTGCTTATTTGCTTATTCAGCCATATTCTTTGTTTCTCCGGTTTTGGGTTTTCAATATATTTATTTTCTGTATTCTCTAGTTCCTTCCTAATCCTATTCTCCCATTCCTTTGATACTTTTTAGATTTTTTGCCAATGCTTTCAATGCGTCCCACATCACCCCCCTCGTCACAGTACCTTCATTGAACTTTATAAACTCTTTTAATTTTGACGACATCTCCTCGGGATCCCCCATTGATTCAAACCACTTATTTTCCATACCCTGACCGGCTTACTCCCCTCCAGATTTACAGTTGTTATCACCAAAGAATGGTCCGATATCCTCTGGGCTGATATGCTATTTCACTGATTATTTGAGATGCTTCCACATTGCCCAGGACTAAATTTATCCTGGACAATGTGGAGTAGGAGCTAGAGCAACAGGAATACTGCAGCTCCTCTGGGTTTCTCACTCTCCATATACCAAATAGCCCCACCTCCTGTAAGAACTGATATAGTCAACTCTCTGATACATTCTGTACACTTTTCCTTGGAAATCTATCCCATTTTTTATTTATTACCTCATTTAAACGCCCCCATTGTGATGACAGGTATCCCAGATTTCATCCATCATAAAATCCATTCATTTGTACATTACATCTAATTTAAATGGTGGGGGAATGTATATATTTGCAAGAACATATTCCCTGTTTTCTATTACACAGTAAAGGAAGACATATCGCCCCTCCTCATCAATACTGACCCGCTTACAGGTGAACACCACTCCCCTTTTCACCAGAATCACCACACCCCTTGAATAAGAGGTGTGGACCGAGTGATACTGATATTGAAATTTCCTGTTCTGAAATTGTTTCTTAATTTCCTTGGTGTAGTGTGTCTCCTGTAAGCAGATCAGTCCCACCTCATATGTATCCAGCGTGTCAAATACTGCCGCTCTTTTGGTGCGGGCGTACCCATACCCCGGACATTTCAAGATACCTATTTTCAGTATTCTACCCTGCATTAAATCAACTTCATATAAATTCTACCAATCAGGATAATTGTATACATCCTAGCAGCAGAAAGGGGAGAAGGAGAAAAAAAAGAAAGGGAGAAATCTCTATTTACACCCCTTAGTACACATGTGCTCCGAATTTTCTTATTCATTATTCAAAGTGCTGTATGAAATATACCCTTAATTATTCCCCAAATACCATATAGTGTGCTTGTGTATTTTATTATTGCATTCTATACCACATGTGCTTTTTCTTTTAACATGTATTATCTGTGTTGATCTACCTTTAATAAATATTTGGAATATCTGCGTAAGTGTATATTTTACCCTTGGTGTATTTAAATCCTTCTTTATCCCCTGTAATTCCCCCCTTTGGTGACTTACCCTCCCATCTCCCTTACTACTCTCCCTCCGTCCTCCCCCCCTCCCTACACCTTCCTAGGTAAACCCTGAGGGCTTTTTTTGTGATCGGTCCATCCATCCCCACCCTCACTCCCACCCACCCCCACCCATCCTCCTCCCTCCTATATTCCCCCAACTTGTATCTCGTTTTATTACACTCTTCACCCATACCTCTCCCTCACCATGTATGTTTCCCCCTCCTCCCTAACCCCATGACACATCACACTCCTTCCCCTTTAACTTCTCCTATGCTCCTTCAATAATTTAATTGTCCCTTCATTCTGTTGATAGCTCATCATTTTTGTCCTCCAACCATGTCATCGCTCTTTCCGGGGTGTCAAAAAAGAGTGTCCTGCCCAGTGCGACCACTCGTTTGGGAGGACTCCACTGCCGCCCTACTTGTATACAAGCGCTTTATATTCAGCTGAAATGTAAGTTTGACCGCTGCAAATAAATATTTTATTTTCTACATAAGGGATTACGCTATGTGGCCACTTCTTCTCTTGTCTTTTAATATCCATCCATTGTGAGAACATCCATTTGGGATGTACTCCCAGTTGGGCTTCGTCCCATTCCCATCACAGAATCGCTCTGATGACCAGCCAGCATATTGCCCTGATATTAGCATAATACAAGCCTACTTTGACTTTCAGTGGTGTAAGCCAGCTGAAGTCAATTGGTTCCGGTAAGCCTGCATTGCTTTCGGTGGTGGGAACAACCTAGTGGAGAAGCTATTTAACATTCACCAATCATCAGATTGACTGTTATTTTCACACCAAGATTCACAATTTTTATTTTATATTTTTTATTCACTTAATATTATTTTTTCCCTTCACGGGAGATCATTATACCTGGCATCCATTTGCCATTAATTGTTTCATGTTTGCCCAAGAAATGAATTATCACTGTCTGTTGGCATATGTGTTTTATGTATATGTGTGAAATCGCATTCATCAGCAGTTGAACATACTATTTAACACACTATTAGAATATTTTTTTTATCACTCACTAGTCACTTAGTGTCTGTCCCTGAATTATTTAGGGTCTTTTATTTGGTTTCACAATTTTATTTCACTTTTTTTGTGTGTCTTAGACTACCATTAATAGATAGTCATTTCAAGCGCTACACATTTTTCCACACTGCCCAGTGTGACCACTCGTAGTCACACTTGATATAATAGAGCATATGTGAGATTAAATTTTTGCATTTTGCGTTTGACGCCTGTAAAACTTTCCCTCTGCTTCTGCAGAAGGGGCGAAAAATCTGGGTACAGTAAAACCCTTGAAACATCAAAAAAAATATTCCCCATCTCTCTACTTTTCTTCAACATTGTTTCTTTATCCCTGTAATTTAAGAAGTTCATTAGCACTGATCGGGGCATCCTCCAGATGGAGGCGGTTTAAACAGGACTCTGTGCGCTCTTTCTATCAAAAATTATTGTGAGGGAGCTTCCAGTTCCGGCGCCGCATTGAGTAGCAGTGTGTTACTTCAGCTCCAGCACACAGACTCTGAAATCAGCTTGAACGTCCTGCAGACCCACCACCGACCCTTGGAAATACCACCCGCCATCCCCCCAGACGAGGATGGACAGATACCTTGAAAAAAGTGACGCGCGATCGTACGCGCCGCCGCTGCAGCTCGGATGGGGCAGCCCCAAATCTAGGCCCCGGCTTCGGCCTGCACGGATCCGGTCGCGGATTCGGTCGTTGAAACGACGTCTGCAATGGAGGTGAGCACAACAGCAGCCCCTCCAACCACCCCTCAGACTGTCCAACTTTCCCTGCCTCCACCACAGACAGGGGATATGCACAGCATAGAGCTGATGGCCCAGGCAGTGGCCGCTCTATTATCCCCCATGATAGCCACCTCAGTCGAGAAGGCCATCAATGCAGGGATGCAGAAGCTCCAGGTTCAATTGGGGGAGCATGCATCCAGGCTGAATGAAGTTGAGAGTCGTATCGCAAACATAGAAGAGGAACTGTACCAGGCCCAATCCATAGAACACGCACAAGACAAGACGAACAAGTATATCCTCGACAAGCTGGATGATTTGGAGAACAGATCCAGGAGGAGCAATCTGCGCTTTATTGGCCTCCCCGAATCGCTGCAACCCTCGGCACTCTCAGAGCTCCGCTCACAACGCATCCCTGAGGCCTTGGGCCTACCTGGCCCCTGCACAGTTGAGCGTGCCCACCGCATGGGTCTCTTCATCGCAAATCACCTTGACCAGTGATCGCCAAATATCTCAACTATTCGGAGAAGGTCCTCATCCTGCAGAAGTTCAGGCAGTCCAGAACCCTCCAGATAGACGGCATGAATATCCTGGTATTTTGCGGTCTACTCCGTCGACGTCTCCAAGAAGAGAAAAGCTTTCCAGCAGATTTGCTTGGAGCTCCACCGAATGCAGGTCAAGTTCACTCTGGCTTTCCCGGCCGTGCTTCGGCTCGAAACACCCAACGGGGATCAACTCTCCTTCCACGACCCATCTGAAGCAGAGGCTTTTCTGAGATCCCACCGCTCAGGCCCCCACCACAACCTGTCTCCCAGATCGGCACCCACCAACCGGGCCCTGGAACATGGAAGAATCTGTCAAAAGATTCAAAGCCTCTGGATCCGATCAACAACGAATCTCCTCTTCTTGAATCCCCTTTTGAGGGCCGCACCGCCTTGCTGTTACTATGCTTTCTTTCGGTCGTCTTGGATCCACCTCGTGACGTTCTTTTCTCCTAGTATGCTTCCCCCTCTCCCTCACCCGAGATGGCCCAGGTAGGCCCAACGCTATTTTATTTTATATTATTTTATATTATTTTTGCACTACTGCTAATATTTGCTAAAGTTTTATACATGTGTATTATGTTATGGTATCGCTTACATTTATACTGTTTGAGCAGGTCCTTCTGCTCTCCCGCAGGGATACCTGTCTGGCCCCCACGCATTACTCCTGCTGCCTATACCCCCTTTTAAGCACCACGGGTGAAGTGCAGCATTGAGAGCTCCTGTGTTGGGAGTTGGCCTATTCAGTGGCTCCATGCGGAAAAAAGTGAAGTTCCTGATTTTTGTTCTTTACTATGTTCAACCCCGCCCCCCCCCCTCCCCCTCTCCCTGGCCCTGCTCTTTTGCACTCTCCCCGCCTTATGTGATCCGTTTGCCTCTCCAGTCTCTCTCCCAGATAATCATTACTCCGTATGCTGTCCTTGTACCTTTTTCATGCCACACTCCATTCTGCCATATACTTCACCTCCACATCCTGCCCACACCCCTCTGATAGTTTTCCAAACATGAAAATAGTCTCCTGGAACGTTAAAAGGCTCCGTTCCCCCAATAAGAGAATGAAAGTTTTGCGCCACCTTAAAAGACTCAAAACCGACATTGCCCTCCTCCAGGAAACTCACCTGTCCACTCCTGAATTTCCACGGCTGCGGAAACCCTGGGTGGGCACGGTCCTCGGCTCTGACTCCTGCGGACGCAAAGCGGGGGTAATAATCCTTGTTAACAAAAACCTTCCCTGCAAGATCCTATCCTCGGACTCAGACTCCGAGGGTCGTTTTGTCTCTGCCCGTATCCAACTGGGATCTAGGGTCCTAATCGTCACTAATATATATGCGCCTAACAGCCCCACGAGTGCATTTTTTAGTGACCTCACGACTTGGGCGCTTCGGGACCCGTCTCACCCACACCTGATAGGAGGGGACTTTAATTCTACCATGCACCTGACAGATGACAGATCCTCCACCAGACACTCTCGTTCTCTATCGGCTCCTCTCACCCAGACCTTGTTGGCATCGACAATGGACTCACTACACCTTCACGATATATGGCGTTTACGGCACCCGACGGACAGGGAATTCTCGTTCTACTCTAACCCCCACAATGTTTTCACGAGACTGGACTATCTGTTCTGCTCTGACTTTCTTCTCCCACTGATTTCGGAAGCTGACATACATGACATAGTGATTTCGGACCATGCCCCGGTATCGACCACCCTGGATGTCCCCGACTTAAATTCCAACCCCAGAATCTGGCGGTTCCCATCCTACCTTCACAACAACTCCGATTTCCAACAACACCTGGAAAAAGCCTGGTCAGACTACGCTTCGACTAGCGCGCTACACACAGATAACCCTAATCTTTTCTGGGAAGCGGGTAAAGCCTTTCTCAGAAGTTGCATAATAGCGTACGCCACCACTTTCAAAAAGAACACACTCAGACATTACAAACAGGCCAGCACAACACTGCACCAGGCCCAGCGGGCCCTCTACACTGATGACTCCCCCTTCAACCGGAAGACCTGGTTTACGGCCAAACAATCCTTTGACACTTGGGCAGCTACCCTCGAGCAGACCCAGAAGGCACGTCTGGATGCCTCCCTTCACAAGTTCGGCAACAAGGCTGGGAGGCTCCTCTCCAGACTGAGCAAAGGCCCCAACCGCCCGACACATATCACATCTCTGAGAGACTCGTCGGGTTTAGTACACAATACCCCAAAAGGTATCAATGATGCTATGTGCCAATTCTATTCCTCTCCTTCTTCGGGACACGGTCATTGCCTGAAGAGAGGTCAGGAAAGCCCTCAATATTCCATCCTCTATCTTACGTCACCTCCCAATTAGGGGAAACCCAAGCTTTCAACCTGGCCTGGAAAACCAGCCTTACCTCGTCTGGCAGGATAAGAGACTCAAAAAATGTTATTCCTTGTGTGACCCTCTGTCGGGCCGCCCCATAGGCTTCAGAGCCCTGGCAGACAAGTTCTCACTCCCTCCCTCACACGTTTTCCATTACAATCAGTGCATCAGTTTCTTGAAAAATGCCTGCAGGGACGATAGTAAAAGGTTCAAGAGCTCCTTCACCGACACCCTTATTACCCAGGGGTTCGTACAAGATCTCAGACATATACCTCCCTGTCCTTTTACACAACACTCCCCCCCTGACATCCTCGTCGGCTGCTAACTGGTTGAAAGACTTCCCTGACCCCGATCTGGTGGAGAAACTCCTTCATGGCCTCAACACCATCCACAGACTTGTACCCAATGAGATCTGGAGAGAGATTCAGATCAAAATCGTCCACCAGGCCCACATTCCTTTCAGCCGAGCCCATCCCACCCCAGAATGCCCCCTCTGTCAACAACCCAAACCAAATCTAGCCCACCGATTTTGGTCCTGCTCGCACATAGCCAGGTTCTGGGATCAAGTCATCCAATATGTTTTTGACGTCACCCTGTTGCGCTTACCCAAGGACCCGTTACTGCTTATCTTCAGCCACTGGGACCCCCAACTGCTCCCCAAACACACTCCCTAATAAAGACTGGACCCTGATCTGTCTATTGCTCGCCAGGAGGGCCATCCAACAGAAATGAATTTCCACCGATCGCCCAACCACCTCTCAAGTCAAAAAGAAACTATTAAAGTTACTATACAAGGACAAGCTCAACACGGACCTGACCCATGAACGGAGCAAAACTCGCTTCTATAACCTATGGAAACCTTTCATAATGTATACTCTCACCCCCACGGAGAGGTTGAACTTTGAGAAGATGTCTGTTCTTTACCAGGATCCCCCGCGGGACTGATGTTCTCCCCCAACCCCCCCTTTTTTCTTTATTTTTAGTCTGTTTTTTTTGTTGTTCTCATCCCATTTCGTTGCTCTCCCCTTCTCTTCCTCTTATATTTTAGACGTGCCTTATGAGGCTCCCCCCCATGTCACATGAGGGTGCAGAGTCTCCCCCTCCACCTGGACGGAGTACATCACCAACCCTATAGACTCTTACGTACATATTTCCTTTTTTTTTTGTGATGACCCCTTCATATCCTGCTTTCTACGTTTAACGTCCCTAAAACAAAATCATATGTTCTGTTTTTTCATACTCTGTTTGTAACTTCTTCAATAAAAACATATTTAAAAAAAACATTTTTTGTGAGAAACTCTCTCTTCTAAATAGCTTTATGAGCCAGTTTTCCAAAAAACTCTATTGGATTAGACCCTTCACATTTTTCCGGAAAGGCCAACCAGTCTCACATTGTCCCTCAGAAGTCTGTTTTCCATTTCATCCATTTTTTCATCAAACTTGCTCACTTGATCTTTCATCATTTTAACATCTTGTTTTACTGGGTGCAATTCATCCTCTATTTGAGATATCCTCCCCTCTGCCTCTGTTATCCTCTCATTTGTTTTCTGAAGCTCCTATCACACCAAGACCAGCATCTCTTTGATGCCCCTCATCTGGTCACACAGTACTCCCAGTGACTGTTTGCATTCATTGACCCCCAAGAGTACATCTTTTAACATAGGGCTGTCTTCTGTAGGAGAGGCTGATTCTAGGTCTACAGTATCTCAACCCTTTTATCGGCCATAGCTATATTTTTGTTGATGACATTTTTAGTTGCTGTGGCCACCATTTGTCCTTGACTCTTTCTAATTTGGCTGCTACTGTACTAGCTGGGCCATCCTTATCTTTATCCTTCGCAGATCGCAAAGATTGTGGCCCTGACATAGCAACTTCTGACAAAATTCCCCCCCCCCCCCCCAAAAAAAAGAGGGGAGAGGAAGTAAAGAAGAGAGAGGGGGTTTCTGATCCTCTTTCAAACAGAGGGGGATACCAACGGTGGTCTGCAATAGCTATGGGGTTATAGAAATGATGACAATTATGGAAATGATGAAAACAATGAAAGAAAAGCATCCAGTTCCTTTGTCCAAGATCTTTTTCCAAAACAAAGGGGAAAAATGGAAAATAAAAAGGAGATGAAAACAATGTTTCTTGCCCACTGACAGTGTAGAGCTAGAACTCTGGCCCAATTCCAGAGAATAACCCCATGTCTGCCGGTTGACCCAAAATATATGGAGAAACATGTAGAGAGCAGGGAGAAAAACTACATTCTCACCTTCCAATGCTCAGCCAGCAAAGAGGGCTTGCTGGAGCCTGGTCAGCTCATTTATTAACAGCATAAAATCACAAATACATGCATTTGATTGGTTCAGTCCACACAACCCAGCCTCCTTACTACACGCCCCCTGTGACGTCTGTTCTTGGCGTGGAGCCCTCATATATCAGTTCCCATAAAGGGTGGTTTCTTCTTGGAAGTCCATTGCTGGGCATGCTGCACACATCATCCTTGTAAGTCCATGTGTCATTTCAGGCATCCTGCACAGTCACCATTGTTTCCTTCAGTGAAGTGAGGACAAGGAGGGGGAAGGGGGGGATGGAGTGAGTGGGTGACACATCTGCTTTTGATAATAGTCTTTTCGTACTCCATTTCCAATGCTGAGTTGTAACTTTAAAACAATATCTGATAAAAAATCCTCAAGGAAAATAAACACATATTGTGATACATCTTTTTCACACATGCATATAAAAAGAAATTAAAATAATATAGGAAGAGAAAACATTTTAGTGGTTCTTAATAAAAGAATTAGCCTAACTTAGAAATAGGAATTTTAGAATAATCTATCACAAAGAATAATCTATCACAAATCCAAATAAAACCTGCGGTAGAAGGGGGAGAAACTTATTTATCTGAATGTTTCTCTTTATTAAATCCGCTCTATGATGATTTTTATATAAAAAAAGCATTTTTGCGTATCAACCATCCAGTTGCTCCCTAATAACACAGGCCCAGATTCACGTACATCTGCGCATTATTGGACCGGTGTAGCGCACCGCCTTTACGTTAGACTTGCGCAATTTTGCCGCGTAATCACCCTATTCTCGTAGCTTTTGCGCAGGAAATTGCGCATACGTAACGTTTTTCCAGAGGCGTAAGGAGGAGTAATACAAATTGGGAAGGACGTGGGCGTGTTACATTGAAATGAGCCGTGACCCCATGCAAATGAAGGGCCGGCCGGCTCGCGCATGCGCGCTTGAAGGAGACCATGGTCAGCTCCGCTGTGCGCATGCTCACAACTCGGGATCGGCGCAATCAGTGAAATTGGAAGTGGACCCGGGCAACTTTGTGAACTACGCAGACAGCATAAATAGACAGACACAAATGCACTTCCTTTGCAAAAGTACATCCCTTTGTATCCCTCCCTCTACAGCAAGGTGCTTTTGTTTGTTTGTGACGTGTCTTTGAGATATTTGGGGACTGTTTTGCAGAGTGATTTTTGTCTTTTATGTGTTTTCTTTGTTGTTATTTTGTTTAAATTATATTTTTGCTGGGCATTTTTTTTTTTTTTGCTCGTCATTTATTTAATTTTTTTGGTTCTGTTTGTGTATGATTTTGGAATGTGGGGGTGATATTCCTGCGGGAAAAGGGGTGTCACCCTCATTTGTGGTGGAGAAGTGATCCCCAGGTCTGTGTGAATGGTGTATGAATGTACAGTGACATAAGTGGAGCCATGGCATGGCGTTGCAGCTCACAAGTCCTGCATGGTGGACTGGTGCCAATCCAATGTGATGACGATGTGGTGTGTGTGTGCTAGGGACCACAGTGGTGTGCATGCATGCATTCTCATTGTGCCATGATTAATGTGTGTGTTTAACGTGCAAAGATGCATAATGTGAGCTGGCATGAGATGGGGTCATGAGATGGGGTACCAGTGCATATGCAGAGTCACCTTGAAGGGAAAAGACAGGAGGATGTTAGTCATGCATGTGCCACTTGTGAGGTGTGCATCACGGGAGGGGATAGTCATGCCTGCCACCCATGTCACTCACCAACCAGCCAGCTGTCCCCATACATTGTATATGTAGCTGTCATGGGTGTCATGGGTAGTGCCATGTGTTGGGCTGCTGATGTCCTCCTGCAAGGTTGTGGTAATTCCAGGATGGCATGAGGGGTGAATCTGAAGATGCGAGACACCTCAGAATCACTCATGCCAAAGATGTCTATGCGTGTGTGATATATCAAGTGAAGAGTGAGGGGCTTGTATCAGATAAGAATATTGTATTAGATTAGATTAAATTGTAAATTTTATATAAGCAAATACAAAAAAAAAAAACATCTCCCGTGCCCTCCTTAGTGCCATCCTCCGTGCCCTCCTCCTTCTTTGTTCATCTAAAGTCAGTAGTATAGCTATGTGCGACGATGCCCCTGGCATGTTGGCATACAGATTGTTGAGCAACACGTGTGACTGCTGAACTCCTCACTAACAGTGTTGCTTTATCTGACAAGTAGACTTTTTTTCTTTTTTAGACCAGCTTTTATCAGCTCTAATTTTAGACAGGACATTTTGCTGTTGCGCACACTGCGTCGCCTGCGCTGCCCCAACGTTGTTTTGTGGATCCCCGTAAGTCCCTCATTAGCATATTTGACTAGCAAATCAATGGTGTGTCTATCGCACTTTTGCGCGTACGGATGCGCCAGTCTAACGAAATTACGCGGGACAAAAAAAGACGATTTTTTGCGTATCTCGTTCTGGGGATGCCGCGCAACGAAATGCACGCGCACATTTAGACTTACGCACGCGCATCTCCTGTTGCGCAGGCGTAATCGCTCTGTGAATCTGGGCCACAGTCTCTATTGGCTCTATTGTCCTATGCAGCCTCCAGCACTTCACCTAATGTAGGCAGTATATCAAATGGTCTGGCCTACTACCACAGTATTATAAGGTTACTACTCACTCAGTCCTTTCAGTGTCTTCCGCTTGCCTTTTGCCACTCACTATCTCCCCTTCACTTCAGGAGAGGGGGAGATTACTGGCAGGTTTTCCTGGGGATCCAGAAGACAAATCTCTGCCAATCTTAATTCCAGGCTCTCACTATACACTACTGCTGCTTGATACCTTGGCGGCCAGGGGTTCAGGCTTGGCGGTGATTTTCTCTCACGGTGGTCGGCCGTGTGGGAGCGGGCGGCGGCGGCGGGGACTTGTCTTTGGCTGTCGCTGGCTGCCTGGCGGAACCATCTGGTGGAGAGGAGACACGAGCCTGCTTGCCTCTATCCGCGTCTGACTGGCTGATCGGAGCTTGACGGGGACTTGTGCATAACAGCACGCCTCTGCCTCTGAGAGCCTGGAATTAAGGCACTTATTTTTAATGTTTTACATAACTATGCCTGCAAAAGGGGCCAGCCTGAAGTGATCTAGCAGAACCTAATTTTCTTACTAAAGTTCCACTTAAAGGCTGGAGGTAGAAACTTTAATCTAAGAGGTCACCAGTGCATGTCCATAATGCTCTCTGTTCGGGAGACAGTTAAGATCACTTGAATGCAATTTCTTAAAAAAAGACTGATATAATTTCAGAGGATATATGTGAGCTTTTTTCGGATCTTAACGTCGATATAATACACATTGTATATTTCCATTAGAATAAATTGTCAGCGTTAGAATGGATAAAAATAAAGCATAAATATGGTACAGTCAACCGAGCTGTACTCATTTATTGCTATATATTGCACAAAGGACAAACATGGGGTGACCTGTTTTTTCAGCAGTTAATGACACTATCAATAAAGTAGAGTTTTGTCCTTGTGCTCTTACAAGTTAAGTAAGCAGAAAGAGGAGAAAGTTCAGTAGGGCTGCTTGTATGGCCAGTAGAACAGTAAATTATAGAAATGTCTTTGGGTAGGGCAAAGCTAGAACATGCTCTGAAAGATATGACATGTACATTAATAAAGCTGCACCAGGTCACAAAGCACATAGTGGAATGAGAAAGGTTTTTTTTTTCAATGATAGATGCAATGTTAAAACCACTATGTAGGGATGACATTATAAATCTGCTTTTTTCAATGTGTCGGCTACAGCATTAAATGATGTTACTGTGGACCTCTAATACACAAAGAAACCTAATTTTATCTTTACTTTGCACACTGTGGAATCATTAAGTTAGACAAATGATAACATAAAAGTATATTTTTTATTTTCAAAGCATAAAACTGGATGTGGTCTTGTTCTTTAATAAAACAGGTAGGTACAATATATATTTGAATTCTTTAAAACCAAAAAATATTAGTTTCATTCTCAATTAAAATTATTTTGACGCTACTAGTAATAAGTATTCTGCAGTATAGTGTAAAGATAATTTTTAGCAATATTGTTTTGCAAAAATAATTTTCTTTGATATGGAAACTATAGACACAAATACATAAAAAAGAAAAAAAAATCAGTTTTGATCCGTGTTATTTTTTTTTACTGTGAATAAATGGGATACATTTTATTCTATACTTTGTGACATTTAAAATCACACACAAATTATGTTTCTTATGCAAAGCACGGTAACCTAATGGAAATGTAAAAAAAGCTATTTTGCTCATTTTCTTGTTGTGCAAAACTGAGAAAGTAAGTGGGAAATTATAAAAAAAAAAAAAAGGGAAATAAATACTGTAACACCTACAGAAAAATAATAGCTAAGGCAGAGTGAGAGGAAGGTGTTAATTATAAATCATTACGGTTAACTAAGCATACTAAGGGGTTAAATAGATATTAATAAATATATATATATATATATATATATATATATATAATTTTTCAATAAAGTCATTGTACAGCCTAAACATTTTTTACCTTAATGCATTCTCTACATTAAGTTAAAAAATGCCTGGTCTTGATCCAGCATTGTGTCCGTCTGCAGCGGCTCTCTCCTCTTCTTCCCACTCTTACAGGATTTTGCTGATAATGGCTCCTGCTGTCAGTCAAATCCTGTGATGAGGGAGCAGAGAGCATGACCAAGCCTCACTGTTCATGTCTATAGACGCAGTCAGCTTGGCTTGGGATTGAATCCGCAGGTGTGCCACAATAGAAATCAGAGAAGAGGAGGAGCCAGGATCACTGGGGGGGGGGGGTGAGGATAGCATCCATTTTTGTTTTACACCCTCCCTGTTATTGGGGACAAACATCAAATCATATTGCATATTTTTTTCGACATAAACTTTGTATGCATCTGTTCCTGATGAGGTAGTACAATCCCCAAAATGCGTAGAGATTTTTTAAAGAGACATATCAGATATGTTTTTAATAGATGTTGTATTTTATGCTATGTAATTTTGTCCTTTTTATGATTCTTAATATGGAGCAAACTTGGCTCATGTCTTGTTTTGCTACATAGTTGCAATTTCCCTTCCCAGATACCTCATCTAAAGTCCCCAAATTTCCCTCTCCTTTTCTGCTAGACTGAGTATCTGCGCTCTGAGAATCTTGGCACTATTTTGGAGTAATGTAGTCTGGAAGCCTGGTTGCTATTGGAGATCTAATCCTAGCCCTCTCTCCCTCTGCATCGTAGCAATGTAATTAAAAAGAATCCTTATGAACTGGCACCCTTCCTTGTCATGTAATTCTCTCCAATGTGGCCATGGATCCACCCAGCCTTCTTTTTTTAGAGGTAAATGCACTTTCTCTCGCCCATGCAGAGCAGCTGCTACAAATGCATTTACAAAATTCTACAATAGAGAAACCTAAGGGTCTAAAATTTTGTGGAACTGATCGGGTGATAGAGAATTGGAGAGGTGCCAATCTCACTGGGGTAATCTCTAGAAAGTAAAAAAATGTCATTTATAAGTTAGAAACTCTTTATCCTAAGGGCTTTAATTTGTGATTAGGTATACTTTTTTCTTAATACTTGCATTTTTGATTATTATAGGGATATGACATTTTTCATGAAACGTTTCATACTGAATGTATTAATGTATTTTATTGTGAATATACTGTATATTTTATATAAATTGTTTATCATCAAATATTATGCAGAGTACTCTCTATGGACTGATTAGATACCTACTACTGGTGGTGTGAGGATACACATTGATATCCAATTTTATCATGTATTTTGGCATTCTTATATATGTTAAGGTGTGGTTCAATGATACTTATGGACTTTATTTTAGATTATGAGTCATTAAATGTACTGAGAAATTTTATACAAATGAACGCTCAAAATTCTAGTGTATGGCCAGCTTTACATACTTCCCTGTCTCACACTGTCTCTAAAGCCGCGTACACACGATCGGTTTAAAACTATGAAAACGGACTGAAGTTCGTTTCCATCGGTCCAAACCGATCGTGTGTAGGCCCCATCGGTCTGTTATCCTTCGGTCCAAAAACCGAGGGCTTGCTTTAAAATTGAACTGATGGATGGCTAACCGATAGGTCAAAACCGATCGTTAGTACGCACAAGCATCGGTTAAAAATCCACGCATGCTCAGAATCAAGTCGACGCATGCTTGGAAGCATTCAACTTAGTTTTTTTCATCACGTCGTTGTGTTTTACGTCACCACGTTCTGACACGATCGGTTCATGAACCGATTGTATGTAGGGACATCAGTCCATTAGTCAGCTTCATCGGTGAACCAATGAAAAATGGTCCGTCGGACCGTTCTCATCGGATGGACCGATCGTGTGTACAGGGCTCAAGAGATGACCCATCACGTGACTGCTGATCAGACATCTATCTGTCTATCTTTACAGCAATGTTTATGCTGAGGATTTCCCCTCCCCTCTCTGCTGCTCCAGCACTGATTGGAGCAACAAACGGGGAGGGGGGTGGGTACAGGCTAAAAGGCATAGTTAGCTGTCAATCAAACAGACTGGGTAGATCCCGACAATGTTGTCAGGATCTGTCTTGACTGTGGCTCTGGTCTGCTCCATAATTCTTTAGTGAGTCATAGCCCAATATTGACTGACTTTAGGTCACAGGAGAACAGTAGCAAATGTTTTCATGTGACTAGAGAGAGGAACATAGCCAAAAAATGTTTGGCTTTACCTATATTTAAGTGTTTTTCTTTAGGCGGGAAGGAAGGCAGTTCAGATAACTGGTGAAATAAATTATTGCTGACACTGCAGACAATATTTAATGTGCTGACACACAGCATGCAGTTTTCTGCATTGAACCATCCATTCTTTTTTGGGTGAGAGGGTCAGAAAACACATGGATCTTTTACCCATATTTTCCACCTATGTGGTCCAAAAAATGATACATATTTAAATGATGTAAAATTTGGCAAATTAGCTTTTCAGCCTTAACAGTAACTAGAGCATACAGCACAAATGAGATATCACAAGCCAATGTGTATTTTGTTTGGAAGCTTGTTTGTAGTGAGCCCATTGATTTTGTTTTTGTAGATTGCACAAAGAGACCCGCAGGCATTATATGGCATTGCTCATACTTTATATAAAGATCAGACCACTTTTAACATTCAGACAGCCACAACAGATATCTTTCATGAAGAAAAAATCAAGCTGAAAATAGATGACCCCACAAATCTTACTTTTTTTTTTTTTTTTTTTACTATTTTTCACTATAGAGAATAGCAGATTACAATTAATTTCAGTCTATATACAAAACATAATTTTATTTGCAAAAACAAACTATAGTAGGGTTCACTTTGTATCAATATACATTTATTAAATGTTAGCGAAAATATGATTTCAACAACTGATGTTTAGGACTGAAGTGAAATGAAGTTTACAACCCATCTCTCATATAGCCTTATAGGTAGACTTTTGATATGGTAGTGCAAAGCAGATTGATGGTGATCTTTGCCTTAAAAAAGGTTTGAATTTATTTTTTAACCACTTCAATACAGGGCACATATACACCTTCCTGCTCAGACCAGTTTTCAGCGCTATCACATAAACAAACATATACTTTAAATGAATAAATGAGTGAATGACCACCCTATATGTGAATAAGCAATAAACAAAGTGTAACAAAAATATATATAAATATATAAATCTGCACAAATAAGGAACAAAAGTCTATTAATCCATACCAGAAGCAATGCGGCTGCTTTATGGGGGCACTAGACTAATTGGCCTCTCTGCCCAGTACACCCCATAAGACTGACGCTACACTAACAGTGTAGGGCAAGCCGGCGGGGACTCTTTTTGTGCTGCCCCCCGGCAACGTGCTGCCCTAGGCCTTGTTGGCCTAGGCCAGGATACAGAGCTGCATAAGGGCACATGACCAAAGAAATATATTCTAAAAACAAACAAAACATATGTATGAGTTGCAAATCATCATAGAACGACCCTAAACATACAGCCATTGCTACAATGGAATGGTTTAGATCAAAGCAATATCCATGTATTAGAATGGCCCAGTCAAAGTCCAGACCTAAATCCACTTCACAACTATGTGCCACTTTATGTTGGTCTATCGCATAAAATCCCAATAAAATACATTTACATTTTTGATTGTAACATGACAAAATGTGGAACATTTCAAGTGGTATGAATATTTTTTCAAGGCACTGTACTAAATGCATAATTTAATTAGGGTTTAAATTTACTTTAAATGTATGTTAAATTGTATCACGTGTGCAGAAAAAAATCATCTAAATATTTAGTAGTCACAAATTTCTATTTCCTTTTATGAAAACCATTGAAACCAACTAAGTTTCTATTACTATCGTGGCCTTTTTTTAAACATTGATTTTTTTTCCTCTTCTAAATAATGAGTGAACAATGGCAAGTGAAAGAGCTGGCTGCCTTGCTTGTATTAGCAGTTGGCTTGAGAAATGATGTGACACCCCAGGAGAGAGATGCCTTTGAAAAGACTTATGATATTCACATATCATGGCAAGGTTTAAATTGCAGTTCTATCACCATGTTTCTCTAGCTTTGAATGTCAGCAAATGCCGCCACTAAATTGCCATAAATCTACAGTATCGTGCTGGGGGGACCTCTGTCACCCTTATTAAACTTGGTAATCACTTCATCTAGACAGTTAAATATAGAAATGGTTAATCAATTTCACATACTGGGCCATTAAAGCAGAATGCCTGTTACATGGGTAGTTATTTATTGTGCAGTGACTATTGACGTGCCATTAATAACATTCCTTATTTGAAAAGAATACATGAATTTATAGGACATATAATTTACAGTTCAGAATACAGCTAAATATTTATATGAGCATGTACATAAATTATACATGATCTCTGTGGAGACCTTTCTCACTATTTAGAAAAAAAGTCGGATGGACTCCTGGGGGCAGTGGTTGACTTTAAAGTGAAAAACTCATAAACTTGGCTATGAAATAGATAATGTTATTAGCTCAAAGTGGGGGTTAAAGCGGATGGCCCATTAAAAAACAATATTAAAAGCCAGCAGCTACAAATACTGCAGCTGCTGACTTTTAATATTAGGACACTTACCTGTCCTGGAGTCCAGAGGCGTCCGCAGCAAAGGACGAGCGTTCGCTCGTCTCTCTGATGCTCCCCCCTCCATCCATGGTGAGGGAACCAGGAAGTGAAGCACTCCGGCTTCACTGCCCGGTTCCCTACGGCGCATGCGCAAGTCAAAATAGGGTATGCACCCACCTGTAACATGGAGAAAGTCTGCCTTCTTTGATCATTCTCTAGGCCCGAGGACCACATCCACAAATAATGAATGTCCAAACATTTAGCATTTCAATGATATTAGGAGGAGAAGCAATTAAACAGTTCTTTAACATAAATACTGTCATCTCTACTTTCTCAGTCCCAACATCCATAATTCTGCACAGTACAAGTCTAATATTAGTATCAGCTAGCTGGTAAACCCTTCTGTTGTCCTCTCTGCAAGTTCCCCCAAAAGTGGGATTTCCAGCCAATCCTGTTATGGGCCCATCCTGAAGGGTCCATTTCATGAATGAAAAACTTATATAGCACGGCGCATGCGAACCGAATCGCCTCTGGGCGCTTGTTGTTTCTGTCTCTCTGGTCATCAAAAGAGCAGAGTTTTTATCTGTCTTCTGAAGCTCAGGTAGTTTTCCTCCAACCGAATGCTGGTTGGTAAAGCGTTCCATAGTTTGGGACCCTGGAAGGCAAACCTTCTTTCTCCTTTGGACTTGTATCTGACTTTGGGTATCTTGGTCGGTGGATCGCAGAACGCGATTGGGATAGTGGGCTTCTATTTTTTCGCAAAGATATCGCAGGGCCTTCCCATGGATGCATTTATGTGTCAGACAGAGTGCTTTAAAAGCAATTCTGTCTTTTACTGGCAACCAATGAAGGGATCTCAGTGAAGGGATCTCAGTGAAGGTGAGATGGATTCCCAGGGTTTTTTTCCCAGTCACAAGTCTGGCGGCCGTATTTTGAACGACTTGGAGACGAGCGATTTGGTACTTGGGGAGTCCGAGGTAAAGGGCATTTGCATAGTCCAGTCTGGAGTTCACAATTGTTCCCACCACGACTGCTACGTCTTCTTTGGGGATAAACGGAATAAGTTTGCATAGTAGGCGCAGCAGATGGTGTGATCCGCTGACTACTGACCCTATTTGTGCGTCCATTGTCATGTAGGTGTCAAAGATGACCCCAAGACTTTTGACTTTGGAGCTAGGGGAGATGATCTGGCCCAGAATGGGCGGGGGTGTCCAGGTTGTTGTCAGCTGATTCTTGCGACTGGCATGAAACAGAAGGAGTTCTGTTTTGGAGCTGTTGAGTTTAAGATAACTCTTGGTCATCCAGTTTTCTATCAAAGAGAGACAATTCTCTAAACTGGGATGATGATCCTTTTTATTGCAGATGCGAAAGTACAGTTGCGTGTCGTCTGCATATGAGTGATAACGCAGTTGTTGACTACTGATGATTTCAAAGAGAGGGCGAAGATAAATGTTGAAGAGCACCGGTGACAGAGGTGAGCCTTGGGGGACTCCACATGATACCGTGCGTTTTTCAGAAATGAAAGGTCCTAATTTCACTGTTTGTGATCGGTTTTCCAAAAAAGAGGCGAACCATGATAGATCACCTTCTGCGACTCTGGCTACCTCAGCCAGCCGAGTCAGTAACAGTTTGTGATCTACCGTATCAAAGGCTGCGCTTAGGTCCAACAGAACCAGGAGACAAGATTATCCTTCGTCTGCGGCCTCGAGAGCGTCGTCCCATATTTTGAGCAATGCTGTTTCCGTCCCGTGTCCGGGACGGAAACCTGATTGGAATGGATCAAGTAGGTTGCTGGTATCTAGATGCTGTTGCAGTTGTTGTACCACTACTTTCTCCATTATCTTGGCTAGAACATTTAGGCCTGTTATGGGACGGCGGTGATTAGGGTCCTTGGGGTCTAGGGTGGGTTTCTTCAAGATGGGCTGGATTATGCCCTCTTTTAGCAAGGCGGGCACTATGCCTTCCTTGAATGACTGATTTATGAGCTGCGTGATGGGTAGTGCCAAAATGTCGGCACATTCCTTTAGCAGCTTAGTGGGGATAATATCATTAGGCGATGTGCAGTTTCGCAAAGTACCGATGACATTTCTTGTGGCATCAACGGAGATGGGTTCTAGAGTGAACTTGGTTGATTGTGGAAGGTTCCTATGGGTATTCTGTGGTTGATTAAGGGGGTGGTAGCAAGGGGTATTATTTTGTCGAATGCTTTCCCGGATTCCCTCAATTTTATTGATGAAGAAATCCGACAATTCGTCGCAAAACTCTTGGGTATCTAAATTCGGGGCTTCAAGACAGCCCGGATTCATGGTCTGACTGACCAGCTTGAAGAGTTCGCAAGGGCGATTTAGGGCGCTATTGATAGCCTTAGAAAAATAATTTTTCTTGGCTTGGAAGATTTCTTAACGGTATTTCCTTGTTGTTGTCTTGTAGCTGATCAGATTCTCTGCTGACGCGCTTCTTTTCCACGCTGCTTCCGCTCTTCTGCGCTCTTGCTTCAGTAGCGATAGCTGGTTGTTGAACCAGCCGGACTTGTTTTTCCGGATGTGGGCTTTGCGCTTCGGTGCTACTAAGTCGGCAGTCTGCAGTAGCACTGTATTTATGGCATCCAATGTATCTGAGACTGTTCGGAGTGGTTGGAGTGTTTTTATTTTATTTCCTAAGGTAGATTTGAAGAGTTCCGAATGGAGCTTCTTCTGGGATCTAGTCCAGTGTATTATCACCGGCTTAGGTTTTTTTATCAATGGCGGAATTTTGGAAATTATGAATTTAATTGCATGGTGATCTGTCCATGGCAACGATTCATTTTCCAAAATACTTATTTCCAGATTTTGTCTGAAAATTAGGTCGAGTGTGTGGCCTGAAGCATGTGTGGGGCCACATACTAGTTGTTGTAGTCCTAATCCTTCCAGGTGGTCAATACAGGCGTCGGCAATCGGATCCTGTGAAGAGTTGGCCCAGAGATTGAAGTCCCCGAGCAGCAAAAGATGTTTGCTGTTCAGGGTATAAGTGGAGATAAATTCCGTCAGTGATGCTAAAAACTGCGATTTTGGCCCGGGTGGCCTGTAGCAGAGTAGAATACGGATGGTCTCCTGGGGATTTGATTGCAGTTGTAGAGTAAGGGTTTCCATAAATGGAAGAGGATTTTGAAGGACTGGTTTAGTGATCGCTAGATGCGTCTTGTGGATCACCGCTAGTCCTCCTCCTCTTTGCCCTATTCTATTTTCCGTTATAATACGGTAGTTTTCTGGCACCAGTTCTCCTAGAATGGTGTTACAGTCGGCTGTGAGCCAGCTCTCTGTAATAAAGAGGCAGTCTAAATCGTATTGTAGTATGAAATCATGGATTTCCAGTCGGTGTTTTACTGCCGATCTTGTATTGATCAAAGCACATGATATGTGTTTGGGTTGGGATGGGTGACTGAGTTTTTTGACAGTCGATCGGTGATCGATTCTCAAGAGTTGCTCAGTTCTTAAGGACTTTTTGGTGACAGCTGGTAGTGTTGTGGCAAATCGCCTCAGACCCCAAATGGTTTCTGCCGAGTATCGCAGATTAGCCATAGTAGCCCGTCGCCGGGGGGGGCGGTGGTCGGATGGCAATGGAGGGAAGATTCACTGAATCCTCTCTCCTGGCTTTGGTCCAGAGGAAGGCAAAAAAACCCTGGCCGAGCTATGTCAATGTGCTGGGGCAGGGAAAAAAATTCCTTCCTGATCCCTGAAAGGCGATCGGCAAAAAACCCTGGATCAAATTTGTGGTTAGTGAGGGGGCAGGGGTAGGAGATGTCTCTGTTGGAGGTGTACCAAGATGGCCGCTGGCCAGACACTGAGCCCAGGCTTGGGGGCTATCAGTGGGGTGGACTGGCAGCAGAAAGGCAGCTGGGTTAAAATCCTGGGGGTGGAGGGGGTTATCCAGGGGTGAGGGGGGGTATGCTGGGCAGTCAGGGCGAAAAATTAGGGGAAATAGGAAATCGGTATAGAGCGCCGCTAGGCCGCGGATGAAGCCGCGGTCTTTCCTAAGACGCGGCTGCCGCGGACCTAGCATAGGCTGGCGCGGATCGTTTCAGAGGTGCAAAAATTGTTTTTAAAAAAAATCGCCGAGGGGTGAGGGATGGAGGCGGCAGGGAGAGGATGCCTCAATGGTGGACAGTGGACAGGGTGTGGAAGCCAGAACGGGGGGATTTTATTGTCTGCCTCCTGGGATCGGGTGCTGCGGCTTGTCCTGAAAAGGACGGCCGCCCACAGTGCCAGGGAGACAGGTAGAGCTAACCTTCCAAAGGAGGGGAGGAATGCTGGAGAGAGGCTGGAAACTGGAAGCTGGAAGCTGGAGGGGAGGCCAGGTTCAGAAGCAGGCTGGAGCTGGAGCTGGGGGAGGGCTGGGCTGGGAAGAACCCTGCCTGCCTGTCTACCTGCTACGCCTGCCTGGAGCTATGACTCACACGTTCCTACTCCTAGGAACGAGCGCCGCTTGTAGCTCCTGCTGCTAATCCTCCTACCTCACTGACTCCTACCTAGTGGTGTTGACTGTCCTGTCATAAGACTATAAATTCTGATGTCAGTGTACCAATCACCCTCTGCCCCTGGCTCTTCCAGATTTAAGTTATACAGGACAGACTAGCCCCAGGGAGGGCTTCCCTAAGAGGTGTACTAACCAAAGCTTACACGCAAACTGCAGAGGACTCTTGTGCTTTGTACCACATTAGTGCCTTTAAAAAGTATTCATACCCCTTTAAATTTTCCATATTTTGTCATGTTACAACCAAAAAACGTATATGTATTTTATTGGGGTTTTATATGATAGACCAACACAAAGTGAAACATAATTGTGAAGTGGAAGGAAAATGATAAATGGTTTTCAATTTTTTTACAAATAAATATCTGAAAAGTTACATAGTTACATACTTAGTCAGGTTGAAAAAAGACACAAGTCCATCCAGTTCAACCATACAAAAATAATAATAATAATAATAATAATATAATACAATCCCATATACCCAGTTCTATATCCACAGTTGATCCAGAGGAAGGCGAAAAACCCCCAGCAGAGCATGATCCAATTTGCTACAGCAGGGGGGAAAATTCCTTCCTGATCCCCCGAGAAGCAATCAGATTTTCCCTGGATCAACTTTACCTATAAATGTTAGTACTCAGTTATATCATGTACATTTAGGAAAGAATCCAGGCCTTTCTTAAAGCAATCTCCAGTTCCCTGATATCCTTTTTGAGAACTGGTGCCCAAAACTGAACTGCATATTCCAGATGAGGTCTTACTAATGATTTGTACAGGGGAAAAAATTATATCTTTCTCTCTGGAGTCCATATCTCTTAATACAAGAAAGGACTTTGCTCGCTTTGGAAATGGCAGCTTGGCATTGCATGCCATTATTGAGCTTATGATCTACCAAAACCCCCAGATCCTTCTCCACTACAGATCCCCCCAGTTGTACACCCCCTAGTATGTATGATGCATGTATATTGTTAGCCCCCAAGTGCATAATCTTTACATTTATCAACATGAAGCCTCATCTGCCACATAGTCGCCCAATTAGACAGAGCATTGAGGTCGGCTTGTAAATTGGAGACACCCTGTAAGGAAGTTATTCCACTGTTTAGCTTGGTGTCATCTGCAAAAATCTGTGTCTCCCATACTTATAATCAATTCAAATCTGTGTCTCCCATACTTATAATCAATTCAAAAAGGAGATTCCCCCCATATGATGGCAGATGGGGAATGGAACAAGGAGAAGGATGTTGTATTGATTAGATGAACCCTTCAGCAAGATGGCCGCGGTGGAGCTTCCGGACCCGGAAATGACGCCTGCGGATAGCCGCCCAATGGCGGCCACGCATCCACGTCGCGTCTGAGTGACGCAGCGTGTTGTTGTCTAAGGTATATTGCGCAACATGGCGCATATACCTGGAACTCGCTATAACAACTACAGCGATTAAGGGGAGGGGCTCACCATCGGGAACGAGGACAGATGAGTACTTAAGGAACACCAAGGGGGACAATTGGCGGTATTTCCTCTCCAGAAACAGGAGAGTGTGGAGGCATCCCTAGATGCTATAGGAACATATCTGGGGGCCAACTAAGAATCTCCCTTAATCATTCCTTTGGGATACATATTTACTTTACTTATGGCATCTGGTGGTGAGTTTGAAAACTTCTTGGAATCTTCTCTTTTCCTATATAAGCAAACTGCTTTTTATGCTGCCCTCTGCCATTCTGTCTTTCACTGATGATATTTTTTCTTGGGGGGTGTCACCTATTTATGTCTCCCAATTTAGTGATTTGTTTCAATGCCATTGATTGAACCAATTGGTTCTGTCCACCCTATGAGTGACAGGGATGAGGAGTCTTTTATGGCGCACTATGCAAATTGGAGCACCTGCATACTATGATATCTGGAGGCGCATGGTCTTAGCTTTTGGCACAGACTTTTAAACGATAAGTGAGTTTCACCACTACACACTGTTTATTTATTTTTATCCAATGTGGATGGTGTACCATTATATTATATGTATGTTTAACATTCATATCATACTTTGATTTGTCCTAGATGTGATACTGTTATATGCCTTGATGAAGAATGCTTGCATTCGAAACGCGTCGGTTCCCGTCCAACTTGCCACCCAATCTTTGGTGATGGTACCGTATGACGGACAGTATTCACATCATATATTATTTTGTGTATGTTGTATTTATATATAATATTTTGGTATTTATGTATTGTATAATATTTATATATTTGTAATAAAATTGTATAATTTTTTATATATTGTATTTTATATTTGTTGCCTACATAATCCCAATTCCTTTTGAGGTCTTTTCAAATGTTTTGATGCATCAACACAATGAAGAGGAAGAGGGAATTTGGGTACAGAGGCTTTTAAGATAGATTAGAAGCCTCTCTTTGTAATCCTTTAGTGTTAAAGAAGTTGTACATATAAAACAAACAGAAAGCTACAAACTAAGAGACTTCCTGTTCCAGTGCCCAAAGAAGAAAAGCAGCAGAGCAAGTGAAATAAATCCTGCAAACCTCACCCTTGTAGTCTAAACAACCACTGTGTATTTTACTGTCTGCCGTTATGCTAAAATAGAAAAATTGGGGCAGAAACTGCGCTAAGAAAATATTGGTCTTAGATCACAAAGTTAATAATGTGGATGGGATGAAAATGTTGGAAAGCTGCAACTCTTCTGAAAACAAAGCATTGAACAAAATGTGGAAAAAAATATGTAATACAAAACATTATAAACATCAACATGTGAAAGTGAATAAAGAAAACACACTAAATTAAATTGGAATAACTAGGTGAGTGAAAACAACACCTCAAAACTATCAATACTGAGTGGTATGGTGGGAATATAAAAATTTCCACATATGCCACGTGAATAGTTAAGAAATTCTAAAAATGAATCCAAAATGTATGACCCTGATTAAAGGGATTAAAAAGTTCATATAATACAAACAAACACAAATTAATTAATAACTCAAAGTTCATATGTTGAAGAATTGATACACCCATGCAAAAAAAGTCTATAGTATAATTCATCCATGGATTAGAATCCTCTCATTATGAAGAAAGAAAACTTGTGAGATCCACCACTGAACTGAAAGAAATGCCTGCTTACCAGAGCTCCATGATCCCCCACCACAGAGGATCAGGAGAAGCTCCAAGAATATTCAATGGATCCCAGACTCATGTGCCTTAACCCCTGATCTGGTGTATTCTGCAGGTTCCCATTCAGAGCAGAACACAGACAGGCAAAGCCAAACTCCTCCAGACCAGCCAAGGTCAGACCCAACAATCAGATGCTCCTAAAATGTTCCTCCTTGGATCACACTTGGAGTCAGCTTGTCCTCTTCAGTTTGTGAATCCTGCAGGAGATAGAAAGTTACTCATATGTATGTGGCCCAAACACCGCTAGTTTCTCATTGTTCAAGAAGCCAAGACACTCACTCAGTGCGACTTTAATACTCACTTGATTGTTAAGGAAGACTACAATACAGTTTAGGATCCTCTAACTGACAGACCATAACCTAGCTTACACAACTTTTAGACAGATAAAGACCCTACAAATGCCTGGAGATATCAAACTTAACCTGTCTGTGGTTGGTTCTGATGCACATACATGTGAATACATGTAAAATTATACTCATAGAACGCACCTTCCCTGTGTTTAGCAATGTGGGAGCTAGAAGACTTTTTATGCATGTAAGTGCATATGTGTGTAAATGCACACACTATATGGACCATTCTTACATGTTTTGGGCAGCAACATTCAGACAGAAAGATTAAGCTTTCATACAGTACATCTTTATCGCACAAAAGGACCATAAACAGCTTGTCTCTGTTTTCAGGAACACTGTAAATAACATCGAAAAACTTTTAGAAATCCTTTAGATCTAGATGATGACTTGGGTCACATCTAACGAAGAGTTGAATTCCCAGCAAAGAAAAAGTATACCTAAAAAACAGAAGAAAACGTTTTAGGTGGAACCATGGCAAGAGGAGTATATTATAGGTGCATCCAAAGAAGATGTGACTACTTCTTTGAACAGGGGCCCTCTGCAGTCTATGTTACAACAAATTAAACTCCAAATTAATTGTGGAATCTATAACATAAATCTGCTAATATTGTATAACTTTTTGTATTTGCAAGAAAAATTGTTTATTTAAATTTATAAAACATTTTTAAATGTTATTATATGGTTTTATATTGTTATCGTACAGTAATGAGAGATTTGTTTTGTACATGTATATTATATGGTTGGAAAAAATACTGCGCAGGTCCAATAGTATGTGAACAGTGGATAGTAACGTGAAAATGAATAAATGAATGAATGCTGCTGCAGCTAGTATGTCAGATATAAACATAAATAGCAAGATAGAAAAAAAGGAAGCTGCGCTGCATTAAAATATTGCAAACATAAAACAACATGGATATAACAATATGCTGTATATATATAGTGCACAAAAAACACCAGTGCAAAATTCAGTAGCTTGACACTAATGATAGGTAATCGAAAGTTCGTGTAGGATAGATTAATCCCAAAAGTTCAAAGAAGGATGTGACAGAGATAACAAAAGTAATCCGAATGGGTGTTGAACAGCTCCAAAGGAATCGTGTGCATCAGCCAGATTGATAAGAGTATCCTCCACCACTTATGTTCTAACTGCTTACCAAAATGATTGGACCTCTGACGAGATCAACAGCGCATAAAATCAAAGCAAGCCAGCACAAGGAATCCAGGGATCCTGTCACTCTGTCTGTGTCTCCTTATCCATATATAGTCAAATCATCGTTCCTCCATATGCATGACCCAGAAGGAAAACATTGACATAGCGTAATAACGTCTAAAAGTTTTTATTGTATGTAAAGAATACACTCACATTTATGCAGATTAAAAAGTGCGTGTAACTGCTGTAGCCGGCCGGCTCTGTCATCTGCTCGTCCTTCCGGATAGACAGCCTGGTACAACTCGTGGTGACGTCAGCACGCTGCTTTACCCTACGCCGTTTCGTCACAACAATGACTTCTTCCAGGTGCCTTTTCTTTATCGTACATCACGGGACACAGAGCGCATAGCCATTACATATGGGTTATATGGGTACCTTCAGGTGTGGACACTGGTGTAATCAACTTCACCGGAAGTTCCTCCCTATATAACCCCCTCCCACTGAGAGTGCTTCAGTTTTTTCGCCAGTGTCTTAGGTGTTGGTCACGTCTAGCTGTCCCTCGGAGGTCTCGGGACCCAGGATAGCTAGCCGGATCCGTCCGAAGTGCTTCAAAGCCAAGGTGTACGGTACCCGGGCCCTGCTGGAGTGGGGTTTTGCCTATAATGCCTCTCCTTGGAGGGCTGGATTCTGGGCTCCAGTGCCTTAGTCTCTTCCAAGAACAAAACGCTACTGATGCCAGGATGCTATATAGGTCCAGGGGTGTGGGTTCCTTAAACACAGGACCCCGGTCCCTGAAGGTCCAAGACAATACCCACGGAGATGGGGGAAGATTGGGCCTCTTGCAGTTTGCAATACCC
Organism: Rana kukunoris; assembly: GCA_029574335.1. Lineage (NCBI taxonomy): Eukaryota > Metazoa > Chordata > Amphibia > Anura > Ranidae > Rana > Rana kukunoris. The sequence goes on along the minus strand of CM056050.1, from coordinate 545,115,432 downwards.
TGCGGCGTGGAGCAGGTAAGAGGGAACCTGCGGGACTTGGTTCGACAGTAGGTATCCCCCTGGGGGTTCTGGGTTGGCTAATAGTATGCTTGTGCATCAGCCACTATCTCCACTATGTCTGTGTGGGCAGGATGGGATACTAATGTTTACCCAGATAACATGTAGATATATGTATACTTGTGTAAGATATATATTTGCTACTCACCCCAGGTCTGCTTGTTAGCATTGATACTGCAACCCCACATGTTTTTAAAAGAGGAAAGTGCTGGTAAAACTCCTGTTTCTTAGGAAGCCCATGGGGACAGCTTCCTCTCTGTGTGTGCACTACAATAAGATTAGTGCTTACCTGGTGTCTGTTGGGCTGCCTGGCGCTGCCTGGCGCTGGTCCATGTGTTTCCTCTGCTCTGCTTCCTCCATGTGGTTTTCAGTGTGGGGGGGGTGCGCGCGCGTACTCGCGCGTGCACGCCGCCTTTTATAGCGTCGGCGTGCGTTGGGGGGGCGGGCCAGCAGCGTCAGGGTCTGTTTAAAGGAAAAACTTTTTCTCTGGCTGGTCTTTCCCTCCTGGAGGCAGAGGAAGAAGGATACAGAGCGTGCAGCTGGGTCTTTTGGCCACACAGGGACACCTAGTGGCGGTTTTGTGGATCTTCAGGTCTAGGACTTAGTTCCACTATTGACCAGAAAAAAAAAAAAAAAAAGGAAGTTTTTTTGCTTAAAGGGACTCAGCCTTAGATCCAGCAGTATCTGAGTCTACCTTGGACTCCGGCTAACGGGCATTGGTGTGTCAATGCTCAGTATTGCCACCTCCCAGGCGGGTAAAAAAAAAAAAAAAGATTTTTTTTTTTGGAAAAAAAAAAAAAAAAAAAAGAATTTTTCATTTTCCTCATACCTGTCCTCATATTGGTTACTCCTAGCTGCAACAGTCAGGTGTTGGCTATAGGGGTGACTCAAGGTTGTACAATGGCTCCAAAGGGATCTGGACCAGCCAAGGCTGCTAAAGGTGCCAAGAAGCAAAAGGGGTCTCCATCGGGGTCAGAGGATTTGGGCCAGGCTTCAACGGCCCCACCCTCGCCAGTTAGAACACCGAGTGGCATAGTACAAGAGCCATTGGGGGTGCTGGGGGCAGAGGCGGCCCCCGATCCACCCATTCCCGTTTACGTGACGGAAGAAATGCTAGCAGCCACCATGAGTGGGCTAGAGAAAAGGTTAACTGCGTTGTTTGCCCGTCCTTGGCCAAGTAGCAAGCGGGCTAGATCCCCCTCACCCAGTGTGGGGTTTTCAGATGCGGAGGTCTCCTCTTCAGAGGAACGGGACCCACAAGAGGATCAGGCAGACCCAAGTCCCGACGGTTCAGACAGGGAAGGTTCCACTATAGATGAATATTTCTCGGCCTCTCAAGCGGAGAGCCTGTGGATCCAGTCTTTGACAGATATGGTTCGCACTGCCTTTAAACTTCCAGTGCCAGAACTAGTAGCCCCGGAGGTTTCCTCATTGGGTTCTCTAAAGGCTCCATTAACTTGTGCGTCTTTCCCAATGCACCCCCTTCTGCGGAACGTGATTTACCAGGATTGGGCTCGACCTGATAGAATCTTTGTCCCTCCTAAAAGATTCTCTATTCTCTATCCTATGGAAGAGGAATATTTAAAGAAATGGGCACTCCCCACAGTGGACGCGGCCATTTCCTGCGTGAATAAATCCCTGACCTGTCCGGTTGAAAATGTCCAGATGTTCAAGGATCCGGTCGACAAGAAATTCGAGACCCTACTGAAAGCCGCTTTTACCTCAGTAGGTGCCATGGTTCAGCCAGCAGTAGCAGCCATTGGTGTTTGTCAGGCCTTGAAGGATCAGGCAAAACAGATATTAAAGGACATGCCGGCTCAGCATACTCATGAATTAGCAGAATTCCCTAGGGCTCTCTGCTTTGCAGTAGATGCTATTAAGGACTCCATCCAACAGGCATCCCGTTCATCTCTACTGATGGTTCACATGCGTCGTCTTTTGTGGCTAAAGAACTGGTCAGCAGAGGCACCCTGCAAAAAGCTCTTAGCAGGGTTTCCCTTTCATGGGGGAAGACTATTCGGGGAAGACCTAGATAAATATATCCACACCATATCAAGTGGAAAAAGTACTTCCTTACCAGTCAAGAAAAGACCGCGTGGGCCCACGTTTAAACGACAGGCCATTGTAGGCTCGGCCCCTTCGACTTCTCGTCAGTATCGACGGCCTCTCGGGCGTCCAGCGGTTAATAGCCGCCCACAGGGTCAAGCCGCGGCAAACAAGAGACCCTGGTCTCGCAAACCGGCTAAACCAGTCATCAAATCAGATTCATGAAGGGGCGCCCCCACTCTCTCGGGTGGGGGGAAGACTTCGGTTTTTCTCCGAAGTCTGGAAGGCCAGAATTCCCGACTCTTGGGTTCGGTCCGTGGTAGCCACGGGATACAAACTAGAGTTTCGAGAAATCCCCCCTCCTCATTTTCAGGGGTCAAGTCTTCCAAGCGACCCATTAAAAAGGGCCTCTCTCGTAAAGGCGTTGGATCGCCTATTGCTCCAAGGAGTAATTGTAGAAGTACCAACCCAAGAATGGGGTCGGGGATTCTACTCCAACCTTTTTGTTATACCAAAACCCAATGGCGACGTCAGGCCTATATTAGACCTCAAACGCCTAAATCGCTTTCTAAAGATTCAGACCTTTCGTATGGACTCCATACGTTCAGTGACAGCCAGCCTGCATCAGGGCGACTTTCTAGCATCTATAGACATAAAGGATGCATATCTGCATGTGCCGATTTATCCAGCACATCACAAGTTTCTTCGTTTTACGACAAATCAAAGTCATTACCAGTTCGTAGCCCTCCCTTTCGGGTTGGCAACAGCTCCGCGGGTATTCACAAAGGTGTTAGCCCCGGTGCTAGCCGTCCTAAGGACAGAAGGCATCTTGGTCCTGGCATACCTGGTCGATCTCCTGGTTATCGACAGATCAGCTTCCAACCTCAATCATGCAGTAGTCCGCACAGTGCGGCATCTAGAAGAATTCTGGTGTATTGTGAACCAAGAAAAATCAAGGTTACAACCCACAAGACAGTTGGAATATCTAGGCTTTCGGTTAGATACAGAATGCCAGAGGGTATTTTTACCTCAAGAGAAGATCAGGTCGTTGATTCAAACGATTCAAATAGTCTTAGGCAAAAAGAAGCCGACTATTCGCCTATGCATGCGACTGCTGGGAAAGATGGTGGCCGCCTTCGAAGCAGCGCCCTATGCCCAGATCCATACCAGAGTTCTTCAGGCAGCTATTCTCTCTGCTTGGAACAAGTCCATACAGGCATTAGACCGTCCATTAGTTCTTTCCCCAGGGGTCAAGCGCAGCCTGTACTGGTGGCTGATCCCTCAAAAATTGTCAAAAGGGAAAACCTTTTGCCCCATCACGTGGAAAATAGTAACCACAGATGCCAGCCTAACAGGTTGGGGGCAATCTTAGGAAAACGGACCCAGCAGGGACTGTGGTCAGAGGCAGAAAGTCTGCTTCCCATCAATGTCCTAGAGATCAGAGCTGCTCGGTTGGCCCTGGTCGCCTGGACTCTCCCCCTGCAGGGTCTGCCAGTAAGGATACAGTCCGACAATGCCACGGCGGTGGCATACATAAACCACCAGGGGGGCACAAGGAGCCTAGCGGCTCAAAGGGAAGTAAACCTGATTTTCTCATGGGCCGAAGCCCATGTACCCTGCATCTCAGCAGTGTTCATCCCAGGGATAGACAATTCTCAAGCAGATTTTTTGAGTCGTCAACAGTTACTCCCGGGAGAGTGGTCTCTTCACCCCCAGGTATTCCAAGAGATTTGCTAAAGATTCGGAGTTCCCGATGTGGACATCATGGCAACAAGATTCAACAAGAAATTGGACAAATTCGTATACCGAGCCAGGGACCCCTCGGCCTACGGGACCGATGCGTTGGTTTGCCCCTGGCACCAGTTTTCTCTCCTGTATGCGTTCCCTCCACTACAGATGATTCCCCGCCTTCTACGAAGGATCAGGGTGGAGCGCAGGCCGGTGATCCTGGTGGCCCCAGCCTGGCCCAGAAGGGCTTGGTACGCACTCATCGTGAGGATGTCAGTAGGGGCACCGTGGCCACTCCCCCTGCGCCCAGATCTGCTGTCTCAGGGCCCGATCTACCACCCTGCTTCACAGCAGCTAAATTTGATGGCTTGGCGGCTGAATCCCTAATTCTTAAGGGCAGAGGCCTCTCAGCCCAAGTCATATCTACGTTAATTCAGGCTAGAAAGCCAGTCTCTAGAAATATCTATTACAGAGTCTGGAGGACCTATGTGGAGTGGTGCGAGTCTCAAGGAGGGCATCCTCGCAAGTTTTTTATTGACAGGATCTTGCGATTCCTCCAGGTTGGCGTTGACAAGGGGTTGGCTCTTAGTACTCTAAAGGGGCAGGTGTCTGCCTTATCGATATGGTTTCAAAGGCCTTTGGCCACGCATTCGCTTGTGAAAACCTTTTTGCAGGGGGTCTTGCATGTGAATCCCCCTATTAGAGCTCCCCTCTGCCCCTGGAATTGAAATCTGGTCTTGTCAGCTTTACAAAAGCAGCCGTTTGAACCTCTGACAGAAATCCCTCTTGTGCTGCTAACCCGAAAGTTGGTTTTCTTGGTGGCTATGGCTTCGGCCAGAAGGGTCTCCGAGCTGGCAGCCTTGTCTTGCAGGGAACCGTACCTGATTCTGCATAAGGACAGAGTGGTTCTGCGGCCTCAGCCTTCTTTCCTGCCTAAGGTCATATCCAGTTTTCACTTGAATCAGGACCTAGTCCTACCATCCTTCTTTCCTACTCCCCAGTCCAGAGAGGAAAGATTGCTTCATACTTTGGACGTGGTCCGAGCCATGAGGGTTTATCTCAAGGCTACAGAAAAGATTCGGAAAACAGATGTGCTTTTCGTTCTCCCGGATGGCCCCAAGAAGGGTCAGCCGGCTGCCAAGTCTTCCTTGGCTAGGTGGATTAAGCAGCTGATTTTTCAGGCCTATGGTCTGAAGCGCGTTCCACCTCCCTTATCAGTTAAGGCCCATTCTACGAGGGCCATGAGTGCCTCTTGGGCGGCACACCATCAGATCTCTATGGCACAGGTTTGCAAAGCGGCAACCTGGTCTTCCGTACATACGTTTACTAAATTTTATAAGTTGGACGTCACAAAAGCTACGGACGCAGCATTTGGGCAGGCGGTCCTACGGGCAGCAGTATAGAATCCTCTGGCCCGGATTACGCCCCCTTTTTTCTGTTGGTGGAGCTATTTTTTACCTCCTGATATATTTTCTGTTTGGCTAATTTTGGCCTTACGGTCTCCCTCCCCTCATGGAGCATTGCTTTGGGACATCCCATATGTAATGGCTATGCGCTCTGTGTCCCGTGATGTACGATAAAGAAAAAAGGATTTTTAATAAACAGCTTACCTGTAAAATCCTTTTCTTGAAGTACATCACGGGACACAGAGCTCCCACCCCTCTTTTGGTGAACATTGTATAACCTCAGAGAAATTGCTTGCTACAAAACTGAAGCACTCTCAGTGGGAGGGGGTTATATAGGGAGGAACTTCCTGTGAAGTTGATTACACCAGTGTCCACACCTGAAGGTACCCATATAACCCATATGTAATGGCTATGCGCTCTGTGTCCCGTGATGTACTTCAAGAAAAGGATTTTACAGGTAAGCTGTTTATTAAAAATCCTTTTTTTTTCTATCTTGTACATGTATATGTTGGTTCTATGAGCGCATCGAGGCCTTCGGGTAATGACTGCGCTCCCAATAAGCATTTTAATAAATAAATAAATAAATAACTTAAAGATAAGTTGGGAAATACATATTTGTGATCTGAATAATGAAAATACTGTTGATGTACTGTTTTTGGATTTTACAAAAATCCTCTCATTCTGTTCAATATAATAACCTTGTACACATTTGAGGACTCTAGGAGGAACATAAGTACATGGATAATGAACTGGTTAACAGTTAGAAAACAAAGAGTATTTGGTGGAGTAACATTTGCCAAAGTTTGCCAAAGTTTTCAGTGGTTATCCACAGGGAGTTATTTACAGATTTATTGTTAATGACCTGGTGGATGGAATAGTGAGTCATTTTGAAATTTGTGTTGATGCCACACAATGATGTAGACTTTACTATATAATATATCCCCATGCCAGGGCTGTGCCAGTGCAGCCATGTGTCCCAGTATACAAGACACAACAACTTTGCAACAATTTTACATCCCTGTGCTAGTATCTTTGTCTTGTGCATTTTCAAAAAATCAATTGTGTTTAGTAGAACCTTGTGAGGAGAACAATCTTGTCAGTACACAACTTTGTGAGAAAATGGGCTATTTGTTCATAATCCTTGGTGGAATAAAGTCTTAATATGTTGCCTTTTACTCTGCCATCACAGTGCCAAGTGTTTCCATTCGTGGGTTGGTACTGTGTGCTACAGAGGAAAGACTGACCCAGTCTGAGTCTACTCCCTCAGCAGCTGCAGCTGATAGTACTGAGTTCTTTCACTCTGACAGATTTAATGCGAGTATAGGAAGAATTAGGTGCTGTGCTGAGAAGCCTGCAGTTGAGGAGGACAGAATAGAACTGTGTGGACGTCCCCCGTCCCCCCCAGAATACAGGTTTTGTGAGAAACCTTGCTCACAACCTTGCTCGGTGAGCTTCTAAACAACAACGTACATACAAAGCTACTCACGTATTATGCGTTCGCTTCTGCACACAAGCTCGTCGGGACGGGGCACGTTAAAAAAAATGTTTTGTTTTCTTATTTATTTTTATTTTTTTTATACATTTTTACACTGAAAACAAAAATGGATCACTTTTATTCCCATTACAAGGAATGTACACATCCATTGTAATAGAAAAAAGCATGACAGGTCCTCTTAAATATGAGATCTGGGGTCAAAAAGACCTCAGATCCCATATTTAGACTTGAATGCAAAAAAAGAAATGAATAAATATTGCTTTAAGAAGCATGGGCAGAAGTGATGTTTTGACGTCACTTCCGCTCTGCTATGCTATGGGGACGGGTGTGGGCCATCTTGCTCTCACTCGTATCCCTGTCGAGCAGGAGAAAGGACCCGATCTCCTCCGTCGGCAGTCCCGTAAGCGGCGGAGGGTGCGGGAGAGCGGTGGGGGGGCCCTCTCCCGCCTCCGATAACGGTGATCTCACAGCGAATCTGCCGCGGAGACCACCGTTATCGTTTACAGGACCGCTTACTGAAAATATGGATATCTCGGTTGTGGCAGCAGCTGCTGCCATTACCGAGATATCCATCTTTAAAAACAGGACGTATATATACATGAGTGGGTCCCTAAGTGGTTAAGATGATTGAATTACATTGTCCAGCAGTGAAAATCCTCATCAAGCACAATAATTCGGCAAGTGATGTAATTGACCAGATATGACTATGACCATATTTGGGCAATGTCATGGTCTGGGGTTAGGCTTAGAGACCAGTAGCTATAGCAGTAGAGAGTTTCACACTGACTAGCATGATACCTACATGAGCAGCTCACCCTGGCAAATGACATGGACTCACGTGAGGTGTGGGGTCTAAGCACCAACTAACCTTCACCAGAACTCATGATGGTAGAGATGGGTTTCGCTGCATATTAATGCCAGGTCATGGTCTTCATGGTCTTCAGGGTTGCCCCACCAGGAGGTGGGCAAGTCAGGGTCCAGGAACAGATGTAGTAGGTAGGGATTAAACAGAAGCATAGTTGAGGAGAAAACCAAAGTTGGTAACAAACAGTAGTGAAGATAAGGATAGCTATAGGTATGCAAGGAGCAAGATATCAGCTGGAGAGGACACAATAATCTGAGAAACAGGAAGTGCAGAAACCTGGCATAAAACAGAAACTTCATGGGAGGAGCAAAGGTTCACTAGAAACAAGATACGAGGGAGCAGTCCAGCATCTCAGATAGTACAGTAAAAGAGCTACAGCCAAACACCGCAGAGGTCCCAGGTTAAGATCTGGACCCTGACAGGCAATGTAACAGACCACATATGGCCATGTACTATACAGTACTTGTTCAGTGATGTCAGTGCTAACCTTGGTCCTCTGTTTACATGGACAGGGATTCCAGGCCAGTAAATGATAGGGGCCAGTTGATGCCATTTAACCTGGAAGTTGTTGGCACCTTAAAACCATTCACAGGAAGCTGTCATAAATAGTACTGGTAGAAATACTACTACTATACATGATAATCACCTCCCACTCATTAAGCAAAAGACTAACAAATAGCTAGCAAAGTTGAGATCATCCTTAGTAACAAGTACCCTATGGTTTTATGATGCATCTGGCAACAAGTTCCCTCTGACTGTTTCAAATTTGATAACATGGCACAACTAACTAAAATTGCAACTTTTGGTAATTTTGTTAAGATTGTAACTTGCAGCATTATGCTTTTGGTCACCTAACTCTGATTCTGATTGTGTGTATATATAGGCTGTAACCTGTTAATAGGAGGAACCCAAGCAACCTACGGGTGATCTGAAAAAATCAATAGACATGTGCACACTGAAATATTTTGTTTCGGAATTTCGTTTTCGTCCAAAAAATACATTTATTTAGTTACTCCCGAAATTTGTTTTTATTTATTTTGTTTCATTAAAAAATACATTTGTACGAAAATCCAATTAACCACTTAAGACCCGGACCAAAATGCAGGTAAAGGACCTTGCGATTCAGCACTGCGTCGTTTTAACTGACAATTGCGCGGTCGTGCGACGTGGCTCCCAAACAAAATTGGCGTCCTTTTTCCCCACAAATAGAGCTTTCTTTTGGTGGTATTTGATCACCTCTGCGGTTTTTATTTTTTGCGCTATAAACAAAAATAGAGCGACAATTTAAAAAAAATGCAATATTTTTTACTTTTTGCTATAATAAATATCCCCCAAAAAAAAAAAAAAAAACATTTTTTTTCCTCAGTTTAGGCCGATACGTATTCTTCTACATATTTTTGGTAAAAAAAATCGCAAAAAGGATTTATCGGTTGGTTTTCGCAAAATTTATAGCGTTTACAAAATAAGGGCTAGTTTTATTGCATTTTTATCAATTATTTTTTTTTTACTACTAATAGCGGCGATCAGCGATTTTTTTCGTGACTGCGACATTATGGCGGACACTTCGGACAATTTTGACACATTTTTGGGACAATTGTCATTTTCACAGCAAAAAATGCATTTACATTGCATTGTTTACTGTGGAAATGACTGTTGCAGTTTGGGAGTTAACCACAGGGGGCGCTGTGACTTTGAGTGTTCCCTGTGTGTGTGTTTACAACTGTAGGGGGGTGTGGCTGTAGGTGTGACGTCATCGGTCGCGTCCCCCTATAACAGGGATGACGCGATCGATGCTGCAGCCACAGAGAAGCACGGGGAAGCAGTGTTTACACACGGCTCTCCCCGTTCTTCAGCTCCAGGGACGGATCGCCGCACTGCAACGGCGATCGGGTCCGCGAGTCCCGCGGTCCCGGTCCTGGAGCTTCGGACCGGGTCACGGGAGCGCGCCGCGGGCGCGCGCCCGTGACCCACGGCTGGGTACTAAAATCAATGTATATATACGTTGATGTGCCCAGCCGTGCCATTCTGCCGACGTATATGTGCAGTAGGCGGTCCTTAAGTGGTTAAGGTTGAATCTGTGAATAAAGGCTTACAAAGTCTGTTGAATGTTCTAAGAAGATTCGACGGAGCAGCTAAACTTTACAATGCCGCAATCAAACATTTCCGGTCGAATGGTCCACCTACAAGCTATAGAAGAATTCTAATGTTGTATGACACTAGTAATAATTATATTTATAAATTATTATTACTAGTCAACCAACATTCAAATTATTTTATAGCCTATGGGCCAAGCATTTGACTGAAAATGTACGATTGTGGCGTTATACAGTATAGCTGCTTGTCGAATCTTCTTAGAACTTTCGACAGACACCATAAGCCTTCAATGACAGATTCGACGTGTGTATGTTTTGTATGTCGAATGGTCTACCCCCAACACTGTCTCTATAATGTCAAATATTTTCTCTCTATGTCGAATCTTTCCTCTCTATGTAGAATAATCTTGGACTAAAAGAGTTAAGGTTAGGCACATTCAACCATAGGTTCAATAGACACAGATTGCTATTGTCAGCGTCATGTCGAATCTCCTATCTATATCGAACTGTTGTAGCAACGATTTCGAATTCTGCGTGTTAGTTTTGTTTTGTTAAAACGATAAGGAAAATTCCCAAAATTCGGACGAAAACGAATGCACATGTCTACAAAACAAGTGTAAATCAAATTAATTTCAAAATGTGATTTTTAATAGATCAGTAAATAGGATCTGGTCACCATCATCTGTTGCCTCAACCTTAAATACTATGCCATTGGAGAAAAAACACAAAGAAAAGCACACACAAGTAATTTCATAGTACAAGCTTTCATAAACAGAGTTTAATTCCCTTTATCCACACACTGTCAGCATTTCTGCATCACTGAACTCAGAGAAAAGTACTTTTGTAAAACATTAACAATTAGGATCTTTAAGACAACAATAAGAGGAAACTAGTCAAAAACATGACATGGATAACAGAATGTGCCACCAAGTATGAAATTTAAAATTACATTGAAAGATCTGCTGTCATAAAGCACAGTGATCTTATACAAAGCAGGAATTGTCTTGGCAATTTGGATTTAGCACCAAGAATGTTGAATTACCCTCATTTAAAACACATGAAGTGTTTCAGGTCAAAGCATACACCTCAGTATTCAATATCACTCTGCACTAATACAGTTATCAGAATATGGGAAATATAATCCGATTCAAGTAGGACCTTAACCCAAACAAGTGTTTGGTTGGGAAGGGTTAAAAAGTTTATTTTGCTGTTAGTAGTCCAGCTGAGGAGATTTCTCCCCTCTTTCTGTTATGGTGACCATGCAAGTGAGAGGAGATTTCCCCTATCTAAAAAAACAAACTTTGACAGTAGTCATTGGAACAAGTGCCTCAACTGGGAGATTTTCCCTGTACACTTAATTGTGAACCTCTCCAAAGGGGTCAAAGACATCAGTTAACCACCACCCGTACGCAATGATCTAGTGGTTAAAGCAGCACGCTTTACACATTACACATAGTTAGGCAAACATTTAACCCCTTGTTTGCCCTAGATATTAACCCATTCCCATCTAGTGTCACTAGTACAGTGACGGTGTATAATATTATTCCCCTTACAGGTAATGTCAATATCAGTTAGTCAGTCAGTCCCCCCAGCACCAGTTAGTCTCAAATTGCTCGCCACACTATCACAATCACTGATCACCGCCAATAGTAGTATGAATAAATAAATAAATAAAAATTCCAGTCCATATGCTATAGTTTGTAGGCGATATAACATTTAAGCAAACCAATCAAAATACACTTATTGGTATTTTGTTTACCAAAAACTTGCAGCAGAATACATTTGGTCTAAATTTATGGAATTTAAGGATTTTTTTTTATTGGATATGTTTTGTAGCACAAGGTAAAATAAATAAATATATATATATATAGCAAGATCCCAGGCCTCCTTTAGTCTAATGAGAAACACTAGAGCCAAAAGCTGCTGACATCCTTCCGTATAGAGTGGGTTGTAAGAAATAGTGGGTGTAATGCAAGAAATTCATGGGGGCCAAAAACTTCTTGAATAAAATGGGTTTTATTTTTCTTGAACAGAACTTTTGGAGAGAGGGTTAGGGCCAGGAAACCCTTATGGAGTTGCAATGTTAATTATCAGACTCCAAGACTTCTACAGGTAGACAGATATGCAGGGAAAGGCATCCAGTAAGACACCACATCTGAATGCGTAGGAATGCTGACTCCTATGGAAAAAGTCTTAGGCCCCATACACACGAGCAGACAGATTTGTTCAAATCGGTCAGACGGCGCGCTGACGTGGCGGTGACGTTGATGCCTCCACGTCACCGCACCAGGAAGTAAAACACTTCCGCGCATGCGTCGAAACCATTTGACGCGTGTGCGAGAAGACATGTCTGCTGGTTAGCGTACTAACCAGCAGACATGTCGGGAGGACGGGTTCCCAGCCGACAGATTTGAAAGCATGCTTTCAAATCTGTCGGCTGGCCAAATCCGTCGGCTCGCCCGTACACACGATCGAATCTGTCTGCTGGGACAGTCTGGCAGACCGTTTCCAGCAGACAGATTTGATTGTGTGTACGCGGCCTTAGAACAGTTTCTAACTAATTTCAAGTTGTAATAAACTCATTTACTTTTTCTACAGTCACTTTTTGTAGGTTCTTAACCCACTGAGCTTCTAGTCTCTCTCACTAGACTTGCTGATTCACTGCCACCAAATCCGTTAAGCTCTTCCAATCTGCACTTAAATATCTTCCTCAAGCATCACCCTCACTTCTCTGCTGGGTCCTTATCTTGGCACTCCAGATACTTCTCAAGCTTTACCCACGTTGGCCTGCTTGGTCCCTGGCTTGACAAGCAAGGCTGCTTTGCAAGCGTCACCTCAGCTGGCTGGGTCACTGGCTTGACACCTGCTGAGGTTTCCCAATTATTTCACGACAGGTTCTCTGACTGGCAGAACTGTCAATTCTGGTTGGACTGCAAGCTGCAGTCCCAACCCTACTCTGCTCTCTTGCTTCTGGATAGGCCCTCAGACAGTCTAGTAGCCAGATGTGCCTGAGATAGGCCCAAACTCCGGCCTAACAGCCTGGGAAGAACAACAACACACATCCACCCAAACAGTCGTCCAGGTGGCACAGAACCCTGAACACCTGACTCTACCCAAATATATAGGTTCTCCCAGCAGGCCAAGGGATTTAAGAAAACCCCTGCCTATTGGCTGAGATACCATATATACTCCTAATCTGTCCTTGCATTGCCCTCATCTTATCTAATGTCACCAGGTACCCAGCCACCTAGCAGTAGAAGAGAGAAATGCAGCAATTCCAGACTTAGGGTGAACTCAATTGATCCCTAACAATGAGCCAAGGTAACTACTCCTGGCAGGTAAATGTAGGAGCAACCCTGCCCAAACATCAGAGCAGTAGTGTACTCAGGTTTTGTGTTGCCCTAGGCTAAACACCTGCACCCATTAATTTAAATATGGCCCACCCCTTCCTGTCAATGCCACACCCCTTTCTGTTTAAGACACACCCTGACATTTTTGAGTGGGGACACAAGTTCTTAGGGCCTGGGGGGGCATTTATTCCCTTAATTTACATAGATTTCCTCTCACTGTCTGGGGCAGGAAGTGAAGGGACATTTCTGCAATAGGACAGGGATGGTAAAAAAAATAAACTGACAGGCGCTATAACCCTCCCTTACTCCATCCAAAATGAAAAAAAAAGTGTTGCCTATAGTTCTACTTTAAGCACAAATTTCTGATAATTGTATGGAGAGGACTAAAAAGCTATAACCATGCCAATGATGCAGCAGAAAACATATATCACAGTGAGGAAGATTCGTGGTCCAGGGTGATAGGAACATCAAAATTAGAAACAGTGTAGCGCAAGCTGGCGGGGACTCTTTCCGTACTGCCCTAGGTGTCAGGACCTGGGCTTGAACCTGTGTCTGGCATTAACGCTTCCCATTGAGCTATCTGGGATGCTGGACAGCTCCCTGTCTGATATGCTGGACAAACCTACCTGATCCATTGGAATACTCTGCCTTGTGTCTTGATTGATGTTGAACCTTGAACCCCTTGCTCCTCCCATGAACTTCCTATAAAAGCCTTGTCTCAGCACTTATTTGATTCGACATGCACGAAAATGTTTCTCGTACGATACCAGATCGTACGATTTTCGTTTAATCAGCACAGTTGTCACCCGAAAATACAATAAAAATACATTACAACTAGGGATGAGCCCGATGTTCGAGTCGAACGTAAGTTCGACTCGAACATCGGGTGTTTGCCTGTTCACCGAACAGCAAACATTATGCAGTGTTTGCGGCAATTTCTAAAGCCTATGGGGCACTAACATTAAACCAAAAGTGTTAATTTTAAAGGCTTATATGCAAGCTGTTGCCATAAAAAGTGTTTGGAGACCCGGGTCCTGCCCCAGGGGACATGTGTCAATGCAAATAAAAGTTTTAAAAATTGACATTTTCCTTTAACCACTTGCTTACTGTGCACGTGTACCCCTTCCTGCCCAGGTGAAATTTCAGCTTCCGGCACTGCGCCACTTTAACTGACAATTGCGCGGTCGTGCGACGTGGCTCCCAAACAAAATTGACGTCCTTTTTTCCCCACAAATAGAGCTTTCTTTTGGTGGTATTTGATCACCTCTGCAGTTTTTATTTTTTGCGCTATAAACAAAAAAATAGCGCCCATTTAAAAAAAAAATTCAATATTTTTTACTTGTTGTTATAATAAATAGCCCAATTAAAAAAAAAAAAATTCTCAGTTTAGGCTGATACATATTTTTCTACATATTTTTGGTTAAAAATAAAAAATCGCAAAGAGCGACTGGTTTGCGCAAAACTTATAGCGCTTATAAAATAGGGGACAGAATTACTATTCTTTTTTACTAGTAATGGCGGCGATCTGCGATTTTTATTGGGACTGCGACATTATGGCGAACACATCGGATACTTTTGATACATTTTTGGCGCCATTCACATTTATACAGTGATCAGTGCTATAAATACTAATTACTGTATAAATGTGACTGGCATTGAAGGGGTTAATACTAGGGGGTGAGGGAGGGGTTAAATGTGTACCCTGCATTGTGTTCTAACTGTGGGGGGAGGGGGGTGACTGGGGGAGGTGACCGATCTGTGTCCCTATGTACAAAGGAACACAAATCGGTCTCCTCTCTCCCTGAAGGACATGGATCTGTGTGTTCACACACACAGATCCACGTCCTTGTCTCTGTGACCGCCGATCGCGAGGGCCTAGCAGACATCGCGACCACCAGGCACACGCATCGGCATCTCAGCGATGCGATGGGCACGCGTGCGCCACCAGCGGAGCTCGCACCCCCCCAGTGGCCCGGAGGAGCGGAGGCCGTAAAAAGACGGCGGCTCAGAGATTTAGAACCACCTTGTGGTCGTACATAGTCGTATGGCCATCAGGAAGTGGTTAAATATTATGCCAGGGGGTGTCTATAGAATTCCTGTAAAGTGGCACATTTTTCCCCAGACCCCCGCAGACCGCCAAAACCACCGGATAAGGGTTGTGGGGATGAGGCCCTTGTTTGCATCAACATGTTGAGGGCATGTGGCCTGCAATGCATGAATCTATCCATACTACATAGAGGGGATAGCTGGAGAGAGGGGCGGCGCCCCATGCAATGCATGAATCTATAAATACTACACTGCGGGGGTAGTTGGAGAGGGGGGCGGCGCCTGTGCGCCATTGATAGATGCACCACCACTGATTTATATAGTACAAAAAAAAAAACAGAGTGATCAAGTACCACCAAAAGAAAGCTTTATTTGTGTGAAAAAAATCATATAGATTTAGTTTGGGTACAGTGTTGCATGACCGTGCAATTGCCAGTTAAAATAATGCAGTGTTAAATAGCAAAAAAAGCACTGGTAATGAAGGGGTAACATTTTCTGGAGCTTAAGTGGTTAATTAAAGACTGGGAACTCTGAGAAACATTATAATTATTTGTTGAGGTGAGTCTGCTAGCACACTGCAAGGATTAATTGCTCAATTAGGTCTAGGGGACAAACAAATTAAAGATTTATGTACCCAGTCCTCTGCTCCTCTGTGCAGATAGTTGGGTCCCCGTGGCATTTTTTCCCTCATGTTTCAGAGGTCTGAGGTTGTGACATCATCAAGACCAATGCAAGGATTACAGTATAGCCCTGCAGTGGACGTGATGACAACAGAGGGACAGTCCACTGCAAGAATGTGGGGTAAGCTTCACCTTCCGGGTGAGCAAAGGAACAGGTAAGTAAATGTGCTTCTTCTCCCCCCTAGACAAAACAAGTATTTAGCCCCACTCACTGCAATGGTATGTTAAAGTTGGGCTTTAAGTCTAAAAGTGTTAACATTCCATTTAAAGACAAGTAAGATAAACACAACAGTTTAAATGTTTTATACCTGTTTAGTTCTCACAACAATTACCTAGGAAACATCTATCTTCTTGACAAATATAAATATTCAGAAATGATTGAAAGACACTTGAAGGCAACCTACATCTACTGACAAGGAGCATGCTGACTGTACTCTTGAGACCTTGCTTGCACGTCCAGACTTCTGATTGGCTTCCAGTAGTCACACAAATTTGGAACAATAGCTTTTTCCATGACATTTCATTAACAATAAGGAGGTGAATCGTTTTACAGCTGCCAATCCCCTTGAAAGAAACAATGTGGCTGATTTACAATAGCTGTAAAGCATATTCACCCTGCAAGGGAATTTTCACTTGCTTAGTAAATAAAAAGGAAATGTGCTGACTTACATTATCCTATCACATGAAAGCAAAAATGTTTTTTTTTGTAATTTACTTGTGTGAGTATGGGTTTTCATTTAAAAGTGATTTTTCACCACATTTACCAGTCTGATCATTTAAAAGTTATAGCATCTACAAACAATGGTATATATACTGGATTTTTTATATATATTTATCTATTTATATATATATATATATATATATATATATATATATATATATATATATATATATGTATATATAGATATATATCTATATCTATATATATATATCTATATATATATATATATATATATATAGATATATATAGATATATATAGATAGATATATATAGATATATAGATATAAAAAAGAGAGAGAGAGAAATTCTGCACTCCAAAAAAACCTTGATGGTTGTTTTTATTTATAAAAAATATGAAAATAAGCACTACAAATCACAGCAAAATGGGGATTAACGGCCTACACGTTTCAAACTATAGGTTAGTGCTTAATCATGGTCCTTCCTGTCTATACACAGTACATATTTATACTGTCAAGTGGTTGAATGAAGGTAGAGAGGGTAATAGCTCTTGCGTTGGGGCTATATGTTGACACCTTTGACTGGACAAGACTTAACATGGGTGATTCCTCTGCTTGCTCCTGTAATAGTTCAACACACTGAACCCTGTAGCCTAAAAAGGTTTGCTATCTTAATTAAAATAGGTACCATCTACATCCTGCTATATTACCCTGATGAATAAAATAGAAGAGCTTACACCAAATGGGTTGCAATTAAAAAGACATTTGGTTATCTCCTTGTTTGATTTCCACCTCCCATGGCCCTTATGATTACAACACTGCTATGTAAAGATAGCTGCTTCTCTGCCAGTTTCTGAATATACTATATAAAAAAATGTACAGCTAGACTGCAAACTTACACTCATTATTCTATTTTTGTTTGCGAAAGCGGATTTTATTACCAACTGCAAATTATAATCAGGCTCATGCTGTAGCATCAGATATTTTTTTCAGCACACATAGATCTTGCTCATGTGCTCATGTATATTGCGTTACCAGTCAGTTACTTTTATATATGTTGCCTGTGCTTCATTCCTTTAACAGGGCCTTATGTATAACATAAATTTTCTTGCTGTCCAGAAAGCGAAGCAATTGTGACATCGTAGCTTATGTCTGCAGGCTATAGTGTGTATTAAAATTTAGTGCCGAACAAAATGCCAAGTACAAGACAAAGAGATTATTTTGGTTAGTGCAGGGATACTACGCTGCTTACCAATATGAAATCCTCAATCTGTTGGTTGTAAATTGATGGATAAAGGCCACCTGTCAGCCTGTGCAGTCAGCAGTAACATAAGCTTCCATCCCAATATTTTTAGAGCTGTAGCTTATTATACCCCTAGGGTTATTAATTTAAATCCAGATTAGTAGCCTTCTGTTATTTGGCCCACAGAGGTTATCAGAAATAAAACCGGGATATTGCGGCAGTGTTTCCCACTCAGATACCTGTAATAGTGTTTTATCCTTTATTTCCTGCTCCATTTTTCTTCCTTTGGAAGAGAAGAGAAGTTATATGCTCATATAAGAAAAATCATAAGAATTGTGTTACTTCTGATTTTTCATGCCTCTTTCAGTGGGATATAAACTTGAAATATATGTGATAAAAGGCTTTCTAAGTTTTTTATAAGTTCTTAAGATTAGTAAATGTCACAGGATGGCAGAAATGACACTTTCTAAAAGGCTAAAGGTACCCAATTCTAGCAGCTCAGTTGTTTTCATCCCCTTGTTCTTGGTGCTGTATAATTTTCTCCAAGAAAAGATTTGTCGCAGCTGATCCAAAAAAAAAAAAAACGGATAAGACAGATATACAGAAGAAGGGGTTAGTTTGTGGATTTGTTTAGGGTTTATTTTAGGTTACAGATAAGGTTAAACATTAGGTGGTTTAACGTAATTATTAAAGGGGTTGTAAACGTTTCAATATCTTTAAAAAAAAATAACAAACATGTCATACTTACCTCCACTCTGCAGCTCTTTTTGCACATAGTGGCCCCGAACAGCATTATCTGGGGTCCCACGGCAGCTGTGTGGGTTTCTCCCCGCTTCTGATAACCCCCTGGGAAGCGCTCTCGCAAGGGGGTTACCTTGCAGGAGCTCCCGAGTCCCGTATATGGCATCCATAGCGGCCAAGTACAGGACTTTTTTTCTGACAGGATTGTTGGAAAACTCTTTCTGGCTTTCCACTTGTAAGGCCGCGTACACACGATCAAATCTGTCTGCTAGAAATGGTCTGCCAGATTCGATCGTGTGTACGGGCAAACAGACGGATTTGGCCAGCCTACAGATTTGAAAGCATGCTTTCAAATCTGTCGGCTGGGAACCCGTCTGCCCGACATGTCTGCTGGTTAGTATGCTAACCAGCAGACATATCTGCTCGCACACGCGTCGAATGGTTTCGACGCATGCGCGGAAGTGTTTTACTTCCTGGTGCGGTGACGTGGCGGCGCGCTGTCTGCCGGCGGGGATTTTGGTTTGATCGTGTGTACACGATCACACCAATACGTTCCAGCAGACAGATCTGTTCAAATCGGTCTGTCCTACCGATTTGAACAGATACATTTACTCGTGTGTACGGGGACTAAGACTTTTCATAAGCCTGAAAGAACCTTTTCTGTTTCTGGCACACTCCTCTGTTAAGAGGAGTACTCTAATATGCATTCCAATTTCATATGCTGGCTTTAGGCTTTAGAACTATCATGGAGTAACAAAGCCCTCCTCCATCACCTTGAGGCAGGGATTATCTGTACTCATATAGGGCAAACTGGTTGGAAGATCCACTCCTACTGCACAGGATGAAATAGTTGCTCTTTGCAATCAGCTTCATGCTCATTTCTAGGCGAGGGCCATCAAAAGGTCTTTCTGGCTGTCTAGCCCCATTTTCTAAAATAGTCTCAGACCTCCTTATATAATTTGTATAATGCACTGAGGTTTCATGCACTTGAAGCTTTGCCACTGGCTCCTACAAAATACAGGTCATGTCTCCCAACCAGATATGTAACTATGTGTTATGGGGTCCTACAGCAAAACCATTAAGTAGCCTATCATTCTCTCATTTCCCCATCTCAAAGGCTATTCCAGAATAGTACTTACTTTCATACAATTATGTAGGAATTCCCAAACTATATACTACATATCAATAATTGTTTTAGATTTAACAAATGCCATTGGTTGTAGACATGTACACACTGAAATATTTGGATTCTGAATTTCGGATTTGCTTGAAAAATAAATGTATTTAGTTACTCCCGAAATGTGTTTATTTAATTAAAAAATAAATTTGTATGAAAATACAAATTAATTAAGGTTGAATCTGTCAATTGAAGGCTTATGGTATCTGTTGGATGTTCTAAGAAGATTCGGCGAAGCAGCTAAACTCTACAACGCCGCGATCGTAAATTTTCAGTTGAATTATCCGCCCACAAGCTATATTGGAATTCTAATGTTGTTTGATTAGTAATAATTATAATTAATAATTAATATTGCTAATCAAACAACATTAGAAGTCTTTTATAGCCTATGTGCGGAGCATTTGACAGTAAATGTCCGCTCGTGGCGATCGTATGTTTTTTGCTGCTTCGTTAAATCTTAATGTCAAGCTATTTTACTGCTGCTCCTCCTCTTTGGTTACAATCAACCAATAACATTCATCATCATTATCATTTTACTTCCCACCAATTTCAACAGCGACCATGTTGAATCTTTTCTCTCTATGACGAATAGAGTTAGGTTAGGCACATTCGACCGCAGGTTCGATAGACACAGATCGCTATTGTCACCATCATGTCAAATCTTCTATCTATCTATATTGTAACTGTTGTTGCAACAATATTAAAATACAATAGATATGAAAATAACAAATGTTTTACTTCTGAATTTCTATTGTTTTGTTAAAATGAACACGAAAATTCCCGAAATTCGGACGAAAATGCATTCAGACGATAACGAATGCACATGTCTAATTGGCGGTTGCATAAATCATTTTGTAATCAAGCATCTATGGGCCCCTGTCCTTTTCATCCCAATAGCAGACACATGGCTATCATTATGCAATTGGTTCCAAAAATACTTCCTAGAGACATGACATGCCTGTGTTGTGCTTGACCTCAAACACCAATTATTGTATATATCCTAAAACACAAGTTAAAAAAACTATAGTGACTGGCCTTTTTTTGAAATGTCTGTCTTATGCCCCGTACACATGATCGGAATTTCTGATGGAAAAAGTCTGATGGACTTTTTCCATCTGATTTCTCGATCGTGTTTAGCCCCATCTGAGTTTTTTCATCGGAAATTCCGATGAATGCCATCAGAGTTTAGATATAGAACATCAATCAAAGGGTAAGGGAAACAAGGGGATGCACAAGTATCCACAGGTGTACTAGTGATGAATGTCACCACGTGTACTAGATCATATACCTAATTAGGTGATGTTGCTGTAACCATAAATATAATATAACAATAAAGAAAAGAAAAGGACCGGGGAAAGGGAATGGACGGCCCACTGGGGGCCTAAAGGGGTTACTTGAGGCAACAAAAGTAATGATCTGAAATTATTTAAGATACAAAACAGTGTTTATTAATGAGTATCAAAGTTAAAATTATGTACAGCACGACTGTATGGGAACTCTAAGGTTGGTCGCCTACCTATGTTGGCTGACCACTATGCAAAGATGAAAAAGAAAAGAACAAATAACACATAGACAGGACTCAGGACAAACACAAAAACATACAAACTATGCGCGCTGTCCGGACACCCTAGTGTTCAGCCTGCACTATGGATACACTCATGTAAGAATGTTTAATGCGGTCATCATAATAGATGAAGTTAATTGGGAGGGGGCTGATATATATCCCCTCCCAGAAGGCCCGCCAAAAAACCAAATGGAGGTGTAGTCCTGTAAGTGGAGGCTGGAAACCAGCTGAGTGGGTGGGGGTTAGGAGGAGAAGGGAGGGAAGTATGGAGGGGAAGAATTGAGTGTGTGACTATATTTAGTCATGTATCAAAAAAAACAAAGTTCATATCAAGCTGTTGTTTATAAAAGTAAATACCAACTAAAAAAAAAAACGGTGGAACAAAAGAGTATAATGGTGATTAACTATGCAAGCGCTTCCAAATAGCTAGCATCCATTAGTTATCCATGGGCAGTTGTGAATTCAGAGGTTACCAGAGCTCAATATGTTGAGATAAAAACTAGTAGCAAATTAAGGTCCATCATAATTATGTATTGTTATCAAGCAGGTTATGATCATTCATAATAATTTCATGTAATGACTGCAGTCAATGATACATTTTCTAAGTTGATGATATAATTGAACTCGTTGCATACAGTTCATTGGTTTGGTGATAGTGAAAAAATAGCACACGTAATACGTTACCACCTTCTTAGCTGCACTGTGTCCATCGATCCACCTCACTCATTTGAGAGTCTGTATATCAGTGAGGCAGTGTCAGGTGGCAAGTATTGCCAAGTTTTGCCATCAAGAGTTGTGATGAAGATGGGGCGTTAGTTACGCCGTAATGTCGGTATGACCAGGCGTTTCAGCTGTCATTCATGGCCTTGAGCCATCCGCTTCTGTTCTCCTAGCTTCGATGGTGCGGCAACATTTAGAAGGGAGCTGGTATTATTCCTTCATCCTCCGTTCTCCGTCCAGACTAGCTGGCTTCCGGGGTCACGTGATCACGCTAGCTGGTGACGTCGACGCGTTTCGCCTTGCACACTGGCGTGGCTTTGTCTCGGACGTATTGAACGTCAGAAGGGACGTTGATTTATATGCGTCGCCTCTGGCGATCCTCACCAATAAGAAAGAAGAGGTAAATGCTATGTCATTGTTTTATGGCATCAAATTTGTCTTGTGGCTTTCTTTTCAGATTTATGCTGGGTCATGATAAACAGTAGAGTTCCGTGTAGTAGCTACTTCATTTAGGAGGAACAGTCAGCAGTGCGTGTGGAATCAAGTCAAATTGCAATGTTGCAATGTTCCCCACTGCACTGTAAGTAAACCATTGCTGAGAAACGAAGTAGCCAATTTACCATCAAAGATCATTGTGTTCATATATAATATTGAGGAGAGGGAATGACAAAAGGAAAGGTGAAGGGGAGGGATTGGGGGATGGGGGGAGGGAAGACAACATGAAGTAAGGAAACAAGAGGGATCAACATGTAACATGAACACAAATGTGGCCTTTTCCTGTGTGATCTACAAACACAAAGGAAATTCAAAATGACAGAATAATAAGGTAAATTCTAATTAGCAAGTGTGGAGAGCAGGAAACGGAATAACAGGAAAATAAATAAATTGTACATCCCTATAGTTGTTGGTGTCTTATATGACAAATGGGTAGGGATGTTATTCACTCTAAAAAGAGGTTAAAAGCTTTTACAGTTAAGGAACATTCCATGTAACAATGATACATTGTCTACATTGAGAGATTTTTTCTCTTTTTTTTTTCCTTAGTGCATAGTGGTCAGCCAACATAGGTAGGCGACCAAACTTAGAGTTCCCATACAGTCGTGCTGTACATAATTTTAACTTTGATACTCATTAATAAACACTGTTTTGTATCTTAAATCATTTCAAATCATTACTTTTGTTGCCTCAAGTAACCCCTTTAGGCCCCCAGTGCGCCGTCCATTCCCTTTCCCCGGTCCTTTTCTTTTCTTTATTGTTATAGATATAAAACATGTTCTATTTTTTTCCGATGGAATTCCGAAGTGATTTTGCCAGGCAAGAGCTTGATCGGGTGTACGTGGCATAACTGCCTTGCCCATGATTATTTTAAACTATAGCTAGGAAGCCCCTCTTGGAACAGCAGTTGAATCTGCTGCAACCAATTATTCCACAGAACATTAGTATGATAGGATGTCTAGTGATTGAAGCAGACCTTGAACTACAATGCAAGGTCCACCTATTACATTAGACCTCCTACCCAAATCCCTGGTCTGAAACATGTTCTTGTAATAGCGGTATATTTTTTTGATTTACTGCATCGATTTCCATGGAGTGGAAGATGGAAAGAAAGGTGGTCTTGTGGGCCTTGCTTGCTTTAATTCATACTCTTCTAAAATTTCTATATATGTTAGACAGTTGACAATTAAAAGGTATTTTACTTGATTTATTTTGTATTGTCGTAATATTGTTTGATTAATCTAATACAGGATTTATATAGCGCCAACAGTTTACACAGCACTATACAATATAAAAGGGAGACAATACAATTACAATATAATAAAATACAAGAGGATTAACAGGACCCTGCTCAGTATAATACACTATATTCCACACACATGTGTATTCCATGCCTTATTTGTACAGAGAATTGCAGTTTCTGGTTCGAGAGATAATTGGCTAATGAATAAAATGTTTAAGTCTATATTTCTGGAGCCACTTTTGCTTGATGTCTCAGCCATTGTAATTATTACTTGTGTAATTGTATAAATCATGTAAATTAGTAGAGACAGGTTTATTTAAATATTCTGTTAGGACTTAAAAGGAGTGACAGTACTAATAAAGCAAAATAATCAGAATAGATCTATTTGACAGAGTCAGTAATTAGAAGCTTGAACACCAATTAATTCCGAGCAGATAGGGGCAGATTCACAAAGACGTAATATTCCGCTGCGTAATCGAAATACGGTACGCTGCCGTATTTCACCAGACTCTACACCGAATTCAGGTAGTTTTTTTGCGCGTACGCTATTGTGTCGTATTTTTTTTCCGCCGCGCAATCGAAATACGTGATTAGGGGGCGTGAAGCATTTAAATTAAGCGCGTCCCCGCGACGATCGAACTGCGCATGCTCTGTTCAGGAATTTCCCGCCGTGCATTGCGCGAAATCACGTCGTGACGTCATTCGTTGTTTGAGTAGCGGCGTTTACGAACATTCCTATTCCCGGACGACTTACGTTAAAAATAATAAAAGACATCGGAAAACGTTGAAATTCGACGCGGGAACGACGGCCATACTTAACATGGGCTGTCTAATATTAGAGCAGCAAAAAGCTGGTATAGTGAAACGGAAAAAAAAGATGACTAAAGGTGCCGTAAGAGATTGCGTTTAAAGTGCGAAATTTTGTGGATTGCAGGCAAAAGCTCATTAGCATACCCTGACGGCGAAAAACAACAGGAAGTCCGCCCAGTGGCCGCAATTTTCTTGCAGCGTAGATCTGAAGGCGTACTAACACGTAATACAGTCGAAATGAAGCCCGCAGGTGTCTTTTCATGGTTTGAGGATTTCGACTAGCTTAAAAACGCCCGTAAGTCGAAATTACTCCAGTCTAACAACATTTACACAGGCGTAATCGCTTTGTGAATCTAGGCCGTAGTCTATACGTTTTCCATTGGTCTTTACTCTGGGGTGATTTGTGAATTAACCGAAATAGAAGATAGCTATAAAAGGACTGAAGCAAGCAAAAAAAAAGTGACAAGGAACAATTAAGATGACTGTAAAACAGCTAAACGTATTAAACTAAGAAAATAAATATGGCAGGTAGATGTTATGCTTCATATGTGTTTCTACTTTACAATTTAATTCACTGTAGATAGAAAAATGTTGGCATGGGCCACCTTCAGGAACGGCCTACAGAGATGCCTAGAGGAAAAAAATTTGTAGCAGGGTCATCCTATCAGAGACTGTTGATAGGCCCGAATCCCTCCGAAACTTTAGCTACGTCTGTAAATATGTTACGATACCTTTAAAAAGTTATGCATTGTGTGACCTTTTTGGGGCCGGGAGATATGGACTCCATTGACTCTTCATAGAAATAGACTACGCTTCCCACAATGCCCTGCATTATTGGAACATGTGACACCTCCGCACGAACTTATGGGGGAGGTTACTTAAGGAGAGGGAGGGGCTGATATCGGTCTCTAGGGACCTGCATCTTCTCCTGCGGAGCTGTGGAGAGTAGCACAACTGTGCTGTTAGGCCTGAAGCCTGGGCCTGAAGTCGCCAGGCGGAGGGAAGCATAACCACATACCTAGCTCGTGTTCCAGGAGACCGGTGAAGCCACCCAGCTGACAACTGAAACAGTGGAGGGCCTGATACCGGAGACCTTGTGCTATGGGACGGTGACTGACCAATGCGCTTTGGAGAAGAACTCAAACCATCCTGTTTTTGACTAACTTTATCTCCTCATTTATCCCTTTTGGATTACAAATCTAAAAGTGCACCAACGGCCGCAACGTGGACTTTGGTCTCGAGACGTTTCTTTAGCTGTTCCACAGGACTGTCCGCTAGGGGGAGCTCGCGAGCATAGACTTCCTAAATTAGTTTTAATGAATGGTACCATTCCTTATCTTAGGTCTTTTCTTGTTATCATTTGCTGGTTCCTTGTTCCTTGCTGGTTCATTGTGTGCCACTGTATAATTGTTATTGACTTATGATTCAAACCCAATGTGTAAATATGCAAATGCACACTGTGATAGCCCCAATTTTTTTATGACTTTTTATGACTTTTTTATGACTTTTAATTTTCGTGTTTTTTACAGACACTTTAGAGAATATCAGTATTCATGTAGTTTTATTTAACCACTTGCCGACCAGCCACCGTCATTTATACGGCAGGTTGGCTCAGATGCGCAAATTAACGTAGCTGTACATCGGTCCCTTTAACAGATATAAGAGGCGCCCGCCTCTGCTAGCCACCCGAGATCACTCTACAGAGAGCCAGAACAGGGATCTGTCAATGTAAACAAACAGATCCCCGTTCTGACAGCTTGTCTGTTCCTAGTGATCAGGAACAGTGGTCTCCCTCCTCCTCCAGTCAGTACACTCCTCCCACAGCTAGAAACACCTCCCAGGGAAAACATTTAATCCCTTGATCGCCCCCTAGTGTTAACCCCTTACCTGCCAGTGACATTTATACAGTAATCAGAGTTTAGCTCTGATCACTGTATGTCACAGGTTCCAAAAAAATTTCAAAAGTGTCCGATCTGTCAGCCGCAATGTGGCAGTCCCGCTAAAAATCACAGATTACCGCCATTACTAGTTTAAAAATTATAATAATAAAAATGCCATTAATATCTTATTTTGTAAACGCTATATCTTTTGCCCAAACCAATCAATATACGCTTATTGTGATGTTTTTACCAAAAATAAGTAGAAGAATACATATTGGCCTAAACTGATGAAGATCAAACTGATGAAGGAATTTGTTTTTTATAAAAATAATAATTTTTGGATATTTATTATAGCAAACAGTAAAATATATATATATATTTTTTTCAATTGTCAGTCTTTTTTTGTTTATAGTGCAAAAAAATTAAAACAGCATAGGTGATCAAATATCACCCTAAAAAAGTTCTATTAGTGGGGAAAAAAGGACAATTTTGCTTGTGTACAGCATCGCATGACCACACAATTGTGAGTTAAAATGACACAATGTCAGTGTTGCAAAAAATTACCTGGTTATTAAGGGGGTAAATTCTTTCAGAGGCTGAAGTGGTTAATGCACATGTAAAATCAGAGATTTTGCTGTGGGGTTCATGGGGAGCTACTGCTGCTAAATATTCTCGATGGATTAATTGTCTTCTGTGCACATGTGAAAGTATCTCCAATATTTTTTAATGGGAGATCATCCACGATTGGGATGCATAATCCACAGCCTTTCCATAAGAGTGATTATAGGTTCTGCTGGGTATGAGCAAAAGAAGGCATTTCTGCAGTGGAAGCTGTATCACTTTCAGGGGGCCACAGAATTAAAGTGGTTGTAAACTTTCAATTTATTTTTATTTTTTAAACAAACATGCCTATACTTACCTGCTCTGTGCAATGGTTTTGCACAGAAAAGCCCTGATAATCTTCTTCTGGGGTCCCCCACCAGTGCTCCAGGTCCCTCCTTTTCAACTGGTACGCCCATGAAAAGCCGCTTTCCATGGGGAGGCACCTGTGCAGGCTCACTTCCAAGTCTCACTGCTGCATCTATTGACAGACAGCGGGACTCAGGGGGGATTTACCTCACTTTAGGGATTTCTTCTCAATACTAGTGTTGAGCGGAATACGCCATATTCGATTTCGCGATATTGCGCGAATATATAGAAGAATATTCGCGAATATTCGCTAATATCGAATATTCGGAGATCATTTCCTGTATTACTAAACTAATATGCACTAAACACTAACTCTACACTAACTCTACTTAAAAGAAAGGAGAATAGGGGGGCAAAAGAAGGGCGGAGAAGATAATCGCGCAATATTCCTATTGCGCGATTATCTTCTCCGCCCTTCTTTTGCATCAGAGCCAATCAGAATAACTCGAATATTCGGCAAAAGGAATATCGCGCAATATTCCCTTTGCCGAATATTCGAGTTATTCTGATTGGCTCTGATGCAAAAGAAGGGCGGAGAAGATAATCGCGCAATATTCCGTTTGCCGAATATTCGAGTTATTCGGATTGGCTCTGATGCAAAAGAAGGGCGCATCAGAGCCAATCAGAATAACTCGAATATTCGGCAAAAGGAATATTGCGCGATTATCTTCTCCGCCCTTCTTTTGCATCAGAGCCAATCAGAATAACTCGAATATTCGGCAAAAGGAATATCGCGCAATATTCCTTTTGCCGAATATTCGAGTTATTCTGATTGGCTCTGATGCAAAAGAATTGCAGAGTAGCTGATGCGATTCTTTTATGTTGCCGAAAATTCGCAATGCAAATTTTCGGCAACATAAAAGAATCGCATCAGCTACTCGGCCCAGGGTCTCTCTCTAATCATACCAGCAATGCTTTTAGATGTCGATGGAGATCACTAGGATGTGATCTGTTTTAAAAATAAATTTGAAAAAATACGAATATTCGCCATAGCGAATATTCACCGCAATATTCGAGTTATTCGCGAATACTCGAATATGCAATATTCGTAGCGAATATTCGCAATGCGAATATTCGTGAGCAACACTACTCAATACCCGCTGTGCCTGAAGATTAGAAAAGGAAGCAAAGAAAAATCTCACCAAAGACTACACAATACCCGCTGTGCCTGATGATTAGGAAAGGAAGCAAAGAAAAATCTCACCAAAGAGATACAGATGGCAAAACATCCTGTCAGGGGTTTCAACCATTGCTTACTAATACTATATCTAAGGCCCCATACACACGAGCAAATACATCTGATCAAATCGGTCGGACAGACCGATTTGAACAGATCTGTCTGCTGGGATGTATTGGTTTGATCGTGTACACACGATCAAACCAAAATCCCCACCGGCAGACAGCGCGCTGACGTGGCGGTGACGTGGCGGTGACGTGGCAGTGACGTTGACGCCGCCACATCACCGCACCAGGAAGTAAAACACTTCCACGCATGCGTCGAATCCATTTGACGCATGTGCGGGCAGATATGTCTGCTGGTTAGCGTACTAACCAGCAGACATATCGGTCCGACGGGTTCCCAGCCGACAGATTTCAAAGCATGCTTTTAAATCTGTTGGCTGGCCAAATCCGTCTGTTTGCCCGTACACACGAGCGAATCTGTCTGCTGAAACAGTCCGTCAGACGGGTTTCAGCAGACAGATTTGATCGTGTGTACGCGGCCTCAAATGAAACAAATCAGATAAACATTATCTTTATCTAATGCAATGTTATTTTTTTTTTTTATTAAAATAAATGCATGGGTAAACAGATTGAAAGTGCCAAAGGTGGGTTACAGGAGCTTCTCTGTTGGCAGAGAAATACCTTTCATAAATGTCCCAACTAATAACTGTCTATGTCCTTAAAGCGGACCTTCAGTCATTTTTTCATCTTATCATCTCTTAAATCTTCTGCCCTTACTCCCGATAGACTTTTCCCCCTCTTCATTTCTCTCTCTTTTTTAATTTCTCTTAAGTCATCCCCCCCCCACCCTATTCTCTGCAGTTTACCTGTTCTCTTTCTTTTTCTGCGTATTCTTCTCTGAGGCCTCGTACACACAACCGTTTTCCTCGACAGAATCCATCAAGAAACTTGGTGGCAGAGTTTTTTTGCCAAGGAAAACAGTCGTGTGTATGTTTTTCAGTGAGAAAACTGTTGTGGAACTCGACCAGAAAAAAAAGAGAGTTCTGTTTTTACTCGTCAGGAGTCTCAATTTCCTCGTCCTGTTTCTCGTCGGGCTGGTTTACAACGAGAAACACGTTCGTGTGTATAATTAGAAACCCGCGCATGCTCAGAATAAAGTGAGACGGGAGCGTACCTTCGGTAAAAGTAGCGTTCGTAATGGAAATAGCACATTTGTCACGCTGTAACAGACTGAAAAGTGCAAATCATTTCTTACCAAACTTTTACTTAACACGCAGTAACATGAGATTAACAAAAGCAGCCCCAAGGGTTGTGCCAGTGGAATCGAACTTCCCCTGCTGTCGTACGTGTTGAACGTCACCGTGCTTGAGAATGATGAGATTTGGTCTTGACAGTGTGTACGAAAAGAAAGCTTGTTTCTTTTACGACGAGTTCCTCGGTCGTGTGTACGAGGCCTGAGACTCCTGATTTCAAGGAGTCGGTCTAGTGACGATGGTTACAATGGTAAGGAATAAACAAAGAAAGACTAAACAAAGGGGAAAAAATAGAAAATTTAATTATTTTCCTGTCTTTTCCACATCAATAGGCTGTTGATCTACGAATGTATGCACCTCTTTATGTTGCCGCTTTTATTGTACTGACGAATATTGTACCACCTATAAAGCATTCCTTTGTTGTGATCCTCCTCTTTATTTTATGTTTGATGTAACCAACACACTGTGGCACTTATCTGCTGTAATTACTTTTCTATAAAAATAAAAAAAAACTCTTCTGCCCTTGTTGTTTTAACTTTGGATAGTAAAACATTTTTTATTCTGCCAGTAAATACCTTATACAGGTCACTTCCTGTTTCTTGTCTGGTAAAAAGTCTTATGACATCATGCACAACTCTCTCCCTCTCTCACTCTCGTGAGAATTTGTCAGGAAGTGAGGGGTGAGTCATAAGAGGGCCAAAGAGAGCTGGAGGTGTACCTCTGTGTGTTTGTGTAAATCCTGGAGTAAACAGGCAGCAGCTTCAGCTGCCCACAGTTAAAATGGTTGCAGCCAGACTCAGTGGAGGGAGATTTCTGCAGCATATTTGGCAAGTACAAAGTACAAAGTCACAGTATAAGTAAAATAATATGCAAAGTGGTTGGAGGAAACTTTAGAATGGCAAAGATGTTTTTTATTACATATTATGTGAGCAGACTGCGGTTCCTTTTTAAAAATGATGACCAATCTGGTGACAACAGAAAAAAAACAAGAATAGCAGGTATTAAAAAAAAAAAGCATAGGCTCTTCCCAAAATTCACACCAGATGCCTAAAGGCCTGGTATTGATTTGGGGTGTGGGTGAGGGGACACTCACACTGTTTTCTTTTTACTTTTTTAATGCTGGCTGGCTGACCACTCACAGTCATAGTTATGCAAGGAAGCAGTGGCTGCCAGCTCCTTAACCAGCTATTAACTGAGCGTCAAGGATGCCGGCAGCTGCGGGCATCTTAACCACCAGAATTAGTTAAATAGCTTGTGGATAGACCATGACTTAATTAACTGATGCTTTTGTTTCCTTTTTTTGGTGAATTAACTTTTAACTAGGTGTATGCGGTATTCACCGAATGTTTCTTACTTTTGCAGTGAATACTGCATAAACATTTAGTAAATTAAGCTTTTGAATATCTCATGACATATTTGGATCATGCATCTCCTTTAGTAAATAATCCCAGTAAGCTTAATGAATGCAGTTAATGAATTAATGAATCATGCAAACATAAATTCATTAAACAGCATGGAATGTCATCATTTTAGGCTTTAAAATAACATTTGAGAGCCTATTTTTAGTAGAGCAGGAAAATCCAGGCAAAAAACCTGCTCTTAAAATTAAGTGCTTTAATAAGAGTGCAATGTGACAGTTGGGCAGGATAAACTGACACCTTGTCCTCTCATTTTACACACTCCTGGAAATCCCTGTAGGAATATGCCTATATTTAGCATAACAATATCTCCTGAGAATATATAATTGCAATGTACGGGATATGTTATCGCTGGCATAAATATTGTACATTTATCAAACATTTGACAAAAATAACCAACATTTGCATAAAAGATCTACTTTCACCATTTAGTAATAATGGAGGATGAGGTTTAACAGCAAGAACAGCAATGACTGTTAGAAGGCCAATGACTTTTGAGCTAGTTAGGCTTTACTACATGCACAAATGCTAGCAGAAAACAATCTGACAGGAGGAGAGAACAGAATCAGCAAAGGTAAAGACTGGGGTTGAGTTAAAGTGATTGTAAAACGGTCACCTTGTAAAACAACCCATTCCGTTTAAAAAAAATTAAAGGCAAAACATTTGTGTATAGATATAAAAAACATTATCAATACTTTGTTTGATGATCACATTCCCCCTGTTCTCAGCTGCACAAGAGCTGGGGGAGGAGGGCATGCGATTAAACTCAAATAGTCCCAAGAACATGAAGAAGGCAGTCTTCTCCCGGTCTTGGTTCACACCAGTGGGTTCATGCATTGAGGTGTCTACACAGAGCTAAAATTGAGAGGAGAGGTTTGGGACTTTGTGTGAAGCATGCAATCAGGGAGAATACCACAACAAAAATGTGTCTGGCAAGTACATAATGAGCTAGAACCATGAACATTGATTGGAGGAATATTGCACAATACCAATATATAATCAGTATAATTTTTCACATACAATTTGCATACCCTGTTTCCCTGGAAAATAAGACCTACCCCGAAAATAAGACCTAGCGTTACATTCAAGGAGGGCTGCAATATAAGCCCTACCCTGAAAATAAGCCCTAGTTTAAAATGCTTGTAAAATCCCATAATCCGCTCTATTACAGTAATATATAATGTACAATGTGTGTGTTTCTGTAATATAATTGAGAGGGAAAAAGCTCCGGCGGGTCACAGAAGCGCAGAGTGGTGCTATAACAAAGGTATTTGGCACAATTATATTACAGAAACACACACATTGTACATAATATAATATAGTAATAGAGTGGATTATAGGATTTTACAAGCATTTTAGCTCAGTTCACACTGGGGATTCCTGACAGGCAGGGAGGGAGAGAAGACAACACATTACATGATAAGACCTACCCCAAAAATAAGCCCTACCATGTCTTTTGTTGCCAAAATTAATATAAGCCCCAGGCTTATTTTCGGAGAAACACGGTAGTAACATGGTAATATAGCATTATAATGGTTCATATTGTAGACATTGTAAAAACCAAACTCATTGTTGCGTGTCTCCACAGGATAATAAACATAGACTAAATTAATTGGTACAGTCCAAATATCCATTCCAGGTAGAATGGTAAAAATCTTGCAGTGTAAAGCACAGGGGGGCATCTAATAGCTTGACGTGTTTCGTGGCTACTGGCATTTTTCAGGAGCAGATGTAGGGTGGGAGTCTATATAGAGAATGTTAAAATTACTGAGGGTAGAAATCATGTTATAAATTGGATCTATCTTTAGGGAGGGAAATAATTACCCATTAGTACTGACAGACATACCAATGAGTCTGGGCGCAGGGGTAGAGGACCAAAGGCCAGCCAGATAGAGTAATCAACCCCGGGAGCTGAGGTGAAAAGACCACGACAAAAGATGGTGGAAAATCAGTGGGAAACCGCAGTCCCTGGGAGGAAACCTCTATGGATATTAAAGATTGATGTGATCCACATCACCGTAGCCATCTATAAAAAATATACAAATTGTAATATAAACTATAATAGGGATATAAAGAGAAGTACCTAGTATACCTGCAATAACTGCATGAGCAGTTAAAAACAAAGTGTGCATAATGATCACGGGGTGGCAGCTCCAGGGACTGTCAGGATCAACTGGGGGGTGTATAAGTACTTCAAGTATGATCGTGGGTGTCCACCAACGACACGCTAGAGGCCAATGAGGAAGAAGGCACCAACAGCCAAGCAGGAGCACTGCTCCCCAAGCTGGAATCACGCAGCGCCGGCACACTGACGCCACTGCCTATGATGTAGTTGCACACTGCACTCGATGTATGACCTTGATGCACAGCAGGGCGTTCTCCTGAACCCCCACACCACCCAAGGGAGGCGGAGAGGGAAAGGGTGGGCCCCCCGGAGGGCATCACAGCTCCAAAGGACTTTGACACCACACAGTCTAGTACAAAAATTAAAAACAATAATATGTAAAATAAACTAAAGTAATCTAAACTCCTCTAAAACTAGCAGCAAACTGGTCCGGGGCTAAAGTGGTTAATAATCAATTCCACTTATCCATACTGATGAAAGCCAATGAGCACTTGTAGTGAAAAGTGGATTTACCTTTAGTAACTCAACCTCGTTATGTGCTTACTGGATTACTAGCAAAATACAAGTGCTTAAATAGTAGAGTAATAGACCAAAAGGGAACCAATAGGAACAATTTATTGTTAGGGTTTACATGCATGTGACTCTTTATTTACCCACTCAAACAAAACTAAGCTTTAAAGAGGAAGTAAACCCAGGCCTATTTTTTCTGTTTTTCAATTGTTATGTTACATGAGCTCATCGCAATGCATAATATATATAAATCTTAAACAAATGAGGCCTGCAAATACCTTTTTTTTATGTTTTTCTTCTCTGTATTTCCTGTTATTGACAGTGCCATCTTTACAGCTGTTTTGTGATTCAGTTTCTGACGTCACTTCTGCCCTTAATGTCTCCCTGTAGGAAATCTTGCACATGCGTCGTAACCAAGCTCCCCTGTATGACGTCTTTATTCAGTCACAGGGGGGAATATAGGTGACTGCGATATTGTGTCAATCTTGCCACTGTTATCGGCGAGATTGACACCTGCCAACTCCTGCCGCGGGATCCAGCGCCTAGCTGGCTTGATCATCATGAAAGGAAAAATATGTATTTGTCTTTACCAATGAGCAACATGACTTGAAGCCGGCATACCGAATGGGGAATACCAAGCACTGTGTTTGCTATGAATCTTGAGGGGAACTCCATGGCATGGGTTCCCCCTCCAAGAGCATACCAGGCCCTTAGGTCTGGTATGGATTTTAGGGGAACCCCTACGCCAAAAAAACGGCTCCCCCAAAATCCATACCAGATCCTTACCCGAGCACGCAGCCCGGCCGATCAGGAAAAGAGATGCGTGTCCCCCCCTGAACCATACCAGGCCACATTCCCTACAGTAATAGATGGGTAATGGGTGCTTTGCTGCAGGGGGCTCCATGTTGATGTGGACAAGGGCCTCTTCCCCACAACCCTGGCCATTGGTTGTCGGGGTCTGTGGGTGGAGGGCTTATCAGAATCTGAGAGCCCCCTTTAACAAGGGGGCCCTCAAATCCCGGCCCCCACCCTATGTGAATGAGTATGGGGTACATTCTACCCCTACCTATTCACCTGGGGAAAAAAGGTGTCAATAAAAAAAGTAATTTATTAGGCAGTAGTGTTGCTCACGAATATTCGCATTGCGAATATTCGCTACGAATATTGCATATTCGAGTATTCGCGAATATCTCCAATATCGCGGCGAATATTCGCTATTTCGAATATTCGTATTTTTCAAATTTCGCAATAAATTTCGCAAAAACATTCGCAATCAATTTCGCGTTCGCGAAATTTCGCATTCGCGAATTTCGCAATAGCGAAATTTCGCAATTTTTTTTTTTTTTTTATTATTTTTTTTTTATATATTTTTTTTAAAATATAGCGAATATTCGTAAATATCGAATATTCGTGATATTTTATCCAAAAAAAATCGCGAAATTTTGCATTGGCGAAAATTCGCAATTTTTTTTTATAAAATATCACAAATATTCGATATTAACGAATATTCGCGACCGCATATGTGAAATTTCGCTTTTTTTTTTTTTTTTATAAAATATACCGAATATTCGTAAATATCGAATATTCGTGATATTTTATAAAAAAAAAAAAAAAATCGCAAAATTTCGCATTAGCGAGAATTCGCATTGGCGAAAATTCGCATTTTTTTTTTTTTTTATAAAATATCACGAATATTCGATATTAACGAATATTCGCGAATATTCTTCAAAATATTCGCGAAATATCGCGAAATCGAATATGGCGTATTACGCTCATCACTATTAGGCAGCTCCAGGGGTCTTCTTCTGACTTCGGGGGGTCTTCTTCTGACATCAGAGGTCTCTTTCGACTTCCTCCGCTCTCCGGCCTCTTCTCCCGCTCTCCGGTGTCCTTCTGCCAGGCTCCTCCGCTATCTTCTTCCAGCTCTTTTACTAGCGTTGGCCCGGTCTTCTCCGTCGTCTTCTTCTCTCTTCTCTCATGCCCCGGGATGGTGATGTCATAAGGGACGGGGTCACCAGGTGACATCACCCGGTGACCACGCCTCATGCCTATATAAATCGTTGCGCACCGCACACGGCATTACAGCGGGAAAGAGCATTGTGTCAACATCGGAAGAAGAGAAGAGGGAAGAAGACAAGGAGAAGACCGGGCCACCGCTAGTAAAAGAGCTGAAAGAAGATAGCGGAGGAGCCCAGCAGAAGGCACCAGCCAGAGAGCGGGAGAAGAACCGGAGACCGGGAGAAGAGACTCCAGAAGTCGGAAGAAAACTCCCAAAGTCGGAAGAAGAACCCCAAAGTCTGAAGAAGACCCCCAGAGCTGCCTAATAAACTACTTTAAAAACCTGTGTAGTTTTTTTTTATTGACACTTTTTTCCTCCAGGTGAATGGGTAGGGGTACGATGTACCCCATACTCATTCACATAGGGTGGAGGGCCGGGATCTAGGGGCTCCCCACCCGCAGACCCCGACAACCAATGGCCAGGGCTGCCGGGAAGAGACCCTTGTCCTCATCAACATGGGGACAAGGTGCTTTGGGGTGGGGGGGACTGCAGGGCACCCCCGCCCCAAAGCACCCATCCCCCATGTTAAGGGCATGCGGCCTGCTATGGTTCAGGAGGGGGTGCTCGCTCGTCCCCACCCTCCTTCCTGACCAGCCAAGCTGCATGTTAGGATAAGGGTCTGCTATGGATTTTGCAATTTTTACGACGTAGGGTGTTCCCCTTAAAATCCATACCAGACCTAGGGGCCTGGTATGCTCCTGGAGGGAAACCCATGCCATTTTTTTATTTAAAATTTGGCGTGGAGTTCCCCCTCATGATTCATACCAAACAGTGCTTGGTATTGGCAGGGATCCAAGTCGGATCCCCAACAATGTCCCCTCTGTAGAGAGGGGACATTGTCGCTTCTTTCTCGCACTCATTGCGATAGGAAAATGTGTTTTTCCTATTGGAGCAAACGTGAGATGTACAGTACCCTGTCACCAAAAATCAGCGCGGGCGGGTACTGTACTATATCAGGAAGAGGATAATGAGTCAATCATCGCGAGACTTCTCCTCTGTGCCGTACAGAGAGGAAGATCTCTCACAGTAATTTCCTGTCAGTTTGGGAATGAATAAAGGGCACGCTTTAGGTTTCGCTAATGAGGGGCAATAATGCACAATCGTGGGTGATGTCATTAACAAGAAAAAGACAATTTTAGGTGAAAATACAACTGTGAGTACACTTTCACAGGCAGCGATCAGCTGCCTGTGTTATCTGCTCAATGATAAGATTAAGTTGTCTTGAACGGTTTACAACCACTTTAAAATAAAATAAGCTGCTTGCTATGGGGGCACTCGGCAGAGGGAAGGGGCCAGGCACGCCGGTGGGGAACCAAAGAAGAGAATTATTGGTGCTGCTCTGTGCACTACCGTTAATATCACATTAAAAAGCCACTTTCAGTTAGTGTCAGACTTAAATATGTGGAGATCTACGTATATGAGCATATGAGTCTATGGCAGGGGTAGGCAACCTCTGCTGTCCAGCTGTGGTGAAACTAGTCCCATGAGACATTGCAAGACATGACAATCACAGGCATGACTCCTAGAGGCAGAGGCATGATGGAAGTTGTAGTTTCACCACAGCTGGAGGGCCGAGGTTGCCTACCCCTGGTCTATGGTTACATTTTCTTTGCTTACTTGGTAAAAGCAATTTTTTTTTTCTGACCAGTTTTCAACATATTTAATACTAGGAAATCTTGAGTTTTGATTTTAGCAGAAGCCACCATGTCTGAAGACCCCCTACCATAGCCATGATATTGTAGCGTTTTATATTGTGTATAAAGCTATTATTTCCATCAGAAATTGAAAAGACAGGTGTAATCGCATCTGTGGCATCCAGCTCTCTCTTTTATCTTTCACCTGTTGGGGATTTAAAAAATAGATATAAATACATTTGCAGAATGATTTACATCTCAGCTGCCGCCAAACGTTTATCGGTTCTGTTTCCTCCAGTTCCACCAGGATACTTTATAGCGTACAGTGAATGTTAAGTGTGTTTTATGAGTATTTATTGTGGAACTCATAAAAGGAATAACATGACTTGCAGCTGAAGTCTCTGCACTGCATGCTGCTATTTGACTGTAATAACTATCTCTTTACATCCCTAAGTACTCAAGGGAAGTTGGTATATTATCTATACTGGATATAGCCAGAGGAAATAGATGCAGCATTTTCAATATTTCAAAAGAGTATGTGAAATTAAGGTCTATTTACTACACAACAGATTCATTAGGAGTCTTTGTTGTTTCTTTTCATTGAACACTATTTATATTTTAAATGGCAATCTCAGGAAACAAGTAAAATCAGTCAGTTAACTTTTGATGCTATGCGGGAAACATTGTACATTAAACATAAAAATAGTAAATAGTAAAGTAATTATGCATTCATTAAAAATAATTAAATGTATTCATAGATGTGACTAGCATAAACACATGCATTTGTTATTGTATTAGTGTCCTTCCTGTCATCCCCTGCACAGCAACACTGGACAGGTAGAGGAACCAGAAAAATGAGGAGCCAATGTAAGGTAAGGGATGACCTCTATACCGTGTAGCTGCTCCCTCAATAAAAAATCTGGGGGCATGTTCTGTACAAAACTGTACAAATTGATTAAATGAAAGCCTTGTTGGCTGGCAGAGAGGTGTAGATCACCATAGTGGGTAGATGAAATGTAAAGGAGAAGCATGGCCAAAGCTGTTTTTGCCCTACTTATCCTATGAATCACAGGAGTTTAATTAGTTCCGAACATCTATGACTCGTTTTCAGCCAACAGCAGGCTAAATTCTACTATCAGCTGATGTCACTCAGCCAGTCTAGACTCTGAATCGATCCCAAATTTACAGTCGTGATCCACTTAGATGCCTGGACCGGCATCTGACTCAGTCTTTCAGCAAGACCCTGATAGCTTGAGACCTACTTCACAGCCCAGTGCTACAGAGGTGCAGAGCAGAGAGCTGGTGACTGACAGTCACTGGCTATCTGCTCACTGAAGACTGAGAACTGATTGATCAGCAGTCTTTGATCACTCAGTTCTGAGTCTTAGAAGCAGCAGGGGACAGATGCAGCATTGGATTGATGCTGCATCCACCTATGTGACTATATGTATATATTTTTAAAGAAGCCACACTTCTCTTTTAAAGTTTTTGGCAGATAAAACCATTCCAGTAGTAGTCAGTAGGAAGAATTTTCCACTTACATTGGTGGCCAGCAGAAAGAATGATCTCCAAACATAGGTAAATATGAAGAATGCACTTGTTCATTAGTAAACAATATAAAGAATAGCTTTGTAAAGACAGCTGAAAAAACACTGATATCTAAGAAATTAGATGTGAGGCTGCAGTGGTCCCATACTGCTGGCTCTGCCTATTAATGTTAGAAGTAAGCAGGCACCCTCAGACCGAAGGTTAATCAGCAACTTCTCACTGTTAAATAAACCCCTGAAAGCTTTCTGAGGAGCCCTAAAGCTGACAACACACTAGTAGAAATGAATCCAAAATTTTTGTTTTTGGAACATTCATTGGATTTTCTAATGGTTGGTGGGGTCAAATGGATGTTCCTTTTTTGACCAACTGACAAAACAAATCCAAAAGAGAAGGAGGGAAAAATCATATATAATAAACCTGTTCAAATAACAGGTCTGTAAAAAATGCTTTTGAATGAAATTAGTTGACTCAATGATAGCGAGAATGATGAGAATTTTTCAAATGAACATGAAGCTGTTCGGGTGCCAATCGGCAGATCTTTTTCAATCGCGCCCCTTCGACAGAAGCCAGATGTTTGGTGGGCTTCTGCATACATGGGCTGAATGTTGTCCGGTTTCTATTGATGTTCGGCCCGTGTCTGTGGGGCTTGAGGCATACCCACGCATCTCCCATGTCACACTGTCCAGACCTGGCAACTGGTTGCATGTTCTTATGTGAGGTGGTAGACTTGACCATACTCTCTAGGATCCCAAACCAGACTATTGAAGGACGATGTAAATTTCTGGACAGACAGAAATACAAATTATTTTGCAAATAAAATAGCTGTATATTTCAATTTCATATTTTGTGGTTTATCTGGAGTTCGACTTTAATCTAATCATGTGCTTGTGTATTGTTACCTGAAATACACAAACAGAACCCTTCCTACCCCACATTGTTTTTTTTTTTTTATCCATTCCTTTTTGCCTTTCTAAAGATAGTAGAACAAATCCTTTCCTTGTAAAACAAATGATCAGTACAAATCTGCTAGACAGATGTGCACAATAAAGTAACTAACAGGGATTTATCTTTTGCTGCTTGCATAAACTCCTCACATTGATATATATTCCCTCTGATTTCTGTCTGCAGTAGATCTGTCTACCATAAACAATGACAGAAATAAATCATACCAAGGAACAGCTAGCTCTCCTGCTGCATTCCAAACATATTGCTTGAGGGCTACAAAAAGACTTAATATTATTGTAAGAAATATAAAAAAAACATATATGAAGAAATTGTAAATAAGATATAATAATAAGATAATGGGCCAGATTCAGGTAGAATTAGATTCCCGCAGAGTATCAGAGATACTCTACGCCGCCGTACTTTACCTGGCTCTACGAGGAATTCAGAGAGATTTTGGCCCGTAAGGTACGGCGGCGTAGTGTATTTCTCCCGGCGGAATCAAACTACGCGATTAGTGGGCGTGAGGCATTTAAATTAGGCGCGTTCCCGCGGCGATCGAACTGCGCATGCTCCGTTCAGAAATTTCCCGCTGTGCATTGCGCGAAATCACGTCGTTACGTCATTTTTTTTTGAGTAGCGTAGTTTACGGACATTCCTATTCCCGAATGACTTAAAAATAAATAAATAATTGAAAGTCGACGCGGGAACGACGGCCATACTTAACATGGGCCACGTAACGTTAGACCAGCTAATAGCTGGTTTAACTTTACGTAGCAAAAAAATGATGTACGCGATTGCGAACGACGCTCGTAACTTTGTGGATCCCCGGAAAAAGCTCATTTGCATACCCCGACGTTGAAAACGACGCGAACTCCACCCAGTGGCCGCAAAAAGATTGCAGCGTAGATCCGAAGGCGTACGAAGACGTAAGCCTGTCAGATCGAAGCCCAACGCCGCCGTATCATGGTTTGAGGATTCAAACTAGTGATACGGCGTGCGTAATTTGAAAGTACTCCTGTCTAACACTAGTTAGACAGGCGTAATCGCTCTGTGAATCTGGCCCAATGTACTTAAATTGCATAGCATGTGTTAATGCTTATAAACATCAGTGTCTGAAAAAAATATATAACAAAAACAAACATGCTGAAATGTAAACTAGCAACTTAGTAATATATGGGATTTCCACATGAAATGTGGTAAAAAAAACATGCAAATGTGTGAATAGGGCACTTATCAACACGAATGATAAATCTATGGCCTAGTGTAGGAGCCGCTAGAAAGTTGCCCAGGGTTCCCTTTCCCAACAGTTGCCCAGCAGTCAGGTACTCAGTCACAGACTCTCTCCGGATCAATAAACAGTCCAGATGACCACTCCGATTTTAGGCCTGACGGGGAAAAAAGAGATCCTGATCTCTTTTTTTTGTCCGGCAGTTTTCCCGTCTGAAAAACTGCGATGGAGCATATACACGGCCAGGATTCCCAACGAAAAGCTCTCATAGCAGTTTTCCCGTCGGAAAAAAACGATTGTGTGTACGAGGCATTAGGGGATTCAGGGGATACTCCAAGAACTATGTACAAACTGAGGACAGTCGATTTCACTCTGTAAGCAAAGTGCTTGTAAAAGCAGTCAGGGGACTTTACTTTGTAGTAGTAACTAAAGGCACAACTGCTTCCTCCTTTGAGCAATTTGAGCATAGCATCCCTTCACAAAGAACTAAATGGACTGAGCTCTTCAGGACCTCCGCCACTGTCCCTTTAATATTCTCCTGCACCAAAAGGGTCGCAGCAACCCACAGCCTCTATGATCTTTTTTACCAGTATGTACTCTACAAATGCCCTTGAAAAAGTTGGTTGCCCTTCTTCCAACATCCATGTGACACCACTCCCTGTGATACCAGACTAGATCCTCATGTATTTTCCCAAGGTGCTCCAGTAGTTGGTGGGTACCAGTGGCCCAAGGAGCAGCTTAGTTATTATACTTATTTATTACGGCTGGCTTTCAATCTGCTACTTAATTTTTAAACAAAACCATATTAGATCTAATGACACACTACACCCAGAAAACAAAAAAACAAAAACGAAAAAACAGGATTGTCAAAGTTTTCAAACTCAATAAAGATGTGCAATGGTTAATATGTGTTCTAAATGATTTCAATTTACCAAACAATTCCACTTGATGTATATGTTTAGGATGTCTTAGTTGTCTTTAGATAAGGCAACAGCATTTCAATGGGATTAAGGTCAGGATTCTAGATAAACCATTAAAAAACAAAACCTATGTTGCAGGTTTCACTCCATCCACTACATTACTCTTCACTTACAGCTCTATACAGTAATCTCCTAACTATATAGATGTGCATAAAAAATCTGGTAAATATTAATCAATAAAGAAGAAGGGAGCAAAGGATAAAGACAAAGAAAAACATGAGCTAAGTATGATAACTCTGCATGGTTCAAGGAGATGATATGTAATGGATGCATTGATCACATGTATCCTTAAATCTAAACTCTGAATTATATAACATGCTCATTAACCCATCATTAACCATACGCGGTTACGTTTGTATTTGGCCAGTGTAAGATTGGGGTGATCAGACGTTTTTCAGGGTTTTCAATGAATGTGCCAGTCCAAAACTGTATTTTTAAGGACACGATAGCCCACTTTTATTTAAAAGAACAGAAGAGTTCACAAAATACATCAGTAGCCCATGCAGTGGGTTCCACCATTACTGTAACTTGCGCATTCAGAATACTTCAGCCTCCTGGCTTACTCTCCTGCTACATGGCTGCTTCAGGCCTCAAGCCTATCCCTTAAGTCTGCTCTATAGATCAAAAGAGTTCCTTAGAGTTAAGCTCTTTCATAGCTTACTCACGATCAGCTCCTTGCTGTTTTGTCACAGATTAAACCTGCTTCCTGCAGAAATGCACGCTCTGGCTGCCCATGCAGCTTCCCTGACTCCTGGAGAGGATGGGAGTCATCCTGACTCCATGCACAGACCT
The DNA here is from genome assembly GCA_029574335.1 of Rana kukunoris. Lineage (NCBI taxonomy): Eukaryota > Metazoa > Chordata > Amphibia > Anura > Ranidae > Rana > Rana kukunoris. The sequence continues at coordinate 545,072,472 of CM056050.1, read as the reverse complement.
CCTGTTCTAGCTCTGGGCAATTATGAAGCCAGGTCCCTCCTGGATAATCAGTGTGCCTGTTTCTCCAGGAATTTGGCGTAAACCATCCATCTTCTGAGTAGCACGGGGTCTCAGTGCTAAACCAGTTACAAATGAATCATTAACCCTTTGACAAAATCTTGCTATTGCAATTCCGGCAGCCAGAAGTATACATGCAAATTATTTGTTGGGACCTCTGGGAACAACAGGAAACGTGCTATGAAGCAATGCATCTTCAACTAAGCATCCCCTAAAACATCTAGATAATGTTCATGACTTAAACGTGGCAATTTTAGTGGGGGCCAAGCACCACTGAGGCTATTATTGAATTTTATTGTAACTGTACTGTCTGCCCTCATGTTGTGAAGCACTGTGCAAACTGTTGGCGCTATATAAATCCAAAAATAATAATAATAGTATTGATTGAAACTTTAGCATTGTCAATTTCTACCACTCAGAAATCTCAAAAGCCCTGTTCAGATCTAAACAATTTTATAAGTATGCTGCTAACCTAAACTACTACTACTACTACTACTTTTCCATCAATGAACTGGACTCTAACATATGTTTGTATAATGGAGATACAGAAGTGTAAATTATTGCGTGTTTTGTTAGTTAAATTAAACTACCCTTACTATTATGGCTTAGTTAAACATCAAATCACATTTCAAAAGACATTTCTTTTGAAATGCATTGAATATCCTGAGAACCCACAAACATTTTCACAGAACTGTATTTCGCCAGTACACAATTCCAAACTATTCCATCGGTGGTGACATTTGAAGCCGCAACATACAATTGTCTTTTACATTGCGCTTTGCTTCCTACACAATTTTGCTATGACCCACTCTCTATATTGTAAGAATATGGTCTTGACATTTCAGTAACCTTTCTGTACTTGTTCTTAACCCCCAGCAGTCACGGGAAAAGAGGCCGATTTTCCCCATATAAGATTAATAACACTGCAGAGAAATCTCATACACTACAGAAAAGTAACAGTGTGTGATTTTCTCAGATGAGAAAGATAGGTTCATATCTGCAAAAAGTCCAAACATATTGCCTGGAGGAGCGGAAGAAGACTTTACCAAGAAATGTATACACATTGAGAAGATTTCTCACAAATAAAACACATTTTAGTGTTGATTATTGTGCTATAATGGTTGTGTGTACTACTCTTTGTCTATGCATACTTCTATTTAGAAACTTAGCATATTACTGTACATGTTGTTGTTGAATAAGCATTAAAAAAAACAACTTCAGTCAAAAAAGGAAATAGATTTTTCAAGCTATTTTTTGTTTTATTCCCCAAGCAATAGGGTACGTTTTAGCCTAGTAAGTAGTATCTACAGTATCGGTATTTCTATGCCTATATCGGTTTTAGTCAACAGCATCCAGAATGCTAACAGGGGGTGGGAATGGCTACACTTCTCCAGCAGTGCACAATTCCGACAGCTCTAAAAACTCCAGCATGCCATGAATGTCTACTGGAAACAGTTAAGTTAAAATGTTTGTAACCAAAAAAGTGCTTGTGTCCTCTATGGATGCGGAGAAGGCCTTCGATCTGGGTGGCGTGGGACTACATGATGAAGGTATGCGGGCATGTGAGCCTGGGTCCACATATGCTAGCATGGATTGCAGCGCTCTATTAAAACCCGTCGGCCCATCTAAATATCAATGGCAGCCTCTCGGAAAAAGTTAACATCTCGAACGGGACAAGGCAGGGTTGCCCATTGTCGCCCTTGCTATTTATCTTCTCCCTCGAACCCTTTATCAGGACGATCAAATTAAATGCGGCGGTGGCTGGGTTCCGGGTCGGAGACAACGAGTTCAAGGTTGCGGCCTACGCCGACGACCTCCTTTTTTTCTTAACAAACCCTCACGTATCCCTCCCCAATTTATTGAAAGAATTCTCCCACTATGGCTATATATCAAACTTAAAAATTAATTACACGAAATTGGAGGCACTTAACGTTACACTCCCGGATAGGCTGTTGGCGCTCACCAAAGCTAACTCGCCCTTTCGTTGGGAAACTAGCACCCTCAAGTACCTTGGAGTGTGGTTGACTCCCCACCTCGGGACACGTTTGAAAAGAACTCCTCGCCACTTCTCAAGAGTTGCGAGGGGGAACTTAATCGCTGGGACCTATGACATTTTTTGTGGTTTGGGCGTGCATCCATAGTCAAGATGGTAATCTTGCCTAGATTCCACTACCTGATGCGCACTCTCCCGATTACGATTCCGCGACGCTTCTTTGCCTCCCTGAATTCCATTTTCTTTGGAATCGCAGGAAGCCTAGAATCAAATTACTCAGCCTAATGCAACTTAAGGAACGGAGAGGTCTGGGTTTCCCTGACTTCAAAAAATACTACCACGCGACCCACTTAGCCAGGATTATAGACTGGCACTGTCATGGACACACAAAAGATTGGGTTTCTCTGGAGGCTGAACTCTGTCCCATAGCCCTCAAATTTTCACCTTGGATCTCATGCCCCCTGCCCCTACGTAAACACCCTATCACTCGTTCCACCCTGGGGATATTCCATTCACTCACTAGAATGAGGAGGCTCTCCACCTTTCCCAGCCCACTTACTCCCTTGGCTGATAACCCTGACTTCGCACCTTCACACTTAGGTCATCGCGCACGTTCGGCCCCCTGTTGACAGGCGACTGTTATGACGGGAACAAACTCAAAGATTGGTCCTCCCTTAAATCAGATAACAATCTCCCCCATTTGCGGCAATGGACCTATTTTCAATTGCGTAGTTACTTCAGTAGTTTTAGAAACTCCCCTGACCTTTTTAGACCGCCAACCGACTTGGAATCTGCCTGTCACGCTCAGAATCCAGCGGCTAGAGCTACCTCGGTGGCCTACTCGTGGCTAAAGTGTGCTGGAGAGGAGGGATTGGCCATACAGAGGAGGAGTTGGTCGGAGGATCTAGACCAGGCTGCAGGAGACAAGTTACGAATTGTTGACTCGTTGGTACAACACACCAGACAGGCTTGACAAATGGAACCCCATGAAACCGAATATCTGCTGGAGGTGTCAGTCCGATGTAGGCACACTGATCCACATATGGTGGACTTGCCCTCTGGTCTCCACCTTTTGGGAGGAGATCAGAGGAGATCAAAGGTTTGAACAAACAGATCACGGAAACTGGTTTGGACCTGTCCGCTGCTTGCTGCCTGCTACACCTGTCCTCGTTCTCGCTTACACGCTACAAAAATTCTCTGACCAGACATTTGCTGAATGCAGCTAAATCATTGATCCCCCTTTACTGGAACTTCTCCAAAGTCCCTTCCGTTCCGGAATGGCTTCGTAGGGTGGCGGAAGTGTGTGAGATGGAGGACACGTTGGCACAGGATAGGTGGACAGCTGAGAGATTCCTTGAAACTTGGCAGCCTTGGTTTGCTTTAAGATTTTCCCGAGAGTATGAGTCTGTGATGCACCGCCACTCTACCGGAGGCCCTACTTAGTTTTCTGGCCCCTTTTGTCACTTCATTCAGGACCGTGCCCTTGATCAGCTACCGGTTGTGCTGAAAGCACACTGTATCTAACCCTTCCACACTTCCCTTACTCCTCCCATCTTTTCTTTTCTCCTTTTCACAAGTTTCCTCCTCCTCTTATTCTTTGCTCTCTTTTTTCTAAGACATTATTTTTTTGAGATTGTCGGATGCAACCTACCCCCTGACTATAATCAGGAGGCATATTTGAGAACTACCCTTTTGATAGACTAAATGTATCTATACCAAACATTTTACTTTACATTTTGGTTCTAATTTTCTGTCACATTGATGAACCCACAACTCCTTTTGCATTCTTTTTGTGTCTGATTTGTTATATCAGCTTCTGGAGATTGTTGACTGTCAATGAAGCGTGTTCGGACCTTGCACAGTTGCATCTGTGATGGGCCTTCTTTATATGCTTGTCTTGTTTCATTTGACAATAAAAAGCCTTTGAATGTTAAAAAAAAAAAAAAAAAAGTGCTTGTGCTGTGTAATCTGCCCCTCTCTAAACTATAAAAAACCTGCCTGATCCTGACAGTTCCTGTGTTTCCCTCTCTGTGATCTGACCACAATAATCATGGCTGCTGAGCCCTGAACCCTGTGGTCAGCTTACGTGTCTCCATCATCCTCCTCATCCACCCCCCTTACTGTTGCTATATGTAATAAAAAAAACGTAAAAAAAAAAATTTTGGCAGCCCCTCTCCTTAATCTGACAATAACTCACTCTCCAAGTGTTTTTTTTTAAAAGATGCCTTTAAATACCTTTTTCAGTGATCTTTAGTCTAGTCATGTGACTCACAATCACTGGAAAAAAAGTACACTTGGAGAGTGAGTTCTTGCTAAAAAAGGAGAGGGGCAATCAGTGAAAGGTGTTTTTACAGTTACAACCACTTTAATTAACCAAATAATAGCATAAACTGTTGTCTTAGTTTGTGTGTGATAAGTAAAACTGTTTGCAGTTTTTGGAGCTGTTAGATCAATGCCCTAAAAGGTAACAAAAGCATTGGTTTAAACATGCCCGAACTCTGGCAGCCTAACTAACACTTACACTATCTACCCCAATGCTTACAGCTAAATTCCATTTATTCTGTCCTCATTCAAGCACTGTCCCCAGATTTTTAACTTGTCCATTACGACTGGTCCTCTCTAGGTTGATTGACAGTCAGTGTCATTGGACAGCACAAAGGAGCAATGTGATATAAGCATTAATAAAGAGACCGACATAAATAAATGTAATGGGCTATAATCGGGCACAGTATTTATTTAAGGGGTAATCCAAATTATATAATTATTGGATCAATTCGCAACAGGATATATCTATCATTAAAGGCGTAGACCAACCATAAACAATTTTTAGATAGTAATATGATCTTGTCCATCCAGAGCTAGACTGAATGACAAACCCCACTAAACAATGCTGTAACATTACTATATAATGTAATAACACAGTTGTGGGAGGGGGGGCTGAAGACTGATGCTCACCACTGCTGAAAGTTCTCCTCAGACAACTGCAGATAGGAGTGCTGTCACTGTGCATTTCTTCAGTGCTGTTTGGTCACTTACGGGTTTGTCCCCTGGCTCAGTTTCCGGCCATTATAACGCACGCCAGCTCGGAGCGAATGGCTGGGAATACACTGCAGGCTGTTTATGTTGGTGCTGACTACATCACCATAAAATTAAGGTGCGCATTTTTGCCTTTTTATGTACTGAAGAATTTGCATTAAAAGGGTTGTAAAGGACTTTTTCCCCCCCTAAATAGCCTTTACCTCAGTGCAGTCCTCCTTCACTTACCTCATCCTTTGATTTTGCTTTTAAATGTCCTTATTTCTTCTGAGAAATGCTCACTTCCTGTTCTTCTATCTGTAACTACACACCGTAATGCAAGGCTTTCTTCCCGGTGTGGAGAACGCCTATTGAGGGGGCAGGGGGCGAGCAGGAGTGTCAGGATGCCTATTAACACACAGCTCCTTTCTCTATCTGCAAAGTAGAGAGTGTCCTGACTTCCCTGCTCGCCCCCTCCCCCCTCAAGAGGCTTTCTCCACACCAGGGAGAAAGCCTTGCATTACAGTGTGTAGTTACAACCAACTATTACACTATAATACTTTGGGTATTTTTTTAATATCATATAAGAGAGAGAGAGAGAGAGGTATCTGAAATGCCAGGGTTAGGGAACCCTTTATACTATAACAAGATCTTCCAGTCCCAGTTTGCGGTTGGAGAAGCATGAGCTGATAATATCTGAAGGCTGGTTTTATACTAATGGTTGGTGAGTGTACATTTTACACATGGTTGATGGAGCCCTATAAGAAGGAGTCTATGAGTGGTGCACAATTTGTTTCATTATATTTATTGGAATCTTTTAAGAACTTTCAATTTAATTTGATGGGACTTATTTTTATTGCATTCTTTATTGCATCTTTCACTGTTTTATGTATGGACTAATTCATGATTTATTATTGAGCATATAGTAGCGTTTTAGTTTTTTTAATTTCACTGTCTTCAGTGCTGTTGCTAATAGAAACCTGCCAATAGAAAAAATAGGGAAGGGGAAGGACAAATGCAGCAAAGTGCCCTTTTCACTGTCCCATTGTGCCCCTGATGAGTGCTAGGAGCCCTATCATTCTAACCATTCCCTATCAGCCCAGTTTTTCATCATGGAGACTAGACTTACAGTACTTCATGACATAGCAGTGTTCACGCGCCATTATGTGAGTACTGCTCAATGCAGAAAAAAAATCTGCCCCTTGCCATCACTGAAAAAGAAGGACACGTTGCATCACCAGACTGGCTAGAACTGGGACTAGACAGTGAAAAGAGAAGCAGCACTGTGATGAGATCTCTGTCATTCTGCTTTCACCTCCTATTAGTATGCCACTTGTCAGCTCATTAACTGAATGACTGCGTGCACCACTTCTTCCTCTCATGCCACGTACACACAACAGTTTTTCGCAATGTAAAAAATAAAAAAAATTGAATGTCATTAAAAACTATCGTTGGGCATTAGTGTTGCTCACGAATATTCGCATTGCGAATATTCGTAACGAATATTGCATATTCGAGTATTCGCGAATAAATCGAATATCGCGGTGAATATTCGATATTGCGAATATTCATATTTTTTTAAATTTATTTTTAAAACAGATCACATCCTAGTGATCTCCATCGACGTCTAAAAGCATTGCTGGTATGATTAGAGACCCTGGGCCGAGGCGATCCTTTTATGTTGCCGAATATTCGCAATGCGAATATTCGTATTACGAATATTCACAAATACTTTCTCTGCCCTTCTGTGTTTTGTGTATAAAAAAAAAAAAAAATAGCTTTAGTTTAGTCATATACGTTTGTGTAAGTAGAGTTAGTGTTTAGTGCACATTAGTTTAGTAATCCAGGAAATGATCTCCGTTTTCGCGTGTTGACGAGAATTTCGCAATCAATTTTGCATTCGCATTAGCGAAATTTCGCATTCGCATTAGCGAAATTTCGCATTCGCATTAGCGAAATTTTGCAATATTGTTTTTTTGATAAAATATCACGAATATTCGATATTAGTGAATATTTCACGAATATTCTTCTATATATTCGTGAAATATCGCGAAATCGAATATGGCGTATTCCGCTCAACACTATTGGGCATTAAAAATTTAGAACATGCTCTAAATTTTTGCGTCACTTTCACGTCGTAAAAAATGGTTGTGTGCAATCTTTAACGACGTGAAAAAAAACTTGCATGCTCAGAAGCAAGTTATGAGACGGGAGCGCTCGTTTTGGTAAAACTAGCGTTCGTAATGGAGATAGCAGATTCATCACGCTGTAACAGACTGAAAAGCACAAATCTTCTCTCACCAAACTTTTACTAACACAAAATCAGCAAAAGCAGCGCCAAGGGTGGCGCCATCCGAATGGTACTTCCCCTTTATAGTGCCTTCGTACGTGTTGTACGTCATTTTTTCTTTCACGATCGTGTGTAGGCCAGGCAGGCTTAACAAAAATCGGGTTGTAAAAAACTTCTATTTTTCTAGACCATTAAAAATGGTCGTGTGTACGCGGCATCAGACTACAGCTCTTGGGACTGCAAGGGCACTGCAATAGGCTGACACTAGAACACATTCAGGCGGCGTTCACACGACCAAGTGTCTCGGCAGAATCCAGCGAGAACCTCGATGGAGAAGTATTCTGCCGAGAAAACCGGTCGTGTGTACACTTTTCGCCGAGCAACCCGTCGGGAAGCTCGTCGAGCCAAAAAGAGAGCATGCTCTCTATTTCCTCGTTGTTCTATGGGGAAATTTGGCTCGACAAGCTTTTCGACAGCTGAACGGGAAACTCGAAGGGCGGAACGATGAGTTTAGCCCGACGAGTTTCTTGGTCGTGTGTACGCCGCCTCAGGTCTACTTTTCCTTGTATGTCCATTTCCTTACTGTATATCTTTTAGAGGGTTTTTGGGTGGCCTCATTGTGGGCACTCCTTACAATATACACCAGACTTGAGAACCTGTACCTACAGGCAAATTTATAATAAGGCTTACCTGTAGGTACAGTGAATATCTCCTAAACTTGCACTATTTAGATATTTACACTACATGCAGCCTGTGACGTCACATACACATGCACTCTGAAGGGATGGAATACCTGTGTCTTCCCTTCAGAGCTTTGTGCCACAGCCTTGACTCCTGCGCGCATGACATAATCGTGGTTTGTCCAGTCGAACGGCCGGAGCATGCAAACCCAGAAGGAAGACCGCGTGAAGATGGAAGCCCTGTCAGCGTTGTTCTAAGGTAAGCATTTCATAGTGTGCTAGTATGCGTACTAGCACATTATCCCATTTCCTTGCAGGTTTTTTTAAGACCATGGTTTGTTACTGCTTTAATGTTATTTTCATGATTACAGAGCTGCATTATTCTGTGTCTTTTATACCTGCCTACAGTTAGCATTATCGTACTGCTCTGCTAGCCACTCAAAAATTAGAGCACCAAGCAGGACATTTGGGGCTATTCCACCAGATATCAGGGCCTAGAAAATCTGGCCCAGATTCAGAGAGAATTGGATTCTCGTAGCGTATCAGAAATACACTACGCCGCCGTTTTTTACCTGGCTCTACGTGAAATCCAGGTAGATTTTGTCCAGTAAACGACGGCGGCGTAGTGTATTTCTCCCGTCGCAATCCATCTACGTGAGTAGGGGGCGTGAAGGATTTAAAATAGGCGCGTTCCCGCGGCGATCGAACTGCGCATGCTCCGTTCGCAAATTTCCCGCCGTGCATTGCGCGAAATCACGTCGTTACGTCATTCGTTGTTTGAGTAGCGTCGTTTACGGACATTTCTATTCCCGAACGAGTTACGTAAAAAAAAAAATTAAAATCGACGCGGGAACGACGGCCATACTTAACATGGGTTACGCACCGTTAGACCAGCAAAAAGCTGGTCTAACAGTACGTAAAAAAAAAAAAACGTAAGCGATTGCGAAGACCGCTCGTATCTTCGTGGATCGCCGTAAAAACACATTTGCATATCCCGACGCATCAAAACGACGCGAACTCCTCCCAGCGGCTGCAAATATATCGCAGCGTAGATCCGAAGGTTTACGAAGATGTAAGCCTCTCGGATCGAAGCCCGAAGCCGCCGTATCATGGTTTGAGGATTCAAACTAGTGATACGGCGCGCGAAATTTGAAATTACTCCTGTCTAACACCAGTTAGACAGGCGTAATTGCTTTATGAATCTGGGCCTCTGTTTTTAGCAGTTACCTTTTGTGGTTGTCAGACATTCCACAGCATATCATCAGTTCTCAGCACAGTACCTTTACCTTAAATGCATATGACAACCAATAGCAGCAGCAGACATAGAGAAGTGTTAATGTGCCGCATTATACAAGGCATCAGAGATTTAATTATATTGTTGTTGTCAGTGGCATCTACATATTTTATAGCTGCGATAATGACTTCTAATGTGCAGTAAAAACATAATTATTCAAAATAATAATACTGTACAATTAGACTTTGTTATGATTAACTGCTGGCTTCATTTCCTTTATGAATGGCTTTGACCTCCTGCATCACTGGAAGTAATGACAAAGACAGAGATCATGGAATAGGATAGTCGTACATAAAAAGTAACCAGTCACCAGCTGTTCCAACATAATTAATGGTAAGACGCAACTAACATCTCTCACGCAGCGGAATAAGATTATGCTCTGGAGGCTACATATAATCTAGCTTGGACAAGGTCACGTAATTACGGCAATGAAGTGTAAAATGACTGCAACGCCCAAAAATTGCCAAGAGATGAGGCGAGATTGTGTTCAGAACAACCGGCTCCCTAACTGATGTTGATAAGCGGATGATAAATTGGTGTACGAAATTAAGGAAGCTTAATTGTTTTTTGTCCCCAAGGAAGGTTTCGACAAAACAGTACAAGGCAGGAACAATACTGATGATGTGATGTTTAGTTGTCACCAGCAGACAGATCACAGATTGTGTCTGTATTGTAGATCTCTGTAAGAGCTTGTAGGTATGAGCTTTCTCAGCACAGTACATCCAGTGCTTTTGTTTTTAAAATTCCTATTGTGGCTGATTTCCCATATCTCCACCTTACAGACCCCTGCTGTGTAAACCCTCACATATACCCAGGTGACTGGCCTCAGGTGATACACAGTGATGAATTAAATCCTCCTACATTGCACCTGTTTATCTGTAGCCCTCTCTTCTCTACATCTGTTTAAAGTTCACACATCAATGTCTATTGTATTTCTCAGCTGCCAGAAGTCAGGTGACAGGGATCTGATATCACACACTGTACAGCACACAGCACAAAACTGAGTGTAATCTGAGACCTGAGTTGAGGAAATTGACGCCCCCCCCACAACAACAGTCGCATATGTAAACATGTAAAGCTGAGGCTCTCAATCACCTGCTGTGTGCAGGAGGGGGATGGCCATATTTCCTGGGATGGAGAAGGCAGGAACACATACTAGGTGCTTTTGATTGAGGCAAGCACACACAGTTACAAGTACTTATCACAGTACTTATTCCAATCCCTTCATTTTTGACTTTCAAAGTATTTTAATTGTACTGCCAATTTCACCAACATTTTATTTGTTGGACAGGGCCTGAGTGAAGCCTTCGCTTTAGGTTAAAGTACTGTATACCTGCTCCCAGACTATGAAGATTTAATTACTTACATATTTTTAACAAGCAGCAAAAGACCTTTAAAAAGAGCTGTGAAGTAATTGATTCTCAATTCTTTGCTTGGAAAAGTCGGCTGTGTATTTACAGTAGAAAGCTGGCAGGCTATATATATATATATATATATATATATATATATATATATATATATATATATATATATATATATATATATATATATATATATGTAGGAAAACTTTGTGCTGCTGTTGTGAATTTATAAGCACATTTTTCACAATGCCCATAGCTACAGAGGTGAATGAGTGCCTGTGTTTTAAACGTTTGTTACCTCAACACTTCATATTCCTAATATGTGTCTACTGTATTAAGTACTTGTATAAGCAAGTATCCTGTTCTATTGGTATTGCTTCCTTTATGTGAAATACCTGGTGTTCCTGTTAGTCCCTCTGCTTTCCTAGTGAAAACTGACTACACTAAGCAAAACAGCACACCATGGTATGTTCTCTAGCTATGCTGGGAACTCAGTGTGCTCTCCTCCAATGATCAGATTTGTTCTGACATGCCCCCCCTCCCCCAACCACCACACAGCCATTTACTGGCGAGCTCAGCGTACTGCTGTTTCTCCTCTCCCCAGCTCTTATGCAGCTGAGAACAGAGGGAATGTGATCACTTATAAAGAAGTGAAAAAGGTATTTTAAATAAATCTTTACAAAAATAGTTTTGCCTTTCCTTTCTATTTTAAACCGAATGGGTTGTTTTACAAGGTGTTGGTTTACAACCACTTTAAGTGATTTTGCTACTTGTTCAGAATCTGCAAATACTTTAGTGTGCACCCATCTTTACATGTGCATCTCTGCTATCAATTTTCTTGTAATAGCTGGGAAATCATATTCTAAAAGAAAATGCAAACTGACCATTCACGTAGTTAGTTAATGAAGTGAAGGAGCATTCACTTTTCAATTGTGTGTTAAAGTGGTTATAAAGCCCATTCATGAAATTTGACCTAATCATATGTATCTGCAGTGTTTACTTATCTCTCTCCTAAGCTTTTTTTTTTTTTTTTTTAATTCAGTATTCTTTATTGATTTTTTTTTTTAATTTACATACAAACCATAAAATAACCCCTTAGGGAAAATACTACTGGCATAACTTTCAATTTATAATACATGCTTATTCCAATTGCGATCTTCCCCTATTTCCTCCCACCCACCAGGAGCTTCCATCAGAAACTCCTAACTAATCACACAATATCCCTGTTTACAACATCTTATTCATTCGTACTTCTCTCATTCTACATTAACTCCTTCTTTTCTCACTCACTCATACATACCCATTGTTTATTTCACCTTATTAATACATCACACCTTATATATTACATTTGTTGTTACCTTTACCTTATGCCCTAAATATGCCTCTTCCTATAGATTAAAATTCCTTTCTGTTTCTCTTTACCTTTCCCTTTTTATTGTCATTTTACCTTCTACTGTACATATATTATCCTTTGCAATTTCTCCTTTCTTTCTTTCTTTCTTTCTTTCTTTCTTTCTTTCTTTCTTTCTCTAGAGGGGATATCCCTTTACGATCAACCAGAGTTTCCATATCTTTTCAAATTTATTTAGGTTTCCCCTTTTGATATATATATATATATATATATATCAACTTTCCTTTCCTTGTTGCTTCCTTTATAACTTTTACCCATTCCCCACATGTTGTGGGCATCACCGACTGCCATCTCTGTGCAATAAATTTTCTTGCTTGCATCTAAGTCTAGGAATGTTCCAAAGACTGAGTTTATGGTGCCCAGAATTTCTCCCCAGTACCGATATAACTTTGGACATCTCCAGACCATATGTATGAAATATCCTCCTGCAAATTGGCATCTAGGATGCATTTATCATCCGGTCTTCATCTGAATAGAAACAACCTCTGTTCAGTATAATACACTCTATGCAACAAAAATAGATGTGACACTATCTGGGAAGGAGACATCGACACCAATAGGCCCAGTTCCAATTTTTGCCTCTATTCTTCCTCTGTTATAGCCCCTATATCTTCCCTTCACCTCTTCCTAATTGGGAGCTCTTTAATCCCTGCTATTGCCTTCTTACATACATAATTGTGAATATATCCCAGAAATGAATCCATTCAAAGTGTTTGCATCTTTTACATTAAAGAGGAGAGGTACCTTACTCCATTATAATGTTTGCATTTTAAACTGTGCCCCCAAAGCATGTATAATCTGCAGATATTTATAAAAAGACCAATTCGGAATACCATATTCTTCCCTAAGCTCCTGGAATGATTTTAACATCCGATTGGGAAATGGGCCTAATGCCGCAATTTTCCCATTCTTTAAATCCCCCCCAATGTCTGTTTTATGTTATTCCAAAGGGGAGAGTATTCTGTAAAATCCATAATATCACATTAGGTTCTTAGCTGTTTCCCATACTTTAACCATCAATACCAGTGTTGGACTCCTAAAAGAAAAATAATCTGCCTCCATTGCCGACACTACTGTGTTATGAGATGAAGATCTTACTTTTCTGAATAAAATTAACTAAAAGAAGGATTATATTATTATTGATATATTGTTTGGGGTCTCTTGTAATGAATATTTCTAAGTATTTTATTTTATCTACTACTTCTAATTGGGGGATGGTAAAGGGTTACTGAGAGGGTCTACAGGAAAAAGCGCTGATTTGCCCCAGTTTATGGTTAGTCCAGAAAAAATACCAAATTCTTAAATTATATTCAGTTCTGTTACCAGGGAGGACTGAGTGTCCCCCAGAAATAGCAATACATCATCTGCGTATAATGCAATCCTTTCTTCTCCCATGACCCCTCAAAAACCCTGCATAAGGGCCCTTTCACATGGGGCGGATCGTAATGATCCGCCTCCATGTGTCCGCTTTAGCTCAGCGGGGATCCTCCGTAAAATCCCCGCTGAGCCGTCGGCTGACAGGGCGGTCCCCGCATACTGTGCAGGGACCGCCCTGTCTTTCCTCCGCTCTTCCCTATGGGGGGATCGGATGAACACAGACCGTATGTCCGTATTCATCCGATCCGCCAGACGGAAGAAAAATAGGGTTTTCTTCCATCCGAAAAATCGGATCATTGCGGATGCGGACAATTACGAGTGTCGGCGGATTGTCATCCGCCCACACCTGTAATCACATAGGGACCAATGTATGTCTCGTTTTCATCCGCAAACGGATGGATGAAAATGCGGACATACGGTCCGTATGTGTGAAAGGGCCCTAACTGGGGATGATCTGATAACCGTCGCCAAAGGCTTTATCACCAAAGTGAAGAGCAGGGGGGATAAAGGGCACCCCTGTCTCGTTTTCCCTCATTAGTTAGAACTTCTCTGAGTGTTAATTATTTACTCTAACTTTCGCATGCGGCACCTCATAGAGTGTTTTTATCCAGTTAATAAAAGAAGGGCTGAACTGGAACTCTGCAAGAACCCGATAGTGCCATTGAAAAAATACTTAACAGCATCAAGTGACAGAATGGCCCATTATCTGTTGGGGTTTTTAGGTTTAGATATACCCACCTGAAGTTCATGCTTGTAAACGTATCTGGTATAAACCCAGATTGGTCTGGATGTATACGTTTCTGGATGATTTTATTTAATCTGGCTGCCAACACTTTCGCCAAATTTTTAACATCCGTGCACAGTAGGGATATATGCCTATATGAGGATGACTCAAGTGGATCCTTCCCCTCTTTGGGATGAAAGACTATAGTAGCTTCCATCATAGAGGAGGGTAATATTTTTTACACAGCTGCCCAGTTTAATACATTTAATAGTTCCGGAAGCAGAACCCCCCCCCCCCATATTGTTTATAGATTTACACTGGCAGGCCGTCCGGCCCAGGTGATTTTTGGCTTGCCTTGGCCGCTACTGCCTGGGTTAGAGGGGCACCTGAAAGGTTCGAGACCTCCAATGCCTCAAAAAAGGCCCCCATCTCATCTCATCTTCAATATTTTCCTGTTGTGACCTATACAATTCTTCATAATAGCTTTTAAATCAGGGGTAGGCAACCTTGGCCCTCCATCTGTGGTGAAACTACAAATCCTATCATGCTTCTGCCTTTAGGAGTCATGCCTGTGATTGTTAGGGTCTTGCAATGTGTCATGGGACTTGTAGTTTCAAAACAGCTGGAGGGCCGAGGTTGCCTACCCCTGCTTTAAATGCATCTGTAATCTCTGGTGTATATGAAGAAATACTGCCCTTTGATGTCCTAATTGCAGGGATAGTAGTGGAGGAGTTTGTTTTAATTAAAAGAGCCAACATACGCCCCACACTTCCCCCTCCCCAAATAAGCTCTGTTTTTATTTAGTCTCTGCTTATTTTAGCACAGTTGTTTTATATATATTTTTTGTTTAGTTGACCAGGCCCTAAGCTTATCAGGTGTCGGGTCCTCCACATATTGTTTTTCTGCCTTGACCTCTTCCTCCCTGATAGCCTCTTCCTTTTCTTTGGTCCGTCTCTTCATCTTCGATACCTACTGTTCATTGGCTGTTCTCCCGTTCGACAAACAGCAAACAATTTGCGGTGTCCGTGGCAAATTTGAAAAGCCGCAGAACAATCTTTAAAAATGTATAGGAGACATTTTAAGACCCCTTTCACACTTTTGCAGGCACACTGGAGCACTGCACTGGCAGGGCATCAAAAAAAGTCCTGCAGGCAGCTTCTTTGCAGCACTTTAGGAGCGGTTTATATACCCCTCATAAAGCACCCCTGCCCATTGAAATCAATGCGCCAAAGTGCCTGCAAAGCGGGTGCTTTTAACCCTTTATTCGCCTGCTAGCAGTGGTTAAAAGCACTCTGCTAGTACCCAAAACGCGCCACAAAAACTACGGTAAAGCGTCTGGTCATTGTCAGTGTGAAAATACTCTAAGTGTTTTAGACTGCACTAAAAAGTAATTTAAATAAACCATTTGCCTTATAAACGAGGGCTAGCAGGTTGGGACTTTGAATTAGCCATGCAGTCAATAAAAATGATTGATAATGGGCATTTAATGCATACCAAAAAGGAATCATACAAAAACGTGATTAATGTCACAGTATAAATCTGTAGCCATACATATGGATAAGGAATAAAATTAAAATGAATCAGTTTCCAAATGGTATTGACAGTTCACCTATTCAAGATTGTAATATAGGGGCCCCAGTCAATCAATGATTGGAGAGATGGAATTACCTGCTGCCAAAGCCTGGGAAATGGTGGTAAGGATGGTAGTATGGAGATGCTTGTCGGGCAGACCTACAGCCCCAGGTGACACCCACACTGGTGCACACGGCAAAAAAAAACAAACGTCGCCCTGATCCTGTGGGAATGGAGGAAATGCACCAACTGCCGAGCGGTCACGCTATATGTAAACCCCCCTCACACATCACAGGTGGAGGATGAAGCCGTCGTGGCAACGCTAGTAGGAGCGACACACACGCCAACCGCAACAAGCGCAACGCCGATGCGCAGTGCGGCGGCATCCCCCCGCCCTAAAGGGGAGGGGAAAACTCTGCAGAGCGCATCACAGCTCCCAGAAAAGTGTGAGTGATTGCTCACAGATCCAGACAGTGAAGCACTAAGGTGTCTAAACACTTACATAAAACAAGCAGTAATATTGTCAGAACCTGGGCTTGAACCTGGGACCTCTTCTGTCTCTGGCATTGTCTCTTCCACTGAGCTATCTGGGATGCTGGACAGTTCCCTGCCTGATCTTCTGGATAAACCTATATGATCCATTAGACTACTCTTCTTGGTGTCTTGATTTCAGCTGAACCTTGAACCCTTGGTTCCTCCAATGAACTTCCTATAAAAGCCTTGTTTCAGCACTTCCTCGTTGCCAGGTTATTGTGTCTTCCCTGCCAGTGCCTTGCTGTTGTCTTTTCTGCTGCCATTTGTACCTGCAACCACCTGTGTTTGACCCTCGGCCTGGTCCTGGACTACTCAACTGCCTGACCCCAATCTGCAACCACTCGTGTTTGATCCTCGGCCTGTTCTTTGACTACTCTTCTGCCTGATCCCAACCTGCAGCCACCCGTGATTGATCCCTTGGCTTGTTTACTGACCACGCTGCTGTTTCATCCTTGTCTGCTTATCCGCTACTGTACCCCAGCTTGCTCACACCCTGGTGGGGAAAACCTGAGGACCGTGACCTGATACTAGCTTGCAGCTAAATCCAACTTTACCATCAGGACCTCTGGTGAACACCAGCTAGTACTTAGACTCTGCACCTCAGAGGAGCCTGTGTCATCTGCCAGAAGTGTCTGCCTGTATTCCTGTCCTGCAACTGCTATAGCTACTGGTCTTCAAGACCGACGCCTGATCATGACAAATATAAATATATACTAGGGCCAGCTACAATACATTGTAGCGAACATCTGATGAGGAATAGAATGTAAATATGTGACTGCATGGCTCCATCCCTGTTGTGTGAAAATGAGAAGCATTAATGGGACTTTAAATGAGGCAGGAACTTAATCATGCCTCCATCCCTATAGGGTAATAACTAAAGCTAGCAGGGTGGGACTTTGAATGAGCCACGCAGTCAATAAAAATGATTGATAATGGCCATTTAATGCATATCAAATAGAAATAATACAAAAACTTGATTAATGTCACAGTATAAATCTGTATCCATACATAAAGAGCATGAATAATACATATCCATAGGGAAGGGTCATGGGTGTACACCTCTTGGCTTCCCGTAATTTGGAGTAGATACCGAGATACATAAACAGTTCATATATTCATCGGTACAAAGTAAATAATTGTAAAAAGTTAAAAAAACATAATCGATTTAAACATGGCAAATTCAGAAGTTTGACGCGTTTAATGAAGTTAATATCCATTCTTCAGGAGTAGAGTTGAGAGGACACCTGGATGTTCGGGTTCAGCGGGTTCGGCCGAACTTAGGAAAAAAGTCTGGGTTCAGGACCCGAACTTGACCCCCGAACCCGAACCCCGTTGAAGTCAATGGGGACCTGGACTTTTGACTACTAAAATGTCTCTAAAAAACTAAGGGAAAGGGCTAGAGGGCTGCAAATGGCAGCAAAATGTTGGTAAGAGCATGGCAAGTACTCTGGAAATAAATGTGGATAGGGAAATAACTTAAAATAACATACAAAAATAAAAATAAAACAATAATCTTGACCTAGGACGACGAGGTGCATATGAAGTAGGAGGTTGAGGTGGCGGTGGATGTGGCGGTGTAGGTGGAAGTGGCGGTGGAGTAGGACAAGGTAGCCAAAACAGCTTTTTGTTTTTAATTTATTTATTTTTTAAATTAGGGTACACCCAAAAGAGTGAAAAAGATCTAGGGTTGCCACCTCATTCCTTTAAACCCAAACACATTAGTAATTACACAGGTTCTGGGGCTAATTTAATGTCAATAAGGCACCAAGTGGGTTTAATAGCACCTTAATCGGCCAGAGAACCTGTGTAATTAATATGTTTTCGCTTTTAAAGGGATGAGGTGGCAACCCTAGAAAGATCAGAAATACAATAATGGCTGGGTAAGGCCGGTATACATGTCTATTTTGCACAGGGTACGGACAAGTCCGGTGGGATCCATGCCTGGTTAATTTTAATGAACGTGAGCTTGTCCACATTGGCTCTGGACAGGCGGCTGCGTTTGTCTGTGATAACGCCCCCTGCCGTACTAAATACACGTTCAGATAATACACTGGCTGCAGGGCAGGCCAGCACTAGTGTTGAGCGGAATACGCCATATTCGATTTTGCGATATTTCACGAATATATAGAAGAATATTCGTGAAATATTCGTTAATATCGAATATTCGTGATATTTTATCCAAAAAAAAATTTTTTTGCGAAATTTCGCTAATGTGAATGCGAAATTTCGCTAATGCGAATGCGAAATTGATTGCGAAATTCCCGTCTGCGCATGCGCGCGAACAACACGCAAAAACGGAGATCATTTCCTATAGGAAGCACAATGCTAAGCTCTAAGATCGCAATACACAGGAAAAACGCACAGAAACACTCCACTCTCTCTAGCCACCTTGTGAATCTGCACTGAAATACTACTGGGAGTGATCTTATATAATGGTCGTGCAGGCAGGTTCCTATTGGTTGCTATGGAGGTTGCTAACCTCTGACAACTGTGGTAGAAGAACTCTGATTGGCTCTGATGCAAAAGAAGGGCAGAGAAAGTGTTCGCGAATATTCGTAATACGAATATTCGCATTGCGAATATTCAGCAACATAAAAGGATCGCCTCAGCTACTCGGCCCAGGGTCTCTAATCATACCAGCAATGCTTTTAGACGTCGATGGAGATCACTAGCATGTGATCTGTTTTAAAAATAAATTTGAAAAAATATGAATATTCGCAATAGCGAATATTCGCCGCGATATTCGAGTTATTCGCGAATACTCGAATATGCAATTCAGTACGTGTAGGCGTGTGCACACATACTGCTCCACCATGTTGCTGAAATGCTGCCTCCTGCTAAAACGTTCCATATCAGCTGGTGGTGCTGTTTGTTGTGGCGTGCTGACAAAGCTTTTCCACATTTTGGCCATGCTAACCCTACCTTCTGAGGTGCTGGCGGTGAACCGGCTGCGTTGGCGACCTCTTCCTCCTCCTCTGCCTTCACCTTGTGCTTCCACTGTGCCCCCGCTGTCAGGTGGGAATTCCACCAGCAGAGCGTCTACCAGCAGAGCGTCTAACAGCGTGCGTTTGTACTCGCGCATCTTGCGATCACACTCCAGTGAGGGAATTAAGGACGGTACATTGTCCTTGTAACGGGGATCCAGCAGCGTAGCCACCCAGTAATCAGCACCTGTTAAAATGTGCGAAACACAGCGGTCGTTGCGTAGACTTTGCAGCATGTAATTGCTCATGTGTGCCAGGCTGCCAAGAGGCAAGGAAAAGCTGTCCTCTGTGGGAGGTGTATCATCTGTGTCCTCTGTATCCCCCCAGCCACGCACCTGTGATGGCCATGAGCTGGTCTGGGTGCCACCCTGCTGTGAACATGGTTCCTCCTCCATCTCCTCCTTCTCATCCTCCACCTCGTCATCCTCCAGAACTGTGCCCTTGCTGGACAATTGTGCACCTGGCCTTTGTTGGTGCAGGAACCCACCCTCGGAGCCACTTGTGAACGACTGCCCTGAAAGCCTTGGAAATGATCCCGATACCTCCTCCTCCTCCTGTGCCACATCCTCTTTCATCATCATCGCCGAAGTGTTTTTTCAAGGAGGCATAGAACTTGGATAGTCACGTTGAGAACAGCGTCTTCGGCACTGCCCATGTTGGTGGAGTACTCGAAACAGCGCAACAAGGCACACAGGTCTCGCATGGAGGCCCAGTTATTGGTGGTGAAGTGGTTCTGTTCCGCAGAGCGACTCATGCGTGCGTGCTGCAGCTGAAACTCCACTATCGCCTGCTGCTGCTCGCACAGTCTGGCCAGCATGTGCAAGGTGGAGTTCCACCTTGTGGGCACGTCACATATGAGGCGGTGAGCGGGAAGGCCGAAGTTCCGCTGCAGCACTGCCAGGCGAGCAGCAGCAGGGTGAGAACGCCGAAAGTGCGCACAGACGGCCTGCACTTTCTGCAGCAGCTGTGGCATATCGGGGTAACTTTTAAGGAACCTCTGCACCACCAAATTCAGCACATCTGCCAGGCAAGGGATGTGCGTCAAACCGGCTAGGCCCAGAGCTGCTACGAGATTTCGCCCGTTATCGGACACCACCAGACCTGGCTTGAGGCTCACTGATGCCAACCACTCATCAGTCTCTTGTTCCATGTCCCTCAACAACTCCTGCGCAGTGTGGGGTTTTTCCCCAAACAGGAACATTTTAAAACTGCCTGCTGGCGTTTACCCATGGCTGTGCTAAAGTTGGTAGTGAATGTGTTACGCTGACCGGATGAGGAGGCGGTAGAGGATGAGGAAGCGGAGTAGAAGGAGTTAGTAACAAGAGGCAAACTGAAGCGCCCTGCAATCCTCGGTGGTGGAAGGACATGCGCCAAACTGCTATCCGCCTCAGGCCTAGCCGCCACTGCATTTACCCAGTGCGCTGTTAGGGAGATATACCATCCCTGACTGTGCTTACTGGTCCACGTATCCGTAGTTAGGTGGACTGGCACAGATGGCGTTGCGCAGTGCACACCTGATTTTGTCCCCCACTTGGTTGTGCAGGGAAGGGATGTAGAGGAAAAGTAGTGGCGGCTGGGCACGACGTACTGTGGGACAGCCAATGCCATCAGGCTTTTAAAACTCTGCGTCTCCACCAGACGGAATGACAGCATTTCAAAGGCCAGGGATTTTGAAATGCTGGGATTCAGGGCCAGGGATCGCGGGTGGGTAAGGGGGTACTTCCACTTCCGCTCCAGTGTTTGGGAGATAGAGAGCTGAACGCTTCCATGGGACATTGTGGGGATGTTTGGTGACCCAGGTGGTAGTGTTGTTTGCCGGTCCTCTAATTGTGGGGTGGCAGGTAGCACTGTCACTACAGAGGTGGATGAAGAGACCGAGAGGCCCAAAACTGAAGCAGAAGAGGAAGCAGGAGGAGCAAGAGACCTTTCTTGGTTTTTGAGGTGTGTCCTCCACTGCAGCTCGTGCCTTGCACTTAGATGCCTGGTCATACAGGTTGTGCTCAGGTTGAGAACGTTTATGCCTCGCTTCAGCCTCTGATTGCACAGCGTGCAAACCACTTTTGTCTTGTCATCAGCACATTGTTTGAAGTACTGTCTAGGGCAGGCCTGGGCAAACTACGGCCCGCGGGCCATATACGGCCCGACGGACCTTTTAATACGGCCCCCACCTGCGATCTCGTCGTGCCGCGGCTTTGCGGCCAATGCTTCGAGGGGGCTGGAGCTTCCAGCCGCCTCTCGTTCCAGGGGATTGGAGAATTCCTCTGAGAGGGCTGTGCCATCTACGTCACTGCCACGGGGAGACACAGGAAAGGAGCTGGCCAGAGGCTGCATCACACAGGATAAGGAAAAATAATCAAATATCACCACTGTGCCCTGCAATCAAAAGCAATCACTTTGCCATCAATTGTCACCACTGTGCCATGACAAATGCAGCCACTGTGCCATGTCATCAAACGCAGCCACTGTGCCATCAATTGTCACCACTGTGCCATGCCATCAAAAGCAATCACTGTGCCATCAATTGTCACCACTGTGCCATGCCATCAATTGTCACCACTGTGCCATGCCAAATGCAGCCACTGTGCCATGCCATCAAACGCAGCCACTGTGCCATCAATTGTCACCACTGTGCCATGCCATCAAAAGCAATCACTGTGCCATCAACTGTCACCACTGTGCCATGCCGAATGCAGCCACTGTGCCATGCCATCAAACGCAGTCACTGTGCCATCAATTGTCACCACTGTGCCATGCCATCAAAAGCAATCACTGTGCCATCAATTGTGACCACTGCGCCATGCCAAATGCAGCCACTGTGCCATGCCATCAAAAGCAATCACTGTGCCATCAATTGTCACCACTGTGCCATGCCATCAAAAGCCATCTCTGTGTCATCAATTGTCACCACTGTGCCATGCCATCAAACGCCATCACTGTGCCATCAATTGTCACCACTGTGCCATGCCATGCCAAATGCAGCCACTGTGCCATGCCATCAAACGCAGCCACTGTGCCATCAATTGTCACCACTGTGCCATGCCATCAAAAGCAAACACTGTGCCATCAATTGTCACCACTGTGCCATGCCATCAAAAGCAATCTATGTGCCATCAGTTGTCACCACTGTGCCATGCCAAATGCAGCCACTGAGCCATACCATCAAACACAGCCACTGTGCCATCAATTTTCACCACTGTGCCATGCCATCAAACGCAATCACTGTGCCATGCCAAATGCAGCCACTAAGCCACGCCAAACGCAGCCACTGAGCCATCAATTGTCACCACTGTGCCATGCCATCAAAAGCAATATATGTACCATCAGTTGTCACCACTGTGCAATGCAAAATGCAGCCACTGTGCCATGCCATCAAACGCAGCCACTGTGCCATGCCATCAAACGCAGCCACTGTGCCATCAGTTGTAGTTTTGTAAAATAACTCTTTTTATGCTTTTCTAACTTAAATTAATCTAAACATTTAATGTTACAAATTTAAGTTTAATTTATATTAATTCACACATACACACCGTCCATCTACTCTTAGTCCGGCCCCCGGGTCCAATATATGAAACCCATTGCGGCCCTCAAGTCAAAAAGTTTGCCCACCCCTGGTCTAGGGGAAGGAAGCTCCGCTTTGGCACCCTACTTGCTCCCTCTTCTGCTGTGCTGGTGGCTCTGTGCGACCACCGCCTCTTCCAGGTCACCTGCATGAGATTGATTCCAAGTGGGGTCAAGGATCTCATCGCCCACCACATCATCTTCCACCCAGTCTTCACCACTGCCCTCCTTGTCGGTCTGCACAACGAAAGCAGCAGCAGTTGGCAACTGTGTTTCTTCATCATCCGAGACATGCTGTGATGGTCCCCCCATGTACTCATCTTGAAACATAAGTGGTTGGGCATCGGTGCACTTAATCTCTTCTACTTCTGGGGCTGGGCTAGGTGGATGGCCCTGGGAAAACATTCTAACAGAGTCATCAGAAAGCAGAAAAGACTGCTGCATGATTTGGGGCTCAGACTGCTTGGCTGATTTGCAAGGGGGTGAGGTGAAAGACTGACGGACATCGGCTGCAGGTGCCAACTCCGATCTTTCAGCACAAGACTGGTTGGGAGACAATGTGAAGGAACTGGAGGCACTGTCAGCAACCCAATCTACTATCGCCTGTTCTGCTCCTGGCCTCAACATTCGTATAGCCGGATTAGGCCCCACCAAATTCCGCTGCAGGCTCTGTCGCCTACTCGCACCTAAAAAAGGTGTTTCACTTGTGCGTGTAGCTGGCACAGATCGACCACGTTCTCTTCCTGCAACAGGAGCTCCACCAGCAGCACCACGACAGCGGCCAGGTCCCTTATTTGACGTTCTCCTCATATTTCTCAAATGTAGGGTCTTGCATTAAATGGCTGTTTTTTTAATACAACAATAGAAGAACACTAGCTAAGGTGTTTATCTCACATCTACAGATATGCAGAAAACTCACCAAAAAAATATTTATTTGCCCAAAATAATTGTTTTTTTGGAATAGCACAATAGAAAACAGCATGTAAAGTGTGTATATCACATGTACAAATATGCAGGCAAGACTGCAAACACTGGAGGAAAAACTGCAAAATATTTTGTTTTGCCCTAAATGGCTGTTTTTTAATACAACAATAGAAGAACACTAGCTAAGGTGTTTATCTCACACCTACAGATATGCAAAAAACCCTGAGAAACACTGGAGGAAACACTGCAAAGTTTTTTTTTTTTTACCTAAATGGTTTTTGTTTTTGGAATAGCACAATAGAAGAACAGTATATAAAGGGTGTCTCTCACAGTATCATATGCAGTGCTGCTGCACTTTGATTTGTGAAGTAGGAGTGACTCCTATCTAATTCTCTCCCTATAAGCACAATCAGGAACCTTCCCCTAAATTATCTAATGCAGAGTATGTCACAGGAACATGTGCAGTACTGGTGCAATATGCAGAGTATCTGACAGGAACATATGCAGTGCTGCTGCAATTAGATTTGTGAAGTAGGACTGACTTCTAACTAATTCTCTCCCTATAAGCACAATGAGGAACCTTTGCCTAATGTAGCTAATGCTATGTAGATCGATCACTGAGTATTGTAATTCGATTTCTGAAGCAGGAAAATCTAAATCTGTCCCTGAGAGCAG
The DNA here is from genome assembly GCA_029574335.1 of Rana kukunoris. Lineage (NCBI taxonomy): Eukaryota > Metazoa > Chordata > Amphibia > Anura > Ranidae > Rana > Rana kukunoris. The sequence continues at coordinate 545,048,023 of CM056050.1, read as the reverse complement.
CTGCAGCCTTTCCCTACCCTAGCTAAAGCAGAGTGGCAAGCTGTGCTGTGTGCCTCTAGCTTATATAGAGGCTGGGTCACATGCTCGGTCACATGCTGCACTGGCCAATCACAGCCATGCCATTAGTAGACATGGTTGTGATGGCTTCTAGGTCACACAAGTAAAATAAATGCTGATTGGCTGCCCTGTCGAACACAGAACCCGAACCCAAACTTTCAGAAAATTGTTCGGGTCCAGGTCAAAAAAGGGAAAATAGGAGATATAAGGAATACCTAGAGAGCTGTCCCAATGAAACAGACCAAGAAGGGAAGGGGAAAAAACATACACTATATCCCCTAAAAATAATATACTCACAAATCTCTGAGTATAGAGGGTGCAAGGCAACAGGCTGGAGACCCCCTTTTTAGGAAAGGGGGCATCTTTTCCGTGAGCTGTGGTTGTGAGAACCACATGCACTGCCCATGCAAGGCGACGCCAAAGGGACACATAACCCCCATAATTATGACTTACAGGAGTTGACTGCTTGCAGAACTACTTTCAGCAATGGTTCTCCTTCTGTTGAGGCTCCAGATTTAGGGGATAGATCAGGCTTGGGGCTTACACCCTCTGTTGTCTTGTTGTTTATATGCTCTGTCCCTGATGCTTTTGCTCTTTGTCCTTGACTCCTCTCAGATGAAACCCCAGGCTGACTTTTGGCTTGCAGCTGCTGGTCCCACTTTGCTGGAAATTGAACTGGGGTATGGGAAAATTGATCCAACTTAGCCGCCACCACCTGGTTCCCTGTCTGTGCACTGGCACCTTCATGCTGAGCCAGCTCTTCTCCCTTTTTCCATATCATGCACACAGCCTGTCTGTTCCATGGCTTTCTGCACATCCCTGGCTCCACACAGTCTCACATGTTCTGTCACCACCCCTTCTCTCCATCACTTTCTCCACTTTGAGGTGTCTCCGCTGTTAGAGCTGGACTGACGCTCTCCCCACTGCACCTCCTTTCCTTTCCGTCTCGGTCACTATGTCTGTGCCAGGAGCTGTTGAGCCAGGCTGACTCAATCCCTATCCATTACCTATCTCCTTGTCTCAGCCTCTTGCACATGGATAACAGGATACTATGGAGCGAGAGCTCTCACACTTCCACTCACACTGACATCGGGTCACGCCCCCTTTCCTAAGCTCTAAGTGTTGTTTCTTTCTGCTGCTCCATTATCAGCCACTTCTGACAAGTTCTCCAACACATGAGATAACAGCAGCTGAAAATTTGTGTCAGGAGGGAGTTTGGAGGTAAATTAGCAGAAGGCTTGTCTATTCAGAATACAGCTCTGCATGTTCCTTCCTCCTTCTGCCTAAGTGGAGGGGGGTGTCCCTTTCATTCAATCAGCTTACATACAGTGTGAGCCTAGACTCCGCACCCACTGCTAAAAGATAAAACAAGATTATTAACACAATCTGCACGTTCCTAAGAATGTAGAAAGGCTAAAACAGCAGACATACAAGTAAAATGTATGTAGAAGACTTTGTTTAATCTATGTGTATCACCTAAAGCTGTTCACTCTACTGGGTACAGGAGAGGGTTTACAACCAAAATAATAAAAAAATTAGAACATTTCACTAGCACACAACTTTATTCTTTAAAGCTATTCACCATACTTACAACATGCTCCACAGGCACCGATATTCCGTTTACAAGTAAAACACACTATGCTATTAGAAAACTCATCTCCCAGTAACAGATGGTGCCGCAGAGAGCTTTCTAATGATCTGATTGGTTGCAAGTTTCCCTGTCCCTGCAAACTTTAAAACTTGTTTTTCACAGATATACAGTAGACAAAAGGGCACAGTTGGGTCCCTACCTCCTTTTAAATCCTACTAAAACGTAAATGAAATAGAAATTTCCTAAAACAGAGTAATTTGCAAATAAAGCATATATGCATAGCCAGAGCTCTAATAATAAGAAGCTCATTCTCCTGTTGTGTCAGTATTCCTAACTACATTCATTTTTCGCTACAGGGAATCTCAGTGTGTGAGTGGAGCTTCCATGTTATTTTTTGATATATCTCCACTTTCATTTTCTTGGCTTATAATAAATTGTCCTTCAGCTGTAACCTCCCCAATTTTAATGCTGTTAAATTCAGATTTTATTTGAATGTGATAAAGCCAATCCTTTTAGCTATCAGCCATAATTCCTGCAAGATAGATCAATTGAAATAGTAAAAATATAATTTAACCCCTGTAGGGCTACAACAGTATACCTGGTCTGATGAAGCCTTCAGCGAGGAGATATTAAATGGGAAATATTCTAGGACTCTTCATATGCATGAGGCTAGATTTGCGTACAGAGAATGATCAGATTTTACACAGAGCAATCACATTTTCATATGGATGAGTTATTCTATAATCTAGATCCCTGAAGAAACTATAAGAATGGAGTTTGTAAAGCTTTATATCAACACACATTGACTGAATATTTATGAGATTCAATTTATACATTATATCAGCGTATGCAGCATTGAAATGCAATGCAGGCAAATACAGGTTGGAGTATCTTTTAAGATAAATGTATTTCTCATACATGGGCACAGTATGCAAAGTTAAATTCCTACAGTCATGCTGAATGATCACAAGGCAGTATGGAGCGAACATTAGAGCGGTATTTAATAAAAGTATAGGCTTATTAAAAGGTAAATTCTAGGCTAATCAAAATTAAGCTCATAAATACAAATGTGGTATATGATGGAAGCACTCAAGCGGAGTGTGGGAAGCGATTCTGTTACAATGGTGGCAGCACATCATACCCCTACCTATTCACCAAAAAAAGTCTCAAAAAGTAAAAACCACAAAGACAGTTTTTAACAAATCCTTTATTAAACAACTACATTTCCCAGTATGCATTGAGGCACGCCCAGTAATTCACACCTCCTTGAAGTCTCTAACACGTAGAGAACGTCCTGCCGCATAGATGTAGTTCCCAGAAGGGGGCGAGCATGTCACTGACCACCACAGTAAAGCCTCCCTTCACGGTGGTGAGTAACAATCAGACAAACAGAAAGTGAACAGGACAAAGAAGAAATAGAGCAATTTTTGAGCGAAAACAGACAATGAGGAAGTGAAAAGAGGAATGTCTGCAGGTAAAGGATGCTTATTATGAAAAAAAAAAATGTTTTCCTTTACAACCCATTTAAACTATATTATTGCACAGTATTGTTTACACCTAAAAAACTTTTAACTACTTTAGCAACCGCAACAGGTGTTGCAGTACTCAGCAGACAGGTCAGTGTCGAGTAATATTTTCTTAATACTGTAAGCCAAATGTGTTTGCAATGGTGATGGTGCTTATCACCGTAAGAACTGTTGGGTTGCTGTATGTTAAATTTACTTCACAGAATTAAAGTGGTTGTAAGAAGAGAGGCTTGAGAGGTAATCTGTGTGGAACACATGCCATTTTTCATCATAGCGGATACAGCTCATAATAGAGCAGGTGGATTAGACACCCCGATCTAGAGCTGCATTTGACTTGATGCCCATTTACCACTGCCAGCATGTGAGTCCAATACATCATTGTTTTAATTGTGTTGATCATTAAATGGTATTACACAGTCATCTGCCTCTTTGTCGCATTGGTGGAGCTGTTCTTATATATCCTACACTGCTAAAGGAGACAAGGAGTTTGAGTGGAGAAAGTCTGATATATTAATTGATGGTAACATTATGGGCCAGATTCAGGTAGATGGGCGCTTCTTTACTTTGGAGTAACGTTTCTCATTTACGTTACTCCGCCGACACTTTCGGCGCAAGTACTGTTATTCACATAGCAGTTGCGCGTAAACTTGCGCCAGAGTAACGATAATGCGCTGGCGTAACCCGAAGCAAGTGGAAGTGGGTGTGATCATATGTAAATGATGGGGGGAGCCCAGCGCAGAGGCTTACGTTCAGCGCATCATCCACGGAGCATGCGCAGTAAGTGAGGATTCACTCGGCCCCCTGTGCGCATGCTCACAACTTCCGTCGGCACCACTTCACGGGAAACACCAGCGCAATGTGTTCCGTTGCGCGTAAAAAAAAGGGCCAGTGGAAGCGCCATTCCGGCGCAAAAGTATTTCCGTTTCCCCCCACCCCAGGGAATTTACTTTTGCTCTGTTATGGCTGCTCCCGCTACCCCCAAAGAGAGGAGGAACCTCAATTTTAATGCCCGGGAGGTCTCTGTGGTCATCTCTGGTATGAAGACTTACAATGATTTCCTGCATGGGAAGAAAAGTAGGAAGACCACCCGGAAGAGGAAGCAGGCCATCCTGGACACTATTGCTGGCAGGGTGAATGTCTTGGGGTACTCCACCCGGACTGCTGGGGATATACAAAAAAAAAATCAATGACCTGCGGCGCAAGGTCCGTGGCAAGGTGGCCACCATTCGGAGCCATGAGCGGGGCACAGGTGGTGGACCCCCATGTCCGGTCAGCCTGACCACAGAGGAGGAGGTGGTCGCCCGCTGCCTGGAGAGGGAGCAATTGGAGGGGGTACCAGGCTATGATTCTGTGGAGGAAGGCTCCAGGACAGGTAAGTGTTTTTTATCCCCTATTTGGTGTGTTGCATGTGAGGGGGGGGGGTACATGTGCCAAATGTGTGGGACCACCAACATGTGTCTGCTTTGTGTCATCCACAGATGACGGAGCTGGGCCATCATCTGTCGGCGGCCAGTCCACCCCATCCCCCCAACGGCACCCAGTGCCTGTGCCCCTGGGTGGTGAAGACACCGAGGTGGAGGAGGAGAGTGCCCACACCTCACCTGCAAAGGTCGTTGTGGAGGAGCCTGTTGGGGCAGAGCAGGACTTTATTTTATTGTTGGAGGAGTCCTCCTCTTCTGCAGGACCCTCTCAGATCCCCTCCCCCATTATAGGAAGCCCCTCAAGGGCGACTCCATCCCCCCGGGGACAAACATCTACTGGCCCCAGGAAGGCCACCCATAAGACCAGGGGAGTGTCTGATCTGGTCCAGGACCAGGTGGTGAGGGATCACGCCCGGCAGACCCAACAAATGGGGGACATAGTTGGGCACCTGGACAGAGTGGCTGACAGCCTGTGCTCCGTGGCCCAGATTTCTTCAGCAGTGCAGGATGTGAGCTGCAACTGCGCTGCAGTGGTGACCAGTCTGGGGGAGGTGCAGGGTGACATAAGGGACCTCACTGCAGCCGTCCAGGCAAACACTGCTGCCATCGGGGACCAGGGGAGGCTGAGTCGGCAGGCCCAGCATTATCAGGTCACCCGGCAGCTCAGGTTGCAGGCACAGCAGCTCAGGGTGCAGGCCCAGACCAGTGCGTACCTCGGCCGAATTGCCGTGGCCTTGGAGGGCAGGCAGGCCACACCTGCCAGGAGTGGCCCACCCGGGGATCAGCCACCTCCAGATGCCCCCCCCACCCCCACCCACTCCATCCAGGCAGCTGAGGAGCCAGAGAGGGGCCGCCAGAAGAAGCCCCCGGCATCCCAGATAATTTTTTTATTTTTTTTTGATTGATGCTCAGGACATGAGTTTTGTATTTTTTTTTTTCTGAATGCTCAGGTTATGAGATTTTTATTTTAATCTTAATGCTCAGATTATGAGTTATTTTATTTGTGATTATGCTCTGTATATGAGATATTTTTTTTTGATACTGCACACGTTGCAGTGTGAATGGTGTGTGAATGTGAGGGGGTGGCACTCCTGCCAGTAAGGGGTGTCACCCTCGGCCGTGGTGGTGAAGTTAACCCCACGGCTGTATGAATGACGTGTGAAAGGTGTATGAATGGACAGTGACATCATTGGGGCCTTGACGCTGGCGTTGCTGCTCCCAAGTCCTACATGCTGGACTTAGGCTAATCCAATGTGATGTGGATGTGGTGTGTGTGATCTAGGGACCTCAGTGGTGTGCATGCATGTATTGTCAGTGTGATCAATGTATTTGTTTATTGTCCAAAGATGCCTACGGCGAGGACCCTCCTGACTGCTCTTCCATCAGCTGAATGGGTCTCCTCTGGCAGGGGGGGGGGCTGTCTGGTTGGGGGGTCAGGTCATCACACATGTCAATCTGCAGGCCTTTTCTCATGGCAAAGTTGTGCAGAATGCAACATGCACCGATGATCTGACACACGAAGGTAGGGGAATACAATAGGGTCCCCCTGGACTTATCCAGGCAGCGGAAACTGGACTTCAGGAGCCCAAATGTTTGCTCCACCACTGCACGGGTTTTGATGTGTGCTTCATTGAATTTTCTCTCTCTTCTGGTTTGGGGGTTCCGGAAAGGAGTCATGAGATGGGCTCCCAATGCATATGCAGAGTGACCTGGAAGGGAAAAGACAGGAGGATGTTAGTCATGCATGTGCCCCTTGTGATGTGCATCATGGGAGGGGATAGTCATGCCTGCCATCCATGTCACTCACCAACCAGCCAGCTGTCCCCATACATGTTCTGCTCGAATTCTGCTGGGATGGGACTCTGACGGTATATGAGGCTGTCATGGCTGGACCCGGGGTGTTTGGCACGGACGTGCCATATGAGGCATTGGGCATCAGCTATCACCTGTACGTTGATGGAATGCCAATGCTTCCGATTGCGGTATATGTGCTCTGTGGCACTGGGGGGCTGGAGTGCCACATGTGTGCAATCAATGGCCCCCACAGTGCGTGGGAATCTGGCAATGCTGTAGAAATCTGTCATTGCCTTCAGCCGCAGCTCCTCAGTGGTGGGTCTGATGAACTGGTTGGACATGCGTCTGAGGATTGCAGGGACAACCTGGTGCACACATCTGCTTATGGTGGACTGTGACATCCCAGCCACCACTCCACTTGTACGCTGGAACGATCCTTTTGCAAGGAAATGAAGTGTTGCCAGGACCTTTACCAGTGGCTGCACTGCTCGTGAGCGGTGTGTCTTGCTGGTGATGTCCTCCTGCAGGGTTGTGGTTAGTTCAAGTATTGCATCAGGGCTGAATCTGAAGAGGCGATACACCTCCTCATCCCCCATGCCAAAGAGGCTCATGCGCGTGCGGTATATCCTCTCACGTGCCCGCCTCCTCAGTACCGGGGGACCCAGTACTAGTGCTAGGACCGCGACTGCCCCTGGCATGTTGGCACACAGAGGTGTTGTCCTTGCAAGTGTGGTTGTTCAGCTTGCTAGTTTCGTTGGTAACGCTGCTGCTGTAGCTGCTCTCCTGCTGACCTGTGGCCGTCTGGAGTAAAGATAAAGCAGCTATTTGTAGAAATAACTTTGCGCCGGACGGATGAGATACGCGCGGCGCATGTAGCCAGCGTATGGTGCTAATCCGTTCGCGAATCGGGAAATCTCCCTCATTTGCATATTTGCAGGGGAAATCAATAGGCGCGACTGATGCGCCAAGCGAAATTATGCACTGATGAGACTCTGGCGTCGGAAAGTTAAGCCGATCGGAAATGCCCCGTTTTCTGTCGCATCTAGTTTGGTGGGTACGGCCACATAGAAACGACGGCGCATAATCACAGTTACGCGGCGCATATCGAATTACTCCAGCGCAAGTCTTGCTGAATCTGGCCCTATATCTTGTTTATACCTATGCTTGATGGTTAATTTGTTGCTGACCACTTCTGATCCTACACTTCTAAAGGAGATAAGGAGCTTGATTGGAACAAGTCTGATATACCAATTGATGGGAGCATTTCATCTTATCTATATATATGCTTGATGGTCACGTTGTGGCTGAATTTTTAAACACACCAGTGTTATATAAGAATAAGATCGAACTTCTTTGGATTCATCACATATTGTTTCTATCAATTTATGATTAGTTGAAAGGATGGACTTTTTGGTACTATTAATTTTGCCTTTTTAGGTTGGACTACACAAAAAATGTTCCCTTTTGTTTTAATTTTACACCTTTCGATGATCACAGTTATTGGTTGCATCATTATTATATATCAGAGTCACATATTATGTGTTGAAATATTACTTTATCATTCACGTCATTACATTTTAGGCAGAGCTCTTTTTTTCACCTTCAATTTCAAAGCCATTGTTTCTAAATTTTGGGGACTCGTTGATGACTGGAATGGTACCACTGAATTGGCATAGAGCCAATGTGGTGCCCATATTTAAAAAGGGATAAACATCTTTACCAAGTTACTATAGACCTGTTAGTTTAACTTCTATAATCGAGAAGATACTGGATAGTTTATTAAAAGACCACATAGATGAGTTCTTGCTAGAAAAATATATTTTAAGCAACAGACAGCATGGATTCATGAAAGACAGAAGTTGTCAAACAAACCCAAATTATTTTTATGAAGTGGTAAGTAAAGTCTTGGACAGAGGCGTGGCTGTGGAAGTGGTATACTTGGATTTTGAAAAAGCGTTCGATACAGTTCCCCACACATGGTAATGTGTAAGGTAAAGTCTACAGACTTGGAAAGATCCATTTGTAAATGGATAGAAAACTGGCTAAAAGACCAAATTCCGAGAGTAGTGGTTAATGATTATTATCCCTAATGGTTTAAAGTTATCAGTGGTGTACTCCAAGGTTCAGTGTTGGTACACTTACTTTTTAAGATCTTTATACATGATATAGGATCTAGGATTAAAAGTACCATTTCAGTCTTTTCAGATGACACCAAGCTATGCAGTGGAATAACTGCCTTACAGGATGTCGCCAACTTACAAGCCAACCTCAATGCACTGCTTAATTGGGTAACCGTATGGAAAATTAAGTTTAATGTTGATGAATGTAAAGTTATGCACTTGGGGGTTAAGATTATTCATGCATCATACATACTAAAGGGAGTACAACTGGGGGAATCTATAGTGGAGAAGGATCTGTTTTTTTTTTGGAAGATCATAAGCTTAATAATGGCATGCAATGCCAAGTTGTGGTTGCCAAAGCGAGTCCTTTCTTGTATTAAGAGAGGTATGGACTCCAGAGAGAGAGATATCATTTTACCCCTGTTTAAATCATTATTAAGACCTTACTTGGAATATGCAGTTCAGTTTTGGGCTTCAGTTCTCAAAAAGGATTGGGGACCTGGAGAAAGTGCAGAGAAGGGCAACCAAACAGATAAGAAGCATGGAGGAGCTCAGCTATGAGGAAAGATTAGAGGAACTCAATTTATTCTCTTTTGAGAAGGGGAGATTAAGGGGGTATATGATCAACATGTATAAATACATAAGTGGTCCATATAGTGTTGAGTTATTCACTTTAAGGTTTAAGGTTATCACAAATGACAAGTGGGCACTCTTTACATCTAGAGGAAAAATAATTTAATCTCCAAGAAAAGTTTCTTCAAAGTAAGAGCTTTAAAAATGTGGAATAAACACCCTCCAGAGGTGGTTCTGGCCAGCTCAGTAGATTGCTTTAAAAATGGCCTGGATAATTTTCTTAATATACATAATATAACCGCTTTTTAGTTTTCAGCGCTGTTGCACTTACTAGTAATGGTGGCGATCTGTGATTTTTGGAACCATTTACATTTATACAGCGATCAGCGATATAAAAATGAATTGATTACTGTGTAAATGTGAGGCGGCGTACACACGACCGGTTTTATCGGCAGAATCCAGCAAGAAACTCGATGGGAGACGTATTCTGCCGAGAAAACCTGTCGTGTTTACACTTTTCGCCGAGAAACCCGTCGGGAAACTCGTCGAGCCAAAAAGAGAGCATGTTCTCTATTTCCTCGTTGGGCAATGGGAAAATTTGGCTCGACGGGTTTTTTAACTGCCGAACTGGGAACTCGACGGGGAAAACGATGTGTTTCGCCCGACGAGTTTCTCGGTCGTGTGTACGCCGCCTCACTGGGAAGGGGTTAACACTAGGGGGCGATCGAGGAGTTATTCTAACTCTAGGGGGCGGGGACTCAGAAGGGGAGGAGACCGATCAGTGTTCCTCTGTGTTCCTCTGTACTGGGAACATACCATCGGTCTCCTCACACCTGACAGGACATGGATTTGACTGTTTACACACACAGATGCATGATCCTGCTGTGTTCACGGGCAATTGCGGGTGCCCGGCGGACATCGTAGCCTCCGGGCATGCGCACCGCTTCCCGAGCAACACGAAGGGCACAGGCGCGCCCCTGGATGGCCGGGAAGCCCAGGACGTCATATGACGCCCGCCCAGGATGGGAGATCCCTCCGGCGGATGTCATATTACTATAGCTGGGTAATGAAGTGGTTAAAATTAAAGTTCATCCAAGGGAAATCCTCTTGGGGATCAGAACAGAATTGTTTCCACTACTGTAGCATAATAGATCATGCTAGCTCATTATGAAATACTTACCTTAGAACGAGGAGTTGGTAAATCACCTGGTCCATGCCGAGGTAGCTGACATGTTGCCTCGGCGTGTCTTCCGGGTATCTCGGCTCCAGCACTGTGAGTGGCTGGAGCCTCGATGTCGTAACCCCCATGCATTCGTGCAGGAGACTTCTTTCCGGCAAGGTCCGGCGTCTGCATTCAGTGGCTCATTGCAAGGGGAATATCTCCTAAAGCCTTATTATAAAGATACAAAAGAAAACAGTGCAGCGTTGCACTGTTTTCTTTTGTATCTTTGTCACTTTTGGATTTTTGTGATTATCCTGTTTAGTGTTCAACCAGCATTACTGGTGAAGTTAATGAATGAATGAATGAAAGAAAACTTATATAGCGCAGCACATGCAAAGTAAATCGCCTCTGGGCGCTTGTTGTTCCTGTCTCCTTTGAGATCAAAAGAGATGAGTCTTAATCTTTCTCCTGAAGACTAAGTAGTTCTCCTCCAGCCGAATGCTGGCTGGTAAGGCGTTCCATAGTCTGGGACCTTGGACAGCGAATCTCCTTTCTCCTTTGGACTTGTATCTGGCTTTCGGTATCTGAAGCCGATTTTGATTGGTGGATCGTAGAATACTATTGGGATTGTGAACTTTTAATTTTTCACATAGATAATGGGGAGCATTCCCATGGATACATCTATGCGTTAGACAGAGAGCTTTAAAGGTGATTCTGTCTTTAACTGGTAGCCAGTGCAGGGATCTCTGTGAAGGTGAGATTGATTCCCAGGGTTTTTTCCCAGTCACAAGTCTGGCGGCCGTATTTTGAACGACTTGAAGACGAGCGATTTGGTACTTGGGGAGTCCGAGGTAAAGGGCATTTGCATAGTCCAGTCTGGAGTTTACAATCGCTCCCACCACGACCGCTATGTCTTTCTTGGGAATAAAAGGAGTGAGTCTGGGTAGTAGGCGCAGCAGATGGTGAGATCCGCTGACTACTGACCCTATTTGTGCGTTCATTGTCATGTCGGAGTCAAAGATGACCCCAAGACTTTTGACTTTGGCGCTAGGGGTGATGATTTTGCCCAGAATGAGCGGGGGGATCCAGGTTGTTGCCGATTGATTCCTACGCTTGGCGTGAAACAGAAGAAGTTCTGTTTTCGCTCCGTTGAGTTTGAGATAACTCTTTGTCATCCAGTCCTCTATCAAAGAGAGACAGGTCTCTAGATTGAGGTTGTGATCCTTTTTATTGCAAATGCGGAAGTACAGTTGTGTGTCGTCTGCATATGAATGATAGAGCAGTTTTTGGCTGCTGATGATTTCGAAAAGAGGATGCACATAGATGTTGAATAACATTGGCGACAGGGGAGATCCTTGAGGGACCCCGCACGATAATGTGCGTTGTTCAGAAGTGAAGGGTCCTAGCTTCACTATTTGCGATCAGTTTTCCAAAAAAGAGGAGAACCAGGATAGATCGCTTTCTGCGACTTTGGCTATTTTGGCCAGCCGAGTCAATAACAGCTTGTGATCTACTGTATCAAAGGCTGTGCTTAGGTCCAGCAGAACCAGAAGAGAAGATTCTCCTTCGTCTGCGGCCTCGAGAACGTCGTCCCATATCTTAAGCAATGCTGTTTCCGTCCTGTGTCCGGGACGGAATCCTGATTGAAATGGGTCGAGTAAGTTGTGGGTATCTAGATGCTGTTGCAGCTGCTGTACCACTGCTTTCTCCATTACCTTGGAGAGAACATTTAGGCCTGTTATGGGGCGCCAGTTGAGTGGATCCTTAGGATCCAGGGTGGCTTTCTTCAAGATGGGCTGAATAAAGCCCTCCTTCAGCTGGGAGGGCATTATGCCCCCCCTGAAGGATTGGTTGATAAGCTGCGTGACAGGAGGTGCCAGGATGTCGGTGCATTCTTTCAGCAGTTTGGTGGGGATAATATCATCTGGCGCAGTGCTGTTACGCAGAGTGCCGATGATATTTTTTGTGGTCTGAATGGAGATGGGTTCCAGCGTGAACTCACCTAACTGTGGTGAATTACTGCCGGTGCTGTGTAAATAACTACGGGGGGGGATGGGAGGGAAATTGTTTTGCTGAATGCTTTGTCGGACTGCCTCAATTTTGTTAATGAAGCAGTCCGATAACTCATCGCAAAATTCTTGTGTATCCAAGTTGGGGGCTTCAAGACATCCTGGATTCATGGTCTGAGTGACCAGCTTGAAGAGTTTGCGGGGGCGGTTTAGGGCACCGTTGATAGCCTCAGAAAAATAGTTTTTCTTGGCTTCGAAGATTTGCTTGTAGTATTTTCTGGTTATTGCCTTGTAGATGGAGAGGTTCTCATCTGAAGAGCTTCTTTTCCAGGCTGCTTCTGCCCTTCTGCACTCTTGCTTCAGTAACGCCAGCTGGTTGTTAAACCAGCTGGAGTTATTTTTCCTGATCTGGGTCTTTCGTTTCGGCGCTATCAAGTCAGCTGACTGCAATAGTGCTATGTTTATGGCCTCCAGTGTTTCTTCCGCTGTTTGGTGCGGCTGAATTGTGTTTATTTTTTCCCCTAACGTGGCTTTGAAGAGTTCCGAGTGGAGCTTCTTCTGACATCTGGTCCAGTGTGTTGTCACTGGATTATATGTTTTTGTTAAGGGGGGGAATTCGGAAATAATGAATTTAATTGCATGGTGATCTGTCCATGGCAATGGTTCATTTTCCACAATTTTTATTTCCAGATCTTGTCTCAAAATAATATCGAGTGTGTGACCTGAAGCATGTGTGGGCCCACATACTAGTTGCTGAAGCCCTAATCATTCCAGGTGGTCGATGCAGGCGTCGGCAATGGGGTCTTGCAGGGAGTTGGCTTTTTCAGTTTATTTTAGCATTGAATGAATGAATGAATGAAAACTTATATAGCGCAGCACATGCAAACTTTATCGCCTCTGGGCATTTGTCATATTTACCAATAGTTTATATTTTTGCGCTGATTGCACCCCTGTTTCTTTTGTATAAAGCCTTATTATAAGCTTACCTGTAGGTAAAAGTTAACAAAATTACTATACAACTGCTTTAAACCGTATAAGACTCAATGCAAAAGAAGTGGACTGCTGGTTTTCAAATAAAATTTGAGACAAAAAAATAAATAACTCAGGGTTCTCATTAGACACAATTAACATTTAAAGATATTCTCTAATTAAGCCCTGTACACACAATTAGACCATTGTCCAAACAAATTCACATCGGAATTCCATCGGAGGAAAAGAGAACATGTTTTCTATGTAAACTCCGATGAAATTCATCGGAATATCCGATTGAAAAACTCAGATGGGCATACACACGGTCGAAATTTTCGATGGAAATTCCGATCATGTGTACAGGGCATAAGTCTTTTTGAATCAGGGTGCCTTGGCAAAATGCTTGAAAAGTGTACAGATTTGCCCCAAAATGTGTACAAGCCAATGGTTGCATCAAGCATGGCTTTTTGTTACACAAAGCCACATGTTCATTGTTCAACATTACAAATTTGGGCACTGTGCGGGTCAGCGCCGATGTCCTAACAACCGCTGATGTCATCATCAGTTGAGGATGTTTGGCAGCTGGAAAGCATGCTTGTTTGAACCCACCACCCCCCCTCCCCCCTCAGCACTGGAGCCACATAAGCTGTGTGGACGAGGGAGAAGAAATGCTGGAATGTCAGTCAGAACCAATTTTCAAAAGTATATTTGCTTTGTAAGAAAAAATCACTTCTTATATTGGATGTCCTATGTGTGTAGAGTAGTGTTGAGCAGAATATGCCATATTCGATTTCGCGATATATCTCGAATATATAGTCGAATATTCGAGATATATTCGCTAAATACGAATATTCGTGATATTTTTTTGGAAATGAAATGATTGCGAATTTTCGCTATCGCGAATGCGAATGCGAATTGCGAATTGCGAATGCGAATATTCGAGAAATGCGGAATGGAGCACTCTGATTGGCTCAGAATATTCGTGATATATTACAATACACAATAATTGCGAATATTCGAGAAATGCGGAAGGAGCACTCTGATTGGCTCAGAACATTCGTGATATATTACAATACAAAATAATTGCGAATATTCGAGAAATGCGGAATGGAGCACTCTGATTGGCTCAGAATATTCGTGATATATTACAATATAAAATAATTGCGAATATTCGAGAAATGCGGAAGGAGCACTCTGATTGGCTCAGAATATTCGTGATATATTACAATATAAAATAATTGCGAAATTTCGAGAAATGCGGAATGGAGCACTCTGATTGGCTCAGAATATTCGTGATATATTACAATATAAAATAATTGCGAAATTTCGAGAAATGCGGAATGGAGCACTCTGATTGGCTCAGAATATTCGTGATATATTACAATACAAAATAATCGCGCGATATCGCTATTGCCGAATAATCGCATTGCGATTTTTCGGCAATATAAAATGAGCGCTGCAGCTACTCGGCCCAAGGTCTCTAATCATACCAGCAATGCTTTTAGACGTCGATGGGGATCTCTAGGATGTGATCTGTTCTAAAAAAATTTTTAAAAAATACGAATATTCGAAATAGCGAATATTCGCCGCGATATTCGCGTTATTCGCGAATACTCGAATATGCAATATTCGTAGCGAATATTCGCAATGCGAATATTCGTGAGCAACACTAGTGTAGAGCCTGCACTATGTAACATTAAAACTCTTAGTTTAGTCTTTTACATTTTACAATGGAGTGCTTTGAGATTGTGTATAATTTTAAAGGGTGCCTTGACCGAGAGAAGGTTTAGAAACACTGGTCTATAAGATAAAAATCTTTACCTTTTGACTTCAGGTCTAATTTAAAAATGAAGGAGTTTCTCTATAAAACTGTATTGCAGCATTTAACAGAAGCCCTTCTTCTCCATACTTATAGTACATTCAGTGAACTTTTTCAGTCTAGGAAAGAAAGTTTCATATGGGCTGTATCACTAGGTGAAAATAAATTAAAAAGTCTGAAAAAAAAGAAAATGAATGCAGTCTAAGTATTTATCGGCATATAACACACACTGTTTCCCCCTTAAAATCAGGGCAAAATCATGTGTGCGAGTTATACGCCGATTCCTAATGTCTGAGGGAAGAGGAGTGAGCGCCGCTGAATTACATAGAGCCATGATCTCCTTTCTGTGTATCCGGCGCTCTGTTGCGCACAGCCATGCTGGCAACGCATTGGACCACTGTACTGTCTATCATATGAGCAGGGGCAGGAGGCGTGGCTGTGAGTGACGGAGCACCGGGTACATAGGAAGGAAATCGCGGCTCTATGTAATTCTGTGGCGCTCGCTCCCCCTCTTCCCTCAGAGACAGCAGGGATGATCTGACAATGAAAGGTGAGACTGCAGATGGGCACTGAACAGGCAGGGCATTTTGGTAAATGTATAGGCTGCAGATGGGCACTAATCAGGCTGCAGTGAGGAGCAATGTTGCAGATGGGCACAGATCAGGCTGCACTGAAGCTGCAGAAGGACACAGATCTGGGTGCTTTGAGGCTGCAGATGGGCACAGATCAGGCTGCATTGAGACTGCAGATGGGCACAGATCAAGCTGCATTGATGCTCAGATACCATAATTTTGCTTCAAAGTGGTTTATTAAAAAAAAAAAACTTCCCTCTTAAATTGGGGTGCGTGTTATACGCCAGCGCGTGTTATACTCTGATAAATATGGTATTTGTTCATAGGTTACGATGCATTTTAAGCACAGTAGCAAATGTATTAGCATTGGGGCCTAGCTTCAGTCCCTATATTCAAGAGATCATATTACTAGCTATACACTCACCGGCTACCTTATTGGTTACACCTTGCCAGTACCTGGTTGCCTTTTGCCTTCAGAACTGAATTAATTCTTCATGGCAAAGATTTAACAAGGTGTTGAAAACATTCCTTAGGCCGCGTACACACGATCAAACATGTCCGCTGAAACTGGTCCGCAGACCAGTTTCAGCGGACATTTTCGATCGTGTGTATGGCCTATCGGACCGTTTTCCAGCGGACAAAAGTTTCAAAACATGCTTAGAAACCTGTCCGCTGGAAACCTGTCCGTCGGACATGTTCGATGGTTAGTACACAAAATCATCGGACCGAAATCCCGCGCATGCTCAAAATCAAGTCGACGCATGCTTGGAAGCATTGAACTTCGTTTTTTCATCACGTCGTTGTGTTCTTTGTCACCGCGTTCTGGTCCGAGGGGATTTTGGTCCGATGGTGTGTACGCACATCAGACCAACAGAACACTTCAGCCTGGTCCGATGACAACGGTCCGTCGGACATGTTTCATCGGACATGTCTGATCGTGTGTACGCGGCCTTAGAGATTTTGGTTAATATTGACATGATGGCATCACGCAGTTACCGCAGATTTATCGGCTGCACATCCATGATGCAAATCTCCCATTCTACCACATCCCAAAGGTGTTCTACTGGATTGAGATCTGGTGACTGTGGAGGCCATTGGAGTACAGTGACCTCATTCTCATGTTCAAGAAACCAGTAGTGAGAGGATTTGAGCTTTGTGACATGGTGCATTATCCTGCTGGAAGGAGCCATCAGAAGATGAGTACACTGTAGTCATAAAGGGATGGACAAGGTCAGCAACAATACTCAGGTAGGCCGTGGCATTTAAATGATGCTCAGTTGGTACTAAGGGGCCCAAAGTGTGCCAAGAAAATATCACCCACACCATTATTCTACCACCACCACCCTGAACCTTTGATACAAGGCAGGATAGAGCCATGCTTTCATGTTGTTTACACAAAATTCTGACCCTACCCTCTGAAATCAATACTCATCAGACTAGGCACCATTTTACCGATCTTTTATTGTCCAATTTTCTTAGCTGACAGGGGTGGCACCCGGTGTGGTCCTCTGCTGCTCTAGCCCATCTGCTTCAAGGTTCAATGTGTTGTGTGATCAGAGATGGCATTCTGCATAGCTTGGTTGTAACACGTGGTTATTTGAATTATTGTTGACTTTCTATAATCTCAAACCAGTCAGCCCATTCTCCTCTGACCTCTAACATCAACAAGGCATTTCCATCCACAAAACTGCCGCTCACTGGATATTTGTTCTTTTTCAGACCATTCTCCAACCCTAGAGATGGTTGTGCGTGATACTGTGATACCAGGAGATCAGCAGTTTTAGAAATACTCAGGCCAGCCCTTCGTGCACCAACCCAGATTGCAAGAATAACTTGCCACACATGTGTCAGTTGTAAACTTGCAGAGCACTTGAAGCACAAGTCCTAGTTGACACTTTTACAATTTGTAGCAAATTTGCATAGCAAGTCTCTAGTAAGAGCAAAGTTGCAGTGGTGAGTTTACAGCAAGAGCTCTGCAAGTCTACAGCATACAAATTCAGCCACAGTGACCCCTGTGGTGGGATGACTATTGCACAACATAACTGAACCAGAACTTGCAGCAGACTTGCAGAATGTTTGCAAAGAAAGTTGATCTGGAGTCATGCAATGTGGACTTGCTGCAATTGTGAAACAAACTTGTGAAGCCTGGAAAGCCTAGCAATAGCTTAGCAAGTAATTTGCAAACTTGCCGCCCCATTGCTTGCTATCTGGGAACAACCATACTTCCATCACACAACTGTAGTCGGAATATGCGATCGTATGTACAGACCTTAAGAGAGAGCTAACCACCTTTAAATGGTGTGGGTTGAGGAAATTTGATCACAGATAGGTTAGTAGTAGTTAATGCACATCAGTTGTTCTTCATTGTGCTATATAAAAAAAAAAAAAAAAAACACTTCCTACCTGCAGTATGACAAATTATTTTTATACTGCGCTATGAACAAAAGGTACTGTATAAGGAAGTATGAATATAAAAAGCTATTAGAATTCCAGAAATTCACAGAAGCACTCTACATATCCAATAGTCCCAGGGAATAAAAATGCAGAGATTATAAAGTCAAAAGTAGTAGGAGTCAGAAAGTTTAATTTCAGATAGCAATTATAGCATAAGGCTGACACTGTAACTGTGCCGTAATACTTGCCTGAGGGGATTAACCTATTAAGCTGTTAGCAGCCAGTTAATGTTCTATTCTTTAGTGATAATTCCTATTAAGGCTCATAAAATCTTTGCCATTATACATAAGCTGCTGCATATTATTAATGTCACCCAGGCAACGCTGGAGATAACTGAACCCAGATAATGGGTGTACAGAGGGTCACATCACAGGCACCTACAATATGATGTTTTTAAAAGAGAAATCCAGGAAAATTCTATGAAAATGGAAAATGAATGGCGATGTACCCCACATGCCTTTTATTTGAACATGATCGACTTAAAAGAAAAGTGTGACAAAAATCCCTGAACCTGTGACAGGATATGAAGCATGTCTTATATCCTGATTCTGTGGCTTCCACAAAAAAAATATAATATGCATTGCGCAAAATTCTATTCCATCCCATCAACACCCACTACCAACAAATGCAGACTTTTCATAAGCTTAAAAAAATACAATTTTTATATTTCACTACACAAATAATGTTGCAACTAAGGGTCCTTTCACACTAGGGGACGAACGGTCCGCTAATTACAAGTCCGTTAACGGACTTGTAATGGGCCCCTATGGGAGCAGATCCGTTAGCGGATGATGCATCCGCTAACGTCCGCCAGATCCGCATCCGTTTTTTCGGACGGAAGAATGTCCTATTTTTCTTCCGTCCGGCCAAACGGATCGGATGCAAACGGACAGACGGTCCATTTCCATCCGACTCCCCATAGGGGAGAGCGGAGGAGAGACAGGGCGACAGCTGAGCGGAGACCCCCCCGCTGAGCTGATGGACACACGGAGCGGACCGAAAAACGGTCCGCTCCGTCTGAAAGGACCCTTAAGCTCAAAATAAGAAACAGAATTGTACATGGTGACGTTCCACTTTAAAAGACGACTATTATGAAAAAATATTTATATTGGTACCAGGATTGCATTAAAGGATTACTAAAGGAAACCTTTTTTTTTTTTGCTAAAATGCCCTGTCGTATGCTATATTGTCACAATAGTTTAGTTTTTTTTTTTTTTTTTTATATTCAAAAGCGATTACATTTCTTCATATCGCTTACCTGCTTCCACCTAGTTTTGTTTCTTCATTCTAATTCCTGGTTCTCGCCGCTCGTTCGTTAGAGCGACGTCGCCGTCACGCTGGGAACTACATTTCCCAGTATCCTTTGCCCATCGCGCATGCGCAGTTTAAAAAAACGAGACGAGCGCTCAGTAAAAAAATGTAATATCACACCACTATGTCACACCTCCTTCCAGTCTGCAAGACGTACACAGCGTCCTGACGCAGATCTGTAGTCTCCAGCAGAGGGAGCGAGCACGTTTGTCACCACAGTACGAATCCTCGCTCTGCTGGCTTTTTCTAAACAGACAACAAGGAAGTGGGGAGAAAAGACAAGACCATAGATCAACTTCAGAGCAAAAACGAACAACCAGGAAATTAAACCAACACTGCACTAAGGTAAAGGAACTTTACTCTCTTAAAGCGGAGGTCCACCCATTTTTTTTTTTTTTTGTGAGGAGATGATGTGCTGTAACCTCTAGCACCCAATCAATGAGCAGTATTACTGTACATTAATCTCTAGCAACCAATCAACAAGCAGAAATCATGTGCTGTAACCTCTAACAACTAATCAATGAGCCGTAATGTGTGCTGTAACCTTTAGCAACCAGTCAGTAAGTGGTAATGATATGCTGTAAACTCTGGCAACCAATCACAATCGCTGCCTGATCTGATAGAGTAAACTAATTTTAAGTCTACGTGATATTTTTTGTATGTCTCAGAGCATGTGGAGAGCGAAATTGCATGGGGGGGCCCCAAGATTTTGTTTGCACAGGGGCCAATCAATATTAAAGATGGCCCTGTTGCAAGGGGGGCTTTCAACAGCCCGATATTCTTTACATTGGCTCACCGTATAAGACGACTGGGCGTATAAGACGACCCTCTAATTTTCCAGCTAAAATGTTGGTTTTGGGATATACTCACTGTATAAGACGACCCCTCACTGTGCCATTATACATGCTTCACTGTGCCATCTATACATGCCTCACTGTGCCATCTATACATGCCTCACTGTGCCATTAAGTGACATGCCTCACTGTGCCAGCTATACATGCCTCACTGTGCCATTAGTAACATGCCTCACTGTGCCATCTATACATGCCTCACTGTGCCATTCCATTCCCTGCCTCGACAATCTCCCTACCTTCTCCTGTTTGCAGAGATGTCAGACGACGGCCATCCGTTATTCAAAAGCCGTGCCTCCTTCTCGGGCTGTTCCGTGATAGGCGGAACAGTAATTTTCCCAGCAGAGCCTCTGTTCAGTGTTCCGCTTATCATGGATGTCCTCTCGTCCAAGGCCGAGGCTGATAAGAAGGCATCCGTGATAGGCTGAACACTAAACAGAGGCTCTGCTGGGAAAATTAGTGTTCGGCCTATCACAGGAACAGTCAGAGGAGGAGGCGCACTTTTTTAATAATGGATGGCCGACGTATGACACAGGTACCCGGTGTATAAGATGACCCCCAATGTTTGGGGCATGATTTTAGATGCAAAAAGTCATCTTATACGCTGGAAAATACGGTAAATATAAGTGAAAAACAAAAATGACTCCAACTGAGGAAGCACCCTTGGCAGTGTTATTAAATGTCCAAAAATAAAATAGAACTTTGGTCTTTTTGGAAAGCAAGATATTGTTTTTTTCATAACACAGGAAAGGGGGATGTCAGTAGTACAATAGCCATGACAATGAGAACCCTTGACCTGTACAGCCAATAATCTGGCAGAGTCTATTATCTTGCTTTATGCAAGTCACAGCCATACAGTAAATCATATAAGTGGACAATAAAACACATTTTCAGGTAAAACAACATTTTGAGCCCAGTGGAGGTTGTTATATTGGTAATTAAACTACAATGCACTTAGAGAGAGCCCCAGCATAAGAAAGATTATTAGAGTTGCCTCATTACTTGTTTCCTAAAACAGCCTCTAGACAAAATGCATCAACTACAATGCAGCTCCAGCCATGTATGAACAAAAATGTAATATCATTTTGAAGCGAATATTTCATTAGATACTTTCAGGGAATTAATGAACACAATACACAATGCGTCCATAGCATTTATGGTTATGATTTAACTATTGATGTACACAAGGGGTGAGAAGTATGGTATGTAGAGCCCCTTTTGATGGAATGAATGCATGATTTTACCCCCTTTCTGACCAGTGCACTTTTTACAATTTAGCACTGCATCGCTTTAACTGACAATTGCGCAGTCGTGCGACATTGGGCCAGATTCAGGTACATCTGTGCATTATTGGACCGGCGTAGCGCACCGCCTTTACGTTAGACTGGCGCAATGTAGCGGCGCAATCACCCTATTCTAATCGGTTTTACGCAGAAATTTGCGCCTGCGCAACGTTATTTCAGAGGCGCAAGGCGGAGTAATACAAATTGGGAAGGACGTGGGCGTGTTACATGGAAATGAGCCGTGACCCCATGCAAATGAAGGGCCGGCCGGCTCGTGCATGCGCGCTTGAAGCAGACCATGGTCAGCACCTCTGTGCGCATTCTCACAACTCGGGAATGGCGCAATCAGTGAAATTGGAAGTGGACGAGGGCAAATTAGTGAACTACGCAAACAGCCTAAATAGACAGACACAAACGCACTTCCTTTGCAAAAGTACATCCCTTTGTATCCCTCCCTATACAGCAAGGTGCTTTTGTTCTGTTGTTTATTAGCGTTTGTTTGTTTGTTTGTGACGTGTCTTTGATATATTTGGGGACTGATTTGCAGAGTGATTTTTGTCTTTTATGTGTTATCTTTGTTGTTATTTTGTTTAAATTATATTTTTGCCGGGCATTTTTTATTTTATTTTTTCTGTTTGGGAATGTGGGGGTGACATTCCTGCCAGAAAAGGGGTGTCACCCTCATTTGTGGTGGAGAAGTGATCCCCAGGTCCGTGTGTATGGTGTATGAATGTACAGTGACATAATTGGAGCCGTGGCATGGCGTTGCAGCTCACAAGTCCTGCATGGTGGACTGGTGCCAATCCAATGTTATGAGGATGTGGGGTGTGTGTGCTAGGGACCACAGTGGTGTGCATGCATGCATTCTCATTGTGCCATGATTAATGTGTGTGTTTAACGTGCAAAGATGCATAATGTGAGCTGGCATTAAATGGGGTCATGAGATGGGGTCCCAGTGCATATGCAGAGTCACCTTGAAGGGAAAAGACAGGAGGATGTTAGTAGTGCATGTGCCCCTTGTGATGTGTGCATCATGTGGGGGGGGGCAGTCATGCCTGCCACCCATGTCACTCACCAACCAGCCAGCTGTCCCCATACATGTTCTGTTCGAAATCTGTGGGGATGGGGCTATGATTGTATATGTAGCTGTCATGGGTGTCATGGGTAGTGTCATGTGTTGGGCTGGTGATGTCCTCCTGCAGGGTTGTGGTTAATTCCATGATGGCATGAGGGGTGAATCTGAAGATGCGAGACACCTCAGAATCACCCATGCCATAGATGTCTAGGCGTGTGTGATATATCCTCTCCCGTGAAGAGTGAAGATTTGAGGGGCTTGTATAAGCTAAGAATATTGTATTAGATTAATTAAATAGTAAAGTTGATATAAGCCAAAAAAAAAAAAATAAAAAAAAAAAAAAACATGACACTGGCATGTTGGCATACAGTTTGTTGGGCAACATGTGTGACTGCTTTATCTGACATGTAGACGAATTTTGTAATTTTAGACCAGCTTTTATATGGTCTAATTTTAGACAGAACATTTAGCTGTTGCGCACAGCACGTAGCGTGCGCTGCACCAACGTTCTTTTGTGGATCCCCGTAACTCCCTCATTAGCATATTTGAATAGCAAATCAATGGTGTGTCTAGCGCAGTTTTGCGCGGACAGATGCGCCTGTCTAACGAAATTACGCTGGACAAAAAAAAGTAGATTTCTTGCGTATCTCGTTTTGGGGATGCCGTGCATCGAATCACACGTGCACAATTAGACTTCTCCTGTTACGCCGGCGTAATCGCTCTCTGAATCTGGCCCATTGTACCCAAATAAAATTTACATCCTTTTTTCCCAACAAATAGAGCTTTCTTTGGTGGTATTTGATCACCTCTGTGGTTTTTAATTTTTGTGCTATTAACAAAAGAAAAGCAACAATTTTTTAAAAAACACAATATTTTTTCCTTTTTTCTATAATAAATATCCCATTAAAAAAAAACAACGTTTTCCTCAGTTTAGGCCGATATGAATTCTTCTACATATTTTTGGTAAAAAAAATCGCAAGCGTATATTTATTGGTTTGCGCAAAAGTTATAGCATCTACAAAATAAGGGATAGAACTATGGCATTTTTATTATTGTTATTATTTTTACTAACCAATGTTAAGTATGGACGTCGGGACCGCGTCGAATTGTACGTCGGTTACGTTGTTTGCGTAAATCGTTCGGGAATGGGGCTCGACGTTAGTTACGTTCACGTTGTTTATATTGAGAAAAAGCGACGTGATTTCGCACATGCGCCGTCCAAAAAAAACGTCAATTACGTGGGGTCATGATTCATTTACATGAATCACGCCCCTACTTCAGCAATTTGAATTGCGTGGCCTTACGCCGTGCACTTTATGCTACGCCGCCGCATATTATGGAGCAAGTGCTTTCTGAATAGGGGCACTTGCCCATAATATTTGCGGCAGCGTAGTGTAACGAGGAAACGCTACGCCGCCGGAAAGATACATTTTTGTATCTGAATCCGGCCCAGAGTTTAGATATAGAACATCTTCTATTTTTCTCAGTTGGAATTCCGTCGGAATTCCGATGTGATTTTGCCGGGCACGTGGCATTACACTTTTGAAAGTCTGAGTTTCCAGGTGAATTTGAAGGAAGATTCTTCATCATTAGAGGGATGTTTGGCAGTGTGGGTACCCAGAGAGGTACAGTATTTTCATTGTGTTTTTCACAGGGAGTAGCTTTATTTAAAATGTTAGATCAAAGACAAGGTTTCTTTACCTTGTAATTGTATCTTACAGTTAATGTTGATGCAATGCCTTTTGTTTACATTGCCTTTTTCCCCATACAGTGCATGGAATGTTAGTCATAAATTTTTTTAACACTTACATACTTAAAGTAATAATGAAATAAATAAATAAAATTAAATAATGAAATAAATAAAATACCATTGTGTGGAATTTAATGGCCGCGGCCTTTATTATAGGTATTCAAAATATAATTTTAACTGTAAACATACCATATATTAAAAATAATTGTCTTCAATAACTTCCAAGACAAATATACAACTTGTTTAGCTATTAAAGCTCAAACCATCCAGGACCGGGGCACCCTACTCCATGTTTACTGGAGCTGTCCACTCCTCCAACCCTATTGGCACTCGGTCCGGGGGCTGCTTTACCGGCTATTCGAGGTAGATATCCCTCTCTCCCCTAAGTTCTTCTTACTTGGCCTCCCCCCTCCTAACCTATCCACGCTAGCTAAAAAGTTGGCCACGCAAATTTTAAGAGCGGCCAGATGTCTAGTAGCCCTTTACTGGAAACAACGAACCCCCCGTCTCTATCCGATCTTTACTCCAGAATTAAAGATGTGGAGGTCATGGAGTCCATGACAGCTAGGCTGGCGGACCGGATGGACCGACATTCAGCAACGTGGGAACCGTGGCACCGGCAAATAGACCCCCCATGACCTCACGAGGCCTCCCCCCCCCTCGTTCTGTACAACACGATCACTTGGAGCCCGGGAGGGACGCGCCCCCCTGCTTGGGTCTATCTTATGCCCTCCCCTTGCCTTATCTTCTCCCCACTTCTTTCCTCTCTTTCTTTCTTTCTTTCTCTCTCTTATTACTTTACTTTTGCTTTTCTCTCCCCCTTCCCCTTTTTTTTTATTTTTTTTAATTTTTCTTTCTCTTCCTTCCCTTTTGGAATAGCAGTACATGCAAATGTAAATCGCGGACCTCACTACTGGTCTGTTTTGTGGGAGAAGCCTGCGCTATAATTACTTTAGCGATATTTCAGTCTGATACGCAGTGCTCCCCCGTGTTGACTCCTGTCTGTGGTCTGTACGTTAATTTTATACTATGTAGACCTCCGTGTCCTTTCCAGAGCTGATGACGACTGCTGATTTCCTTTTACTTTTGTACTGTTTTGTTCTTTTGTTTGTTTTAAACCCAATAAAAATGGTCAATTATAAAAAAAAAAAAAGCTCAAACCATAATAACATTACACAAAAGTCCCTTTTCAAAGAAAAGGACAAACCTCATAACTGAGCCGCGACAGGGAGGGAGGGAGGGACGCTGCTTCTCTATATAATTCCAACGATTTGTAATAACTGACCAATAACAGTAAGTAATTTTCAAAACCCTTATGTAAATTAGTTTTATCTATGCCAGCATTCTATGTGTGATGTTAGGGGACATTCCATGCCCCTCCCCTCACTTTTATTCTGCTAAAGTGAACAAGTCAAGCTGTAAACACAAAATGACAAGCTTCACATAATACGATTCAGCAACAAGTTATTACCACCCTATTTGTGGCTCATTTCTCTTCGTAGAATGCAATATCTCTTTGCAGCCACCCCCGTGTTTGCCAATTAATGTGCTTAAGTGGCAATAAATGGCTTGATCCTGTTCCTGATATAATGCTTGGGTGAGCATTGGGCTGCTAGGATTACCCTACGAGGAGATAATGAGGGCTTCTACTTCCATGTGCACACACACACACCACCACTGTTAAGCCTGGTACACACTATAATTTTTTTCCTCCTTTAACTCAGCAGGCTTAATGAAAAAAACTGAAGGGCTCGGGAGGAGCAGCTGTGCTAACTATCCGATGTTAGTACAGCGATCTTCCCCACTGAGCAATTATGTTCTGACAAGGGGTATCTGTTAAACCCTTCACCATACAATAATATCTCTAAGAAGATACATTCTCAGTCCAGCTTTTTTCTTTTTTTTTTTTTGTGTGTGTGATATCAGCTATGATTCCCTTACTACTATATACACAAGTCTTATTATAGTCGTGTGTTTTTGATAGAATGATAACATGATTGATATTAAGCTCTAATGGTTCATTTTCTGCATTTTTTTTTGACTAAATGTGTGTATGCAAGGCAGGCTTGAGAAACACTTTGGGTTTTGGCATGTCAGGAAAACCGGTCGTGTGTACAGGGAAACAGAGTTATCCCTAAGCCACTCATGTGTTGTCATGGTTAGTGTGCTTAGGATCGTTACCATGTTAGAAGGTGAACATTCGGCCTAGTCTGAGGTCCTGAGCACTGTGGAACACATTTTCATTAAGGATATCAGTGTACTTTGCTCCATTCAGCTTTTCCTCAACTTTGACCAGTCTCCCAGTCCCTGCTGCTGAAAAACACCCCCATAGCATGATGCTGCCACCGCAATGCTTCACTGGGATGGTATTTGGCAGGTGATGGATGATGCCTGGTTTCCTCCAGACATTAAGCCGGATTCACAAAGCACTTACGCTGACATATCTACAAATGTGCGCCGTCGTATCTATGCGCCGACCCACAAAGAAAGATACGTCGAAAAATAGGCTTCAGCCGCCCGACGTAAGCGCATATTTACGCTGGACGCATGTGGTGCTCCCATTGATTTTCGATGCAAATGAGTCAAATACGGCGATTCACGAACGTACTTGCGCCCGGCGCATAATATACGCGTTTTTTCGTAAGTCGTACGTCCGGCGTAAAGTTATTCCCCATATTGGAGGTGCAACTCATGCAAAGGTATGGACCAGGGAACGAACGACGTTGAATTTTACGTCGTTTACGTAGTACGTGAATAGGGGGCGTAGGTTACGTTCACGTCGTAGGCAGTGATTCAACGTATCTTAGCCAGTTGTTTCGACGTGATTGTGAGCATGCGCATTGGGATGCATCCAAGGTACAACGCATGCGCAGTTCATTTTAAGTACTTGTCTGAAGCTCAGCCCATCATTTGCATGGGGTTACGCTTCATTTAAATGTATCACGCCCACCTCCAGCCCACTTCCACCTACTTTGACTTACGCTGACTAATGCCTACGACTATACAGTACGCCGGCGCAAAGTTGGGAGCATTTGCTTTGTGAATTCCATGCTTCCCTCTCTGCGTTGCGCCGGCGTAGCACAAAGAAGATACGCTACGGCGGCATATATATGCGCCGAGGTATGTGAATCCGGGCCTATGTTTTTTTCAACCCAATTATTGTTAAGCCGGTCTTGCCTACACACGATCGTGAAAAAAAAATGCTCTAGCAAACCGCGGTGACGTACAACACGTACGACAGCACTATAAAGGGGAAGTTCCGTTCGGATGGCGCCACCCTTGGGGCTGCTTTTGCTGATTTTGTGTTAGTAAAAGTTTGGTGAGAGATGATTCGCGCTTTTCAGTCTTCGTGCTTTTCATCCTGTTACAGCGTCACAAATTACAAACACTAGTTCTACCAGAACAAGCGCTCCCATCTCATAACTTGCTTCTGAGCATGCACGTTTTTTTCATGTCGTTAAAGCCCACACACAACCATTTTTTTCCGACGTTAAAAACGACAACGTTAAAAACGACATGAACATTTTTAATGGCCATTTTTTTACATCGTCAAAAATGCTCTGGAGCCCACACACAATTGTTTTTAATGACATTTTTACATTCCGAAAAACGGTCGTGTGTACGCAGCATTAAAGTTCATGTAAATGTACACGGTTGGCGGCATCACAGGCAAAGAGTGTTTTATTTTAACGTTACACTTATGCCCAAAAAAATGTAAACTTTAAAGTGGTTGTAAAGGCATGAGCTTTTTTTTTTTTACCTTGAAGTGGATGTAAATCCGAAAAAAAATAATATATTTTTTTTTATGTCACAATGTACAGTATAAGATTTCCTATCATCTGTGCCCAGTCTTGCCACGCAGAGTTAAGCCAGCTCTGAGCAATCATCTTTTATTGTTCAGTGAAATAAAACGGACTTACAGAGAAAAACCTTAGTCCGTTCCGCCCCCTTGCTGTAAGTGACAGGTTATTTACATATCTCATGTACTAGCCTGGAGACAGGCATTATTTTTTAATTCCCACCCCCACTCATTTTCTGAAGTCATGTGGTTACTTTTCTTGATTTTGACTGGATGTTAGTGATCATAGCAGAATTCAGTGTAAGGAATAAAATGCTAGGGGAGTGTAGAGAAGGGCAGGGAGTCTACTGACATCACGACTCCACCCACCGAGCTCCAGACAACAGACCCACCCACAGAATCTGCAGTTTTTCAGTTCTTTTAACAGACAGAGGGGAGACATTTGACAGGTAAGGATACATGCAGGAGGCGTCTATATCCTTATAGATCAGCACTATGGCAGTAGTTTAGAAAGGATGAGAGTGGGTTTACACCCACTTTAATGCATTTTCTGCATTAAGGTAAAAAACATTCTGTGATCAGCTCCCACCCACCCACCTGAATACTTTCCTGGGTCCTGTGCTGCTCTCCCTCTCTCTACTTACTGGACATAAAAGCAGCACCATCTTCAAATCCTGTAGCCACACTGTGTCAGTCAATAGATACACACATCAGAGCTTAGGATCCAGCTTGCGTGTGTGTCATAGCAAGCAGCTTATTATGGGGGCACTCGGAAGCGAGGAGGAGTCAGGAGCTCCAACTGGGAACCCCAGAAGAGGAGGTTTGGGTCACTCTGTGCAAGGACATTACACAGAACAGGTAAGTATGACATGTTTATTATATAGGAAAAAACTCAAACCTTTAGAATCACTTTAAGTATTTCTTAAATTGGCCACTAGTGTCTTACACCTTTGAGATTCCTCACAGGAAGAAGAGGATGCAGCCCCTCAGTTTTGTTGGAAGAAAATGCAAACTGTATCAACACACTGACACTAGAGGGCAGGTAGGAAACAAATGTTTTTTAAGAAGATTAGACGTAAAAAAAATGGAACTCCTTGCAGATATATTAGACACATATTAATGCAGCTCTGTATTAAAGCGGATGGTTCACCAAAAATAAATATTAAAAGCCAGCAGCAACAAATACTGCAGCTGCTGACTTTTAATATTAGGACACTTGCCTGTCCTGGAGTCCAGCGGCGTCCGCAGCAGAGGATGAGCGATCGCTCGTCACCCTGCTGCTCCCCCCTCCATCCACGGCGAGGGAACCAGGAAGTGAAGCGCTCCGGCTTCACTGCCCGGTTCCCTAAGGCGCATGCGCGAGTCGCGCTGCGCCCGCGATTGGCTCCCGCTGTGTGCTGGGAGCCGAGAGTTCCCAGCACACAACGGGAAAAGCCCGTCTTTTGCCCGAGACTGCGGGTCGGAAGTGGGTGCGGATACCTGTCTTTAGACAGGTATCTGCACCCCCCTCCCCCCTGAAAGGTGTCAAATGTGACACCGGAGGGGGGGGGGGTTCCGATCAGCGGATCTTCACTTTAGGGTGGAGATCCGCTTTAACTATTTTTGTTTAAAAGGCATTTTTAGGTACCTACGTGACTAGCTATTATCCGGAAGAGAGAGTAGAGTGAGCAGGAAGATGACTTTATTGGTGTACTGCTGCTCATTAACTATCCATTTATAGTCTGGATCAAGGAGATGTCAGCAGTTTATTAATTTATTGTAAGAGAGCAATTGGCGTCATTCTCCTGCCAGTGCAGTGTGACAGGACTGTGTAGATCTCATGGATAGATAGAAATACAATTCCTTTTCTAGGTAAAAAAAGCTCTCATACGGTATATGAATTCCATGGGTGTTTTTATATGCTTGCCTCAAACCCAACTTCAATGTGCATCTGTATCCCTTGCAATGCCATTAAGCACAATGGCCAGCACTTACAATGATGTTTTAGTGATATTTTAATCTTAGGAGACAAATATCCAAACCTCTTCTGTGGGAAAGAAACCAAGCATCTAGATTGAACCCCTACAAATTTCATACAGATTAGATTCTAAGTAGAAATCAGAATAAAGGATCTTTCTGAATTACAATGAAATCTAAGCAGTGGCGGCTGCTCCATAAGGGGTGCAAGGGCGCCGCTCCCCCCATCTATGCGTCCAGCCCCCTAATCTACATGCAGGGAGCTGGATACATGGATTGCAATGGGAGGTGCACGTGATTAGAAGTAGAATGGTTCCTTGCGTCCTGCTGGAGCGGCCCCCGGCTCTTCCATCTTCCTGCCTCCATAAGATAAGGCAGCTAGTACTCTTCTCAGGTGACCGCCACCATCCCTGTCTACTGCAGGGGGGGGTTAATCAGCTCCATCTGTCTCCCGCAGGGGGGGGGGTGTTAGTTAGTTCCTCCAATCCCACCCCTCCTCGAAATATTGAGCACCAGCCGCCACTGAATCTAAATAAAGGAACCTTCTAACCATTTGTCTATCTATGCTACAATTACAATAATAGCATGAAGGATAGCTGGAGGAATTTACGCCCTTAATGATCAGGCCATTTTTTGTGATACAGCACTGCATCGCGTTAACTGACAATTGCTTGGTTTTTGTGACGTGGTACCCAAACAAAATTGATGTCCCTTTCTCCCAAAAATAGAGCTTTATTTTGGTGGTATTTGATCACCTGTGCGATTTTTTTTTTGCGCTATAAAAAAAAGAAGATTTACAATTAAAATACATTTCCAAAAAAAAAAAGTAAAAAAAAAAAATGTATTAATCAATTTAGGCCAATTTGTGTTCTGCTACATATTTTTGGTAAAGAAAAACCCCAATAAGCGTATATTGATAGGTTTGTACAAAAGTTACCATGTCTACAAAATAGGGAATAGATTCATGGCATTTTTATTATTTATTTATCTTATACTAGTAATAGTGGTGATCAGTAATTTTTAACAGGAATTTTTTTTTAAACTTTTTTGGAAAACAGTGACATTACTGCACCAATTAGTGGTAAAATTATTCACTGTTAGGCCGCGTACGTGCGATCAGTCCATCCGATGAGAACGGTCCAAAGCGACTGATGGTCTGATGTGCCTACACACCATCGGTTAAAAAAACGATCGTATTAGAACGTGGTGACGTTTACGTGTTTTAACACAACGACGTGCTGAAAAAAACAGTTCAATGCTTCCAAGCATGCGTCGATTTGATTTTGAGCATGCGTGGCCTTTTAACTGATGCTTTTGCATACTAACGATTGGTTTTGACCCATCGGTCAGGCGTCCATCGGTCAAATTTTAAAGCAAGTTCTCTTTTTTTGACCAAAGGATAACTGACCGATGAGGCCCATACACGATCGGTTTGGACCGATGAAATGGTCCTTCAGTCTGTTTTCATCGGTTTTGACCGATCGTGTGTACGCGGCCTTACAGTACTAATGACACTGGCAGGGAAGGGGTTAACATCAGGGTCGATTGAGGGGTTAACTGTGTTCCCTCACTGTGTGTTCTAACTGTATGGGGGATGGGCTCACTGGGATAACACACAGATCCATCTCCTTTCATAACACAACGACAGGATCTGTGTGATCTCCCCTGTCATACCGGAGATTTGTTTACAAAGGCAGATCCCAGTTCTATGACTGTGGGCAACAATTAGGCCTTGTACACACGAGGGAATAAATCCGCTGCACATGGTCCGACGGACCATTTCAGCCGAAAAATCCGCTCGTGTGTAGGGGCAAACGGACCGTTCTGGCCGGATTCCTCCGGCGGAAAAATTTCAAAGCATGATAGCTGCCCGTCAGATATGTCCGCTGGTTAGTACGGCAAACCAGCGGACATATCTGCCCGCACATGCGTCGTATCCTGTGAATGGATCCGACGCATGCGCGCGAAAGTGTTTACTTCCTGGTGCGGTGACGTGGCGGCGTCAACGTCACCGTGCTGTCCGCCGGCGGGGAATTTGATCCAATGGTGTGTACAGCCATCGGATCAAAACATCCCTGCGTAAATATGCGCTGTAAATGGTCCGGGGACCGTTTACAGCGGATAAATCCCATTGTGTGTACAAGGCCTTACGGGTGGCCAGCGAACATCAAGTCCGCCCCACCCGCTGGCTAATGGAAGCGTGCATGCTCCCACAGATTGTCGTGTACGAGACCAATGTACACCGGCGATTTGCTCAGCCGAGGAAACCTGCCATTGTTATAACTGCGGTGACTGGTCGGCAAGTTATTAATGTCACCCAGTTTAACTACAATTTTAAAAATGAGCGCTTGCTGCAAAGATGACGCAATTAAGTATTATATAGGGCCCCCAGGTCACAGATTGGGGACTGTGGCTGCTCTGAAATCCAATGAGAATATATTGTTAAATTGGGGACATTTTCATTATGAGCTTTATGACAATGCACATTGGCGTACTGAACTGTGCAATAAATGTTGAGTATCAACATTTCCAAAAATCTAATCTCATATTAAACTTGAAAATGTACTTTCCCTTTGCAAGAAGCTTGAGCATTTTTTTTCTTTGTAACATGATGCTATTCTATTGTTTTACATTCCGAAGGCTAAAGAGTGTCAATGTTTCCTGCCAACATGTTCCATCCATGATGGTAACAAAGGGACATTTTTAGGATAAGTACTTCTTAATTTTTAGGGATAGATGTGCCCATTGTATGACAAAATCTACGGTGCGTTATTTCTGTCTGCCTTCAAAAATCCCCATATTAAACATCTATGGCTCATTAAGCCTTGGAGGAGGAGTGCAGACCTGCTGAGGAAATATTGCCTTCTGCCAGGATTGCTTTGTCCCAGTGTGAAGCCTTATCTGTAAAACTTGCACACAATTACTTTTTAATGATTTTGCATTGGCTCATTAGGAGCGCAGCCACTACTGAGACTTTTAAGTGTAATCATGTAGATATGCAAGCATCCAAAATGCATGTTTTGGAGCGAAATATCATCATCTACTGTGTATAAAACTGGTTTATGCTTTGTATAAAATTACTCAGAGAGTACATATTCTCAATTTCTTATTATATATTTGTTTCTTTTCTTTCGTTTCTTTTAGATTGTGCTTTCATTACTCTCCTTTTTATATTCATTAGGTACAGCTCATGTCCCCAAACTTTGTGCGAGCCACATCCTAAATCTGCAATGACATTGTGAAGAGCAGCTGTGTGGTCATACATGTTTTAAAGCTGAACTCTAGGCAAACTGCTAAGTAGGGATGAGCCGGAACATGCGAACAGGCAAAATGTTTGTGCAAACACGTGAACACAGTTAAAGTCTATGGGACACGAACATGAAAAATCAAAAGTGTTAATTTTAAAGGCTTATATGCAAGTTATTGCCATAAAAAGTGTATGGGGACCGGTTACTGCCCCAGGGGCATGTATCAATGCAAAAAAAAAGTTTTTATAATAAATATCCCCCAAAAATATATATATATAAAAAAAAATATGTTTTCCTCAGTTTAGGCCGATACGTATTCTTCTACCTATTTTTGCTTAAAAAAATTGCAATAAGCGTTTATCGATTGGTTTGTGCAAAATTTATAGCGTTTACAAAATAGGGGATAGTTGTATTGAATGTTTATTCATTTTTATTTTTTACTACTAATGGCGGCGATCAGTGATTTTTTTCATGACTGCGACATTATGGCGGACACTTCGGACAATTTTGACACATTTTTGGGACCATTGTCATTTTCACAGAAAAAAAATGAATTAAAAATGCATTGTTTACTGTGAAAATGACAATTGCAGTTTGGGAGTTAACCACAAGGGGGCGCTGAAGGTGTTATGTATGACCTCATCTGTGTTTCTAACTGAAGGGGGGCGTGGCTGTAGGTGTGACGTCATCAATTGTGTTTCCCTATGAAAGGGAACACACGATCGATCATGGCGCCACAGTGAAGAACGGGGAAGCTCTGCCCGCGACCCACGGCTGGGCACTTAAGGAGGACGTACCTGTACGTGCTTGTGCCCTGCCGTGCCATTCTGCCAACGAAAATGTGCAGGAGGCGGTCCTTAAGTGGCTCACACAGATATACTGCAGCAGAATGGCTCTCCTAGGCGAAACCCTGAACGGGTACGTCCTTATCTTTTTCGGCCACCAGATGGTGTGCGCACGGCAGGGAACCCGATGCACATGGCCGTCAGGCACGATCGCCACCGGCCACATATGATTGCGTGCACGAACGCCAGCACAGGGATGCGTGTAAACAGGGAAGAGGAAACATATTTTGTTCCTACTAAGTAGGAAAAACAACATGTCTCCTCTACCAGTCACTCCTATCCACATACAGTTAGAACACGCTGAGGGAAGACACAATTAACCCCTTGATCGCCCCCTAGTGTTAACCCCTTCCCTGCCAGTGACATTTACACAGTAATCAGGGCAATTTTTATAGCACTGATTGCTGTATAATTGTCAATGGTCCCAAAAAAGTGTCAAAAGAGTCCAATCTGTCCGTCGCAGTACCACAAAAAAACGCAGATCACCGTCATTACTAGTAAATAAAAATAATAAAAAAAATCCCATCATTTGTAAATATACACGTATAGCATTTTTTTACCAAAAATATGTAGAAGAATATATATTGGCCTAAACTGATGAAGAATTTTTTATTATTATTATTTGGGGATATTTACTGTAGCAAAAAGTTAAAAATATAGTTTTTTTTTTCAAAATTGTCCCTCCTTTTTTTTTTGTTTATAGCACAAAAAATAAAACCGCAGAGGTCATCAAATACCACCAAAAGAAAGCTCTATTTGTTGGAAAAAAGAACACAAATTTCATATGGGTACAGCATTGCGCAATTGTCAGTTAAAGCGACGCAGTACCAAATTGTTAAAAATGCTTTGGACAGGAAGGGGCTGAAGTGGTTAAATATTGTGCCTGGGGGTCTCCTTGCTCTGCCTGTAAAGTGGTGCATCTTTCTGATGTGATTCATTGTGCCGCAGCTAAATTAAATTTCTTCTTTTAATTTTTTTCCTGGGGTTCCCCTTTAGACACATATTGTTACCTATTGCTTTCGTTGTTTACATAGTGTTCCTGACTGTTTTCTTTAACTACTTCGGCAGGTCGGCTCCCCTGCGCGAGAGCCCGTAGCTCTATGTCTGCTCTCGAAGCGGCCACTAGGCCGGTGGGCCGCCGGGCACCCACGATTGCTCATTACAGAGTGAGGACCGGGAGCAGTGTGTGTAAACACACAGCTCCCGGTCCTGTCAGGGGAGAAATGCCTGACCGTCTGTTTATACAATGTATGAACAGCGATCAGTCATTTCCCCTAGTGAGTCCACCCCCACCCTACAGTTAGAACACACCCAGAGAACATACTTAACCCCTTCCCTGCCCCCTAGTGTTAACCTCTTCCCTGCCAGTGGCATGTTTATAGTAATCTAAAGCATTTTTATAGCAATGGTCCCAAAAATGTGTCAAAAGTGTCTGAAGTGTCCGCCATAATGTCGAAGTACTGAAAAAAATTGCCGATCGGCGCCATTACTAGTAAAAAAAAATTTTTTTTATGAAAATGCCATAAAACTACCCCCTATTTTGTAAATGCTATAACTTTTGCACAAACTAATCAATAAACGTTTATTGCAATTTATTTTTTATTTTTACGAAAAATATGAAGAAGAATACGTATCGGCCTAAACTGAGGGAAAAAAATCGTTTTTTTATATGTTTTTGGGGGATATTTATTATAGCAAAAAGTAAAAAATATAATTTTTTTTCCAAAATTGTCCCTCTATTTTTGTTTATAGCGCAAAAACTAAAAACCACAGAGATGATCAAATACCACCAAAAGAAAGCTCTATTTGTAGGAAAAAAAGGACGCCAATTTTGTTTGGTAGCCACGTCCCACGACCATGCAATTGTCAGTTAAAGCGCCGCAGTGCCGAATCACAAAAAGTGCTCTGGTCTTTGACCAGCAATATGGTCCGGGGGATAAGTGGTTAAACTGTTTCAACCAAGTCCTGGGTACTTACACGGGTCCTGGCTGACTAATGTTAACCTGAATTTTGCTTTTCTTCAAGTAAACTACAAGAAGAACTGTGTTGTGTATTCCTGCTAGTTATTCCATTAATCATCGATAGGTGTGCCAGAGGGCCTGGGACAGTTCATTGGGGTTAAAAGGCAGAGTAACGGACTAAACAAACAAAAGCAGCTCCCTCGGGGGTTTGCTACACATGCAAAGGTGTGAATTAAACTGCTCAGGTTGGTGTTAATGGACCATTATGTGCCACTTGCACATTTTGACAGAACGCCTATTGATTACAGCATAACTAAAATGGAACAACCACTGCTTCATTTACAATGCTGCCCTTCAGATAAAGTGAGACGTACACAAATAGCCTTGTTTTCCAACTAAGCTAGCAATGTGAGCTTTTTATAGAGATGTGTGACAGGTCCACTTAACTGCAATAACAGCTCATTTTAGCTTTTGGCTCTAATGTTGTTACAAGAACGGTACAATTTTTACTCAGCTTACAGAAGTAACAATGAGCACTGTAGTTAGACGTTTTCAGTTATTACATTGTTGTTGCTGACAGGAGCTGTCACATTTAAGTTATATCACAAGAGGAAATGGGCAGCCATTACATTGATTATATTATTAGCTACCTATGTACAGGTTTAGCCCCGCAACACTGTAATGGAGTTTACTAGACAAGTTCAGGGTTGCAGTACTTGGCTCATACAAATGAAAGCACAGTAAAGAGGACCTGTCAGATTTAAGATCAGACATTACTTTTAAATTTACATCAATAAACATTTATTTTTAGCAAAGGGATGTTGAGTATGAGCAGACAAAAACTGCAACGTACACAGATCTTGATTAGCTGGAGGTTGATAAGTAAAGCAGTACTATGAGAATATTTTTTTATTAGATTTTTTTGCTCATTGCTCATGAATTGTACACAGTACAAGTCTCTACAGTATCTCTACTTGGAGGGATTATTTTTATTTCTATAATGTAAAGGTAAGATTTACAGGTTTACATTCTGTCCTGCAGACATAGTAAGACTTTGGTACAGTTTCATCTATAGCAGCCAGCTTTTTTCAAGGGTAGTTGGCCTACTGGTAATTATGCCCCAGGGACGGACTGACCATCGAGGAACTCGGGCACTGCCCGAGGGCCCCATGCCACTAGGGGGCCCCATCAGGCTTGCCAGGCTCATTAAAACCAGGGACAGTATGTAAAAATCTGTGGGTTTTTTTTCATCTATCCCTGACACGTCCAAAACCTACATGCTTTTGATGTGAAAACCCCTCTGTACTGCCACCTGGCTTGGTGGCCATCTGTAAGCCCGGGGGCCCCATAATCTTCTATTGCCCAGGGGCCCCATGAGTTGTCAGTCCGCCCCTGTTATGCCCCCACAACATAAGGTGTGATGCTATTTTTGTAGAACCAGAATGCTCCCCAACAAACCTCAAAGAGAGTATTATTGTACCATGTCAGGTGGCTACTTAAAGAACCTAAAAACCAGAAGGTTTAAGGAAGGTATTATGTGCAAGAATGAACAAGGCTACTGGATGGCTGCATGCCAAGCAAGAAATGGTTTGGTCTGGTAGCATGCAGGAGCATAATCACTTATCTAGGCAAAGGATGGGAGCACAGCTCAGGGCTCCCTGAGTCTGGTTCTTATAATGTTCCTTGGCACACTGCAAGACAGGTCGTGGACTAGGCTATAGGGGACTAAAAAATGTTGGATGCCAGAAGAGCAAGCATAAAGAAAGAGTGATCCAAAATGCTATCACCCAACACTGTGCTACATAGCAGTGGTCATCAACCCTGTCCTCAGGGCCCACAAACAGGCCAGGTTTGCAAGATAAGGCCTCTTTCACACGGAGCGATCCGTTTTTCGGTCCGCTCCGTGTGTGTCTGTCGGCTCAGCGGGGGGTCCTGCTCAGCTGTCGGCGGACAGGGCGGTCCCCGCACACTGTGCAGGGACCGCCCTGTCTCTCCTCCGCTATCCCCTATGGGCAATCGGATGGAAACGGACCGTCTGTCCATTTGCATCCGATCCACCGGACGGAAGAAAAATAGGGTTTTCTTCCGTCCGCAAAACGGATCCAGACAGACGCGGATCTTAGGCGGACGTTAGCGGATGCATCACCTGCTAACGGATCCGCTCCCATAGGGACGCATTACAAGTCCGTTCGTCCGCTCATGTGAAAGGGGCCTAACTGAAATACATCACAGGTGATATAATTTGCTGCTCAGTGATTGCAGTATTCTAGTCTGCATCTCCCCGAGGTAATACATAAAACCTGGCCTGTTAGTGGGCCCTGCAGGACAGGGTTGATGATCACTGTGCTATAGGAATCATTTAGGGTAAGGTGCGCTGGCTCTTGGGGGAAGGTGCACTTTATGGTGAATGAATATGGTCACATTTTCTGGAACATATGGAAACATGGGACAATGTGAGCACAATTTTAACTAAATTATAGTATTTTGTTTTGTACTGATATACTGCACTATTGAGTTTTTCTTTAATTTGAGAGAAAACTGATAAAAAAGAGGATATAGAGATTATTTTGGATTCACTGGAGAAGGATTTTGGATGGAGTGATATGAATTATAAAGTCTGATGTTCCATACAAATTTAAGCAGAAGGGGTAAAAGAATCATGGATACTGGTGATATCTCTGTGTGGTGTTATGCACAGATGTGAGCACAATATTGGAGATTTAAATCTTGTTTTGTAGATAATATTATACTATGTAAAATTTTAATGAAAATACTTATGCGCTACTATGTGAATGACTAGAACTCAACCTGAATCTATCAGTGAACAGCTGCAACCATTAATTAGCGAACTCATAACTATAACATGTCCCCATCCAGTGTATTATTAAAAAAATTAACAAAATCAAAAAAATGGCCAAAAAGAAAGGATTTTGTGGTGATCCAGCAATACGTGCAGATATTCCATCCATAGAAACCTCTCCTCTGCTAGAGTGGATCATTGTGCTTTTTGGCATTATGACCTTCCCAACAAAAAACCCATCAATATCTAAGCAACAAAGACACCCTGGCCTGACCAATGCCATCCTTGGGTCATTTGTCACAGTTTGTGTAGGTATATATTTTTGCATACTACAGGCAGGTACCAACAAACTGTTGCACTGGCAAAATGAACCCATTGGTCATAAAATGGTTATTGTAATGAATATAGGTATGTACATTTTTCTAAGTAGATGGTGTGCTGGTGTTTAAATGAAGGGCTGTGATAGAATATCCCCTTATCTTAGTCACCACAGGTAATGTTCAATGTAATCTGTCGTTCGGGCAGACTGAATGGGTACAAAAATTGAATATTAGATCATCATTGATTAGAGGTACATTTACTAAAGCTTTTAAAGTCTTACTTTCCTTAAATGCAACCTATTATATCTCTTAAGAATTAAAATGTATACATTATTTATATACAGTATTGGTATTTTTAATGCAGATACTATCATATGTGCTAGATATCTGTATCAGGTGTATACATTTCTTATCCACTTGGCATTATATGGTCACCTAAAACATGTGTACTGCTAATGTATCAATAATTGTTGTCTCTGATATGCAGCATTATGTTCCATTAAGACAATTCATTCCTTTCCATATTTGATAATGTAAAGAAGAGCCCATTAATGGAAGCAATTTCCTGATTAGTTTATCTAATGCTCAAATGTGTTCCCATTTCTTTCTTTTTTTTTTTTTATTCTTCCAATTATTAGTGGTTATTGACTCAACTAAAGTATTCCACACCTTATCACCACATCAAAAGGTAAAGATTGTCTTGTGTTCCTTATGCCTGTTTCCCAGGTCTTAGCATATGAAAGGGCTTTTGTGATGTCAAGAAACTGTGGGATTTATGTCTCATAATGCAGACCCCGTTACGAGAAAGCTTTAAAGGGTCCCTGACCTCCAGTGCTGTTAAAGAAAACCCTCCTTATGCCATTACTGCATTTCTAGATGTCTGGTTGTCATGCTAGTCCTCCCGCTTCTGTACTTTAAATCAGTGGTCACCAAGCAGTGGTCTGTGGACCACTGACGGTCCACGAGATGGTCCACGTTCTGCCGCAAATCAACATTGTAGTGGATATATACCGCCCAATGCATGCTGACAGTCAATACTGTTAGTGCACATTGATACCTGATGCCTCCTCTGTACTTCTGGCTCCTGTAAACTTAGCGGAAGGCACTAAGAAAAATGCAGAGAGTGGGAGGTGGAAAAGGAGGGGGACTTTTAATGGCAGCGCTGATCAGACTGTGGAAGGTAGCACAAAGCTCAAGCCCATGGCTGCATAATGAGACCCAAGCATTTTGTGTATAAGGCATGTGAAATTCATGTTAGTGGTCGTCAGGATTCAAAATTGTGAGCTTAGTCTGTGAGGTCCGAAAGGTTGGTGACCACTGCTTTAAATCACTGACCAAGAACAAGTATGCAGACAGAGATTTCTGTCATTCCTAACATACCTATAGTATATTTTCCAGGTCATTGACTTGTAAAGTAATGAAGCCAAAGGGTCTGCAAAACATCCAGGCAACTAGTATTTTCAGAAAGGAAATGGAAGCCCCTGTATTTCTCTTAAAAAGGTTTACTTCAAACAATTAATCTTGGTCAATGACCTCCACCTTTTGATTGCACAATAAAAGGATTAGAAAGACATTGAATATGGCATTCCTGTTCTTTGCCCTCCTGTAGGTATGTTCACAATGTTAGACTGACAGCCATGGGAGTAGTGCTAGATGTAATAGCAGATTTAGACTAATAAATTGAAGCCAAACTCCAGCTAATGCCTTTTACTGCAGTTTTGTTCCTTCTGGTATAGTTTTACAAAAGTAAATACAATCCAGGGGCGGACTGACCATTGAGGCACTCGGGCACTGCCCGAGGGCCCCATGCCACTAGGGGGCCCCATCAGGGTTGCCAGGCTCAGTAAAACCAGGGACAGTATGTAAAAATCTGTGTTTTTTTTACATCTGTCCCTGATATGTCCGAAAACTGATATGCTTTTGATGTGAAAATCCCAAGATTTTAGCTGTCCCTCCTCTGCACTGCCTCCTGGCATGGTGGCCATCTGTAAGCCCAGGGGCCCCATAATCTTCTATTGCCCCGGGGCCCCATGAGTTGTCAGTCCGCCCCTGATACAATCTATTCATTGTAAGTACCCCTGTAAGTGATAAATGGGTTGCTTCAATCATCTAACAGCTACATCTGTACAACAGCGTTGTTCTGTTGAAAGGCAACAGACTTCCTGGTGGGGTCACCAGGTAAAAAAAAAAGTTTAAAAAAAGCCTAAAAAAGAAAATGAATACAGCCGTCACATATAAGAATTGGTAAGATGTAATATAATAAATGTTCCATTTAAGGGTTTAACACCAATTTAAAAAAACAGATAGAATTTAGCTAATTATACTGCTTGTATTTAAACATACATTTGATGTTTTTTTAATGTTTAAATGACTGGTGTATATGAGGTATTTATCTGCGTGGAGCAAGCATGTACAACACGACCCTATGGAGGGCAATTACATCCCTGCTATTTCAGCAGTTATGTCTTCTTTGAGCCGCCTGGTTTGCCCCCAGTTTTAATGTTAAATTTAATTAAAGGCAGAGGTTAGATTAAATAATATAATTCTGCTAGCAAGTAAACCTAATGTTTGTGGTCTAATGAAGTATCTTTTCTGCTGTTATGACTGTATATAAATAGAGGAATGTAGAAAATAAACTCATTAAAATATAGTTTGGCTGTTTT
This sequence comes from Rana kukunoris, assembly GCA_029574335.1. Lineage (NCBI taxonomy): Eukaryota > Metazoa > Chordata > Amphibia > Anura > Ranidae > Rana > Rana kukunoris. The sequence continues at coordinate 545,006,094 of CM056050.1, read as the reverse complement.
AATTGCATTGGGTATACATTAGCATGTTTCTAAAGCAAAATCTAAATTTCTTTTCACTTTCCACTTTTAACTGTAAGTTTGTAAGCTCCCTGTAAGGTCCCTTTCACACCTGCGGACCGTATATCCGCTTTTTCATCCATCCGTTTGTGGATGAAAAAGGGACATACATTGGTCCCTATCGTCCACCTCTGCAATGATCCGATTCTGCAGATGGAAGAAAACCCTATTTTTCCTTCCGTCTGCCGATCGGATGAACACGGACACATGTCCGTGTTCACCCCATCCCACTATAGGGGAGAGCAGAGAAACGACAGGGCGGTCCCTGCACAGTCACCCTTTACTCTAACGAGGCTTTCCACAAGATTTTGGGGATGATTTACTAAAACTGGAGAGTGCAAAATCTGGTGCAGCTCTGCATAGTAGTGTAAATAAATAAAGGATGGTTTTTGGATTCCCCCCTGTTTAAAATTATAAATATGTACTATCTTGTCTGTTCCTATAGTTAGCAGGTCTATCAAAGCTCCAATAATATTAATGGTGTAATAATAATATCAGCTATAAAAATAAACACAATGCTCAAAGAAACAAAAGTCTTACTTATTTACAGAGAAAATAGAATACTAATATACAGGATACACCACTAGCCCCACCGCGGCGCCTCCACCCCCTGTTTTAACCACTTCAGCCCTGGTACGATTTGCCCCCTTACTGACCAGGCTATTTTTTGCGATACGGCACTGAGTCCCTTTAACTGACAATTACATGGACGTGTGATGTTGTACCCAAACAACATGTATATCCTTTTTTGCCCACAAATAGAGCTTTCTTTTGGTGGTATTTGATCACCTCTGCGGTTTTTTTTTTTTGCGCTATAAGCAAAAAAAGAGATCATTTTGAAAAAAAAAAACACAATAATTTGTACTTTTTGCTATAAAAAAATATCCAAAAGTTTGCACATAAGTTATAGCGTCTACAAAACAGGGGATACATTTATAGCATTTTTTTTTATTTTTTACTAGTAATGGCAGTGATCTGCGATTTTTATCGGGACTGCAACATTGCGATGGACACATCAGATATTTTTTTGGGACCAGTGACATTTGTACAGCGATCAGAGCTAAAAATAACCACTGATTACTGTATTAATGTCACTGGCAGGAAAGGGGTTACCACTAGGGGATAGTGAAGGGGTTAACTGTGTTTCCTATGTGTGTTTCTAACCCTGAGGGGGATGTAGCTGACTAGAGGAGGAGAGAGAGTGTTGTTCCTAGTAGGAACACACAATCTCTCTCCTCTCCCATGACAGAACCAGGATTTGTGTGTTTACACACATATTTAGATTTTCGCTCTGTCACAAGGGATCACAAGTACCCTGCTACGGCATCTTAACCACTTCATTACTGGGCACTTAAACCCCCTTTGTGCCCAGACCAATTTTCAGCTTTCAGCGCTGACGCATTTTGAATGACAATTGCGCGGTCATGCAACAATTATATTTTTATCATTTTTTCCCCACAAATAGAGCTTTCTTTTGGTGGTATTTGATCATCTATTTTTTGCACTATAAACAGAAAAAGACAGAAAATTTTGAAAAAAAAACACAATATTTTTTACTTTTTGTTATAATAATATCCCTTTTTTATTTTTTTTTAAATATATTTTTCCCTCAGTTTAAGCTGATACTTATTCTTCTACATATTTTTGTTAAAAATCGCAATAAGCGTTTATTGATTGGTTTGCGCAAAAGTTATAGCGCCTACAAAATAGTTTAGACACAGAGCTCCATGTCCCTGCTGTCACCTGCTGGGACTGCCGATCGCGTGCACCCGCGGACATCGCGGCCGCCAGGCACACGCTACGGCTTCCCAGCAATGCGACGGCACAGTGTTTACCCGCTGCGCGCCACCCAGCGGCGTGCGCGGGTAATGCACACAAAAGCCGTCCAAAGACGTCCACCTGGCACCTCAAGTCGGCACTATAGACGTCTTTTGATGATAGCGCCGGCCTGAAGTGGTTAAAGAGCTAACGTCCAGCTATGACGGTTCACGCAGCTGTGCCAACCTGACACAGTATAACTGCGGTGGCTGGTCAGGAAGTGGTTAAAGCACACTCAGACATAACCCCCACAAACCCCCTCTGACCCCCCTCCCCCAATGAGCAAAGAGGCAGAAAATTTTCAGTAAGTATTTTGCTGTTCTCGATAACCACCAGCATATGGCATTGCTATATTGCCATCAAGCCATTGACCCAGGTCAGCATCACAGCCCACATCTGATCCCTTTGATGCACTGTAATCTTCACACCACCAGGAGGTCTGCATTCATGCTTTCTTATTTTCATACCCCACCGCCAGGGGATAAGCATGAATCATTTGCCAGATGAAGACCTGATATGCACCTTTCTGCTAAACGCACCCTGGGTAATATTGCTCCGTTGGCATTTGAGGCTACCCCCAGTCGTATCCAGGTGGCTTCAGTATAACCAGGTCTCAACAGTCCAGAAATATTTCATATTAAAAACATGTTGACTGCCAACAGTAGTTAATTAGCTTCCAACTTCAGCTTGTTCAATAAAGCTTTCACAAAAAATACCTGGAAGGTGATTGATTTCTATGCAGAGCTGTACCAGATTTTGCACTCTCTGGTTTTAGTAAATCAACCACTTTGTCTGTTGTAATGTGTGCCCATCAATGCAAAATAGCATCAGTAAAATCAGGTACTGATGTTCGATGAGAAAGCCTGGCTCACAATCAGCCTTCCAGTTTGTTGCAATGGTGTTCGGTAGGGCTGAGGTCAGAGCTCAGTGCAGGCTACTCAAGTTGCTTTACACTAAGCAAGCCATTTCTTTATGGATCTGGCCTTGGGCACATGGTGCAGTTTTTCTGGAACAGTAGCTGTTCCTAGCTGTTTAACCTTTTGACACTATAGATGTTCTTCCCCATGTTTTTTTTTTGTATATAATGGTTTCTTTTGTGCCCCTTCCATATATGCCAGTGTCATTCAAAGCTTCTAATGTCACAGTTCACTGCCTTTAAATGTACCTATGCTGCTGTTCTTGTTGCAAGTCCACAAGTTCTGTGTTGAATTTCCATTCACATTGCCTTATGGCAGAACATATTCAGTCTGTGTGTTTGTTGTTACAAGTATTTACATAGTACCAGCAGATTACAAAGCACTTTATATAGACATCAGTCCCTGCCCTCAATTGGAATTTAGCTAAACAAAGACATCTTAGGGCCCTTTCACCCGATCTGTTTTTGGGGTGTTTTGGTGATGAAAAAAAAAGTAGAAGAAGAATGCATGAAAAAATGTACCCCTTTAAATACTATAGATCAAGTGGAAAGTTTTGCCGTTGTCATACATTTTCAAAAGTCCTTGGTGTGCTTTTCAAAAGTAGCTATGGTCCAGGTCACATGATCAGGTCAAAGCGCTGGCTTCAGTGTAGAGGAGAGACAGCTGACAACGGATACCCCATAGAAAGTCTATGGGTGACATCATCACCCAGTCTGTGCAGCCATTGTCAGTGATCTTTCCTCTTTTCCAAAGCCAGCACTAGAGAGATCATATGACTGGACTGTTGCAACTTCAGAATCGTTAAGTATACAGGTCTCTCCTTCTACACGGTAGTTAGAAAAGGCTTAGAATGGGGGTGGGAATAGATTAAACCATAGTTGCCTTCCACTTTAAACCACTTAGATCTCTGATCTGGAAGGAGTTACACATAACACATTTGAGATACTCTAAAGACAATATATTGGTAACAAGAGAAGCTATACTTCTTGTCCTTACAGGCCGGATATATTTAATGTAGTCATCATAGAGATACTGCAATGCTTTTATAAGCTTTTTCCCCCCTCCTGCAATAAATGACAGAAATGTTGACAAGATAAAAATATTTTGTTTAGAACTTTACAGATCACTAGCAGACACACAATGGCACCCTCCGTAGGATATATGTCATTTGTAAGGTGAAACATCACACGATTCATGTGCTGCTATCAAACAACAAAAATAAGAAAACCCTGACCTAAATTCACATATGTCCCGAAATATCCTTTAAAAGAGATTTCCTTTGTTTTATGCATCTTTCATTTGATTGTTTTTTTCACAAACACCAAAATAATGAGAGACAATATACACTGCTCAAAAAAATTAAAGGAACACTTTTGAAACAGAACTCCTGGGATATTTATCTGGTCAGTTAAGTAGCAGAGGGGGAGGGGTGTATACAGAGGGGGTTGTTAATCAGTTTCAGCTGCTTTGCTGTTAATTGAAATTAACAACAGGTGCACTAGATGGGCAACAATGAGACGACCTTCAAAACAGGAATGTTTTTTCAGGTAGAGGTGTCTGACATATTTTTTCCCTACTCATCTTTTCTGACTGTTTTTCACTAGTTTTGCATTTGGCTAGAGTCAGTGTCACTACTGGTAGCACGAGGCGATACTTGGACCCTATAAAGGTTGCACAGGCAGTCCAACTCTTCCAGGATGGCACATCATTACGTGTCATTGCCAGAAGGTTTGCCATGTCTCCCAGCACAGTCTCAAGAGCATTGAGGAGATTCCAGGAGACAGGCAGTTACTCTAGGAGAGCTGGACAGAGCTGTAGAAGGTCCTTACCCCATCAGCAGGACCGGTATCTGCTCCTTTGTGCAAGGAGGAACAGGATGAGCACTGCCAGAGCCCTACAAAGTGATGGTCTGGGGAGGCATATCCATGGAGGGACGCACAGACCTCTACAGGCTACACAATGGCACCCTGACTGCCATTAGGTATCGGAATGAAATCCTTGGACCCATTGTCAGACCCTACGCTGGTGCAGGGGGTCCTGGGTTACTCCTGGTGCACGACAATGCCCAGCCTCATGTGGCGAGAGCATGCAGCCAGTTCCTGGAGGATGAAGAAATTGATACCATTGAAAGGCCCCTACGCTCACCTGACCTAAATCCAAAAGAACACCTCTGTGACATTATGTTTCGGTCCATCCGGTGCCGCCAGGTTGCACCTCAGTCTGTTCAGAAGCTCAGTCATGCTCTGGTCCAGATCTGGGAGGAAATACCCACAGGACACCATTTGTCGTCTCATTAGGAGCATGCCCTGATGTTGTCAGGCATGCATACAAGCACTTGGGGGACATACAAACTACTGAGGACCAGTTTGAGTTGTTGCAATGAAATTTCAGCAAAATGGACTAGCTTGCTGCATATATTTTCACTTTGATTTTTGGGGTGTCTTTGAATTCAGCCCTCTGTAGGTGGATAATTTTAATTTCCATCAAATGATGTGCCATCCTTTCATTCCTAATACATTACCCAGTCCATATCAGTATAGATATTTAGCATGAGTTTTTCCCGTTGAGATCTGATATGTTTTCAAAGTGTTCCTTTTTTTGAGCAGTGTATAACATTAAAATGCTTCATGTGCTCTAAAAAGGTAATTTAAAGCTGAACACCAGAAAACCTAATAATTCTTACCTGCAGTGGAGCTGTGCACACAATATGAGTGTTAAAGTGTTATTAAACCCACAACAGTAAAATCAGTCTGTATATGCAGTAAAGCATGCTTGTTATACTAACTGTGGAAGCTAATCATGCACATTGTATAAAAAGGCTGTTTGATCCTGCCTTTTCTGATCCTATCCTTCTTCCACAAGCCCCAACCCATCTCCTGATAGAACAGAGCCTTCGGGGCACTCTGCACATGCTTAGGTTTTGTCAGAGAAACATATTATACTTTGAACACTAGATGGCAGCAAAGTTGACAGTGAGAAGCTCAGCTGCGTAATGCACGCACCACATGACTTCCTGGCTGCCTATAAAAGCTTAGCAAGTGCTCAGAGGAATTGCTGGTTTGTCTTCAGCTTCCTGTACCTGAGTCCCTGTTTCCTGTGATTGATTACCTGTTGTGACCCGGATTGACCCGGACGTACTCTGATCTTGGGACTGACCTCGGCTTGTTTTACAGACCTTGTATCTGTTTCCTGTGTTTGACCCTCTGCCGGTGACCCGGATTCACCTTCAGTCTCCTGTGCCTTGACCTTCTGCTTGTGACCCGGTTTTGCCTCCTGTCTCCAGTGCCTTGACCCTCTGACTGTGACTTGGATTGTCTGCTTACCTGTGTTTGACCCTCATGCCGCATACACGCGATCATTTTTCGGCATGAAAAAAAAACGACGTTTTTAAAAACTTCATTTAAAATGATCGTGTGTGGGCTTCACATCGTTTTTCATCTTCTGAAAAATGACAAAAAATAAATTTGAGCATGCTGCATTTTTTAACGTTGTTTTAAAAAATGTTGTTTTTTGGGTTGTAAAAAATGATCGTGTGTGGGCTAAAACGACATTAAAAAATACGTTTTAAACCCGCGCATGCTCAGAAGCAAGTTATGACATGGGAGCTTGAATGGAACTTCCCCTTTAGAGTGCCGTCGTACGTGTTGTACGTCTCCGTGCTTTGCATTTTTTTTAAAACGATGGTGTGTGGGCAACATAGTTTTTAATGATGAAGTTGGAAAAACTTTGTTTTTTCTACATGCTGAAAAACAACGTTTTTTTCATGCCGAAAAATGATCGTGTGTACGCGGCATCAGCCTGCTCCAGACTTTCTTCCTGACTTCTCCTGCTGGATCCTGATACCCATCGGTCCCTGCTCCAGTTCTACAGGACGTCCACACAAGCTCTACCCTGCCTGCTGGTAGCTTGTGCCTCTTTGTGCCATCCAACCTCTGTACCACCTCCAGGGGGCAGACTGCGCTTAGTGGCAACAGCGCGGCCACTCTCGGCATCTCGACCGTGGTGAGTACCCTATTCTGATAGTTTGGTGTGTATTAGAATTTTTCTTTTTTTTGGGGGGGGGGGGGGTGCATGTGATTGGCACAGCGCCAATCAGCACTGTCCAGAGCAAAAGGCAGGGGTCCTTTAGCCTCATTGGACAATCAGAGGAGAATGAAAAGTCCTCCTACAAGCTTTAACCATTGATTGAAGTCACAAGACTGCTATATACTGCTGATGAGAAAAGGTATTCAGCAGGTTATATTTATTAAAAATATTACATTTCCATGTTCTGTGTACTGTGGGAGACTAGATATAGTGTCAGAGAATGCCTACTGGACATTTGGCTTGCACAAATGCACAGGAATGCGCACGGACGCACAGACAGTGCATTTTGGTGCCGGACGGGCAATTTAAGGATGCTTCAGCAATATCTTAACTGCTGACTGGACTTTGAGCTGTTCCCTGCATCCTGTGTTCTTCCTGTGTGTTTCCCTCATTGCTGACCAGGCTTGCTCCTGACCTAGTCTTGGATTCTGCTTCTGATTTGTCGTTTTATTCCTGACTTTGGCTCTGCTTATGACTCAGTACCTCACTGCCCACCTGTTGATGACTCTGGCTATTCCTGTAACCACGCTTCTACCTCCGATCCTGGCTGTCCTTCTTGCTCGAATGTTTGCCTGGCTGTTCGTCGAAGTGCTCTGCACTTTGCTGAGAGTTCTGACAAGCCATGCATAATGAACCTGCAGCACTTTTGGAGTGCCCCTTTTATCTTGGTTGGTCCCTGAGCTCAGCTACTGTTCCTGTCCTGAGGGTCCACCTGCTTCCCAGGATCTCCTACTTCAGCTGCAAGTTCTCCTATCAACACCTATTGGCACTTATGTTCCTCCTGTCCCTTGGTACCCTCTTCCACCGACCCTTTTTTGTTCTAACATTCTTCCACCGACCCTTTTTTGTTCTAACATTCTTCCACCGACCCTTTTTTGTTCCAACATTCTTCCACCGACCCTTTTTTGTTCTAACATTCTTCCACCGACCCTTTTTTGTTCTAACATTCTTCCACCGACCCTTTTTTGTTCTAACATTCTTCCACCGACCCTTTTTTGTTCTCCCTTGGTACCCTCTGTTCCACTTTCAGTGATGACAGGGCTGGAGATCTAAGAGAGGCCAACCTCATCATACTGCATCCATCTCCTATCAGGTATGTGACATATAGTGAATGCAGGGTCACTATATAAAACGTACCCTTTTCTAGGAATTCCTCCTGAAAATGTGTATTTTCTAACATGTTTTGTCCCGTAGCCTGTATATCTGCAATTGGAGATTATCTACTGTAAAGCACTGTGTATGTGACTATTAGTATCACCAGGGTTTGAGTATAATTTGACGATGACGCTATTGTGCTGCTGATCTGCTGACCTTCTGATGACCTGTTGGAGAGGAAGTTGCACCTGAGGACCTACAGTGCAAGAATCTCCATGCTTCTTTCATTTTGTGCATCTGCCCTTCGATCCACCTCTGCTGTTGCTTTTTGATTATTACCGGTGGCCACTGTTGCTGAAGACACAATCACTAGCATGGCATGGCCCTTAGAGATTCTGCAGCTAATGCTCTTGGATACTCAATGCTGATAATTTTTTTAATTTTGTGTTACCCACAGCTTCACATTAAGGTCTTCAGGAGAGAAGCAAATCTTATGCCGTGTACACACGATCATTTTTCGAGTTGTAAAAAATTATGTTTTTTTTATGTCTTTAAAAACGATCGTGTGTGGGCTTCAGAGCAATTTTCGTGTTCTGAAAAACGGGCAAAAAAAAAAATTCGAACATGCTCTATTTTTTCACAACGTTTTTAACGTTGTCGTTTTTCGGGTTGTAAAAAATGGTCGTGTGTGGGCTTTAACGATGTAAAAAAAAACGTGCATGCTCAGAAGCAAGTTATGAGACAGGAGCGCTCGTTCTGGTAAAACCATTTATAATGGAGCAAGCACATTCATCATGCTGTAACAGACAGAAAAGCGCGAATCGTCTTTTACTAACACTAAATCAGCTAAAGCAGCCCAAAGGGTGGCATCATCTGAATGGAACTTCCCCTTTATAATGCTGTCGTACGTGTTGTACATCACCGCGCTTTACTATAGCATTTTTTTTTTTCACGATCGTGTGTAGGCAACGCCGTTTTAATGATCAAGTTGAAAAAAACGTCATTTTTTAGAGCCTGAAAAAAAAAAATTACCACCCGGAAAATGATCGTGTGTATGCAGCATTACAGTTTGGCTATGCTGTTCAGTGAAGTTTATGAAACTTGAAAACAATATTTTATAATATTCTAATATCTCATTTCATTAAATTAAATTGCATCCGATAGTTTAAATGTGTGCAGTTCTGGCACCTGATACCTCATACCCACTCAGAACACACCACAAAATATGTTCATCATCATTTACATATGCCAGCTTTTCAGTGCAGGTGGCCATATTAATCTTTGCAAGAATAAGAAATGATCAAGAACAGATTAAAAAAAAATATTGGAATTTCATGGCCAAAAATACCATATGCTTAATAATTATGGCCTCATTTATCTTATGAAAAACTAACAACCAACAGAACAAAAATCTTAACTTGGAAAATACTTTGTGCTATAAAGTACAAAACTTTAATGTTTTTATCATGTAGACATGAAAATCACCCCCAGCGAATAGTTATAATAATTATCGAATGCCCCATACACACGATCCGAAAATCGGACGACAGATCGTCCAACTTTTTTTGCTAAATAGTTGCAAGTAGAAATTAAAATTTAACTAAAGTCACGAAAATTCTCGCTGATCACGTGATGTAAACAAAGGATCGGTAATCTTTTTTTTTTTTTTTTTGCTGATCACCGGCTTGTGCACAGGAGACATCGGTCCTGAAGAGGAAGGAGGCACATCAGCCTTATCAGTGTCCTTAAATACTGCCTGCCAGTGCCACCTGCCATTGCTACCTGCCAGTGCCCACAGTGCCACCTATCAATGCCCACAGTGCCACCTATCAATGCACACAAGTGCCACCTATCAATTCCCACCAGTGATGCCAATCAGTGCCTCATCGGTGCCACCTAGCAATGCTGCATATCAGTGTAACCTACCAGTGCCCATTATTGACACCCATTAGTGCCCATCACTGCCGTCCATCAGTGCCCATCACTGCCAGCTATCAGTGCCACCTATCAATGCCACCTATTAGTGCCACTTTTCAGTGCCCACCAGTGCCACATATCAATGCTCTTCAGTGCCACCCATCAGTACCACCTCTCAGTGCAGCCCATCAGTGCACTCCATCGGTGCCCATCAGTGCAGCCCATCAGTGCAGCCCATCAGTGCAGCCTCATCAGCATACTTCAATGAAGGAGAAAAATTACCTGTTTGCAAAATTTTATAACAAAATATAAAAATATATATATATTTTTAATCTGTATTTTTATTTTATCTTTAACAAAAAATAAAAACCGCAGAGGTGATCAAATACCATCAAATGAAAGATCTATTTGTGGGGAAAAATTCTAAATTACAATTTCATTTGGGTACTGTAACGGAATGCACCGTGACAGTCTGAGATATTCCTATGTCTAGGGTCACCTTATGTCCACTAGGGCCATAGGGTGACAAAGAATCAGAATTCATATGTTACAGAAGACATTAATAAGGGACATTAATAATAATCCAGGTTTGCAGGATGTCTTCAAATATCAAAAGCTGTTAGCTATGCAATCTGGGCACACATGCTTTTGAAAGGTGTTAATTCAGGTCAGCCAGCCAGTGAGTCATACCTTTTGTATAATAGGCTATTGAAATATCTGAAGGTGTGGATTGCACCCACTCTCACTGCCATTGTGTGATAAAGATGTCTGTGTTACTATTCAGGGTTAATTGAACCCTATTGATAATGCGGTGCCGTCATGTCTAGCTACCAATTAAAGAATTATCCTCAGTGAGTGAATAGGGTGGTGGAGATTGCATTGTCCTGTGATTAACTGTATTATGCTGTACTGGATATAAGAAGCTGAGAAAATACTAATAAATTGTCAGATCTTTGGAAGCAAGAACGGAGCGCTGTCCTCGTTTATTCTGGGAAATGGAATGGATCATGTCTGCCTGGTTGTTGGTGTGTCGGATAAGCTTGTCGTGGATGGATGGAAGGTTGTAAGCGGTGGTAACCGTTACAGGTACAATGTTGTATGACCGCGCAATTGTCAATTAAAGTGCATCAGCGCTGAAAGCTGAAAATTGGTCTGGGCAGGAGGGGGGTTTAAGTGCCCAGTAAGCAAGTGGTTAAAAGGTTGCCTTGCACCTTTTAACCACTGCAATACTGGGCACTTTCACCCCCTTCCTGCCCAGAACAATTTTCAGCTTTCAGTGCTGTCACACTTTGGATGAAAATTGCGTGGTCAAAAAACACTTTACCCAAATGACATTTTTGTAATTTTCTTGGGACATATAGAGCTTTATGTAGGTGGTATTTATTTATCGCAGTTTTTTTTTTTTTTTTTAATAAAACAATAAATGATAAAAGACCAACATTTTGAATATTTTTTTTTTTTTATGCAATACAATTTTACAAATAAGTAATTTTTCTTCTTTACTGAGGTGCACTGATGAGGCTGCACTGATGGGCACTGACAGGGCTGCACTGATGAGGTGATACTGATGGGCACTGATAGTCAGCATTGATGGGCATTGATAAGCTGCACTGATGGGGATGCACTGATAATCAGGGCACTGATGATCAAACAATATACTCACTGTGCTCTGTCAAACTTGCCGGCTCTCCTTTCCTCACACAGAGACAGTGAGACCAGCTGTGATTGGACATGGCTAATCACATGGTAAATGGCTGCTGTGATTGTCCCTTTACCCTGATCTGTGATCGACTGTGTTCATAGAATACAGCAGTTACAGTGCGTGCCCAATGCGTGTCCCAGGGGGCATAAAGGAGGCACACACATGGGAGGATATCCATGGGCATCTTCTCAGAACTGGAGGCCCACTGTGTAGCCTTCTAAAGCTGTAGGGGAGTTAAAATGACCCATGATTTTATTATACGGGTGTAAAAATTCATGGAGAATAGGTAAGAAAAGAGTGTTTAACCACTTGCCTAATGTGCACCTACACCCCCTTCCTGCCCAGACAAAATTTTAGCTTCCGGCACTGCATCACTTTAACTGACAATTGCGCGGTCGTGCGACGTGACTCCCAAACAACATTTTTTTCCCCACAAATAGAGCTTTCTTTTGGTGGTATTTAATCGCCCGTGCGACAGAGCGACAACTTTGAAAAAAGACACAATATTTTTTGCTTTTTGCTATAATAAATATCCCATTTAAAAAAAAAAAAAAAATGTTATCTCAGTTTAGGCCGATACGTATTCTTCTACATATTTTTGGTTAAAAAATGTAAAAAATAAAATCGCAATAACCGTATAGTGACTGGTTTGCGCAAAAGTTATATTGCCTACAAAATACGGGACATAATTTTTTTTAATTAATTTTTTTACTAGGAATGGCGGCGATCTGCGATTTTTTTCCGGGACTGGGACATTATAGCGGACACATCGGACACTTTTGACACATTTTTGGGACCATTTACATTTATACAGTGAACAATGCTATAAATATGCATTGATAACTGTATAAATGTAACTGGCAGGGAAGTGGTTAACCACTAGGGGGCGGGGAAGGGGTTAAACGTTTCTCCTAGTTTGTGTTCTAACTGTGGGGGGAGGGGGGGTGACTGGGGAGGTGACCGATTGTGTCCCTATGTACAAGGGACACAATCGGTCTCCTCTCTCCCTGACAGGGACGTGCAGCTCTGTGTTTACACACAGAGCTGCACGTCCCAGCTCAGTTACTCGGCAATCGCGTGTGCCCAGCGGCCATCGCGGCCGCCGGGCACACGCACGGGGGTCCCTGTAATGCGACGGGTGCGCGCGCCCCTAGCAACTTTCTATGACTGCACGTCATATGACGTGCAGTCAGGACAATGGAGTTACCCGCCCACCATCATATGACGGTGGGCGGGTGACAAGTGGTTAAAGTAGTTGTAAAGGAAAAAAAAATTCTATGCATTAAGGTGAAAAAAACATCAGATGATTCTTAGCAGCAAGCTTTGAGATGTTTAGCTTATTTAGATGTTTTTCTTGATAAATGTTGTTCCTTTGTTGTAAGATATACCCAGAAGCTCTGTTACTTTAAATAAGTAGGGGGCTTCAGGGAGAAGAGCAGGGAGGAAGGACTAGGGTTCCACTTTACAATCTGTTATGCTTTGTTTTTGAGTAAAGATGTTCAGAGTAGCTTGGAAAAAGCTCAGGCTGGTTCGGTGACCTGGTCAGAACACTGCATAAACATGAATTAAAAAAAAATACAAACGCTCTCTCCTAAATGTGCTTAATGCAATTTCAAATAAAGTAAATATTCAAATGAATGCATCAACACAGTAAGATGCTTATTTAAACCTCAGAACCCCCTTTCATTCAATTAACAGATCACAAGCATTTATCGTACTTTCTGGTGGGATAGAAGAGAAGTCAGCTTTATTCACCTTTTTTGACAAAGAAACATGAACATTTTCTCTGTCAGGGCTTTTGTTTACTTCTTTCACCATTCTCATTATAACATGACATTACCACAAGAGCATCTCTCCGTCACTTTCTGCTTTAATAGAAATAACACTGAACTCCTTCAAAAGAATTGTGACAGCCAGCACGAACCTCGCTGATAGGGCGATCAATTATTTTACTTAACCCTGCCCTTTATGATCAGCCGTAGATTACATAACATAATGGGCCAAAGGCCATGTAGTTAACATTGCATTGTACTTGTATTCTAATGAAAGCAATATGCTAATCTCTTGTATAATGTAGCTAAAGGGCAGACAATTCTTAAACAACATTATCAGGCTTAAAAGGTAAAATCAGCTTTGCACAAACCCCAATAACCCAATGCCCTTTGCCCTCCTCATCTGATCAGATGCAGACACATGTTTGTTTAGTCTTGGGTAGAGTTGAATCTTTGTGCTGCTTTCTTTGTGACCTTACTGGATTGGTCGGAATCACAGGTGAGCAGAGTTAGGGCAAATAATAGTGTAGAGGTTTGTGACAAGATAAATTAATACTCTTTGATATTTCTCCTGATAAAGGAGAATGAAATACGTCGTTGATCTCAAGTCTAATACATTTGATGTACATCGTAAAATGTGTATTTATTTTGTAAGCATGGTAATGTCTCGTTTTCTATAGAGGATTTTGTTATGAGCCCTGTATTGAGTTCTTGAAGTATGTGTTATATTGTATATGACACTTGTTTAGGTGTGTGGTACCTTTTTTAATTATTTATATTGTACTGAATAAAATCAAATGTGTTTTCTAACATTTTTCCAATGATATAGACTGCTTTTGACACTAGATCGGGCACGACTCATTTGTATCTAGCTGCAAATCCCTACACAGTGAATAAGTGGCCAGCAGTTGAATGGAGGGGCCCCACAAACTGGTCTCATATAGAGTCCCTTTGTGTATTCTGTCACCGACATGTTCTACCTGTCCAAGTAACTGTCCTGTCCTGACCAAGTGATACCCAATGCAATAATTAGGGACAGTCCTGCTGTAGATTTTTATATGGGGTACCTTTATAGTCGGTTCACATTCCAGCGGCACGACTCCGGGGGCAGCTCTGCAAGTCGTCCTGAGGACGACTTCAGTGGTGACCTGCAAAACGACTTCTGTATAGTAGTCAATGCAGGTCGCCCCAAACCGGCCCCAAATTCGTACAGGAACCTCTTTCTAAGTCGGAGCGACTTGCGTCGCTCCTATTAAAATGGTTCCATTGCCTTCAAGCTCTCTCTCTCTCTCCTCATCAACCTTTCCTATCCTATACTAAGTTGATGAAGGCCATGTTGGGCATTGGAATAAAGCATTAAAGAAAATCCAATTAAGGACTGGACATTCACTCTCTTCACAACTCACAAGTATCACCCATAGACACCTGCCAGGTAACACAACATGCCGATCCTACTTATACTCAGCGGCTCCTGAATAGGGTAGCTCTACAAATACATAAAACAATACAATGTGATTGTATGGGTAACTAATCACTAAGAATAAAAGTTTGTGGAAAAAGAGTAAGGTCCTAACAAGGGACTGATGAACAATATAGTATGTGGCGGGGTGAATACACTGAAGAAAACTGGAACAATGTATTTCAAACAAGGAGAACTGTGGAGGTACCCAAGTTGACATCAAATCTCCAAGAAAAGGGAAAATTAGATGGATACTCTTACTGACTCTGGTGGACACACATACCATACGGCAGTGGGTCAATCAGGCTTGAAACAACACATCTCTAGTCCGGTCCAAACAAAGAATCAGTTCAACTGGTGAATTCAGTAATGGACGTTCTCATCAAGAGCCCAAATAGAAGGAAGTAGAAGGCAAACAAAGCTCCATATGGTGCAGGTCAAAAACGTAAAAAGTTTTTATTTTAAAAGTACATCAAGGCAAGATGTATAAAAGTAACCCCAAACGAATATGGTAGCTATATGGAAAGCTATAATAGCTGGCCCAATGAATCAGCAATGTCAACAATAAACAGTGCATTTATTAACTGCAATGTAAATAATAATACTATACCTAGTCTAGCGTCTACTCTAGAAGAATGACTAGGTGTGTTGCTATAGATATTTTGTTGATTTTATAGTATATTAATTTGTTAGTTAGATTGCATATTTAGATTTTTAACACCATGTGTTATATTTAAGAAACTAAGGCTCCTCCTATTGATATGCAAATTAACCAGTCAAATTGGTTTATGAGCTAAGCAGAGGACAGGATATAATATACAGGAAGTTAAAGGGAGGAATTAAGACTTTTGAAACAGGCATATGGGAAATAAAAGACAAAGTTGTTTAAAGACGTGGTGCTGGAAGACTTTGGGGGAAGATGTTTGGTGTTGGACTCTAGGAGATTACTTCATCAGAAGAAGTTAAGTTAATGTACTGCATACATATAGTACATGGTTAATATTCTAGAAAGGATAATTGGCTTGTGCATGTTGCATTGTGTATCCTACAGTTGTATGTGCAATTTTTCCTGTTCAGTAAAGCACATTGATACACTAAAGAGGTTTAAGCTTCCTTGGCTGGTACCGCAAAGAACCTTTGCTAGATAGACCAAAGCAACACACTTGGATATAGTGCAATCTCCCCTAAGTGGTACCTCTTAGCTAAGGTCTGGCACAGGTCTTTGTATGGCAACTGCAACTGCAAATGGGCAATGTTTAGTCCTGAATCTTCAGTTGACTAATGCTGGGGCCTAGTTGTACCATTGGTGCAAATGAGAATTGTCTGAGTCAAGTCTGCACACAGCAATAAGTCTTCTAGCTCGCCAGTCACAGCAATATCACACACACAGCGATTAGTACACCCTTGGATCTGCACTTAGGTGGCTCTTACTCTAAGCACCTTCAAACTGGGTGTTCCAGATCCACTCAGGCGCCCAATATGCAGCAGTGGTGATGCACACTGGACAGCTTTGTGCACTCTCTAGTCTCCCTCACAGCAATAGGAAGCTGTGTCCTCCACAGATTAAGAAAATGGAGCCCTTCCTCCTCCCCCTGGCATTCTCCCCCTGGGAATGCAGTTAAAAAGCTCTTGAATAGAGTAAAGTCTCTCTCCTCTGGACTACAGTTCCCACAGTGTAGTGCTGCTTGACTCAATCTTGCCGCTAAGATGCTCCCTCCTCTTGCTGATATAGCTGTTAAACAGTTCAGCACTGCAGGGCAGAAGCCACAGAGAGCAGTTGCAGCCAGTGGTTCTCTCATCTCCATTCCCATTCAAGATGGATAAAAATGTTGATGATCAGTGGGACCTAGGTCATGACACATCTGCAAGGACTGTAATTGTAAAAAGGACATTTCTACATTGTAATTTGTAGGATACCTCACAGAAAGCAATTAAAGCATTATATCACTTTTGTTAAATAACAAGAGCAGCTTCCTTCTAGCTGTCATTTCAATAAGGTTGATGACATTTGTCATCTCTGGTTAAGAAATGTTTCTTGCATTGACTTTTACACCATGCTATATAGTAAGACCAGACCTGCCATAGAATAATAATAACATGCACCAAGGTGAAATACAGCTAGTCCTCCATGGCTGGTCTGACCCTGAGATTGGCACATCCATCCAATGGAAATGGAAAAAGGAGCACCAAGTGTGTAAAATTTATAGCGGCTCTGGGCAGACCAGGCACTGCAAACTCTTCCAATGGCTTTAATGAATACTTTCTAAAGTGTCTAACTGACCCACTCTGATCTCGCCTCTTTTCTTTTTCCTTGCTTGTTTTTTCTCTTTCCTATACTTTGCTCATCGTTATTTGTTTTAAGTTTGTGTGTTTGTGTTTGTGTGTATATAACCTATACGCACCGATTTCTTACCAACTCCTGAGACGTTTTATTTCCATCAAGACATTGAACCAATCTTGCTATAAACAATGTCTTATGTCTTGTTATCTGTTGCAAACTTTTATATTGGCGTCCTTACTGTTGTTATATTTTTCTATATGCTGATAAAACAATAAAAATATATTTACCTCTAAATTACTGACCCAGAAAAAACACACAGACTTGAATTCATTCAGACTTCACACATGCTGTTAGTTCCGACTTACTAACTTAAAAATTATTGAAGCCATATACTGTAATCAGCTTGACAGCCAGAAAACTAGTATAATAAGCAGCCAGTGACAGCTTATGTTTTTTTCCCAGCATAGGTTTTCTTTAACCACTTCTGACCCAATATCCAACCTGCCGTCAAAAGTCGGCCGCCCCTTAGAGTGCGCTGCAGGGGAAGCCCTGTGTTGGCGGTGTCCCTTGGACACAGCCAATCACAGATCGCGGCGAATGGCCAATCAGAGTGGCCGTTTGCGATGCGATCTGTGCGGCCAATGAGAGATGATCTCACAGATCATCTCTCATTGCCGTTTTTACACAAAGACAGCGTCCTGTCTCTGGAGAGGAGGAGACCGATCTGTGTCCCTTGTACATAGGGACACAGATCGGTCACCCCCCCAGTCACCCCCCTCCCCCACAGTTAGAACACACCTAGGATACATTTAACCCCTTCCTCACCCCCTAGTGTTAACCCCTTCAATGCCAGTCACATGTATACAGTAATTAGTGCATATTTATAGCACTGATCGCAGTATAAATGTGAATGGCGCCAAAAATGTGTCAAAAGTGTCCGATGTGTCCGCCATAACGTCGCAGTACCAATAAAAAACGCAGATCGCTGTCTAGTAAAAAGAAAAAAAATAATAATTCTGTCCCCTATTTTGTAAGCGCTATAACTTTTGCGCAAACCAGTCGCTTATTGCGATTTTTTTTTTTTTTTTTTTACCAAAAATATGTAGAAGAATACGTATCGCCCTAAACTGAGAAAAAAAAATGTTTTTTTTTTTTTTTTTTTAAATTGGGATATTTATTATAGCAAAAAGTAAAAAATATTGTATTTTTTTTCAAAAAAATAAAAACCGCACAGGCGATCAAATACCACCAAAAGAAAGCTCTACTTGTGGGAAAAAAAGGACGTCAATTTTGTTTGGGAGCCACGTCGCACGACCGCGCAATTGTCAGTTAAAGCGACGCAGTGCCGGAAGCTGAAATTTCACCTGGGCAGGTGGGGGATATATGTGCCCAGTAAGCATAGGTGTGCGCAGCCTATTGCATTAGGGTGTGCACCCCAAAGCTCAAACACATACTACCGATAACTCACTGTGTTCATTCAGAAAGGCAACTGGTCAATAAATTACATATTTACTGCCTCATAACCCCCATTCATCCTAAAACATCCTGCAGCATCAGCCCCCGGTAAAGGAGGGAAGCCAGCAGCAGTGCGGGTGGAAGGGTTACTAAGGCAGTAATGGGAATCTATACTACACAGGGTGATTAGGGTGTGCCTGGGCACACCTGGCACACCCTGTTCGCACGCCTATGCCAGTAAGCAAGTGGTTAACTATAAATTGGCTTTAGTTGGTACTCAATGTAATATAAACAGACAGCTGTAAAGCATATAGAGCAGGCAAAATAAGTATTGTACACGTCACCATTTTTCTAGGTAAATATATTTCTAAAAGGTGCTATTGACATGAAATGTTCACCATGTCTGTAATAACACATGCAATCCATATATACAAAGAAACAAAAGCAAATAAGGACAGAAATTAAGTTATTTGTAAAAAACATGTAATGGCACAGGGAAAAATTATTGAACACGCTAGCTGAAATGTATTTAATACTTTGTTGGTAATGACAGCTTCAAGATGCCTCCTGTATTGAGAAACTAGTGGCATGCATTGCTTAGATGTGTTTTTGCCTCATTCTTCCACACAAACAGTCTTCAAATCTTGAAAGTTCAGTGGGCCTGTTCTTTGAGGCCTATCTTTATTTTTTCCCATAGATTTTTTATTGGATTCAAGTCAGGTGATTTACCTGGGCCATTCTAACAGCTTTATTTTCTTTCTTTGCAACCAATTGAGAGTTTCCTTGACTTTGTGTTTGGCAATGATTGTCTTGCTGAAATGTTCACCCTCATTTCATCTTCATCATCCTGATAGATGGCAGCAGATTTTTATCAAGAATGTACATTTTTTTATTTATCCTTCCTTCAATGACATAAAGTTTGCCAGTACCGTATGCTGAAATACAGCCCCACACCATGATGTTCCCACCTCCAGACGTCACTGTTAGGATGGTATTTGAGTGGTGATATGCAGTGCCATATGACCTCCAAACATGTGTATTATGGCTTTCAAAGAGTTAAATTTTGGTCTCATCTGACCAGACTATATTCTCCCAGTATTTCACTGGCTTGTCTAAATGTTGTGCAGCAAACTTTAAGCTTCAACATGCTTATTCTATAGCAATTAAGTCTTGCGTGGTAAGCGTGCATACAGGCCATTAGTGCATTACTAATTGTTTTCTTTGAAACCGCCCATGGCTATTGGACAACTCTTCTGATGATTAATTTTGCTCCTCTGTCAGAAATCTTGCGAGGAGCACCTGGCCATGGCCAATTTATGGTGAAATTATATTCTTTTCACTTCCTAGATTATGGCCACAACAGTACTTACTGGAACATTCAGAAGTTTAGGAATCTTTCTGTAACCAATGCCATCAGTATGTTTTGCAACAATAAGGTTGAGCTCTTTGCTTTTACCCATCATGAGATGTTTCTTGTGTGACACCTTGGTAATGAGACACCTTTTTATAGGCCATCAGTTGAGACTGAACCAGCTGATATTAATTTGCACTGACAAGGGACAGGATTGCTTTCTAATTTCTGATAGATTTCAGCTGGTGCCTTGGCTTTCCATGCCTTTTTTGCATCTCTATTACTTCATGTGTTCAATACCATTTCCTTGTGTCATTGCATTTTATTACACATAACTAGGGATGAGCTTCGCGTTCGAAACAAACGTATGTTCGACTTGAACATCGTCTGTTCGATCGTTCGTCGAATTTCGAACAAAAACGATCGTTCGCGGCAAATTCGAGTGAAACGAAACGACCGTTTTTAAAACTTTTTTTCGATTGATACATGTTCCCTGGGGCAAGACCCGGGTTCTGAAAGACGTTTTCCAACAATAACTTGAAAATTGGTCTTTAAAACTACCGTTTTTAAAAAAAAAATTCCATTGATACTACTATCAATGGAAAAAAAAGTTTTAAAAACGGTTGTTTTTTCAGGAGTCCTGCTCCTGAAAAAACGACAGTTTTTAAGACTTTTTTCCATTGATACACGTTCCCTGGGGCAAGACCCGGGTTCTAAAAGACATTTTCCAACAATAACTTGAAAATTGGTCTTTAAAACGACCGTTTTTAAAACTTTTTTTTCCATTGATACTACTATCAATGGAAAAAAAAGTTTTAAAAACGGTTGTTTTTTCAGGAGTTCTGCTCCTGAAAAAACGACCGTTTTTAAGACATTTTCCCATTGATACATGTTCCCTGGGGCAAGACCCGGGTTCTGAAAGACGTTTTCAAACAATAACTTGAAAATTGGTCTTTAAAACGACCGTCTTTGAATTCGAACGTTCGAGTCCTATAGACTTCAATGGGGTTCTAAATGTTCGTGCGAACAATCGGACCATTCGACGGTTCTGGTGCGAACCGAACGCGGGGGTGTTCGGCTCATCCCTACAGATAACCTAATTTCTGAACGTATTTGTTTTAGTTCCCCTGTATGCATGGGTTGTTACCAATATGTGGTGAAACTTTTATGTCAATAGCACCTTTAGAAATATATTTAATTAACAAAATGGTGATGTGCACAATACTTATTTTACCCACTGTATGTATCACTTGTATGTATGTATGTATTTATCGGAGGATATCACTTGCCCCCCTAAACCTGGGAGTAGTTACCTATCAGTATTTTCTTTAGTTACACCTAAAACCGACCACAGTTAGATTTGCCTTATATTTATTCCTTTAGATCAGTGGTTCTCAACCTTTCTAGCGCCGTGACCCCTTGATAAAATTTCCCAAGTTGTGGGGACCCCTAACAGTAAAATTATTTTCGTAGCGTGGGTTGTCCACACCCAAGGCAAGGCAATGGGATGAGTGGCAGTGCTTGCGGGGAATTGGGATAAGTGGCAGTGCTGGCGGGGAGTTCTGATCAGCCAACTTAGGTGCTCTTGATCCAGGTCATCTGCTGATCTGAGAACTGTAGTGGGGACTTTTAATGGCAACTATAATCACAGGTTGTGTTACTACTGTGGCTCCGACTTTGTGGTATCTCGTAGCAGTGACACCTATGCCAAAATCAGGAGATCAGGGTCTCCAGCTCCTCCCATTTCACATTCCTCACCAGTCAGTTGACATCTAGTTTCTGTTCCTCAGCCAATGCCGTGAACTGAATGGGCGGTTGTGAAGAGGCTTAGTGGGCAGCCGCGGGCCCCAGAAACAGCCCTGCTGGACAGCCACAGGTTCCAGGGACAGCCCTGCTGGGTGACCGCAAAAAGGCTGGGGGAGCAGTACAGGCTTTAAGAACAGCCCAGGATTCGAAGACCCCTGGAAAATCCCCATTCGACCCCCAAGGGGGTCCCGACCCCCAGGTTGAGAACCACTGCTTTAGATCAAGAAATGTATCAACAACTATTTGGAGCCAGGATCTGCATTAAAAAAGTCAATAATTTATACCCAATTGGGTAGGGTACATACTATGTTGTTTATGATTGTCTTGAACTTACAGGTTACATTTTTGAAAAACATGTGTTGTTTGGCCAATTCAATTTATAGAATAAAAAATAAAAAACTGTAAACAATGCAAATGGAAATATTTGTACCATTCTTATTGTATAGTTCTCCTTTTATTTAATTCTAGTTCTCACTTTTATTGGCTTCACTCAAGTTAACCTCGTGGATCAGTTCTTTATTTTGTTGTTTAGGAAAATGTCAGTTCCAATCGCAGTGGGCAGACTTTTCATTTGGTGCACATATAAATAGCGACACTGGAAATATATAAGTAATTAATCAAGCAGATGGGCTGCAATTAGTGAGTAATCTGTGTGATAAATATATCATGATTTTCAGTTTAGAGAATGAGCAGGAACCTGGTTTAGCACAGTTCATCCATACTTTCTGTATAGTATGTTTTCTATACTAAAAACAGTGCAGCATTTTTTGTCTCTTCCAAAGTGTACATTGCTGTCGTGAAGCCGAGTTTGGCATTTTGTGACTTACACAGAAGACTATTTGAAAAGCATAAAAGGACTCTGTGGGCTTTCATAACGAATAATGCTTTGGCACTTCTTCACACAATCATAAGTCGCACCTGTTAGGATTAAATAAGAATGACCAGATGGAAAACCAAGATGCCTACACAAAGCTGGCAAGTAACTTGGCATAACTGGCACAGGCAGAGCCGTAGAAACAGGCCCCTTGCTCTTGTGCTCTTGCCAAGCTTGCTGAAGTTGAGGACAGTAATCATTTATTTTAACAAATGTGTGCTTAGGGGTTCTGTTATTGATTGCTGTCCAGCAGGGATGCAGGTTTACTGTGATCTGTGAGAGGACTTTTTTATTTTATTTTGCTATTTTGTTATGCTGTGCCGGTACGTTCAAAGAAGACGAATAATGTGAACACTTGAGGACTTGCGTATTTGCTTGACCAGGGACTGACATTGTGATCAGAGTGCTCTTTGCTACCTTGTTGTGCTGTGCCAATATATACGGAGCGCTTACTCCTGTAGGAGCCGCTGGATAAAATGGGTTCTCTGTTCTGCAATGACTCTTTAAACTGTTCGAATCCCACTGACATACCTGTGTAACTTAAACGTCAGTATGCTACCACTTTATAATACTGCACAGAAAATAGACCACAAGTAACAGGATGGTAGACTGAAAGGAAATGGGAGAAAACACAAGAACCTTCTAAGTGTAGCATGACGGGAGTTTAATGCAGATACAAACTCACTGTTACTCACAAAAGTATAAAAATCACAGGTATATAGCACTTTAGGTCCTAAGAATCACCGTCCTGGGGGTGTCCGATGGATGTAAAGATTATCCACGCTTTTAGGGAGAGACTCGTTTGCGCCACCATTATCCACACATAACATCCCAGAAGTGACATCAGGGAGAACCGACAGTGTGTTCCACAGACACAGGAAGCAGCGGAGTCCATTGATGGTCCCTAATCATGTGGATACAGCCTCTACATCCATCGGGCACCCTCAGGACGGTGATGCTGAGGACGTTAGCTACAGTGCTATGGGCTGATTTTTATACTTTTGTGAGTAACACTCATTTTTATCTGCATTAAACTCCCTTCATGCTACACTTAGAAGGCACTTGTGTCTTCTCCCCTGTTTGTCTTCCAGAGTTGCTTCTTGCTCTTACACTGAGCTGACACTGCAGTGAGCATTCTACATCCCAACTGACTTTTTCAGGATTGCCACATGGACTGTTATGCCTTGTATACACGGTGGGACTTTTGCCAGTGCAAAAGTCTGCCGTGAGTCCGTCGGAAGTCCAACGGAAAGAAAGAGAACAGGTTCTCTAGCTAAGGTCCGTCAGAATTCCAACAAAAAAAGTCCGATGGAGGCTACACAAGCCCATCTGACTTTTTTTCTTGGGAAGTCCGGCCGTGTGTACAAGGCATTATTTTCCTTATTAAGAACTCTAGGCTCACACTTAGAACCTGCACTTTGCGGCAATTATTGTTTGTCTTTAGATTGAAAGCAAAGCTAATGAAGAATGCAGGGCCTCAGAAATGCGTTACGGCCTGCCCCCTCCTGTCTGTCTCGGTCCCCTGTCAGCAGTGTTATGAAGGCTTGAGATGCTGCTGCCATTCCGCTCTTGTTGTAGGTCCCTGCCTGTGCGCTCCAGCCACTGTCCAGTCCATCCTGACAACTGCAGCTGTATTCCTGCATGTACTTACACTCACCACTGGAACATGGTATCAGAGATTTACATGTAAGTGTGTCTGAATAAATGGTGCTGTTTTTATCCACACTAAGCTGGCACCCTTTTCCATTTTTTGCAAATCCTCTGCAATAGGAATTTAAATTTTGTTGAGATTAATTACTTCTTAAGAGATACAGACACTGCAACTTTCCTCATTGGAACACTGAAAGTGCACCAGGTGGTTATATATGAGACCCTCCTATTCAGGGAGTCAATTAGTCTTGCAAGGATAATATAAAACAAACAGCTTTTTTCTTCAGAACAGAAAAAAACAAAGAATCATTCATTTCTTAATACATTAATTTCCTAGAATCCTTGCAATGTACATTGATCACCCAGAGGTTTTTTTTTTTTTTACTACTTTAAGCTTCCACCAACATACAGATGTTAAAAGTACACAATGATTTGTCTTAACAAAAACAGGAAGAACATAAATGTTTTCTTATAAAGGGACATGGTGTTTTCTTCCAAGTTTGGATTGTCTTTAAGCAGTTCTTTCCTTTAGACTACAGAGGATAATTATAATCTTTATACGGTTTCTTACAGTATTTTACTCTTTGCACTGCTTTTCATTTTAATGCCTTTGTCTCACCATGCAGTTCTAGACCTTGTTCTCCAGACTCATATATATATTAATATAACTTCCATCTGCCAGACTTCAGCTAAAACTATGCATATTCACAAGGCTGTATTTACCATAATGACACTCATGGGCCAGTGCCTGGAATAGCAGGGTAAGACGGGTAGTGCCAAGTCTCAAAATGTACAACCCACTCACCTCGAGACACTTATGCCTAATTTCAGCACATATTATATACTATTGGGGGAATATATGCAGAAGATAATTATGGAGTTATAAAACTCTATATAGAGGAAAAAACATAAAACCATTTCTCCTTTCTATTGTTTGTTGGTCTGTAAAAAGTTACCAGTGAATATAAGGCAAACAGCACGTTTCCCCCCTCAATGCAAATAATATTTAGTTTTTGCTAAAATAATTGAAGCATATTGCCAATACATTAGTGTTGCTCACGAATATTCGCATTGCGAATATTCGCTACGAATATTGCATATTCGAGTATTCGCGAATAACGCGAATATCGCGGCGAATATTCGCTATTTCGAATATTCGAATGTTTTCAATTTTTTTTTAGAACAGATCACATCCTAGAGATCCCCATCGACGTCTAAAAGCATTGCTGGTATGATTAGAGACCTTGGGCCGAGTAGCTGCAGCGCTCATTTTATATTGCCGAAAAATCGCAATGCGATTATTCGGCAAATAGCGATATCGCGCGATTATTTTATATTGTAATATATCACAAATATTCTGAGCCAATCAGAGTGCTCCATTCCGCATTTCTCGAATATTCGCAATTATTTTATATTGTAATATATCACGAATATTCTGAGACAATCAGAGTGCTCCTTCCGCATTTCTCGAATATTCGCAATTATTGTGTATTGTAATATATCACGAATATTCTGAGCCAATCAGAGTGCTCCTTCTGCATTTGCCGAATATTCGCAATTATTGTGTATTGTAATATATCACGAATATTCTGAGCCAATCAGAGTGCTCCTTCTGCATTTGCCGAATATTCGCAATTATTGTGTATTGTAATATATCATGAATATTCTGAGCCAATCAGAGTGCTCCTTCTGCATTTGCCGAATATTCGCAATTATTGTGTATTGTAATATATCACGAATATTCTGAGCCAATCAGAGTGCTCCTTCTGCATTTGCCGAATATTCGCAATTATTGTGTATTGTAATATATCACGAATATTCTGAGCCAATCAGAGTGCTCCTTCCGCATTTCTCGAATATTCGCAATTATTGTGTATTGTAATATATCACGAATATTCTGTGCCAATCAGAGTGCTCCATTCCGCATTTCTCGAATATTCGCATTCGCAATTCGCAATTCGCAATTCGCATTCGCGATAGCGAAAATTCGCAATCATTTCATTTCCAAAAAATATCACGAATATTCGTATTTAGCGAATATATGTCGAATATTCGACTATATATTCGAGATATATCGCGAATTCGAATATGGCATATTCTGCTCAACACTACAATACATACAGCCCTTTATGTTCACTATAGAGATGAACAGAGTGGTTTGCTGTAAAATTACCAAATTTGCAGAAGCAGAAACACTTTTAATGGTGCACATCAAGCTGCTTAGATGAGATTTAATTGAAAAAAAAAAAAAATGTTTTTTTCCTTTTAGAAGGTGTTTTTTTTTTTTTTTTTTTAGGGGGAAAGTATTTAGGGTGGTTTTGTTTTTTTACTGCAGGGTTGATTTAATGTTCTTTGTATTTAGTTTTTGTTTCATTTGTGTGTGTTTGATCATATTTGTGTTCCCTCCCTTACAATGGTTAATTTTATTGTGTCACTGTCTTTTTCTTTCCGTAAAAATAAATACATTAACATAAAGGCTTTATCAAGAAGCAGTAGAATGGGTCAATGATAGATGAAAGGAGGCATTTAAAGCCAAAACCAACCAGAAAAGATTGTAATTTTTCCTTCCCTGTTGACTCCACTGCATTTCACCAAAATGACGATTGCACAATAACTTTCCCCTACAGTTTTACTAAACAGGCAGGGTTTACTCTACCAATTTTAACTTGTAGTGGGGTAGAGCCCACACTGCAAAACTTCTCTTCTCATTTAGGTCAGGGCATGAAAAAGTACTTATTAACCCAATCCTCCATGCTTCTACTACACCAGTCAGCACAACATCTTGTCCCCCATGCTGATGTCATCAAGACCTTAGCTCTGCATTGGATATGATGACACCAATGGACAGTCCACCACTAGAGCATTGGGGAGTGCCATTTGCTGGAGAAGAGGAACATTGGGTAAGTAACAGTGCTTTAACTTTCCCTTGCCTTGTTAACCCTTGCAGTGTGGGTGCATCCCTACTGCAAGGGAGAATTTTCAGATTCTCCAGAGCAGGGTTTTAACCCTCATGCCTCCAAAACAAAAAACACTATGTTTATTTTTGTATAATACTTCAACTCCTACAATAGTACAATTGTTATTGCATTTATCTGTATTTTAATGCTGTATCTCATTCTTAGTTGTTGTCATCTGATATACTGTAAGGCCATGTACACACGATCAGACTAAACCGATGAGACTGGTCCGATGGACCGTTTTCATCGGACCACCGCTGAAGTGGTCTGATGTGCATACACACCATCAATCCAAAATCCCATCGGGCCAGAACGCGGTGACGTAGAACACAACGACGTGCTGAAAAAAGCGAAGTTCAATGCTTCCAAGCATGCTTCGACTTGATTCTGAGCATGCGTGGGTTTTTGGTCCGATGCTTTTGTGTACTAACCATCGTTTTGTTTCTCCGGACAGGTGTCCATCGGACAGATTTTAAAGCAAGTTTTAAAACTTTGGTCCGATGGACAATGGTCTGATGGGCCGTACACGCGATCAATTTGGTCCGATGAAACTGGTCTTCAGGCCAGTTTCATCGGACCGGTCTGATCATGTGTAAGCGGCCTGAGTGTTGTAATCTATTACTTTAAAATAAAAACATTATACAAAAAAAAAAAAGCACTGGCTAGTGCAGGTATAACAAATTATTAACAATAGTAAAGCAACAAATGGCACTCACAAAAGCATTGTCACAAAGCAAGATACACAGCACAGATCAGTGTATGCAGGCTTTACTTACTCCCTGTGTAAAAGCTGGCATCTACGGAAGAAGGAAAGTACCGATGGCTGGAATGAACACTGGGTGACAATGGCCAACATTGCATGGATGGAAAACTTGGATCAGTTGTATAGCATCTTCCATGCAAGAGGCTCAGCTCACAGACACCATCTAACTAGCACTAACACGTTTCAAGTCTCTGCCTCTTCCGTAAAGTTTAGCCATCTTCGGTACAGAGAATGCGCTCTAGTGCCATTCATAATGAGCAAATGAGAGGGTCACCAGAAGACCAGCTTGCTTTCCCAATAAGCCAACAACAGCTTATAACTCTGACTGTTGTGCAGATTTAAATTCCCTGTGTATCAGATAATCAAACCCACCTAAGTGTCCTGATACCCAGTGCATGCTGCTTGACTGTCCAACCACCATACATTTGGAAAAAAACATCTAACTGTTTGCCAAGTCAACAAAAGAGCTAGTTCTGCAGTACAATTGTTCCTTAACCACTTACATACTGTGCACCTACACCCCCTTCCTGCCCAGACAAAATATAAGCTTCCGGCACTGCGTCGCTTTAACTGACAATTGCGCGGTCGTGCGACGTGGCTCCCAAACACAATTGGCGTCCTTTTTTTCCCACAAATAGAGCTTTCTTTTGGTGGTATTTGATCACCTCTGTGGTTTTTATTTTTTGCGCTATAAACAAAAATAGAGCGTCAATTTTTAAAAAAATGCAATATTTTTTCCTTTTTGCTATAATAAATAACCCAAAAAATATATAAAAAAAATATTTTTTCCCTCAGTTTAGGCCGATACGTATTCTTCTACATATTTTTGGTAAAAAAAAAAAATGCAATAAGCGTTTATCGATTGGTTTGTGCAAAATTTATAGCGTTTACAAAATAGGGGATAGTTTATGGCATTTTTTTTTTTACTATTAATGGCGGGGATCTGCGATTTTTTTATTGGGACTGCGACGTTATGGCGGACATTTCGGAAACTTTTCTGACATTTTTGGGACCATTTACATTTATACAGTGAACAATGCTATAAATATGCATTGATTACTGTATAAATGTGACTGGCAGTGAAGGGGTTAACCACTAGGGGGCGGGGAAGGGGTTAAATGTGTGTCCTATGAGTGTTCTAACTGTGGGGGGAGGGGGGGGGTGACTGGGGGAGGTGACCGTTTGTGTCCCTATGTACAAGGGACACAATCAATCTCCTCTCTCACTGACAGGGACGTGCAGCTCTGTGTTTACATACAGAGCTCCACGTCCCCACTCAGTTACTGAGCAATCGCGTGTGCCCGGCGGCGATCGTTGCTGCCGGGCACTCGCACGGGATCCCCGCAGAGCGGCGGGTGCGCGCGCGCGCGCGCGCCCGCGGCTTTAAAGGGACATCACGTCATATGACGTGATGTCAGGATAATGGAGTCGTCTGCCCGCCATCATTTGACGGTGGGCAGATGACAAGTGGTTAATAAAACAGTGTAACTGTGACCAAAATGACATATATGATATAGTCTTTTTGTACCATTAACACAGCAGTGTTTTTCTGAGTCTCTCCACAACATAGTTTTAATAATTGGTGATCTTGCCAGTAGGTCAGTTTTTTTTTTTAATTTCCGTTAACAGACCAGGCTGTCCAGCAAAAGTGGCAGTTAGAGGGCTGAGACAAACCATGTACCACTGAAAAGTATGCATACAATGATCAGCTTTTTTAAATTTACATAAAACATTTATCCCAAAAGGAAAAAAGGGCCTGGCAGAATGGTCTAACTTGTGGCTATCAGCGGGTGGTAAATCCCATTCATTTTTACTAATGTGGGGCAGGTGGCATGCATACCCCCCAACATTTTGAGATGGGAATGAGGGACACCTACTTGCAAAGTATGTAGCCATAGGATACGCCCCCTGACACACCCTTAAAGGAGAATTAACCAAAAAAAGGTTAATTAAATTCACAAGGACTTTTTTTTACCACTCCTATTCCTTTATTTTGGCTTTTAAAATGTACTAAAACAGCAATTTAGAAATTGGATGAAAGGTTTAGCACTGGGAAACACTTTTTGAAAGATAAATAGTGCATTTTATATACAACTATATTGTTCAGACCAAAATAAGGGACAAATGAGGGGCAAGAGGGACAGAGGGACATTGCTCCAAATCAGAGACAGTCCCTCCAAATCAGGGACAATTGGCAGCTATGACAGCACTGTCACAGCCCCCTCCTACAATATGCTGTCCAAGGGTGGCTATCTTGCTCCCCAGTAGATACAATAGAGCAGGGTTTCTCAACCAGGGTTCCATGGAAGCCTAGGGTTCCCAAAGTTTGCTAGGGGTTCCTTGAGCAATGAGCATTTTCTGCATCTCAGATAAGTTCCCACTGGCACCAATGACCTGTTTAGCTATCTGTAAGGGGGTAATTCTTCCCAATGACTACAAGCGCAAGGAACATTCTTCCCACTGACCATCACACTAAAGTATTCTCATGCCTCGTACATATGTACGGGTTTACCGTCTGGAAAAATGCCATGAGAGCTTTTGGCCCGGGAATCCCGGCCGTGTGCATGCTTCATTGCAGTTTTCCTGACAGGAAAACTGCTGGAAAAAAAAAAAGAGAACCAGCTCTCTTTTTTTCCCACCGGGATTCCCTGCTGTTTTTAAGCAGGCAGTATTTCTATGGGAAAAGACTGTGGTGGAGCATACACACGGCCGGGTTTCCCGGGCCAAAAGCTCTCATGGCAGTTTTCCTGTCGGGAAATCCTTCCGTGTAGGGGGACAAAGTAACCGAGCAAGGTTCTTGGTTTTCCCCTCGGCTTTCCTGGCGGTAAAAAGTCAGTCAGGAAACCCGTACGCCTGTACTAGGCATAAGTTGTAAATTTAGTAATTTTTTAGAAGGGGAGAGAGTTGCCTGGAACTGGAAAGTTATTTCAAGGGTTCCTCTATGTGAAAAGGGTTGAGAAAGGCTACAATAGACAATTGAATGCAACTAGGAGAGCAACACACTTGGCCGATCACTAGATGAAGAAATAAAAATAAAAGCTTGAATGAAAGAAAACAATTGCAGCTATCACATCTAATGATTGGAAAGCTGAAAGATTTAGTTAGGCTTTAAATCAAACTGGAACTGCCACTGGTACAACATATCTTCCCACTGCCTGTATGTCAGTTTAGTTTTCATCTTCAGTGTTCTTGGCCCATGAGACCTCTGGTAAAATGAATGTAAGCTCAAAGAAATAAACTGTTAGGCTTCAGCACAAGAGCCAAGGCACAGTTTTACAGAAACATATGTAGGCCTAAAGATAGCCTTTATCACAGCTTGGAACTTTGTGTTGATAACATTGTCTGAATTGCAGCCTCTGCTGTTTTTAAAATCTCAGTTAACAATATACTGACTGTACTTACCCTTTACTCATGCAACCTCTGATGTTCTCTTTTATGTATTTTGCTTGTATGGTGCTACATTTCTGCTTATGACACCCTGCCTACACAGTGCAGTCTTAAGATGCCCTCTGCTAGGAAGAGACAGATATGTTCGGATAGGTGTGTGTCAGACAGCAGGCACTTCTGAGCTGGCTGAATGCCTGATTGATGTCACTGTGATCACGCTGTCTTTCACACGGCTGCAGAATGACCTTTATCTTTACTGAAGATCAGTACAGAAAGTTTACACACATCTAGGTACTGATAATGTGCAATGGACAAATTAAAGAGCAATTCCAGGGAGCAAATGAAAGTAATTAGTAAACTACTAATGCCAGCCAGAACATACACTATAGTTGTGCTAAAATACGATGTTCACTTAGGCCGCTTACACATGACGAGACAAATCCGATGAAAACGGTCCGACAGACACACGATCAAACCAAAATCCCTGCGAAAATACAGTGCGGTGACGTTGACGCCGCCACGTCACCGAACCAGGAAGTAAAATACTTCCACGCATCCGACAGATGGCTTTACAGCAGACAAGTTTTAAAGCATGCTTTAAAACTTTTGTCTGCTGGACACCTGTCTGTAGGGTTGCCACCTTTTCGTCAAGTCAAACCCGAACACTTTAATGGCGCACAGTAATTTTTTTATAGCATAAACTATACATATATTTTGCTATTAAATAATATTTCTAATCATATGAAGTTAGAAACAAGATTCCCTCTTTACACCAGAGTCCAGAGAGTTCCCGCTTTACATCTGAACTCGCAGTGTTTCCTTTCGCTGTAAGGGGGGACTCTGCAGACTCTGATGTAAGGGAGAACTCTGGGGCTTCTAACATAAAAGGATGCTCTGGGAACCCTGAGTAATGGGGGAACACTGAGAACTCTAATGTACGGAGAAACACTGTGGCCTCTGGTGTAAAGGGGAACTGATATAAGGGGTGCTCTGATAACAGACAGGGATGAATGGTGAGCTCACTTACCCCTCGGCAGTCAGCACCACTCATCCAGATGTATCTAAGGTTGCTGGACTTCAAATTTACAGCCCAAATTTTCCTTTTCTGAGGCACAGTGGAGTGTGGGCAGACACAGAGGGGTAGGTGGAGGTCAAGCCCTCTCTCCTCCCCCATCTGTTTGTGTTTTTTTTGGTTGGGAGGGGAATTGTTAGTGCTGGGTTTAGGCAGTGTAAATGAGTGTAACAGCCAGCAACTCTGCTGGGAAGCCATAGTATTCCAGTCTAAAAAATGTGTCCGGGTTTCGGGCAGTCTGAAACCCGAACGCATGATTCCAAACCCGAACTGTCCGGGTGAATCCTGGACAGGTGGCAACCCTACCTGTCTGCTAGCCCGTACACACGATCGAATCTGTCCACTGAAACTGGTCTGCGGACCAGTTTTAGCAGATATATTCGATCGTGTGTACACGGCCTTAGAGCTTGTTCACACTGCCTGCATGCTAAACGCTGTTAGTATCAAACTGCAGTGAGCCATGGTAAGGGGGTGGTATGATGTGTGTTTCAGTGCATTACACTGTTTGCTTTATTTTTTTTTTTACTTTGAATGAATGACTTGTATAGCGCAACGCATGCGAACTGAATCGACTTTATTTGAAGTGCACAAAGTGACAATTCATTCATGTTTCTACACAGCAGCATGGTGTGTACCTGTGCACTGCAGTAAAAACTAATTCACACATAGGGGTTGATTTACTAAAGGCAAATAGACTGTGCACTTTGCAAAGGGCAGTTGTACTTTGCAAGTGAAGTTGCTTCAGCGCTTTACAGCTTTCAAGGGTTTGTAAAGGTAAAAAAAAATGTTTCCCTATGCAAAGGGAAGTTGTACTTTGCAAGTGAAGTTGCTTCAGCGCTTTACAGCTTTAAAGGGGTTGTAAAGGTAAAAAAAAAATGTTTCCCTAAATAGCTTCTTTTACCTTAGTGCAGTCGTCCTTCACCTACCTCATCCTTCCATTTTGCTTTTAAATGTGTAGCGCCCCTGTACTTCCAGTACGGACGCTATTTAAATTTAGAGGGCAATGAGAGAGTTATGTAACTCTCGTCCATGTGATTTGTATAAATTTAGATCCTGTGCTGTGCTGTCGGTTCATTATGTGTTCCAAAGGTGCCTTACCACCTCGTGGCGACAGAGGGCTGCAGTGGAGTTCATATAGCAGCGCCTTCCTGCCAGCAGCCAATCAGAGGGGGTTTTCCCTCGCGGGGCATGCTGGGGAGGGTACTTCTGGTTAGACGCCATTTTAGGTGGGGAGTTCTTGGTTGGATCCGGGTGCGGCACCCACCTTCAGGGTGTATGCACATCACGGTCCCCGGCGATATGGCCTACCAGGCCGGGGCGCACATGTGACGCGATATCTTTGATTCCGGGACCATGCATCTCTGTCTGGCATGCTGTCGCTGCGAGAAGCCCTACACAGGCTCCCCGCTGCAGCGATTGGAATCTACCTGCCCGTATACCAGACTTGTCTGTTGCCCCGGCTGGGGCCTATAATTACCTGCCTACTGAGGAGTAGTGTTGCTCACGAATATTCGCATTGCGAATATTCGTTACGAATATTGCATATTCGAGTATTCGCGAATAAATCGAATATCGCAGTGAATATTCGCTATTGCGAATATTCGTATTTTTTCAAATTTATTTTTAAAACAGATCACATCCTAGTGATCTCCATCGACATCTAAAAGCATTGCTGGTATGATTAGAGACCCTGGGCCGAGTAGCTGAGGCGATCCTTTTATGTTGCCGAATATTCGCAATGCGAATATTCGTATTACGAATATTCGCGAATACTTTCTCTGCCCTTCTGTGTTTTGTGTATAAAAAAAAAAAAAATTAGCTTTAGTTTAGTCATATAAGTTTGTGTAAGTAGAGTTAGTGTTTAGTGCATATTAGTTTAGTAATCCAGGAAATGATCTCCGTTTTCGCGTGTTGACGAGAATTTCACAATCAATTTCGCATTCGCATTAGCGAAATTTCGCATTCGCATTAGCGAAATTTCGCAATTTTTTTTTTTTTTTAAATATCACGAATATTCGATATTAACGAATATTTCGCGAATATTCTTCTATATATTCGTGAAATATCGCGAAATCGAATATGGCGTATTCCGCTCATCACTAGTGCAGTCGTCCTTCACCTACCTCATCCTTCGATTTTGCTTTTAAATGTGTAGCGCCCCTGTACTTCCAGTACGGACGCTATTTAAATTTAGAGGGGGATGAGATTTGTATAAATTTAGCTCCTGTGCTGTGCTGTGGGCACCCAATGCCATCGTAAGACCAGGATTTGGAGACCCCCGCATAATGCCCAGATTGGCTCGCCTGCAGTGAATCTTTATGCGGAGAGTGGCTGCTGACTACGGGTACGAATACCCATACGTTCCTCCATCCCTTCTCACCGAACTTGAAAATTTGAGAGAGGACTGGTACCGAGATGCTGTATGGGAGCATTTGAATGTTCCCGCAAAAGACCGTGAGACCGAGTACGCCTTTTTGTGTGTGGGCAATCGTCTTCCAAAGTGCCTTAGAGACTGGAGCCCTGGCAGGTACATTTTTCATGATCGTGTAGTTCTAAAGTGTCCCGGGAAGATGGTTAAAGTGTTCTTCATCACCATCATCAACTCCCCCCTGAAATTTGCCTGCCAGACCCACGGTTCTACCAATAAGGTCTCATGCCTTTGTTTGATTCCCTGCTGCTGCTTTCTAAGAAGATACGGACAAAAGTGTTTGCCCCTATCCATGTTGTGCTTTCACCCCTCCGAATCCATATTTTGGTCCATGTGCAGAACTTAGGGGGGGTGGGATCAGTTAGTTCAACACAGCACCAGGAGAAAGAAAGGGAGAGAAGATGTCCTTTACTACATCTCTCTTCTACTGTTATATGTTCTAAAATGAACAAGTGAACTGCCGTTGCAGTACCAGCGTACTAGCCACTAGAGGCAGTGGCCTGCAGATTTCTCTCCTCTGCAACAGTGACTAATAATGCATATAATTACTATTGTGTTTTTTTTCCTCCCCACAACTTAGGGAAATGCTCAGCACTTATTTTTGTTTCTTTGTTGTACTGGGAGGGAAAGGAGATTTCACCCTCTCTGTTAGGGTTGGAGGGTGCAGTCTCAATTCTCCACATTGAGCTGGTGGGTTCTCACGGCTGTGTGTACCCACGTGTAAATATGATGTGTTTGTGTATGTTCTCTTATTTTTGTCTTGCAGGTTTGTTGACCTACTATCAATGCTGTTGGAGAATGGGGCAGTTCAGATAGATAGGATTGGCAACGAAGCAAAGGTACAGTTGAAGCAGGACTGCTTCAACAATAGTTAAAGGAGTTGTAAAGGAAAACATTTTTTTGCTGAAATTACTGTTTACAGAGTATAGAGACATAATGGTTAACTGATTCCTTTTTAAAGTGATTAAACATAGATACAAATCAATCATATAATGTGCCTGCAGTTTCAGTTTTGTTTTTCATCTAGTTTCATGCTTGTGTGAAGTACAGAGACACAGAGCCACTACAGGGCAGTGTTTGTTTTTAAAATGATTGGTTCTGAAGGGTTTTAGACACACAGTAATCACACCTCCTTGATTAGAGACCACAGAGAGAAGCTCCCAGTACTTTTTTCATAAGGAAACAGACAACCAGGAAGTGTGCAGAACAGAGAAGGATTACAGCAAAAACGAACAATGAGGACATGAAACCAGGACTGCATTAGGGTAAAGGAAGCTATTTAGCTAAAAAAAATCCTTTAGTGACCCTTTAAGGCCTGAATCTGCAATTTCTCCTCTCACCATTCTTCTCTGTCTATCTGAAGTTGACCGTTTGCCATGTTGGGCAAAAGAAATAAAACACAGAAAACGACACTTTGCTGTTTGGACATTCCGTCATTGCTCACATCATCTATTCATCATCATACCCTTAGACTCGCTAAAAAGGTAACACGCTGGTCCTAAATCTATCCAGCGGCTCCTGAGAGGGGTACTGCTACAAATGTCCTTATTTCTTCTGAGAAATCCTCACTTCCTGTTCTTCTGTCTGTAACTCCACACAGTAATTCAAGGCTTTCTCCCTAGTGTGGAGTGTCGTGCTCGTCCCCTCCCTTGAGGGGGCGAGCAGGAGAGTCATGACGCCCACTAACACACAGCTCCTTTCTCTATCTGCAATGTAGAGAGCATCCTGACTCACCTGCTCGCCCCCTCCACACCAGAGAGAAAGCCTTGCATTACTGTGTGTGTTTACAGACAGAAGAACAGGAAGTGAGGATTTCTCAGAAGAAATAAGGACATTTAAAAGCAAAATGGAAGGATGAGGTAAGTGAAGGAGGACTGCACTTGAATAAAGGAAGCTATTTAGGAAAATTTATTTTTACCCTTACAACCCCTTTAAGGGTAGACAATACAACTACAATACACATCAATACAGTAGGAATCAGAGGGCCCTGCTCCAGTCCTGAGTCCCCCGGAGGCGTGGCTCAAGACTGAAACAGCACACCCCCCTTAGGCCAATGTGAACTTACCCACTCGTGTGTCCTCTCCTGAAGAGCGGGCAGCGGCCAATGTGGCTTCAGTGTCCACTCCTCCAGCTTCCACCGCCGTGTGTCTCCTCCTCCCCCAATAGGATCGCCTGACACTTTAGCCAATCGGGAAACAGGTCTCACAGACCTACCTCCTTATTAGCGGGGAGGAACTTTACTGTGCTAATAGCAAACAAGTGTATCCAATTGCTATGCAAGCCTATTCTGACACTTCACATAAATATAAAATTCTGCTTTTTTTCTAGAAAATTACCTAAAACCAAACATTATATATTTTTCTAGTAGAGGTCCTAGACGATACAAGTGGTAGCCGTTGACAATTTTTTTTGTCACACTATGGGGTTGATTTACTAAAGGCAAATCCACTTTGCACTACAAGTGCACTGGAAGTGCAGTCGCTGTAGATCTGAGGCGTAGATCTGAATTGAGGGGAAGCTCTGATGATTTTATTATCCAATCATGTACAAGCAAAAATGCTGTTTTTTTTTTATTTTCCTTGCATGTCCCTCTCCGATTCCAAGTGCAAGTGCACTTGTAGTGCAAAGTGAATTTGCCTTTAGTAAATAAACCCATATGTTTGCACAGCGGTTTAAAGATGTAATTTAAAGGGGTGTTCCAGCCGCAATTTTTTTTTTTTTTTAAAGTCAGCAGCTACCAACAGTGTAGCTGCTGACTTTAAATAAGGACACTTACCTTGTCCTACTTGCCCGCGCTGATGGCCCCCCCCCGGATGCCGATCCCACAATCGATCCCGGTCCCCCGCCGCCATTCACACTATGGGAAACAGACAGTGAAGACGTACGGCTTCACTGCCCATTTCCTACTGCGCCTGCTTGAGTCTCACGCTGGCTTGTGAATGGGCGGCTGCTCTCTGAGAACACACACAGTTCCCAGAAAGCAGCGCACCCATTCACAAGCAGAAGAAGAAGAAGAAGAAAAGACACTGCGGTGTGGAAGAGGCAGATTACGGACTTCCGCATAGCAACAGGTATTTCGGGTGAATATATATATTTTTTTTTTCACTTTTTTTTTATTTAATTTTTTTAAGCAATATGGGCTAATGTTGTTTTCCTGGGTGGAACTCCGCTTTAATGCACAAAAAACACAATATAATACCTATTTTTTTGGTAAAATATAAAAGACGATGTTATGGCAAGTAAATAGATACCTAACACATTCCTGAACAGCAGATCTCTGTGTTGTTTTTCCCTGTCAGAATGGGAATCTGCCTTGTTTACATAGGCAGATCCCCGTTCTACCTCTCCGGACACGCTCCTCTGGCATGGCACACACCCGCTGCACAGTATATCATGCACAAAATGACATACAGGCGGCGATCAGCGATTTTTATCATGACTGCGACATTATGGTGGACACATCGGACACTTTTGACACTATTTTGAAACCATTGTCATTTTTACAGCGAACAGTGCTATAAAAATGCACTGGTACTGTAAAAAATGACACTGGCAGTGAAGGGGTTAACCAGGAGGGGGCGCTGTAGGGGTTAAGTGTGCCCTAAGGGAGTGATTCTTACTGTGGGGGGGGCGTAGCTGGGCACGTGACATCACTGATTGTCGTTCCCTATGACAGGGAACAGACGATCAGTGACAGGCTCACTAGGAAGCACAAGGAGAGGTTTGTTTACACTTACCTCTCCTCGTTCTTCCTTTCTGTGATCCAATCGTGGGACACCGGCGGCGATCGGTCCACTGTTTCCGTAGGGGCGGTTACGGAGAAGAGGACTGGGTCGCGAGCGGAGCGCGCCGCCGGAGGCGCACTCGCGACCCACAACTGGGATCTTAAAGGGAACATACATGTACGCCCTTGTGCCCAGCCGTGCCATTTTGTCAACGTATATCGTCGCGCAGCGGTCCTCAAGCAGTTAAGACATGTGAGCTCCACTCATGGAGTACCATGTATGTCTTGTGTTTTGCAACTCTGTCATTAAAATTAAACAATGAAAGGTACTACAAATTTGGGCTGATTACTAATGGATTTGATACATTTTGTGGACTTTTACTTTAATTATCTAGTCATTTGCAGATAAAATTAGTAAACAAGAACTATTGTTTCTTATGATTTCATAATTGAATCATTTAGCAATTCAGCCTCATTAAATTTGATTTGGGCCAGGTACTGAATTACCCAAATAAATAATCTGCCGGTGCCCAAACTACTTATAATTGACTCTAGTGACTCTCTAAATATATAAATACCCATATTTTCATATTAACATGGTCCTATATTTGCTTTAAAAAAAAAAAAAATGCTGAAACTAAGGTCCATAAAGACATGGATGCGCAAGTTTGGGGTGTAGAAACATGACTGGCCTGCAGAGTCCTAATATTAACCCGATAGAGCACCTTTGGGATGAATTAGAGTGGAAACTGCTAGCCAGTCTTTCTCATCCAGCATCAGTGCCTGATATAACAAATGTGCTTCTTGAAAAAGGGTCAAATGTTCCCATAGACGCTCCTAAATCTTGTGGACGGCCTTACCTGAAGAGTTGAAGCTGTTATAGCTGTAAAGGGTGGGCCAACTCAATATTGAACCCTACAGACTAAGACTGGGATTAAAAACAAAAACAAAATGTTTTACTTTCTGCTATAAAACATTCAATAGAAAAATAAAAAAATCGAATTTCTTCATCATTTTAGGTTAATATGTATTCTGCTACATATTTTTGG
Source organism: Rana kukunoris (assembly GCA_029574335.1). Taxonomy (NCBI): domain Eukaryota; kingdom Metazoa; phylum Chordata; class Amphibia; order Anura; family Ranidae; genus Rana; species Rana kukunoris. Next base: position 544,966,474 of record CM056050.1, on the reverse strand, counting down.
TAAAAAATCCCAATAAGCGTATATTGATTGGTTTGTGCAAAAGCTATCGTGTTTCCAAACTATGGAATATTGTTATGGAATTTTTACACTCCAATATGTTTTTATTGATTTTTCTTAAATTTTACACAAACAACAACAAACAAGTATGCATACACAAACAAAATCATCCTAAGTACAAATTCAACTGAGATATTCCTTAACCACTTAAGGACCGCCTCCTGCACATATATGTCGGCAGAATGTCATGGCTGGGCAGATCCATGTACAGGTTAGTCCTGTACTACTACCCAGCCGTGGGTCACAGGCGCGCGCCCATGGCGCGCTCCCGTGACCTGGTCCGAAGCACCGGGACAGCTGGACTCGCGGACCCGATCACCGCTGGAGTGCGGCGATCGGTCCCCGGAGCTGAAGCACAGGGAGAGCCGTGTGTAAACACGGCTTCCCCGTGCTTCACTGTGGCGGCAGCATCGATCGCGTCATCCCTTTTATAGGGGGGACGCGATCGATGATGTCACACCTACAGCCACACCCCCTACAGTTGTAAACAAACACAGGGAACACATAACCCCTACAGCGCGCCCTTGTGGTTAACTCCCAAACTGCAACTGTCATTTCCACAGTAAACAATGCAATTTAAATGCATTTTTTGCTGTGAAAATGACAATTGTCCCAAAAATGTGTCAAAATTGTCCGAAGTGTCCGCCATAATGTCGCAGTCATGAAAAAAATCACTGATCGCCGCCATTAGTAGTAAAACAAAAATAATAAAAATGCAATAAAACTATCCCCTATTTTGTAAACGCTATCAATTTTGCGCAAACCAACCGATAAACGCTTATTGCGATTTTTTTTTACCAAAAATATGTAGAAGAATACGTATCGGCCTAAACTGTCAGTTAAAGCGACGCAGTGCCAATTTGCAAAATGTGGCCTGGTCCTTTAGCTGCATTTTGGTCCGGGGCTTAAGTGGTTAAAGTTATAATTACTGAATCATATAACTTCCACAATAATAATAATACATTTCTTCAAAAAACTCTCTTCTATATATTATAAATGACAACAACCAGCAAACAAAACAAACCAACAAAACTAAAAATAATAATAATGGTGTTCTCGCATTAACAAAATCATAGAATCTATCTTCAATCTCTAGGATTATTTCAAACGAAATAGAATATCTTTCTCCAGTAACTAAGAATTAAAAAATTAAATACATTTTTTTTAAAGGAATTTGTATTATATATATTTTGTTAACTAGTAATGGCGTTCATCGTTTTTTAGCGAGACTGTGACATTGCGGCGGACAAATCGGACACCTAACTAACACTTTTGACACTTTTTGGGGACCAGTGACATTATTACAGCGATCAGTGCTAAAAAATGCACTATCACTGTACTAATGACACTGGCTGGGAAAGGTTTAACATCAGGGACAATCAAAAGATTTAAGTGTATCCCTAGGGTGTGATTTCTAACTGTGGGGAGAGTACTTTGGCTGGGGGAAAACAAGATCTCCGTTTTCCCCCTCTGGCAGAACGGCAATCTGCCTTGCTTACATAGGCAGACCGCTGTGCTGTCTTCCCATCCTCAGAATGATCGACGGGTCCTTTTGGACTTCGGGTCCGCAGGACCCGCTGATTGGCTCCCGCTGGGTCCAATCACTGTGGAAGCGGTCATCGGTGGCACACGCCCCAGAGCCCGCGCACAAGATCATGTACAGGTAAGTGATATACTGCAAGAGGGCCACCCTGCTGCAGTATATCTGCATGGGGTGGTCCAAAAGTGGTTAAAGTTACAGGAGTCCCAATACTTTTGACAATATAGTGTATCTACGTTTCACACGTACAGTTTCTTGTAGGAAACTGAACAAGCATTTAGTTAAAGGGTAAGGTGTACTGAATAGAATAGGGAATGAAGGCCATAGTGAACAGAAGCAGAAAGATGAGGACATTTACACAACTGTGGTGCATTGGTGAGGGGAATGAAATGTCAGGAATATAAAAACATTTACTGTATATCACCGGGATTTCACATTTTTAAGGCACAGGGATACACATATCACATATCCAGAGAAGGCTGACTTCTGCCTAGGGGACTTAAAACCAAGAGGCTTCATTTGCAAGCAAGCACAGCAGCTCCACTGACAGCCACTATGGACAGATTATGTTGAAGAAATTCATATTTTTGCTGTAATGACCCAGAAGGGATAGACATAAACATGACACACGGACAGCAAATGGAGTACTGAGAAGGTCCATAGCAAATGATGGCAAGCACAGTCAAATTTATATTTTAGTGAGGAAAAGGGATTAAAAAAAAACTATAGATTTTAAGGTTTTTCATGTCAGGCTTATCGTTCTAAGAGAGATATTTTTTAACAAGTGAGCCACTTCAGTAACATGGATACCAACCCACGACATCATTATTGCAAAGTAACTCAAAGACACAAACAGATCAGTCAGACCCAGCAAGAAACATAATCTTAGAACTTCAGTTATATTTTATCTAAAAGTTGAAGAAGAGTATATTGTTTCCTTGTTCAAAATTGTTATTGAAGTTTACAGGAAGAACAGAAAAAGAAAGGGAGGGAGTGAACAGTGTCAACAATACAATAGGACATGGGAAATAGGGCAGTAGTGTATTTAGGTTTTTTGCTGCCCTAGGCCCGATTAAACTCCTGACCCCCTAATTTAAATATGACCCATCTCTTCCTGTCAAGGCCACACCCTGTTCTGTTTACATTTTTTGAGTGGTGACACTAGTTCTGGGAGACGGGGGACGGGGGGGGGGGGGGGGCAATGGATTCCCTTAATTTGTATATATTTCCTCTCACTTCCTGTTTGGCTATGGGGCAGGAAAGAGGTGTAGCTTGAAGCTTATGGGCCCCAATGCAAAAGTTGACCTGGACCCTGGTCTGTTCTCACCCTGTGCTCCTCTCCATTCAGGAAATTGCTCATAGCTTGTAAACGGAGGGGTGTGGAACGTGGGAGTCAAAGTAAAAGGCAAGTAGTGGAGCGTGGCTGTGGGGCCCTTGGGCAGATCGGAGCTGGACTTTGTAGAGGATATGATAATATGACAGGGAGGCTGCAGGGTGACCTCTGCAACCCATATGGGATAGGGATGGTAAAAAATAAACTGACAGGGGCTATAACCCTTCATTACTCTATCCAAAATAAAAAAAAGTGTTGCCTATATTTCTACTTTAAGCACAAATTTCTGATAATTTTATGGAGAGGACAAAGAAGATCTAACCCTGCCAGTGGTACAGCAGAAAACATATAGCACAGTGAGGAGGGTTTGGTGGTCCAGGATGATAGGGCAGTCAAAATTAGAAGCAGCCACCCCCCCACAGTTGCCTCTCAGCTCAGTCTGCCCCATCAGATTTACGCTACACTAACAGGGGACTCTTTCTGTGCTGCCCCCCTGCAAAGTGCTGCCCTAGGTCTGGGCCTTCATCGTTGGAATAGGGTCATATGGGTAAAAATACCAAAACAGCAACAAACTTGTGTAGACAAGGTAATCCATTTCAATGACTGATCTGAAGGTTAGGAGGATCGTCTGACACCCTCGGACACCCCATCTGGGAACAAGCTGTGTCGCGAGGGACCATTCAGCTGACCTTTAATCTATAGTTCAAACATGTTATTAGGAAAAGGGAAACAGTACAGTTGTGGTCAAAAGTTTGCATACCCTGAATGCAAAGATAAACCCACTGCTAACCGCAGGAGAAATACAGGCTGCTCTTCAAAACAAGAGTGTGGTTGTTTTTAAGGAGCACATTTCAACGATACTTGAACAAAAAAGAGCTGCATGGTTGAGCTGCCAAAAGGAAGCCTTTACTGCTCCAATGCCAGAAAAAAGCCAATGAGGCATGTTGTTGTTGGGTGTTGTTGGGCATATTGTAACCAGGCTTTTTTGTGGAACTTGTACAGTAAAGGCTTCTGTCTGGCAACTTGACCATGCAGCTCTTTTTTGTTCAAGTATCATCGTGTTGTGCTCCTTAAAAACAACCACACCATGTTTTTCCAGAGAAGCCTGTATTTCTCCTGAGGTGACCTGTGGGGTTTTCTTTGTATCCCGAACAGTTCCTGTGGTAGTTGTGGCTGAAATCTTTCTTGATCTATCTGACCTTGTCTTGGTATCAAAAGATCCCCACATTTTTCACTTCTTATTAAGTGATTGAACAATGCTCACTGGCATATTCAAGGCTTTGGGTGTTTTTATATCCTTTTCCATCTTTGTAAAGTTCCATTATCTTGTTACGCAGTTCTTTTTGACTGTTCTTTTCTACCTCCTCATGGCTCAGTGTCTAGCCTGCTTAGTGCATCCACGAGAGAGATAACAAACTCACTGACTATTTATACACAGACACTAGTTGTGCGTTAAAAAGCCACAAATTTGATAAATTAACCTTTATTTGACATTTTAACCTGTGTGTGCTACCTACTGTGTCTGTACCAAGGCCAAACATTCCAGGGTATGTAAACTTTTGATCAGGGCCATTTAGGTGATTTCTGTTATCATTATGATTTAAAAAGGATCCAAAAACGATGTGATAATAAATGGCTTCATGTGATTGCTATCCTTAAATAAAAGACAGTTTTTTGGCATGATCAGTCATATTTTTTATATAAATGCCCAAATTTCACAATTGCTGCCAGGGTATGCAAACATTAGAGCACAACTGTATATGACGTATGGGCTGAGGGGGAGAACTCTCCTGAGGAGCAACAATAGTGCATGGAGTGTAGATAAAACCATGGAACCAGTAGGGATTCAGCCCAAGGTGTGGAGATAGTGGTATCAGTAATAGTACAGTGCATTGAAAGCTGGTGAGTGATGTAATATATAGCTAATATAAAATGGGTCAGTGGTGAGGCACAGATCTGAAACCAGCAGTGGGCTGCTTTCACAAGAGCTAGTTACAGCGAGTGTTAGGAATTTTTTGAAAAGCCTGTGGCGTGCAAAACACAACCCAAAAACTTCACCCGGTGCAGGAAAAAATGTGCACACACATAAAGAGTGAAACACAAAAAACTGCGACGGGTGCCATCGTCAATGGTCCTCCGAAGAGGACCCAGCTCTGATCCCCCAGGGCGTTAGGCTCCTGGCAGGGAAAAGAGTATAGGAGTCCAAGCAGCCGAAACCACTAGGACCCCACTAAGGCCCATGCAGCCGAAACCACATGGCCTAACATCCTCGGAGGGACTGCCGAAACAGAACCCTCCTCGGTGAGGCTCCCCCGAAGGGAGACCCCATGAGAGCAGGTGAACTAAGCCAGAAGGCCATGCCCACCTACTCCCAAGACTTTCAGAGTCAGGCCCGAGGACCAGCACCCTACTCGCCACACTAAAGTGCAAGCACCAACAAAAAAAGTGACAAAACAAGACAGACAGGGGGTAAAATAAAAAAGAAAGTGGGGGAAAAGGAAGGTGGGAATGGTGAGTGGAAAGTGGCCAACGTGCAATACGATGGCCGGCCCTCCGGCCAGGAACAAAAATTCCTCTGGTCCTAGCCAAAAGGCTCGGCCCTAGAGGCAGGTGTCAAAAAGGTGTATGTGGAGATATGTGACCTAAGGTGCCACACGTTGAGTGCCCCTCAAACACTCAGTGCAATGTATGGCACCCCTGGACTGCCACTCCAGGGGCACTATCTCCACAGGCTTTTCAACGGACCCTGACCCCCGGTCCGGACCGGCAGCACCCTTCTCAGCCAGGAAGGTAGGAGAAGAGGTTGGGGAGAGCCAGCCGCAGCCGACTACTACCCACAACCCCCATCTCTCCCACCTAATTACATTCGGGAAGTACTACCCGCCTCTCCCCGAAAGGATTAGCAAAGGTTCCCTCGCCGAACAACTGACTGGGGCAGACACCACCGAATCCAGGCCAAAGGCCAGGGTCCCGGCCCTTCAGCTTCGACCTCATGCCTCTCTGCCCCGATCAGAAGGCTTTCGCCTCTACACCAACAGGCTTAGCGTCCACCGACTGCCATCCCTTTCCCCCTCGCCGAGTACTGGGGACAGTCAGTTTAGCACCACCTATTGGCAACTGATAAGAACAGATACTACACTTGATCTTAGCCAAAAGGCCGAGAAGCGGCAGGGAAGACACCTCAATCAGCCCAGCCAGAGTGCAATGGCTGAGCCTCGCCCTGGGAGAACCACCTTCATGATCATGGTGTCTCCCCTGCCAGGTAAGTCTAATACTCCTGGTAGTGATAACAGAAGCCATGGTAGGTACACAGCCATGCAGTGAGGTACAGGATAGTAGGGCAGGAGCAGGGTCAGAGTACAAGCCAAGGTTAAATCAGACAGGAACTGAATATACAAGTAATACATTTATTGAAAGTATAAGAATTATATATAAATATACACAGAATCAAGAATTAGAAGGTACAAATTCTAAGACCTAAGTATGAAAAGATTATCAACTGGTGGTAGCTGGCCAAAGCTGCACCCGTGAAAACAACAATGGTTATACACTAACTGGTACTGACATAACATACACTAGACAAAAACAGGGACAGACAAAGACCAACAGAAAATAAAAAGACAGCTGTCCGGACGCTTCAGTACACTGTCCCCGTGAGCATTCCCAAAGATATTGCCGTATGGATAGGGGGCAATATCATGGAAGTATTTGGGAAGTGTTGACGGGGAGACCCCCTGGGAGATGAAACTAAATATAAAAATAAGAATTATTATATATATATATCTATTCTGACATTGCGAAACGCGTTAACGTCAGACGCTAACGGACGCCACAGTTCCAGACTCCGTACCATAGCGGGAGATTGAAACTCTATTTGGAAGTGATTCTAGGCGGTGAGAGGTTAGAAGTGACCTGCCTCTTCGGGACCCAAGGACTCATCCTATACCAACTAACAGCACCAGTACCAGCTATCGGTGCATATACTGTGCCGAGCAAGGATTCCTGACTGTGCTATTATATCCCATCCAAGGGAACAGCATTGAGTATAACAGCAGCAGAAGCTTGTCATCAGCCCACATTGAGCCACACAGCTGACGGTTCGGGTATGGAGAGCAACGGCACTACTTACTAGGTGGACTCTGGTAAGATCGTTCCACACTTCATCACCAGTGTTTAATTTGGGCTAGTGCTGACCTACTGCCATCTTATTATCAAGCTCTATCACAGAGCAGACGAACCCCTCTATATAGCAGTGTCAGCACTGCGAATACTGCACTACATTTTGTAGCTCTCTACATGTGGGCCCTCAGGCTATTAACTGTTCAAACCATAGTGGGACTGGAGAAAAGAAAAAAATATAATCATTGAATTTCTCTCGGCACAACCAGGCCATATCTAGGCCATTGACCATCACTTACCTCTCTATATCGCAATATACTTCTTATACAGCATTGGGACTCTGGCTTTTCTGGACAGGTGGACTTTATTTAGTTATCATTTTTCTAAGTAATTTTCCGGGGCAATATAAACAAAAAATACATATATTTGTTTACCCCTCATCTGTATCAGTACATACTAGTATAATCCACAGTCCCCTTTTTTCAGAATAGATATATATATATATAATAATTCTTATTTTTATATTTAGTTTCATCTCCCAGGGGGTCTCCCCGTCAACACTTCCCAAATACTTCCATGATATTGCCCCCTATCCATACGGCAATATCTTTGGGAATGCTCACGGGGACACTGTACTGGAGCGTCTGGACAGCTGTCTTTTTATTTTCTGTTGGTCTTTGTCTGTCCCTGTTTTTGTCTAGTGTATGTTATGTCAGTACCAGTTAGTGTATAACCATTGTTGTTTTCACGGGTGCAGCTTTGGTCAGCTACCACCAGTTGATAATCTTTTCATACTTAGGTCTTAGAATTTGTACCTTCTAATTCTTGATTCTGTGTATATTTATATATAATTCTTATACTTTCAATAAATTTATTACTTTTATATTCAGTTATTGTCCGTCACTACCTTGATAACCGCTGGGTCCATTGAGGCACACTGTCTTCGTGCTCTCTATAGGACCAAAAACTCCCTTTTTCTATATATGCTTTTTGGTTATGGTAGTGACCTCCATACAGGAGGAGTGACTATCTGGAATAGTTATTGCATATGAGGTGGTGTTCGATTTTTGTTTACTTAAATCAGACAGGGACCCAACAAGCTGGGTTGTGCACGAGAAGTCAAATATAGCAAGTCAGTCAGTAGGTAAATCAGGAACTAGCTGAAGACAGCAATATGTTCATTTCGCAGTCCAGCTAAATAGACCGTTTGGTGCCAATTTCAGTGTCGGGTGTCCGTGGTCATGTGCACATGTGTACATTCCGTTTTGTGCATGCACTAAGCCCATTTTGCAGTGAACCATTTTTCAGAATTTTGAGCATGCACATGAGCATGCAATGGTCTTCTAGCTCCTATAATACACTGGACTTTTCTATTACAAAGTATGAAATATTATGGATGTTCTGCTTATTTGTGGAAATAATGTTTGAGAGACAGGGGCTTGGAGAAAAGGGAGGACGAGGAGAGCATTGCTGGGGGTAGAGAGGAAGAAAATGGAAAATTGTATACTCACCTTTCCGTAATTTTCCTTTCCTGACGCATCTTCATGGCAGCACATACTGGATTGTGACTCCGCCCCCACAACCTGACAGGATTGGTTAGCTATACATCTGAGTGGGAGACACCCGGCATCGTTCTCCGTATATATCATCATTGAACAATAGGGTGGGCAGTTGTGTGCTGCCATGAAGATGCGTCAGGAAAGGAAAATTACGGAAAGGTGAGTATACAATTTTCCATTTTCCTGATGCATTCATGGCAGCACACACTGGGAAATAACTCGCCAGTCGGGAGGGTTCAATGCAAAGTATTTATTTTCTAGAGAGCCGAAGAATTGGCCCTGAAGATAGATCTGCCAAATTCAGCTGTAGCCAAAAGAGCTGCGTCCACTCTGTAGTGGGATATGAAGGTATGCCTGGAGGACCAGGTAGCTGCTCTGCAGATGGTTTCTGACGAGACCCCGCAATATGCTGCCCAGGAGGTCGCCACTGCCCTGGTTGAATGCGCTCTGATGCCTTCCGGGACCTTCAGCTGTTGAATAGAGTATGCCTTTTCTATAGCTTTGACTAGCCAAGAGGCGATGGTCCGGGAAGTGGCCGCCTGGCCTCGTTTGGCTCCGTGCGGGATAATCAGGAGGGCGTCCGATGAGCGAAGATGGGTGGTAGCCGACAGGTAGCTGGAAATTGTAGACTTAATGTCCAAGGCATGAGGTTCCCCATCCTCGTTAGTAAGGCATGGCAAGATGATATCCTGGCTGTAGTGGAAAGCCGAGGTAACCTTGGGGAGGAAACGGTCAGAAGGCCTCAACACCACCCTGTCTGGTAGAAAAACTAAATATGGCTCCTTAAACATGAGAGCTTGCAACTCCGACACTCTCCTAGCTGAAGCTATAGCGTTGAGGAAGGATAACTTCAGGGTCAGGTTCCATAAGGAGATTGAGCTGAGTGGGAAGAAGGGTGGATTGGATAGTGCTTCTAGAACCACCGAAAGATCCCAGGCTGGAAAGGATGGTCTTCTTGGAGGTCTGATCTTCAAACAGGCCTGCACGAACTGGGTAATCAGAGGGTGCAGGGCCCATCTAGTGCCAGTCTTTGCAGATAGAGCGGAGATCTGTACCCTTAGGGTGCTTGAGTTCAGGCCTTTGTCGACACCCATCTGTAGGAACTTTAGAACCTGGTAAGGGTCTGGCGAGATGTGATTCCAGCCTCTAAGTTGCGCCAAGTGGGTGAACTTTTCCCAAATTCTTGTGTAAACCGTGTTTGTAGAAACCTTCCTGGCTTGCATTAAGGTTGCTATGACTGCCTGGGAGCATCTCTGTTCCCTAAATCTAGCCCTTTCAACCTCCAGGCTGTCAAGTGGAGCCTGTCGGGGGCTGGATGGAGGGATTGGCCCTGGAGTAGGAGGTCCGGTGATGCTGGTAGATGGATAGGAGGACGAGTATTGAGCTGTAGTAGAGTTGTGAACCAAGGCCTCCTTGGCCAGAATGGTATTACCGCTATTACTGTTGCTGACGATCTCCGGAGTCGGCATAGAAATCTTGCTATCAAGGGAGTCGGGGGAAAAGCGTATCCCAGGTTGAAGTCCCATGGGTGGAGAAGGCAATCTGTCCCCTCCGCTGTCGGAAAGGGTACTCTGGACAGGAATCTTGAGCACTTGGCATTGGCTGGTGTTGCTGCCAGGTCGATCTCCGGAATCCCCCAGGTCTCCGTCAGCATAAAGAACTCCCGGAGGTTCAGGGACCATTCGTTGTTCGATCGAAGTTCCCTGCTCAGGAAGTCGGCTAGCGTGTTCTGAACCGATGGAACGTAAACTGCTCGTAGGTCCGATAGATGTGTCTGGGCCCATTCCATTATGGGGCGAACTTCCTCTAGTAGTGTGCGACTTCGGGTACCGCCTTGCCTCCGCCACTTTGTTGTCCATACGAATTTGGACGTACTTCCCCTGCAGCAGAGGCTCGAAGGCCAAGAGGGCCTGGAACGCAGCTCGAAGCTCCAGAATATTTGAGACCACCCCTCGAGCAGGAAAATGCCACCATCCCTGGGCTGTCTGATCCCGGTAGTGCGCCCCCCAACCCTTCTCGCTGGCATCTGATGTCACGACCTCCGGACTCGGAGGGACTATAGGTCTGAAACCCCTGAGGTTGGGAGGCTGAGTCCACCAAAAAAGGTCGGGTCTCACATGGCTGGGAATGTTGATGGGTTGGTGCATTGAGGCCCCGTCCCATTGTCTGAGAAAGGTGTTTTGTAAAGATCTCATTCGCCACTGGGACCACTGGATCATGGGTATAGTTGAAGACATAGAGCCCAGCAGGCTGAGGCAGGACCTGGCCGACGTAGATTTGGAGGATAGTAGATTTTGCGCCTTCCGAGCTAGGGGTTCCACCTTTTCTAGGGGCAACTGCACCCTGTTCTGTCTCGTATCCAACTGTGCTCCGAGGAATGTCATCACTTGCGAGGGTTGCAGGCTGCTCTTCTGCCAATTGATTAGCCACCCGAAGCTCTGAAGGGTAGAGATTAGAATTTTGCGTTGGAGGAGCACAGTCTCCCGATCTGCTGCTAGGAGCAGTATGTCGTCCAGGTAATGGTGAACCCGCAAGCCCCTTTCCCTGAGGAGTGCTATGAGCGGGAGGAGGACCTTTGTGAATGTCCTGGGTGCCGAAGAGATGCCGAAGGGTAGGCATCGGAACTGGAAGTGGTGTTGTCCGATGGAGAAGCAAAGGAATTTCTGAAAAGCGGGGTGGATTGGTACGTGAAGGTAAGCGTCTGATAGGTCGACGGACAGCATCCAATCTCCTAAGTTTACTGCCAGAAGGATAGACTGGAGACTTTTCATCTTGAAAGCTTCTATTTGGATCCTTTTGTTTAGGAGTTTGAGGTCCAATACGGGCCTAAGGTCTCCTGATTTCTTTTGCACCAGAAACAGAGGGGAATAAAATCCCCTGCCTCTCTGGTGGGAAGGGACTTCTACGACTGCTTCCTTCCGAATTAAATCCGAGACGTACTGCAGTAGAAGTTTCCTTTTGTCTGGGGAAGAAGGAATTTTGGTGGGTTGAAAAACCGTGTGAGGCAATGCCCCCATAAAGCTCCATTTGTGGCCTTGTTTGATCGTGGAAAGGGCCCATTGGTCTTCTATGTGCTCTGCCCTAACTTGTGTGAAATTCCTGAGCCTGGCGCCCACCTGAGCTGGGTGGGCAGGCGAATCTTCAAAAATACTTTTGTTGGTCCCCTGTGGAAATGGCCTTGATCTTCTGACCCCTAGCAAAGGGGGCGCGAGTAGATCTCCCATCTCTTCTAAATTCCCTGCCTGGGCGATAATTTCTGGCTTCTCTGTACCTATCGGGCAGATTGCGCCTGAGGGTAGGCCCTCTCTGGGGCTTGGGCCTCCTGTCGGAGGGGATAAGCCCCGACTTTCCTCCGGTGACTTTGGAGATTGCCGAATCTAATTTCGCACCAAACAGGTTTACTCCATCATACGGGATCTTGCACCAGTTGGACTTAGAGTTTGAGTCAGCGACCCAGGGTTTCAGCCATAAGGCTCTACGGGCCATTACCAAGGCTAACATGGAACGAGCCGAGGAGCGAATGACATCCACTGAGGCTCCTGCGACAAAGTCTCCTTCTAGCCTGATTTCTTGCAAAGAGGATATCACCTCCCCCTGGTCAGTGCCTTCTAAGAGGGCCCTCTCCGCGTTGGCTGCCCATGTGGACATGGTTTTGGCAACTGCAGCCGTGGCAATTGCTGGTCTACACGCTCTCCCTGCTGAAGAGTACGACTTCTTCAATTCCAAATCCATCTTGCGGTCAAGCACATCTCGGAATGAGACCGCGTCCTCTATCGGTAAAGTGACATGGCGGGCGAGCCGCATCAGAGATGAATCGACAACGGGAGCGTTGATGAGGGGGGACACCTTGGACTCCATTAGCGGGTACAGCTTAGCGAGCTTATTAGAGAGGCTGGGCCGTCTGTCAGGTTTTTCCCACTCATCTTTAATGAGATCTTCCAATTCCTCTATGAAAGGAAATAGTTCTGGATCCCTCCTTAATTCGGGAAAATACTTCCCAACCTTCGGTTCTGCCACGGGTTCCTCCCAGCCTATAGCCTCCTTGATGGAGCGTGCAAAGGGTTCAACTAGGCTGAAGTCAAATCCTGATCTCATCTCATGCTCTTCCTGGTCGGACAGGGTCCCCGCTAGCTGGGCATAGGGGTCGAAAGCCGATGAGGTGCCTGGGGTGGGGTCGCCACCGGCCAGAGAGGCCATGGTCCAGTTTGAATCTCGTACTGGTTCTCTGGCAAGACTTGTCGCTGTCCTGGCGTCCACCTCCCTTTCTTCAACTGCTTCATTGAAGCAGGTGCGGCAGGCTAATTTTCCTGGCATTGCAATAGCACCGCACACCCAGCAGGCATTAGCCGCAGGACGGGTATGGTGACGCTCACGGTGCACTGATGGGGACCATCTCCGGTGAGATCTGCTGTGGCGAGATCGGCTGTGGCGTGATCGGCTGCGCCTAGACCGGCGGTAGCGGGAGGAGGTTCTTGACCGACTTCTGCGGGATCTCCTTGATGAATGTCTGGATCTCTCCCTGCGTCGTGGGCTTGCATCGCTGGGCCTGATGGGACTGCGAAAGAAGGCAGTGTTTAGTGGCCGGCTCTCTTTTTTCTCTTCCCTACTTACCTCTATTGATGGCCTCCCTACCTTGTTTGTTGGCAGTGGTCTGCTAGGGCAGTGGTCTCCATAAAGCACAGAGGTAACAGAAGCAGCGGCTAGAGGAAGCAAAGGGAAAAATAAGATTTAGGCAAGGAAAAGGGGACAGCCATTCTAGCCAGGGAGAGGAACCAAACTTACCTGGGGCAAAAAAACAGTTAAGTTGAGGCAGAGCAACAACCTCGGGAAGAAAGGAAAGGTTTCCCATTTAAAACTGGCGCCGCCGTCGCGGCGTTGATGACGCAATCGCGCATGCGCAGTAGCGCCGTGCGCGGCCCTCCGCCATCTTGGATGAGGGCAAAGGAGGTCCCTGACGTTATTGCTCCGCTGCGCGCATGCGCAGAGCAGCCAGGGGGCGCTCGGAGCGTGGAACAACAAGGCCCAGCAGGTCTGCGGGCTCCAGAAACCCTGAAATAGCCAAAAGGAAAGAAAAGCAGTAAGAGGGATCTGTGCACCCTGACAGCCAAAAGCGAATGAAAAAAAAAAACCGGAAACAGGTAAGGGGAGCCACTGCCAAATCTAAGCTCATTTAGAGCTTGTAGGATGCCAGGTATTTGCCGGGATTTTGACCCCCGAGACCACCAGAGCGGGGTTCCCCCCATAGAGCTCTATTAGAGACTGTACAGGGGGGACTTCCAAACAGGAGAGGCTGAACCTGCTGGGGCGATAGCGGTAGGAGGCAAGCTGTACGTCCGTTCGTCCTGTTCAGGTGAGGATAAAAAAAGAGAATGATGCCGGGTGTCTCAGCCCAGTGTGTGCTGCCATGAATGCGTCAGGAAATAATATTTTCTGCATGAAACTTACTTCTTATCACCAGGGAAGTACCTTGTCACTCCTACCTACATTGTTGTGTTGTACAATTGTGTTCCCTTAATAGGGGTTGTGCTAAAAAATAAAAAATAAAATACATGAATAAAAAACATAATTTAATAAGTTCATAACAGGAGAGGAGTTCAGATCATTATACCACAATAGTAGCTCATATTCTTCATACTAGCACATAGACACACATGGATAGTATTTACAGGCTTATCCTTTAAACCCAAACACATATTAATTACACAGGTTCTGTGGCTTATTAAGGTGGTAATTAAACTCACTGGGCCAGATTCAGAAAGCATTTACGTCAACGTATCAAGAGATACGCTGCGTAAATACTAAGAATAGCCAGCGTATCTTTTTTTGCTATTTAGAAAAGAAGATACGCCGGCTTTCTTCTAAGATACGAGCGGCGTAATTTGCTTACACCGTCGTATCTTAAGTTGCATATTTACGCTGGCCACTAGGTGGCGCTTCTGTTGTTTTTCGCGTAAATTATGCAAATGAGCTATTTACGCAGATTCACAAGCGTACTTGCGAGGGCCCGTCGTATTTTACATCATTTGCGTAAGCGTGAGAACGGCGTAAAGTTACCCCTGCTATAGCAAGCACAGCCAATGTTAAGCATGGACGTCGGGACAGCGTCGAATTGTACGTCGGTTACGTCGTTTGCGTTAATCGTTCGGGAATGGGGCTCGACGTTAGTTACGTTCACGTCGTTTACATTGAGAAAAAGCAACTTGTTTATTTACATGAATCACACCCCCACTTCAGCAATTTTAATTGCGCTGCCTTACGCCGTGCACTTTACGCTACGCTGCCGCATATTATGGAGCAAGTGCTTTCTGAATAAGGCACTTGCCCATAATATTTGCGGCGGTGTAGTGTAAAGAGGAAACGCTACGCCGCCGGACAGATACATTTTTGTATCTGAATCTGGCCCACTAAGGCTGGCCATATATGGTCAAGAATTCTCTTTTGAAAATAAGAAATTATGGCCGTTTTGTGATCCAATGGTGCCATCATTGATTTCTAAATTCGACCAACCAAGCTTTCAATTTTACCTCCTGTTGCTACAGAGAAACATTTTCGTGTCTGCTAATCTTTTTTTTTTTTTTGTGAGTTTTCTTTCCTTGCACATACGCATTTCTTTTTCGATTATATTTCTCGCACGATTTTCCCATCACTGATTAGAAAATCGTTTGTTTTTCAAAAAAAGTCCAACATGCCTGATTACTCAAATTTGATGGCCTTGTGAAAATCAGCTGTTCTTTCGAAATTCCACCCATGTATGGGCTGCCTAAGTGAGTTTAATTACCACCTTAGTCAGCCACAGAACCTGTGTAATTAATATGTGTTCGGTTTTAAAGGGATTAGGTAGCAACCCTACCTAGAAGGGACCAGGACCTGGTCATCGTGTTCAGGATTGTCCATTATTAAACTTGGGACATAAGACATTTATTTTTCAATACTTACAAAATATATCACTTCATTCTAAAATAATGTAGACCAAATTGTCATGAGGAAAAAATAAATGGCTGTGTGGTTGAAGTGGAAATTCTGTAAGTTTACACTTCAGATACATGTTTAAACTTTGAAAAAGGAAAATATAGTTAAATATTTTGGACTGAAAAACTATTATACTATACAAAAGACAAAATAAAACTATAAAGCAAATATGTTTGTAATGTAGTTTCTTGATTTGGAACTGTCACACTAAATTTTAGTTTAAATTCTTACCTACGAGAACATTACATGTAAGCTACATCTAAGCTCCATACAAATGAAGGCAGCTTTACCAATAACTTCTGGCTGTATAAGTCCCTCTAGTGGCTTCAGATATTTACACATCCTCTATACACTTGCACATTATCATTAGAGAAATCTGCAAAAACGTCTGCTTATATTTTTTTTAGTAAATGGTAAAAACATAGAAGAACAATACAGCAGTGGGCATCAGTCTGTCTGAAATCAAATAGAAATATACAGCGTGAAAAGTGTTTATGATATAGTGAAAAAAAAAAATGTGAATGCTGCAGTGAATGTTGGATTATACATTTGTATGTGAACTATTTGGACCCCAACATGTACAACTGGAGCACAAACACAAGAATATACTTTACACAATATACACACATATTTATACATTCCCATTCACACCGCACATCATGTGTTATTGTACTCATAATGATCACACTGGTTTGTATTGCAGTGTCTGCTTTTTATTTTTTTTCTTTCAACTTGTAATTCTTACACACTATAGTGTGTTATGATTTGTTATAAGGTGTTGAAATGCTCTGTATAGGAATACAACATCGTACTTACCATCTTCAGGATTTTCTACGCCATGGTCGAGATGCTTTCCGGTGTTTTGTAAATTGAACACACTGTTACCGGTATGATATTGTCATTTGTACCAGACATCCTCATTGCCTTCTGTATTGTAAGTCATTATCTATAATATGCTTGTTTTTTGTCTTTTGTAAATCCATTAGATATATCCTGATTCCACATAGACTTCGGCCCCTGAAGAAGGGATTACCCGAAACGCGTAGGGCCTCTCATTCGTTTTGTGGATCAATCAAACAGTTTTTATCTAGGTTATCGTGTTCTTTTTAATCATTGTTAAAAAGTATTTTCAACATACTTGTTTAATAAAATTATTTTATACGCTATTACTTTCACGTTATTGTCGTTGCCGCTAAAGCCCCATATCGGGGGACTCCTCGCTTTCTACTTTTTTTCAGTGAACACAAGCCACAGGGCATAGGGCAAATCAATTTTTTTTTGTATTGAGTCTGCATTGGGCAACTATGGCCGCCTTATCCCAACACTGCTGATATAAACAAGCCCTTAAGAAAAACTTTTAACTTCCAGGAGTTGGGCATGAGGGGATTCTCAGAAGCTTTGACAGCAGATGAAGGCAACAGGTGGCTTTGGGAAGATAAAAGCAGGTCTGCTATACAGAAATCATATTACTTATACAAGCTCACTTTAACAAGACTATGGTTTTGCTTTTAGTAAAGAATACAATAGATTTCATTATGTTTTCTTCTTCCTTACACTTAAAAAAAATCTGTCACAGACCAGATCAGTGTAAAAAAAAAAAAAAAAAACGAAGACACTTGTAAATGGTGTCAGCAGCTTTTTAGGCTTCCCATTATCATATTATATAAATGTAGCACCCTGCTCCCAAAGATAGGGGCGCTATTTCACATTTAAGGGATGTCTGGGCTAATAGTTGGGCCCAGACCTGTTGAATTATATACAAATTTGCCTCTGTTTTGGCTTGTTGCTTGTAGGTGGCATTACCACTTCAGGCCCAGGTTGGAACGCAGGTGTACCATGGTGTATTGTGTGTCCCTCCTCGTCAGCGGTGCAGTGGGAGTGGTGATCCCACTGTGCAGGCTGGGAAGGGATACTTAAGGGATAGATGCAATTTTTCGGGGTCTTAGGCCGCGTACACACGATCAGACTGGTCCGATGAAACTGGTCTGCAGACCAGTTTCGTCGGACCAAAGTTTTAAAACCTGCTTTAAAATCTGTCTGTCGGACAGGTTTGATGGTTAGTACGCAAAAGCATCGGACCAAAAACCCGCGCATGCTCAGAATCAAGTCGACGCATGCTTGGAAGCATTGAACTTCGTTTTTTCAGCACGTCATTGTGTTCTACGTCACCGCGTTCTGGTCTGATCGAATTTTTGGTCCGATGGTGTGTAGTGTGTACACACATCAGACTATCAGACCACTTCAGCCTGGTCCGATAAAAACGGCCCGTCTGACCAGTTTCATCAGACCGGTCTGATCGTGTGTACATGGCCTTAGGATTTATTTTTGATTTATAAGACACTGCAGATGTTGGTTTTACATTTAAATGCATTTTATTTTAGTTTTGTATAGACTATAGGTGGATTAGAACCCCTATTAAGTGTTACTGCTCATTCATTGAATACTCATTCATTTACTGTTTACCGTTATCATGAATTTGAAAGTAACATTTTTGGGTTGAGACCAGAAAAGTAATAGAAAGGTAATCTTCCAATGGGGACACTAGTTCAGGTTACAGAAGAAGAGGGGGTTTGGACTTGATAATGATACAGAAAAAAAGATAGTAATGTTGAGGGCAGATTTTTATTAAAGAGGTATTCAAATTGGTGAAAATTGTCTATTGATTCTCCTTTTTTTCATATTTTTTGGAACTTATTTTCATAAGTTCCCTGCGGGGCAACTTCACTTTGGTCATATGCAGCCTGCCTGTGCCCAGCAGCCTCACCAGCGCCTGTCATATGCAGCCTCAGTGCCCAGAAGCCTCACCAGTGCCATCATATGCAGCCTGTATAAAGAATATGGGGTATTTTGGAGTATGCCACGTGCAACACAATGTATGGAGAGGACACACTGCCATTAACCCAATACAATTAGCACACAACTCTAAACACCCTTATACACTCAGTACATTCCACCATGCGCCTCACTATACTTAGCACACCTCACAGTCAACCCTAATGGACTCAGCATGCCCCACCATTTACCCCAATATACGCAGAATACCCATCCAGGCACCCTATACACACAACACACTGCATCATTCACCCCAATACATTCATAACGAAAAGATGAATGTACATGAGTACAAGAGTAGCAAGCAAATATAAAGAAAAATTACAAAATTTTATTGTACAAATACAGTATACATAAAAAGATTGTTATAAAAACAATTACAGTGGTCATGCTATTGAGTTTTATACAGCTTAATCCTGAATCATAAGAAAGGTCTCAGGGTGGAAGCCCTAAATGAATCATATGAAAGTCAGAAGTCACAACATGTTTCGGAGTTAATTGTTATATTCAGGGCCGTTTGAAGAAATTTGGGGGCCACAAGCATACAAAAAAAAGGGGACTTTTCAAGTTGAGAAGCAGGGGGGGCAGGTTGGCAGGCTTACCTCTATCCTCACACGCACACGCCGGCATATGTTGGTGTCCGCACAGGGGCCCCAGCAGGGAGGGCCCTTGCCGCACCACTGCTTCGTCCTGCAGTCCGGTCGGCCGTGTACCATAACCGCGCGGTACAGGAGATTCAGTTTGCTGTTCCCGAGGGCCGGACTGAAAGGAAGTGAACACTCAGTGTGTGCACTTCCTGTCAGTCTGGCCAAGAACAGGAACCTGAATCTCCTGTACCGCGCGGTTATGGTACACGGCCGACCGGACTGCAGGAGGAAGCAGCGGTGCGGCAAGGGCCCTCCCTGCTGGGGCCCATGGCCAGCTCGGGGCCCCAGGCAATTGCTTGGTTTGCCTGTCGGGTTCCGACGGGCCTGGTTATATTCCTTGTTTAGGGGTTAAAGATAAGCTGTATTGCAGTTAATTAAAATCTAAAAATACTTACTGTATTTTCCAGGATATAAGACGACTCTAAAATCATGCCCCAAAAGTCGGGGGTCATCTTAAACGCCGTGTACCTGTCTGTCAGACGGCGGCCATCCATTATTCAAAAGCCGCGCCTCCTCCTCTGACTGTTCCGTGATAGGCGGAACACTAATTTTCCCAGCAGAGCCTCTGTTCAGTTTTCCGCCTATCACAAATGCCTTCTCATCCTCAGCCTCAGACGAGAGGACATCCGTGATAGGTGGAACACTGAACATAGGCTCTGCTGGGAAAATTAGTGTTCCGCCTATCACGGAACAGCCTGAGGAGGAGGCGCGGCTTTTGAATAATGGATGGCCGCCGTCTGACATACTCTGCAAACAGGAGAAGGTAGGGAGATTGTCGAGGCAGGGAATGGAATGGCACAGTGAGGCATGTATAATGGCACAGTGAGGCATGTATAATGGCACAGTGAGGCATGTATAATGGCACAGTAAGGCATGTATAATGGCACAGTGAGGCATGTATAATGGCACAGTGAGGGGTCGTCTTATACAGTGAGTATATCCCAAAACCAACATTTTAGCTGGAAAATTAGGGGGTCGTCTTATACACCCAGTCATCTTATACTCCGGCAAATACGGTACTAGCAAAAATGACTAGGCTGCTTTCCCCATTTTTGCTTATACACTATACTTGAACTAATCTTCCTTGTGTATCTCTATCAGACAATCCAGTTTATCTTTAAACCCCTGAACAAGGAATATAACAATTAACTCCGAAACATGTTGGGACTTCTGACTTTCATATGATTCATTTAGGGCTTCCACCCTGAGACCTTTCTTATGATTCAGAATTCAGCTGTACAAAACTCAATAGCATGACCACTGTAATTGTTTTTATAACAATCTTTTTAAATATGCTGTATTTGTACAATAACATTTTTTAATTTAAAAAATTTCCTTTACATGTGCTTGTTACTCTTGTACTCGGTTTCAAACCTCGCCCATAAAATTCCTCAAACATCTTTTACAATTTTTCTCCAATACACTCAGAACACTCACCCAGGAACTCTATACACTTAGAGCTCCCCACCATAACTATTGTTATACTCAGCACACCCCACAATTCACTCCAATACTCAACACAGGGCCGTCTTAATGAGAGGGCACACCTGGGCACTGCCCCCTGCACTTTCCCCAAAGCAGCTGGTCCTTGAGCCCACACTGCCCCGAAACAGGGGGCCCCATGATGGCAGGCACTGAGAGTGATAGAAACACAGGGGAGGCAGTCTGCCTCCTACCTACTTGATGTCTGTTTACCTGCATTGTCATCATTGTAGGCAGGGCCGTCTTTAATATGGTTTGGGCCCTGGGCAAACATTTTTTTGGGCCCCCCTTCAGCTTATTTTGGGCCTGGCTGGTTCACATGTATGTGTTTTGGCGGCCCTCATTTGTGCAGGCACAGCAGCCCATTGATTTGAATGGGCTGCCATGCCTTTGTTTCCTGCAGAAAAAAAGGTTCATTCAGCATTTTAAAAATCATTTGCCTTGAAATCCATTCTGCTTTTGCACCATGATACTTACCTGCAGTTCTTGCACACACAAACGCACTGTGTTTTTAAAAGCGTGACCTAAACGTCTAAAAATGCAGCAAGTTTGACAGTGCGGGAACTGCAGATAAGTCACAGCAGACAGCAGAATGGACAGACAGTGCTGTATTTCATTGCTTGATGGGCATAGGTGTGCCGTGTGTGCAGCGTATTACATTAGGCATCAAATGAATGGGCTGCTGTGCCTGCACAAATGTGGGCCGCCAAAACACATGTGAACCAGTCAGGCTCAAAATAAGCCCATCAAGCAGTTAAATACAGACAGTAATGCCATGTGCTCTGAGGCCTTACTCAGCCTGGACTGCAGGTCTGGTCTGTGATTTAAAGAGTTCCTCTATTTTACACATGGCATGGCCTGGGGTCCCATGGTGCTAAAGCAGAATTGACAGACGGTGCTGTGACCCCATGCCATGCCATGTGTAAAATACGGGAACTTTTTAAAACACTGACCAGACCTGCAGTGAATCATCAAATATTATAAAGACTTTGGGCACACTCTACAGAAAACTTCTATTTACAATATAGCAAACAGTGACATACATTGAGGAGCAGGACATGAGGAAGTCAGCCTCGGGAAGAGCAAACTGGGGATGTTATAAAATCACATTCTAATTTACTTTTATATACAAGCAGCACCCAGTGGCAGGAAGAGAGAAGTGCACGTCTAAAGGGAAGCCAGGGGTGCTGTACATTTTAAAACACTGGGAAGGGAAGCAGTACTGTCACCTGGCTGCGTGCCGCTGATGATTTTCAGCCTGATTTGTGGGCAGCACAGAGGCTTAACGGGCGGCAGGGGGAATCAGGAATTATGGGGCCCCTTACACAGCTTCAGGCATGGGCCCCCTGGAGCAGAGAACGGGGGGGGGTGCTGCCCCCGTAAATTGAGACACGGGGGGTGGGGCTGCCGCAAATTTAGAAGCGGGAGGCTCTTTACAAAAAAAAGATTTAATAAAGAAAAATATATATAAAAAAAGGGGTGTAGCCATCCGGGGCCCTGGGGACCTCTGGGCCCTTTAATAAAAATAAAAAATAAAAAAAATATATATAAAAAATATATATTTTTTTTTTAAAGGGGGTTGTCATCTGGGGACCTCTGGGCCCTTTAATATTTTTTTTTTATTATTAAAATAAATTACAAAAAAAGGGGGGTTTCCATCTGGGACCTCTGGACCCTTTAATAAAAAATAAAATAAAAAAAATATATTAAAAATAAACACTTATAAAAAAAAGTGGGGTTGCCATCCAGGGCCCTGGGGACCTCTGGGCCCTTTAATAAAAAAAAAAATATAAACAAAAATAAAAAAATAAACATTTATAAAAAAAATAAAAAAGGGTGTTTGCCACATGGGGCCCTGGGGACCTCTGAGTCCTTAAATAATATATATATATATATATATATATATATATATATATATATATATATATATATATATATATATATAAATATATATATATATATATATAAATATTAGGGCTGTGCAAATTAACTTTTAATTAATCGATTAATCTTTAATTTTTTTGATAGATCAAAATATTTTTGATCGATTAAAATTATTTTGATTGATACTCGCCTCTCCGGGCTTCTGGGCCTTCAGGGAGTTCCGTCGGAGATCCAGTAACGTCACGGACACCGGCGGGGCTTGCCGTATCCATCTGAAGGGCTCCTTAGCTGTGCCTTTATATCTGCATGGTGGCAGACCTTACTATCTGCCACATAGTAGCTGTTACACTTCCCTCTATCACTTCCTTTTATTATCCTAGGATTTTACAACCATCCACTTGAGTTGTGATAGTTCCCTTCATGGGACAGCTACATGCCGACGGACTGATGGTAACCTCTCATCTGGATTCAGCAGTGGTATCGTTGTACACATTTTTATACCAGTATCATACTTGGCTACATATTTTTATGACTGCTTTTGGTACCATT
The DNA here is from genome assembly GCA_029574335.1 of Rana kukunoris. Classification (NCBI taxonomy): domain Eukaryota; kingdom Metazoa; phylum Chordata; class Amphibia; order Anura; family Ranidae; genus Rana; species Rana kukunoris. The sequence continues at coordinate 544,943,503 of CM056050.1, read as the reverse complement.
TGGTATTACTCGCACCATTATTACAGTTTATGTAGCTACATCGATTTTATCTCCAGTGCAATATTTATTTTGTTACCTACTTGAAGATTATAAAAGTTTTAATGCTATTCCCATCGAGCCCTGCCTTGTGTGTTTTTTGTATCCTGCTGTTGGCAGCTGCACTGGGAATCGGCCTGCAAGGAGATCAGCTAAAAGTTGTTGGATCTGTATGTGCGTTTATAATTAATCGAAATTAGTCGATTAATCGATTAAAATAAAAAACGATTAATCGAACACAAAAATTTTGATCAGTAACAGCCATAATAAATATATATATATATAAAGAAAAATAAAGAAAAAAAAAGAAATAAAATATAAAAAAAATTATAAAAAAAAGGGGGGTTGCTATCCAGGGCCCTGGGGACCTCTGGGTCCTTTAATAATAATAACATTTATATTATATAATATGTATATATATATATATATATATATATATATATATATATATATATATATATATTAAAAGAAATATATAAAAAAAGTATTTTTTTTTATAAAACAAGTTTTTTTTTTATAAAAAAAGGGGGGCCTCCAGACCTCTAATAAAAAATAAAATAAAAATATATAAAATAAATATATATTTTTATTTAAAAATAAAAAAAAAGGGGGTTGTCATCTGGGGCTCTGGGGGCCTCCGTGTCCCTGGGGACCCCTAAAAAAAATTGGCCCTTTAATAAAAAATAAAAATATATTTAAAAAAATTGGCCCTTTAATAAAAAATAAAATAAAAATATATAAAATAAATATATATTTTTTATTTAAAAATAAATAAAAAAAGGGGGGGTTGCCATCTTGGGCCCTGGGGGCCTCCGGGCTCCTGGGGACCTCCTGACCCCTAAAAAAAAAAAATATGTTTTTTTTCAAAGGGGGTTGCTTTGGGCCCCCAACAGTGACAGGGCCCTGGGCAGCTGCCCCTGTTTGCCCTATGGTAGAGACGGCCCTGGTTGTAGGGCCCCCAGAGCATTACTTTGCCAGGGGCCCATGATGCTATTAAGACGGCCCTGACTCAACACATCCCTTATCACTTACCCTAATGAACTTAAAACACTCCACCAGCCCACCCCACAACACAGTCCAACATGCACCCCCGCAGAGACTCAGTTATTTTGCACAGATTGCATAGTAGAGGAGTACAAGTATATTTATATGTATGAAGTATATTATATATCTATCTATCAGCATTCAGCTATTGTCTGTGCAGTGAAAGCGCATCTCTTAACTCCTGATACTTTCATACTGTACATCTGTCTCCAATGACTAGCAAAAATTACAGGTGCTCATTTATATGATGAACTTTTTTACATTTGTTTTCCTTTTCGTACACTTTAATTATTGTGAAGCGAATGGTGTTATTGTAGCTTGCACCTTTTCAGGGCTGCAGTGGACTGCAGGCGCAGCAAATACCTTATGGTGAATTCTGAGCACATTTGGATAAGAATGGAACCCTCCCTATCTGCCTAATGAAGCACAGAATACAAATATGTCCTTCATATGCTTCAGTCATTAATCCTTAAGCTTTCATTTTCAGGCAAAATTGTCTTATTTAATACTAACGCACGAAATTGGTGAGGTAAAGTAAGGACATAGTGACTCCAGCAGGTATCAGAATACTGTACTACGTGTGTGCATTGTCAAATATTTTTTTGTTTTTTGATATATATATATATATATATATATATATATATATATATATATATATATATCAAACTATAGGGATGAGCCGAACACCCCCCTGTTCGGTTCTCACCAAAACCTTTGAACGGACCGAACGTTCGCGCAAACATTTAGAACCCCATTGACGTCTATGGGACTCGAACGTTCGAATTCAAAAGTGCTCATTTTAAAGCCTAATATGCAAGTTATTGTCATAAAACGTCTTCGAGAACCCGGGTCTTGTCCCAAGAAACATGTATCAATGTTAAAAAGTTTAAAAAAAAAACGTTTTTTTAGTAGCAGGACTTTTTTTCCATTGATACATGTTCAGTCGGGCAAAACCCCGGTTCTCAGAGACGTTTTCACAGGCAAACTATAGACACCCAGCAGGTACAATATTTAAAGGAATTTTTCATTTTTTATTTTTTATTTTAGCATCATTGAAATCACTGCTCCTGCATCAGAAGCAGTGATTTTAACCACTTAAGGACCGGACCAATACGCTGGTAAATGACCCAAGGGGTTTTTACAATTCGGCACTGCGTCGCTTTAACAGACAATTGCACGGTCGTGCGACATCGCTCCAAAACAAAATTCCCGTCCTTTTCTTCCTACAAATAGAGCTTTCTTTTGGTGGTATTTGATCGGCTCTGCGATTTTTATTTTTTGCGCTATATACAAAAAAAGAGCGACATTTTTGAAAAAAAAAACAATATTTTTTACTTTTTGTTATAAAAGAAGTCAAATAAACTAAATTTTAGTCAAACATTTAGGCCAAAATTTATTTAGCCACATGTCTTTAGTAAAAAAAAATCACAATAAAAAAAAAATAGCTTCCTAGCGGGAACAGCGACACTAATACAGTGATCAGAAAAATGATCGCTTAGTGACACTGGCAATAGGGAGTGAAAGGGTTAACTAGGTGATCAAGGGGTTAAAACTTTATTAGGGGGGGTACGGAGGTACCCTGAACCTAACACTAACTGCCTGTCACACTGCCTGTCACACTGACACTAAATGCAGTGATCATACATATATGATCACTGCATTCAGTGACACTGTGACAGGGGGGAGGGGGGGTGATCGCAAGGGGTTAAGTGTGCCTGTGTGTCCTGGTGTCAGTGTAGTGTTGTGCAGACTTACTGTGTGATGTGATCTCTCCTTAGCGGCGGTTGAAAAAAAAACGCAGAGAGCAGAGATCACATCACTTCCCCCTTCCTGTGTTTACACATGAGGAGGAAATGACACACAGGCGAGTGCGCGCATTGGCTGGGAGCGAGCCGGAGGGGGCGGACAAAAACGAACCGCCGCCCCCTCAGCACAGATCGCTCGGACAGCCACCGGGAACCGTTGCATGTACCGGGGGGGGTCCCAATCGGACCCCCGACCCACGTCAAGGCAGCCACGTACAGGTACGTTGATGTGCCTGTCCGTGCCATTCTGCCAATGTAAATTTACATGCGGCGGTCCTTAAGGGGTTAAATAATAAAAAAAAAATGAAAAATTCCTTTAAATATTGTACCTGCTGGGTGTCTAGGCCTGTGATAACGTCTTTAAATAGCACAATCACCTGCCTGCCAGCAAATTAGGAAGAACTGATCTAGCTAAGCTATACAGTGTATAAATATATGTACAACACCTGGGATGAATATATATCCTCTACACACTGTAACATTAACTGACTAACCTGCCTGCCTGCTCTATCTACCTGCAAAAATTACACTCTCTCTGTCTCTCTCTGTTCTCTGTTAACTGCCGCAACACACTACACAAGGCGGCCTTTTATAGTGTGGGGAGTGTACTAAACCTCCTGAGCCATAATTGGCCAAAGCCACCCTGGCTTTGGCCAATTATGGCTCTCCGTTTTTTGCACGCTGTGATTGGCCAAGCATGCTGGTCATAGTGCATGCTTGGCTAATCATCAGCGCGCAATGCCGCAGTGAATTATGGGCCGTGACGCGCCACTTGAATTTGGCGCGAACAGCCCATAAAGTTCGAATTTCGTCGAACGGGCGAACAGACGATGTTCGAGTCGAACATACATTCGAATTAAACGTGGAGCTCATCCCTATCAATCTATAGATATCTATAGATATATAATATAATATAAATTTAAGGGTATTTTGCATATTATAATAACGTATGCATACAATGATATAACCCTTTAGGATGCTGACAGAATTTGTAAATGAAATTAACCAGTTACCAGTAAATGTATAAACTGTCTATAAAATATTATATCTTCCTCTTTAGTTTTTCTCTTCTGTCCTTTATTTCATCTCCTTCTCCATTATCAGTCTTGTCTTCTTTATTGATAAGTTAGTGGAAGGTGTAATATAGATTTACTATTTTAAGCAACAACATACTCCAAAGTGATTTTTGCTGAAGATCAAAATCAATGACATTAGTATAGTTATGAATGTTCTGATACCTAATAGTGATAACTGATGCCTATTCCTATACCTAAATGGAACCTGACTGAGCCTAAAAATTGTCTCAGTGATTATTGATGACACGCAAACATTCCTTGTAACCTTAGTATTAGGCATTCCCTCTATCTGCGTGGAGCTCCTTGTGTGCTAGCCCCTTCTCTCCAAACTAAGTTAACCTCTGCCCCTCATTGTGTTGAAGCGGAGGTCTACCCTAAAAAAAAAAAAAAATGCCTGCAACGCTTCACTTCCTATTTCCTCACTGAGGATGGCGGCGGGGCAGCCGAGACACGAGCGATTGCTCGGCTTCGGCTGCCGACATCGCGGGCACCCTGGACAGGTAAGTGTACTTATTAAAAGTCAACAGCTACAGTGTTTGTAGCTGCTGACTTTCATTTATTTTTTTAAACGCCGGACCTCCACTTTAAACTGCACTCCTTTGAACCTCTGAGGATCACTGAGGCCATCACCCATTTCACAGCTAAATGACAGGTGACAAGACTCAGATAACTTAATTCTAAGCTTAAAGAAGAGTCAAAGGCCCAGATTCACGTACATCGGCGCATTATCGGTCCGGCGTAGCGCACCGCCATTACGTTAGACTTGCGCCATCTAGCCGCGTAATCCCCCGATTCACGTAGCTTTTGCGCAGGAAATTGCGCAAGCGTAAGATTTTTTCCAGAGGCGTAAGGAGGAGTAATACAAATTGGGAGGGACGTGGGCGTGTTACATTGAAATGAGCCGTGACCCCATGCAAATGAAGGGCCGGCCGGCTCGCGCATGCGCGCTTGAAGGAGACCATGGTCAGCTCCGATGTGCGCATGCTCACAACTCGGGAGCGGCGCAATCAGTGAAATTGGAAATGGACTAGGGCAACTTTATGAACTACGCAGACAGCATAAATAGACAGACACAAATGCACTTCCTTTGCAAAAATACACCCTTTGTATCCCTCCCTCTACAGCAAGGTGCTTTTGTTTGTTTGTGACGTGTCTTTGAGATATTTGAGGACTGTTTTGCAGAGTGATTTTTGTCTTTTATGTGTTTTCTTTGTTGTTATTTTGTTTAAATTATATTTTTGCTGGGCATTTTTTTTTTTTTGCTCGTCATTTATTTAATTTTTTTGGTTCTGTTTGTGTATGATTTTGGAATGTGGGGGTGATATTCCTGCGGGAAAAGGGGTGTCACCCTCATTTGTGGTGGAGAAGTGATCCCCAGGTCTGTGTGAATGGTGTATGAATGTACAGTGACATAATTGGAGCCGTGGCATGGCGTTGCAGCTCACAAGTCCTGCATGGTGGACTGGTGCCAATCCAATGTGATGAGGATGTGGGGTGTGTGTGCTAGGGACCACAGTGGTGTGCATGCATGCATTCTCATTGTGCCATGATTAATGTGTGTGTTTAACGTGCAAAGATGCATAATGTGAGCTGCCATGAGATGGGGTCATGAGATGGGGTACCAGTGCATATGCAGAGTCACCTTGAAGGGAAAAGACAGGAGGATGTTAGTCATGCATGTGCCACTTGTGAGGTGTGCATCACGGGAGGGGATAGTCATGCCTGCCACCCATGTCACTCACCAACCAGCCAGCTGTCCCCATACATGTTCTGTTCGAAATCTGTGGGGATGGGGCTCTGATTGTATATGTAGCTGTCATGGGTGTCATGGGTAGTGCCATGTGTTGGACTGCTGATGTCCTCCTGCAAGGTTGTGGTAATTCCAGGATGACATGAGGGGTGAATCTGAAGATGCGAGACACCTCAGAATCACTCATGCCAAAGATGTCTATGCGTGTGTGATATATCAAGTGAAGAGTGAGGGGCTTGTATCAGATAAGAATATTGTATTAGATTAATTTAAATTGTAAATTTTATATAAGCAAATAAAAAAAAAAAAAAACATCTCCCGTGCCCTCCTTAGTGCCATCCTCCGTGCCCTCCTCCTTCTTTGTTCATCTAACGTCAGTAGTATAGCTATGCGCGACGATGCCCCTGGCATGTTGGCATACAGATTGTTGGGCAACACGTGTGACTGCTGAACTCCTCACTAACAGTGTTGCTTTATCTGACAAGTAGACTTTTTTTCATCTTTTAGACCAGCTTTTAGGTGCTCTAACTTTAGACAGGACATTTTGCTGTTGCGCACATCGCGTAGCCTGTGCAGCAACTGCGTTTTTTTGTGGATCCCCGCAACTCCCTCATTAGCATATTTGACTAGCAAATCAATGGTGTGTCTAGCGCATTTTTGCGCGGACGGATGCGTCTGTCTAACGAAATTACGCCGGACAAAAAAAAGTTGATTTCTGGCGTAATTCGTTTTCTGAAACGCACGCGCACATTTAGACTTACGCACGCGCAACACCAGTTGCGCAGGCGTAATCGCTCTGTGAATCTGGGCCAAAGTCTTGTGTCTAGGTACCATTTAGCAGAAGCTCCACAGGGACAAAGATATCCATTAGAAGACTCTAATGGATATCTTAGGCACTCTTTAGGGCAGGTTGGTTTCACTTTTTTTGTCTGGACAGGAAATGATTAGAACCATAACAGGGACACAGACAAAAACATATTTTTAGTAGAACAAGTAGGAGATAGTGATTTCTGACAGTCATTTTATTGCTGTCTTTGCCTTCCTGTCCTGGTGATGACCACCAGCTCTATCTCTTATATCAGCATCACAGAGACAGGAAGTGGGAAAAATCACCCCAATGAGGTCAAATACAGAAATGCAAACTTTACCCGCTTCAATTAAAATAATAAAAAATAAAAAAGACTTTAGTTAGGTTTCGAAGTTGATCACACATTTACTTACCTTCTTTTTTACTGTCCCATCACTACTGTGAGCAAAGGAAGTCCTACGTTGGATTCATGGCTCACTCAAGTTCACAGACTCCCAATGTGACAGCACTGGTTGGGCCATCACTGTTACGAGGAGAGAGTTACATGCTCCTCCATTCCCGAACGTACAGAAGGTGTGAGAAAAGAAAAATAAGAATATGCTGTGGAGGAGTAGGGAATTAAAGAAAATGTGTGCCAGGATGACTGCACGTGCGCGAGAAAGAGTCATAACTTAAAGTGGGGGTTCACCACAAAATGTTTTTTTTAACATTACATGCAGGCGAGTTGTTAGAATGACAATCGGCGTTTTTTTTTTTAAATCCTTGCCGAACATACCATTTTAGATGTATATGTTCACCGTGGCTTCCGAGTATAATCAGCGGAACTGGTTTTTCCTAATTGATTGACAGGCTTCCGAAGGGCGCATACAGCGCGTCACGAGTTGCCGAAAAAAGCCGAACGTCAGTGCACAGGCGCCGTATAGAGCCGACTCGCAGTCCGGCTTCTTTCGGCAACTCGTGACGCGCTGTATGCATCGGTGGGAAATCTGTCAATCAATTAGGAATGCCCAGTACTGCAGATTATACCCGGAAGCCGCGGTGAACATATACATCTAAAACGGTATGTACGGCAAGGATTTTTTTTAAAAACACCGATTGCCCTTTTTTACAACTCGCCTGCATGTAATGTTAAAAAATAAATAAATTGGGGTGAACCCCCGCTTTAAAGCTTGTGGGCCCCAATGCAAAAGTTGATCTAGGTCCCCCCACTATCACCTGCTGCTTCCACCAAATTCCAAGATACTCCCACCACTTGTCAAGATACTCCAAGTGGCTATTGGTGGAGTGGAGTTATTTCAGATCTTCATTTACATATTGAGAGGGTAATTGAAAATATTTTGGAGAAACTGTCCACATTTTTACATACCTCTCCAATTCTTTTGAATATACTGGAACAGGGGTAGGTACCAGTGGCGGCCCGCCCATAGGGACGCACGGGCGCCGCCCCCCCCCCTCCCGCAGTCACAAAAACAAAAAACAAAAAAACGGGCCCTTTAAGAACTTTTATTCGGCTAAAATGTCATTTTGACATTTTAGCCGAAGTTCTGGCGGCCGTCTATAGAGGGCGCTGCAGCGCCACCCCCTCTCGCAAATAACACACGTTCAATGCTCTGATAGGCTTTTCCAGTACCGCCCTCCGGCTCTCGGAAGTCTATACTCGGAGCGCAGGCAACCTGCGGTCCTTGCATAAGACTGACAGCCGTTTCATCCAATCAGGTTCCCGGATTCTGGTTATCAGGAACCTGATTGGCTGAAGCTTCTCCACGGCGGCAGAAGACATCGAAGGGAGGACATCGAAGCGTCAGGTAAGTGTTTTTTTTACAGGGAAAGGGGCATCATGGGGCACAGTGGCATCATGGGGCACAGTGGCATCATGGGGCACAGTGGTGACAAAGGGCACAATGGCGACAATGAGCACAGTGGCATGGGGCACAGTGGTAACAATTAAAGGGCACAGTGGTGACAATTGATGGCACAGTGACTGCATATGATGGCATGGCCCAGTGGTGACAATTGATGGCACAGTGACTGCATATGATGGCATGGCACAGTGGTGACAATTGATGGCACAGTGACTGCATATGATGGCATGGCACAGTGGTGACAATTGATGGCACAGTGGCTGCGTTTGATGGCATGGCACAGTGGTGACAATTGATGGCACAGTGGCTGCGTTTGATGGCATGGCACAGTGGTGACAATTGATGGCACAGTGACTGCATATGATGGTATGGCACAGTGGTGACACTTGATGGCACAGTGACTGCATTTGATGGCATGGCACAGTGGTGACAATTGACGGGCACAGTAGCTGCGTTTGATGGGATGGCACAGTGGTGACAATTGATGGCACAGTGGTGGCGTTTGATGGCATGGCACAGTGGTGACAATTGATGGCACAGTGACTGCATATGATGGCATGGCACAGTGGTGACAATTGATGGCACAGTGACTGCATTTGATGGCATGGCACAGTGGTGACAATTGATGGCACAGTGACTGCGTTTGATGGCATGGCACAGTGGTGACAATTGATGGGCACAGTAGCTGTGTTTGATGGCATGGCACAGTGGTGACAATTGATGGCACAGTGGTGGCGTTTGATGGCATGGCACAGTGGTGACAATTGATGGCACAGTGGTGGCGTTTGATGGCATGGCACAGTGGTGACAATTGATGGCACAGTGGCTGCATTTGGTGGCATGGCACAGTGGTGAAAATTGATGGCACAGTTGCTGTGTTGCATGGCACAGTGGTGACAATTGATGGCTCAGTGGCTGCATTTGGTGGCATGGCACAGTGGAGACAATTGATGGCACAGTTGCTGTGTTGTATGGCACAGTGGCCACATTTGATGGCCTGGCACAGTGGTGACAATTGATGGCACAATTGCTGTGTTTGATGGCATGGCACAGTGGTGACAATTGATGGCACAGTGGCTGCATTTGGTGGCATGGCACAGTGGTGACAATTGATGGCACAGTTGCTGTGTTTGATGGCATGGCACAGTGGTGACAATTGATTGCACAGTGGCTGCATTTGGTGGCATGGCACAGTGGTGACAATTGATGGCACAGTGGCTGCATTTGGTGGCATGGCACAGTGGTGACAATTGATGGCACAGTTGCTGTGTTGCATGGCACAGTGGCTGCATTTGATGGCATGGCACAGTGGTGACAATTGATGGCACAATTGCTGTGTTTGATGGCATGGCACAGTGGCGACAATTGATGGCACAGTGGCTGCATTTGGTGGCATGGCACAGTGGTGACAATTGATGGCACAGTTTCTGTGTTTGATGGCATGGCACAGTGGTGACAATTGATGGCACAGTGGCTGCATTTGGTGGCATGGCGCAGTGGTGGCAATTGATGGCACAGTTTCTGTGTTTGATGGCATGGCACAGTGATGACAATTGATGGCACAGTGGCTGCATGTGATGGGCACAGTGAGGCTGCAATAATTTTTTTTCGTTTGCGCCCCCCAAAAATTTAGAGCACCAGCCGCCACTGGTAGGTTGGATATATACCTGAACAACATGAAAGAGATCAAAGATCACTGGGGTTTTCTTGTAACTAACAATGCCCAACTAAATAGTAAGGACACATAGGATAAAACGATTGTTACTGTAAAAATTCAAATTTAGAAAACTGTAAAAGGGGACAGTGTCAGTCAGTAGAGCAGTGGACAGTGTCAGTAGGGTAGTGGATGGTGGCAGTAGACCAGTGGATAGTGCCAGTAGAGCAGAGAATGATAACAATAGGGCAGTGGATGGTACCAGTGGGGCAGTGGATGGTTCCAATAGGGCAGTGGACGATGTCAGCAAGGCAGTGGATATGTCAGTCAGTATAGCAGTAGACTTTGTCAGTAGGGCAGAAAATGAGCAGTGGAGTGTGCCATTAGGGCAGAGGATGGAGTCAGTAGAGCCGTGGATGGTGTCAGTAGGGCAGTAAGTGGTGTCACTTTTTTGGGTGGTTATTTTATAATTTTTTACCATTTTATATTTACAATTTTATTTTTTATTACTTGTTTTAGTTTTTTTTTAGCAGCCCTTAACCTCCACCTCTTCGTCTTCAGGAGCACAGTAATATGAATGGACAGTAATACCTCGTTACAGAGATTCCCATTCATTTACAAACAAAAGCATAGTAAACAGAGTTTACTATGCTTCAGTTATGAATGTATCACTCACTGCGTTCCTTAAGAAAAAGAAAGGGGCAGGGTAATGACATATTTATTGGTCCCTTCCTCCGCTCTCCATCCTGACACATCACCCACAACATTGGTGACTAGGGGAATACACAGGGATCCAGCCAGCAGAGATGAGTAACCCAGACAGGAGGGGGAGCATATACAATAACTGATCCCCTGTATTTTCCTCCTGCAACTGCTGAATGCAGGCGGGAGAGAGAGGAGGAGAACTATACTTTGAGCAGCTCCAGAAAGAAAATGGAGGAGATCGGTTTGTGTATATGCAACCCCTACTGTCCAGGTGTTAAAACAGGGAAGTTGCACGGGCCCAATGGAGCATGGGGCTGAGCCACAATTATGATCCCTGATGGTACGCCTCTGGTGCTCCTCAATGACATTTGGCTTTTTTGGGAGGGGGCATGTACCAGGCACCCGCTTCGACTTTCACTTGGATCGCCTAGGTGATCTAAAGCAGAAGTTCTCACCCCTCCTCCCTTCCTGCAATCTTCTGGGATATGTCACAGGTTTTAGAAGACTACGGGACTATTCACAATGTGTAGTGCAGCTCATGCATGCTCAGTGGGCACCTGGGTGTGAAGCCAGGTGCCCACAGGTAAGATTCTGGCTGAGCACAGCGCTGGATCCTGGTGCAGGTACTGTGTGTGATTATTAAAATTTAGCAGCTACAATTTTCAGAAAACTGACTGAAGCTCCTCTTTTTTTGTAAAATATTTATTTTCAATTTTCACATGGTATTGACAGTTGCACAGTGTAGCATCATTAAGAGATCAAAAGCCAATACAAAAATAAAAAGGAAATGAAGACAAATAAAGACAATAACCAGAGCAGGGGACAATGGGAGAGAAGAGGGGGGGGACACGGGACAAGAGGCAGGGAGGGGGGGGGAGGGAAGGAGGAGGGATTCCAGGGGGGGGTGCATTAGGTACGGGCTCAGGCAAACGTTAAACTGGGAGTAATAGCCCACATCAGTCCAGGGAGACGAGGACACGCCGCCCACCCAGGACATTCGGTCCACTTGGGCAGTGCTCCCCCCAGAAATAATGGGGGGCTGCTGAAGCTCCTCTTTAATTGTATCTTAAGTTAAAATTATTTTAAAAATTCTGGATAGAGTAGGGAGGTTAACTCCCCACTTGGGTTTTGGGATATAAGGGGGAAGTTGTGCCTCATTAGGGAGATTTTTCTTAATAACTAAGTCCACATCTCTGACCATGTATCATGTTACACCCATATTTAGGGTGTAACATGAAACATGGTCACATTCTGCAGCCCCCAGCTCCTGGTCCTATTGCTAAATCTGGGGTTCCTTCATCTTGTGGTGCCCAGAATATTTTTTAGTTTGTGAATCCACAGATCTTAATGGACCACAAGTGCAGGGACATCACAGCACTAGTATTCCATTGATGTGTTCTTAATAATTTGCAGTTGCATTGCTTTTAACTTCTTGTCTTGTAAGACACAACAGGATGTTTTTGCTTTAGATGCACATTTAAAGAAAATCTTTACTCGTTTACACTTAGTTCTGGAACATTGCATTGACTTGTGTCATATCACACATTAAAATGCATTGCATTAGGTGGCCCAATTAAAAAGACTGTCAATGCACTAGAACTAACCAAAAAAGGCCAAGTAGCATTGTTTCCGACTCAATGTACAGTGGCGTTGCTATGGGGTTGCGAGGGATGCGACCCGCACTCAGGCGACACCTGCCAGAGGGTTGACACCAGGCCCGGACAGACAACGGATGATATTGCTGCTGCGGAGACACAAGAGCAGCACACCACTCTTGCTGGTGACAGAGGCAGCGGCAGAGATCAGTAGGGGGACCATGAGAGGCAGAGATAACATAGGCAGCAAGGAAGGACTTGAGAAACCAGGAGGAGGCTGACCTGGAGCTCCGGATAAGAGAAGAGACCGGAGAGGAGGATCCGATGAATGACCCGACACTAAACACAGCTCGGTCCAGCGCACACACACAGCACATGCCATTCTTTCAGTTGAAGCCTAAAGCTGTACAGTCTGTGCCCCCAGTGAGGATGGCAGAGCTGACTGTGTGCCTGGACAGGATGTGCTGAAAAACAACTGAGGGGTAAGGAGCAGGGGGAAGGTGAGGAGAGGGGGAGGGAGAGTCTCACCCCCCGCTCCCTCTCTCTCACACCTCCACTCTCTCTCACCCTCCACCCCCGCCCCCTCTCTCTCCCACCCCCACCCTCTCTCTCACCATATACCCTCTCTCTCTCACCCGCCTCCCCCTCTCTCTTTCACCCCATCCCCTCCCTCTCTCACCTGCATCCCCCTCTCTCTTTCACCCCCACCCCTCTCTCTCTCACCCCATCCCCTCTCTCTCTCACCCGCCTCCCCCTCTCTCTTTCACCCCCACCCCCTCCCTCTCTTACCCGCCTCCCCCTCTCTCTTTCACCAGCCTCCCCCTCTCTCTTTCACCCCCACCCCTTCTCTCTCTCACTTGCCACCCCTTCTCTCTCTTATCTGCTGCTCTGTCACCCTCCACCTTTCTCTGTCTCACTCCTTCCTCACCCCCCATCTCCCTCTCTCACGATGGATAGGGAGAGAGAAAGAAGAAAGAGATATGAAGAACAAGAAAGATGGGTAGAGAGGGAGATAAAATGAAAAGAAAGGAAAACAGAGAGAAAACAGTAGGGTAAAAATATATGGGAAACAATTTATTGGGGGGGGGGGGGTGTAACACCATGGTTTTTACCACACCAGATGGCACCAACCCTAGTGACACACCACTGAAAATGTACCACATTGCACAGAAGTGTGTTACCATGCTTTATGGTGCATTGTGGTGCCGGCTGCACACAAGCTTTGAGGTTCCATTGGGATAGCGCTTTGTGGTGTCATTAATTTTGATGGCATTTTAAACATGAATTGCACTGCAGCACACATATCATGCATTATGGTAACACGCATCTTAACACATGTGTTACTGCAATGCACCTTGACAGTAAAGTGTAAATGGGCACTTACGGAGAGAGATATCTAGGCTGCCATTAACTACGCCATCTGAAAATTCGAATAGCCTTACTGCCGCATTGACAGTTTATGAAAAGACATTGATTCAAGTTTTTTCAAGATACAGTATCTTTTCTCAATAAAGAATGTATTTTCGAATACTGCTCAAAGCTATTTTATTCTTCACATCCTTCTTGTTTTACTGGCCCTTTAACGTTCCAGATCTAATGGTAGACTACAGCAGAAAAAATATGACCACACTGTCCTAGGAGGGGAAAATGTTCATGCTGTAAAAGGGAGATTTAAAATAAATTGAACTGGGGGTGAGGGTAGCTCGCGATTTTATAATTTAATTTCATGATTTAATGTTTTAAGGCATCATTTTATGTGAAAGCCCAAGGAAAACAAACTTGATGTCAAAGAATTCATGTGAAGCAAATTATTTCTGACACATAATCCATCGACACAGAAGAGCGAAGATCGCGCCCGCCTCATTCTGACACATTGACTGGATTTCACTGTTTTATTAGGAAAGGGAACTGCTGGGAGATTAGCAGGCAGACGGAGGAGTCAGACTGCTCTAAACTCAACAGTGCTGGAGGTGGCAGCAATACGCTGCATTGCAAACACTGGCTGTGCAAAAGCGGCAGAAGGGGTTAAAGAGGAAAAGTATGATTAAAAAGTAACAGTGTGAATTGCTAAAACAAAATGTTCAGTGAAACATTGGGTAAGCTTTGTAGCCTGCAGGAAATGATGTGGTCCACATTAAGATGGATTTATCTGCCATATCTCTGCAATGAGAATACACTGTTACCAAATTAATGGGGCTGTGTGTGTGATAGGGAGAGACTCACGGAATGTCTAAGTAAGAGCTGGCTTTATGTGTCACATAAATCTGCAGGTTTCTCTTGCTTTATGCTGGGGAATAATTCTCCTGGTGACTGTGGGAGCAGGGTGTCATTGTCAGGCATGCTGTGTATTGTTATGATTGGACAAAGCAGTGGCGTTCAGCTGATGTCAAAGCTGAAGGGGTCAGTCCATCCAGGAATTGAAATGTAAAAATGGGGAAATGCCGATTGGCTGAATAATAAAGCTCAACCTTAAAGTGTTACTAAACCCAGGACCCTGCATTCACTATATCTGGTCCCTCACAGAACACAGAACATGGGAATGCAATAGTTTTAGTGGATATAAACTTCTAAATTTCTCATCAGCAGTTAAAGCAGTATTGTGACTTCTATTAGTGGCTGGTTAAAGATTGAAGGAGGAGTTTTCATTATACTCTGACTGTCCTATAAGGCTGCAGGACCCCTGACCCTCTCTCTGGACAGTGCTGATTGGCCCTATGCTGATTACATGCACTCTTCCAAGAAAAAAAAATATCTGGCAATCAGTAGCTGCTGGTGTCTTTTGGGGGGCAGAAAACAACCCCCCCCCCCCCAATTCGGCCAGCGGTGGCACCACCCCTAGCTGTCGGTCGGTCGGCCGCTCAACAGGCAGGCATCACTCCTAGGGGGCTTCCATTATGTCTCCTTCTCCTGTGCATCATGGGGGCTTTCGTTTTGTGTCTCCTCCTCCTCGGCGTCCAATAGGATTTTTATTCAGCCATCAGGTTAAAAAAAAAAGATTCCTCTATGCACACAAACGAGGTGGCTATAGAAATTCCCCCAACCATAACATTGTATTCTAACAGTGGGACACAACGCTCTCAGAATACAATGATCAGTAGCTGCAGCCATTCATAGAAAAAAGTTTCACAACTTGTCCATTGTAACGATTGACTTCTGTTGAACAGGGTCGGTCACATACTGATCGAAAGTCATCATGGTCCCTGCTGAAGCAGACAAATTTTGATCCATCTATGGCCAGCTTTAGTACCTGAATTTATCTTAATATCATCCTCTTAAAATATCCTGTAGAGAAGAACTGAGTGTGGGAGTGGAAAGACAGCACTAGGAGCCAATCAGGTGTGCTACATGCAAATATACTTACAAGGAACACACTAAAGCCCCGCACACACGACCAGTTTTCCTGCCAGGAAAACTGCCAAGAGAGCTTTTGGCCAGGAAAACCAGACGTGTGTATGCTTCCTTGTAGTTTTCCCGACAGGGAAATCTGGGAATCCCATCGGGAAAATAGAGAACCTGCTCTCTATTTTCCCGTCAGAATTCCCAGCGTTTTTTTTCCACGAGATCTACTACTTTCCTATGGGAAACACTACGAGGCAGTGCCGATGGAGCATACACACGGCCGGGATTCCCTGGCAAAAGCTCCATGGCAGTTTTCCTGCCAGGTTCTCGACTTTTCCCTCGGTTTTCTCTGCAGACTTTTTACCGCCGAGAAAACCAAGCGCATGTATAGGGCTTGACAGGGTGAAGGAGCAGGAGGATAAACTCAGCCTGGTAGCAGAGAGTTGACCAAACTTTATTTCTTAAAGTGTAACAATTTATTTTTAATTTATTTTTTAAGAATAAAGCTTTATTAAACAGTTTGCACAGGGTACAAATGGCAGGCGCATATAGGTATCAATCCCAGAATAACAGAGAATACACACACAAGTATAACAAATAAAACATATTATGTCATTATAAGGCATAGAGCACTGTGTGATCATATTGTTTTGACAAGAATGAGGTTGTGAGCCAACCATTGTATCCCCCAAACATAGACCATGAGAAAAATAACTTTAGACAGGAACTGATAGAAGAAAAGTACAGAAGAAGAATCAAACAGATGGGGACCTGTCTAAGGTGGACATATATATTTTGACACACACATCTGCTAAGAAAGAGCTGGATCACAGGTAAGATCTCATGATGTCAGAAGATGCAAATTCAATCCAGGCATGTACTGGCCATTGGGACTACAGGGAGTTTCCCAGTGGGCCGATGGCTCAGTGGGCCGGTTTCAGTGACAGCCTGTCAAAGTAATGGCTGCGCGGCTCGCCCTCCACTTCATGCAGTGATGTGGGAAGGATGAGAAAAATACAGAGGAGAATAAGTGAAATAATAAAAGAGGTGAGTGAGGACTATGCTACTTTTTTTTTTGCACAATTGCGTAAAGTTTATATACTGTTTTTATGCTTGTTTTCAAAATTAAAGTGGACTGACCTGGATGAAGTCCAGGGCCAAATTTTTGTCTCAGTCCAGCCCTGATTCAATCCAAGCACACATCATGTAGCAGTACATTTTGGATACTTCTCATGCAAAACTTCATTAAGCTTTTCCATTCACATGATGTGATTGAGTTTGCCTACCCATTCCCCAATGCTAGGTATAATAGTGAAGTTCCAGTGTCTAGGTATAATGGCCCTAGACGCAGCGAAAAGGAAATGCATTAGTCCCTTTTTAGCTGCCTGAGGGGAGCCTGGAATATAGTAATAGGGCCAATTTCAGTTGTAATAGTAGACTGGTATCTATGATGTGATCAGTAAATTTAAATATAGCTTCCCAGAATGACAACAACTGCGGGCAAGACCACCATAAGTATAGCATGGTGCCAGGTTTCCTACCACACTACCAACAATGAGCCAGGTAGGATCTTACAGAGTCTATTGAGGCACTGATACTACCTAGTCAGTATTTTGTAGTTCCTCTCCTGTATCTGAGCTGATAGGCTTGATTTAAACATGACAATTTTTTTTTTTAAATAATCCCCTGTGAGCGAATGGCCCAACTCCCAACTCCCAGTCACTGAGAAAGAAAGGATAATGAGGAAACGTGTGCTGGAGAAGAAGGCTGTACCTTTATTTTTTTATTTACATTGAGTAGGGAGGGATTTCAACATCTGTCAGTTTTTATTGCTATCTGTCCCCCCGTTAATGAGATTTGCCCTCGTTTTCACGGAAAGTCAAAGAAAAGTAAAATCCAAAATTTGAGTTGTAAGCAGAAAAGAAATAGAAGGAAAAACCTTCCAATGGGGACAATAGTTCTGTTGACCATGGTCACTACCAGGGATTTCTCTCACTTTAAAGGATTTCCTTTCACATTCTGTTGCACCTTTGGGACAGGAAATGCCGCATACACACGATAATTTTTCAGCATGAAAAAAAACCAACGTTTTTAAAAACGTCATTTAAAATGATCGTGTGTGGGCTTCACATCGTTTTTCATCTTCTCAAAAACGACAAAAAAAAAATAAAAAATTGTGCATGCTGCATTTTTTAAAGTCGTTTTAAAAAATGACGTTTTTTGGGTTGTAAAAAATGATCGTGTGTGGGCTAAAACGACGTTTTAAACCCACGCATGCTCAGAAGCAACTTATGAGATGGGAGCTTAAATGGAACTTCCCCTTTAGAGTGCCGTCGTACGTGTTGTACATCACCGCGCTTTGCTCATCATTTTTTAAAAACGATGGTGTGTGGGCAACATCGTTTTTAATGATGAAGTTGGAAAAACGTTGTTTTTTCTACATGCTGAAAGCGTTGTTTTTTTCCATGCCGAAAAGTGATCGTGTGTACGCAGCATTAATCTTTCTAATGGGACACAGATGGCAAAAAAACATCACTTTTGACAGACTGCTACATCAAATGGTTATGTAACTTCAAATGTTAAGGCATCCCCCAAGCACGCTATTTAAAGCGGGGTTCCAACCACAATTAGCATATTTTAAATGTATGTCCTTTCATTATGCGTTTTTATAATATAAATCCGGTCACTTACTATTTTACAATCCGCCGCCGCTCCGCATATTTATTCAAAAAAGATAGTTTATAAAGCTATGTCCACACGGTTGTCATTTTGCTTGTGGGCATTGTGAAGCCCACAAGCACTTACTTCCTGGAAGTCTTGGATGGGGAGTGATAATTGGGCAGTGCACTGCATCCTGGGAAATGATGACACACATTTCCCAGGAGCATTAGAGAGAGATGGTGTCAGTATCCTAGGTGATTCCAAGGGCAGATTTCGTGGGACCGCATAGCAACAGGCATTTTCCAGATGAGTAAAAAAAAAATGTTTTTTCTTTTTTAGGTCTTGAGCACAATAATGAAAAAAAAAAATTGGGATGTAAACTCCACTTTAACCTGTGTATTTTGAATGTTGCCTTTTAAGCAACATGAAAATACTTTTTTTTAATAATTATACTGTATGTTACAATTTATATGAAATGTTGGTAATTGGGTTCAGATCTATTTTTAATGAAAATCCAAAATAGCTTACCTTTACACATAATGTAATTTCTTATATAAAAATATGCATTTGTGTTTCTAAAAAATCCCCATTAAGGGAGGGTAGCGTGGAGCTTATTTTTAAAGTTTTTCTTTATATTATGATAACAAAAACATGATTCCATAGAATGTTAATGTATTAATTGATTGATTGATTTATGAATGAATTAGCCCTAACTGATCTTTTGAAGTATAATTTCACTCTACAAAGCAACAACAAGGCTCAATTGACCTAAACCTGATTATAGACGCTGATTGCATTTTTGGAGCTAAATTGTTCCCACACGAGGCTTGCAAATGACATGATAATGTAATAGAAGAGAATGTTTCGTAGTCTAACATCAACTAATATGTGTGTGAAGATGCTCAATTTGTGTTGTCATCTGTCATTTGTCAGTCACTTCCTGGCTCTCCAATCTTAATACTGTATCCTAGATGAGAAAACAAAGAGAACATGCAGAACATATGAGATTTTAAATTGAAAGATATTAGAGAAAGCAGAAAACATATAAACAGTAGACAACCCACTCATAGTAAAGCTGTAGCTGGTTCCAGGAGTGATATCACTTACATAAATTCCATTGAATATTCTCATTTGCCTGGAGCCAATATGGAGCCAAACCTTACCCAAGACGTATTTATTGAAAGTACATCTATGGTCAAAATGTAACATCATATATTAATTTCTACATTTCAGTTATTTTAGCCTTCTTTTAATATTCTGATTAATCTTGAAGATTGTAAACTCCACATTCCCATCTGTTAAGATTATAGGTCATAGGTGAGAGGTCCCCAAGGTGTGACAATAGCTGACCTGTCAACTGCATGACATCATGCTGATAACACAGGCCCCTCATTGTGAAAAATAATACTAAATATCAGAGCCTTGTTGTTCATATATCTTCAACTTACAGAGCTGAGCTTTGTTATTTGATATGTGATATTCAATACTTGATACTTTATTATTGGATATGTTAAAGCACTTTTAGGAGCGGTCTGTGTTATTGGCATGAGGCCAGACAATTGATGGGTCAGCACCTTGGGTGACCTTCCATCTTTGACCCTCAAGCTTAAAGCAGAACTAAATTGTATATCAGCTTCACAGACTGGAAATGCTATTGCATTCATTTTTAATATTCAAAGAAAAGTCATCCATCGTCCATGTATCCATACTTTGTTTTGTTTAGGAATCGATATGAAAAAAAAAAAAAAATAGCATTTCTGCCCATGGCCATGTTGAGTGTGGGCAGATGATTATTTCTGGATCCCATTTCCCTTAACTCAGGCATGCAGGCAGGAGAAAAATCCCTCTTCCCCTCCTCCAGATTAATGAGGTTGTAAAGGTTTGTTTTTTATTTTCTAAATAGGTTCCTTTAAGTGAGAGTATTGTTGGTTCACTTACCCTTTTCTTTGTTTTCCCTTCTAAATGTTTTTTATTTCTTTGTCTGAATTGTCACTTCCTGTCTCTCCCCAGTAAGCTTGCCCTTATCATCCGAGCCGTTCTGTCTGGGGGTTAGTCAGCATGCTCACCCCCTCGCTTGGGACTACATCCCTGTGGGGAGATGCTGTGAGCACAGCGTCTCCCGGCAGGGATGTAGTCCCAAGGGAAGGGGCGAACACACTGACTAACCCCCAGACAGAACGGTTAGGATGATGAGGGCAAGCTTACCGGGGAGAGACAGGAAGTGACAATTCAGACAAAGAAAAAAAAACATTTAGAAGGGAAAACAAAGAAAAGGGTAAGTGAACCAACAATACTCTCACTTAAAGGAACCTATTTAGAAAATAAAAAACAAACTTTTACAACCCCCTTAAAGGAAAAAAAATGCCCATGAAGACTCATGGGACATCATATATGAAATGTTTTTGGCCTAGCCTAGAAACCAGGAAGCAAGTGAAGAAATGAATAAACAAGGGTTAAAACAAGTAAATGTTATATATGTTCCTATCTATTTACAAATGGCATTAGCACACGGATTAAGAATAGTTAATAGAGACACTAATATAAACAATAGTTAATGTTACTAGAGAAAGCCTAAATTCTGTTTTAGGAGTCAGGTTTTAAACTGAGTAAGGGCTCTTTCCCACGGGTGGCAAGGGTGGATGGGGCAAAGGGGTTAGAACTGGTGGTTGACCCGCCCACTTAAATTCTAACATTAAAGCAGGACAGAGCTGCACAAATGTCTACAGTCATTTTAACTCAGCCTGCAGTGTTTCACAAGTGTCACTGCCTGTCAAACTTGCCTATTGAAGTCAATAGGAGTGTGGTACAACCATAAACAAAACACTTTTCTTGTGGTTTTGATGTGGTATTTTCATACAAATTAAGATTTAAAAAAATGAAGACACTCAGGAGGTGGCGGGATCAACTGCCAGTCTCTGCTATACTGTCTTCTTAAAAGCCATCCACCAAGGTGGTAAGCACTGCCACTCATGAGAAAGAGCAGTAAAAGTAAGCAAGACGGCAACTATAGATTTCCCATAGGTAATCCTGAACAACTGCAGTTAGGTAAAGTGTAGGCTACCCCTAAAACCATTATTCTTTAACTGTGTCTATTTTCCTCTATAGTTGGGAGTAGTAGTAGGCTGCTTAAATTGTATCTATTCTCTGGCTTGTCTTGCCAGTACCTGTTTGTCCTGCCAGTCCATCTTCTATGCTGTTGCTGAAGCAGATCCATGCTGGCATTGATCAGTTTGCCTACCATCACTTCCCACTTTGGAGCTACAGGATGCTATACAATGCACAGCGTGCCTATATCTCAGTTTACAAGCCACACCCCCGCCAAGCAGCATTCATAGACAAGGAATGTGGATGTCTGTGCGTGATATCATAAACATTTTGCCCTTTTCAGGAACTGACCTGCCCCCCACTTTTAGGAAGAGGACCTGCACAAAGGTTGTGCAGTCACATTGCCACACAATAAATGTAAAGAAACAGGTAGAAAACAATTCTTATTGACAGGTGCCTACAAATATTGTACATACATTCTATATACTGGTAGATTATCAGGGTTTCTTGCAGGGTGTTCACATATACTTTAAGACTAAATAAATTCTTGTCTAAGCCCAAGTTATAGTGCAACTTTATGGTTTTGATCTTAATAGCTTTCTTTACCTGTTTTCATGTCCTCATTGTTCATTTTTGCTTTGATGTTGCTGTAATTCCTCTCTGTTCTGGACACTTCCTGGTTGTCTGTTTCCTGATAACCACAGTACTGGATGCTTTCTCACTGTGGTCACTAATCAAGGAGGTGTGATTACTGTGTCTAAAACCTCTCAGCACCAATCCAGTTTCGTTTTACAAACCATCACTTCCCTCTATTGGCTCTCTGGCTCTCTACATCAGAGAGACAGGAAACAACAGCAAAAATAAAACTAAATTGTAGGTACATTATATGATTGATTTTTATCAATTGTTAATCATTTTTAAAAGGAATCAGTTAACTATTATGTCTCTATACCCTGTAAACAGTAATTTCTGCAAGAAAATTGTTCCTTTACAACTCCTTTAAAGCTACTTACCTGCGTGTCAGCCCATGTACAATGTGCTGCACATGCACAGATTGGGCAATGCTAAAGCTGAGGGAACTCCCACACATGCATCAGAGTGACATCATCTTGGCCTGGCCAATGAAAGTGGCTGGTGATTAAGACCCAGAAGCTAACAACCCGAAGATGTCAGCGGCCAGCGAGGAGTTCCGGGACGGCACATCACTGGATTGAAGGTGAGCATAGTTCCACTTTAAAAGAGAAGTGCATGACATTACTTTACAAATCCAAGTTCAGTAGAAACTTTGTTGGTTGGTATTTTAATTAACCTGGGCCAAATGTCCAAAAATTGGCACAACATTCAAATGTGAACTAAAATGTAAGATATGGTATACACTGTGGTGAACTAGGAAGTAATATCAATGATGAGTGAATTAGTTTGAAAACCATGAAAATTGACAATTTTTTTATTCTGTATATAAGCGTACAGATTTTTTTTAGCCTGTAGAGCAGTGGGGTCTCAACTCCTGTCCTCGAACACACTAACAGGCCAGGTTTGCAAGATAACTGAAATACATCACAGGCGGTATAATTTGCTGCTCAGTATTTGCAGTATCCTAGTCTGCATCTCCCCAAGGTAATTCTTACAATCTGGCCTGTTAGTGGGTCCTGAGGACAGGAGTTGAGAACCACTGCTGTAGAGAATTATACAATTCATGAATCATGACTGCTGCTCTTAATCTCTCACCTGTCCAATGTACACATTCTGGTCTACACCATGTTAACCATCCTATGCAATAGGTAAGTGTCAAGGTCAAACAATGCATTGTGACATGAAAGCAATATCCTGCGTCAAGTAAACAATTGTTATTTGATGCATGAGTTGTGACAGCATTTCTGCTCTAGGCTGAGGTCACTAACCTCTTTATTAATAGAAGTCTAACAAGACGTCACACTTTACTTTGTCATCCTTCTGACCAGATCTGTGTACAGCATTCAATATGCATGCACTGTTTGTCCACTGATTGACTATACACTGTAACTCAATAACCATTCCCATAAAAGATTGGCACTTTTGCAGTATAACATTCTGAATAATTTGAATGTTCATGTTTTTTAGCTTCTGCTAAAAATTCTCTTAGGCAGCCCATGCAGTGATCATTGTTTTGTTCAATCAGTGGGTTGAATGAACAAAAAAACAAACTGGTTCAATGTGGATAAGGGAATCCTTCGCACTGTGCCATTGTGTTCTAATGACGGGAAGCCTTCCCTGCTGTCAAAACACACCGATCAGTGTTGCCAGCTACAGCCGAAGGCACTGATCATTTAGGAAAAAACAAGCAGGCTGGTTGTACAGAAGTAGATCAACTTCTGTACAACCACTGTCCCCAATACAGGCAGTCCACGAGTTGTCCACATCTGATTTACATACCACTCAAACGTACAAAAGGAGGGAGACAGATGGAAATGAGAGGAAATCTACACATAGGAAGGGAAATTCACTCCTGTAAGAGTTATTATAGGAAAAAGGTGTCTCCACCGAAGCTTTATCACCAATCCTTGTTTCAACAACAACCCAAAATTTTCAAAATCCAATTGTCATAGGGACAGAAAGTGAGGTGACAATTCCTGAAGAACAGGGGCACAGACAGAAAAACAAATGTTACAGGGGGTGTTAACCCTTCTCCATCTATTCACAAAATGTAAAAACATTACAGTTACACTGAAAAAAATGTACCTGTTCCAACTTACATTCAAATTCAACCGGGGACTTGACATAATTAGTCTAAAGAATGATTATTCAATGGTCAGATCATCCAACCACAATCTCATGTTTATCAGCCTTTATTTTTAGTACATTGTTTTTTATAAAAGTGATTTTACAAACACCGTGTTGGGATTGTGGGATTCATTTAAAAGATAACAAATACATATTTGGCTCTATTAGCTTTGTCTCATCTTTATTTGCACAGTCTAATTGAAATGTCCACTAAGCTGCGATTATCTGATAGCAACCAGCCTGATACCACAGAAAAATAAACATGTCTTGGCTTTATTTATAACAATGTCATATACTGGCACCGGAAAATAAACTTCAGGAGAATTAATGTTGCCTTCAGCATCCTATCTACTGGCATATCAGGTGGAAAAAAAATTGTGGTCAATCATTATTGTGTTTGTGTAACCAGACTGAATGATTTGAATGACTGCTAAATATTTATAAAAAGACATACAAAAGACAATATCTAACTGCAGGGATTTAATGTAAGTTTAAAGATAAGCCAATCTTTTTGAGATTGCCCCTTACTTCTACCCTTAGACATGAGGTTCTTGTAGAAAGAGCAGTATTTTAAAGGCATTGACATAAACAGCAATATATTTATTGGAAATTAACAAAATTGAGAGTTCCCGTTTCCCTAAAATATTGGGGAAAACCAAACAGGTGAAATTTCGGTGGTTTTTGATCATTTTTATATGTGAAATTACATTTAAATGGCTCCGGCTGGTTATAGAAGTTACTTTCAACTAAGCTGGACCTGTTCTTGCGCCAAAAAATGCTGCCTCATTTGTTTATGTTATAAAAATAAAATAAAGCAACAGTACGTATTGAAAAATTGAATTTACACAAACAAGAAAAACAAAACAAAAAAACAGGTTCACTGAAATTCAATAAATAAATCTGTAAGAGGACTGTTAAAATGCATCTGGCGCGCACACGTGCGCATACGCACGGGCAATGGCAGATTTTCACATGCGCCAATGCGCGCCCCTAGCCACAATTGGCACCAGGTGGCCTATTTAAAGGATGTCCTGACTTCTGACAAGTGCAGACTGGTCTTCAGCTGTGGTGTCCTGATAATCTGAACTCTGTTAAACTTGGCTTGATTCCTGTTGCTGAACCTTGGCTTTCCTTGACCCTGCTTTTGGACTCTGATTACTCTGATTACTAGTTCCTGATCCTGGTTTCCCATCTGACCTTGCTCCTGCCTATGCCTTGTTACCTCACTGCCCGCCTCGCATCCCTGTGACCTTGCTCCTGTCTCCTGCTTGGCTCAACGCTGTCTCCGAGTGCCTGTGTTGGCTATCCATCCTATCAGCTTTCCTGGGACCAGCTCCTTACTGGATGCTCTGCCCTCCAAGCCTGCAACTCCACTTACAAGTTCTGCACGCAGCACCTACAGGCACTCATGTTACTCCTCACTCTAGCCACCATCTGTTCCACCTTCAGTGGGGCTTGGGTTGGAGATACAAGGGAGGCCGACCTCGTCATTTCGGAAGCCTAGCAGGTATGTGACAAAGTCCTAAAAATACATACCTTAAAAAAATATATATATTCAAACCATTTTCATCTAAGCAACGCAAGGAGCAAAACTGCGTATTTCCACATCGCTGAAGTTTCACTAACAACAAAATCGGTAATTTCTTGTCCAAATCAATCTTACCAAAATCACTCCACCCATCCCTAATTATACATTAGGGATATACTGCAAGCACTGTATGTGGCAAGCAAGTAATTTCTGATCTACCTAGAGGGCACTAATTTGATCCTTTGGCAGTCAGAGGCAAATTTAATTGCACTAGGAGCCTTTCAAACCTGTTAAAACATCTCACATGCAAACAAAGCCCAATCTGTCCCTCTCCTGTGGAAAAGATGACAAACAGTCAAATGATTTGTAAGTTTTATGCCGGGTACTCACGACCGTATTTCATGATGAGAAAAATGTCATTTTTTAAATTGGTCGTGAAAAACGGTTGTGTGTAGGCTACAGAGCATTTTTCTCACACAAAAAATGTCGTTAAAAATTTAGAACCTGCTCTATTTTTCTCGTCGTTTTTCACTTCGTGAAAAATGGTCGTGTGTACGCTTTAACGAGGGGAAAAAAACGTGCATGCTCATAAGCAAGTTATGAGATGGGTAAATTAGAATAAGCAGCCCAAAGGGTGGTGTCATCTGAATGGAACTTCCCTTTATAGTGCCATTGTACGTGTTGAACGTCACCGCATTTTGCTCTAGCATTTTTTTTCATGATCATGTGTATGCAAGGCAGGCTTTAGAGCAGGGATCCTCAAACTTCGGCCCTCCAGCTGTTGTAGAACTACACATCCCATGAGGCATTGCAACACACTGACATTCACAGCCATGACTAGGCATGATGGGAATTGTAGTTCCTGAACAACTGGAGGGCCATAGTTTGAAGACCCATGCTTTAGAGGAATCACGTCGAGAAAAACATTGTTTTTTTCAATGACATGAATAACGGTTGTGTGTACGCGGCATTAGATGTGTAAGGCTTGTCTTTGGGGAAAGAGTGGATTGTTCAGGTGACTATTCAGGTGGAACTCCAGACAAAAATCTTTTTTGTTTTCAATGCTTTGGGGATTGGTCACAGACAGTATTAAGGACTTGAAAGACACAAATCTTTTCTATTTTGTGTAACAATAAAAAAAATTTGTCTGGACTTACCCTTTAAGATTGGTAGTGTTTCAGCACTTGTGTACATTTATGTTGATTATGTTTTCTTTTCTATTAAAACTCTGGACATTAATCTATTTTATAGCTAAGGACAGATTTACAGTAATGTTCAGAGGCCCAAAAGGGGTTTCGGAGAAAACACATGACCTGTACTGCCTTGATTTTCATACCAAGAGAGAAGTTTGTGTTGTTGATTTATTATATCAGCAAGCTTCTAAAATCCTTCTCTAGGATAACATTTTATTGTATGGCTTCATATGACAGGATTGAAATTACAGCTGCAGACACTATTATGAGTTATGTGCCCTTGCTAGACCTAGGAATAATGACAATGACTCCACTATATATATATATACACACACAATAAAATGTATTGTATATATAAATATATACAGACACTTCTAAGGAGGTTATAGACTATTTTTAAATTGGAACATAAAGTACCAAGAAAAAAAAAAAGTTATTACATTTGAATACTCAGTGTATTCAATGAAAATCATTAACTGGCATAGGTTCCCAGTAATATATTACTTTATCCTAATATATTACTTTATCCTATTGGGTGCTAAATTGAAAAGAGATTTATTTCCTAAATGTGTTTGATTGATGTAAAATCAGGGGACTTGACTGACCAGACAAACAATGTTAAATGGGATCTATTGATTGATTGATTTTGTTTTGCATAGAAGGTGGAAGTGTTAATACCTCTTTTTTTTTAAGTCTTGGAATCAGTTATACATCCTCTTCCATAGCCAAAGTAAGACCACCCCTAATTATAACACATACATACAGCATGTACTGCTACAGCTTACAAGCAAAACAAGTGATTGTAAAGGCAAATTTTTTATCTTAATGCATTCTATGCATTGAGATAAAAAGTCTTCCGTGCGCAGCAGCCCCACTCAGCCCCCTTAACACTATCTAGGGATGTCCACGAGTGTCTCAAACGTTCAAGATTCTACCTCCTGATTGGCTGAGACACAGCAACGGCGCCATTGGCTGCCGCTGATGTCAATTAAAATCAGCTAGCCAATCAGGGGAGAGAGGGGGACAGGTCGGGTCGGCTGAATGGACACAGGGAGCTGTGACTCTGTCCGGGTGCCCCCATAGCAAGTTGCTTGATTTAGTGGCACTGTATGGGAAGGAGGGGCCAAGATCACAGAAGAGAGACCCAAGAACTGGAGGATCCAGGATGCTCTGTGCAAATGCACTGCAACAGAGCTGGTAAGTAAAAGTAAAAAAAAACAAAACAAGACTTTACAATCACTTTAACATTATACTGTAGAAGTTAAATGGTAATTCTAGACTACAGTTGTCCTTTAGGCCAGGTTCACACATATACAAATCGGATGCGGCTTTCCCCGCTTCCAAATCGCCTGACAGGAGAGTGTGACCGTTTCTCAATGGAGCCGATTCACACAGCTACGGAGCAGCCGCAGTTCACATTTAAAAAGGGTCCTGTGTGTCTTTGCTTCCGATTCATGTACAAATTCAGGTAACACTTCAGGTAACGGACCTGATTTGCACCTGAATATGTGGACAGGTACACACCAGACCCCATGCTGGAAACTGCTGCCTCAGCATACTGTATGTGAACCCAGCCATTGTCAAATTTGTGCCACAACCATGATACTGAATTAAAATCCATTTCATTTTGTATTACGTTCACATCGCAACTTGTTAAATTAAGATTAAGATATATCTAAACTCTGGTCTCGAGACTCTGGTTGGTTTTCTGCTATAAATGTGATGTGAACCTATTCTGCTATATACTGTATAAAACCTAATCCTGGCACTGACACATGACATGTGCATGGTAGCCAATCAGCTTCTAACTCCAGGTCGTTCAATTATGCTTTGGAAGCTGGAAGCTGATTGGTTTCTATGCAGAGCTGCATCAGATTTTGCACTCTCCAGTTTTAGTAAATTAAACCCAATGGGTTCGAATTTTTAAAGGAATAGAGCATGTTCACTTTGCCATGGTAATTTTCACTTAGCTTACTAAATGAGGTGACACTAAGTAAAAAGTCGCTCTGCAAAGAATACTCAATCAGGTGCAAGAAAATGTAAAAAAAAAAAAAGTTCTGCTTGCACATGAATGGAGGATTAATCTAAGCACAGCTTCGCCTCATTCACCAAACAGCAATTTGCAGTATTTTAGGTCCAATGCTACAATGCTAACCTAAAAAGCCAGACCCTGTATTTCGATGCATTGATAGTAATACTTTAAATATGCAATATATACAATAAATATTTCACAGTCATACAGATTAAGGCCCAATTTTGGCATTTTTCAGTTTCATTGTGCCATATGTTGTCAGATGGGGCATCAGTAAAGTTGTGTCATTCCACTGAGTGACATAGCTTCATAAAAACTATTCTCCAAAGATCTGTGCCTCACAGGCTCTTCCTGTCAATGACAAGGAAATGAAGAAAAAGCAATTAATCTCTGCAACCCTCCATCCCAGATGCATTATGTAGTATCCTGAAATACAGCTGAATCACATTTGACAGGGGGGAAGCTATTAATGAGTTCATTAGAAATTACTTGTGTCCACAGGTTAAAGTAGGACTCCAGTCAAATTATTCATAAACAGTGAATATGTAAAGTAGTTGAAGGTCATGTAAACTTTGGGTTACCGCTTAAATAAGGTAAGGGCATACATGTATTTACCAGTGTTGCCAACCGTCAGTATTTTTACTGGCAGCCAGTAAAAAAATTGAAGCTTTTCTCCTGCCAGTAAATGCCAGTAAGAGGAAAAGGTTGCCAGTGTAGCATTACCCCTAGTGAAGCTGCTGTTTTTTTGCGCAGCATATTACCTTATGGCTCCTCCGAAATTCCTAGGGGTGAATGATGCGTATTGCATATAGTAGAAGTAAAGAAATGTCCACGACAGGTGCTCTTTGCTGTGCTCTTTATTACCCAGCCGAGTAAAAACAGTAAACTTGTGATAAGGAAAGTAAAGTTGAAGAAGGGAGAATAGCAGATTCAGGCGTAATGATAGGGAAACAGTCCTGCTCCCAAGCGTAACACTTCTCTGTGCCACTCCTGCCGAAGTGGGTTTAGTGTACCCAGACAGGCCTCTCTCACTGACCTGGCAGCCGGTGTATCACTTGAACAATTGTAGGATAAAGTCTCTGCCACAGACCCTCCTTGGTGAACTTGAACTGGAGGAAATAGTCTCTGCCACAGACCTCCCTCAGTGAACCTCAGAAAGATACCTCTGCCACAGGCCCTCTTTGGATTGAATTCTTGTAGATATCCCTCCTTGGATAAGTTACGCCTGGATCTCCTTCAACCTTTCACCCAGGTGCCGACTGACAGGAAATCAATCCCTTAGTGTGTGGCTACCTTGATCCTCGGTGGTTTGTCCAGGCCCTTTTGGACTTCCAGCCCCTCAATGGCGCTCCTGAGACAGACTCCCCACCGAACAGCAGTACAGCTTGGGATCTTCAAAAGTGGGAACCCAGTCACTTACTGGGTCCCTGTCGCTGTTCAGATGCTCCGGGCCAGCATGGTCCCGGAACCAGGAACACAGCATGGCACGCGCGCCCCGGCCAGGTAGGCTATAACGCAGAGGCGGCGTGATGTGGTCACCCTAAAGGTGGGTGCCACACTGGACGAAAAAGACCCAGAACCAATGGCGTCTGCCTCATAAATACCCCTCCACAGCATGCACAGCGAAGACAAACCCTCCTGATTGGCTGCTGGGAAAGAGCATCCAAATCTTGACTCCACTGCTGCCACCTGCAGCACCGGGGCTGGAAGAAAACCCCAGTACAACAGAATAAGCCTACAGTACAACCAAGCTGAGACAGAGACCCTGTTTTGCACTTAACAATCTGGATCAGAGTTTAACTACACTCTGATCTACCCTTAAATTTAACTAGCACCGGTACCATAAAGTACACAGGCGCTACACCAGTAAATAAAATATGGCTGTGACGCTTGGCTCAGAACTGGGCATGCGCAGCTCAGGTACAATTGTGGCAGGTCTGGCAGGGCATGTCGTGTGATGTCATGGTGCAAGGGAGCCGAGCGGAGCAGCCTTGTGTGCAGGTCTGTGGGACGAGAGCAAGGCAAGACAGGAAAAGGACTGTCGGTGCTGTTTGGACTGGAGGGGACTGAGAGGACCACCTGGCATGGAGAGAGGCTGTCAATGTGACTTAGGAGGGGATGTGTCAGTGATCTGTGCTGCTGCACAGTCCTGTCCCTGAGCTACTTACTTGCTATATTGAAAATAAAATAAGAAATATGTTTTTTGCCTTATTATCTACCTTAAATCACATTGCTAATTGTATATTGTACTTATTTGTAGCCTAAATACTGAAATTTTTACAATTTGCACAACTATAATTTTGTAAACTTTTGAAAATGCCAGTAAAAACATGACTGTGCCAGTAAATTTTGGGGTTGTGTCAGTAAATTTTAATCTGGTAGTTTGGCAACACTGAAATTTACTGTAAAGGAAAACTTACTGAAAATGTTCCTAGCGTGAAAAAAAAAAAAAGGAAACTAACGTAGCTAACACATCTAATGACTGGGACACCACCATACATGATCTTCTTTTGTTTTTGGGTTTATCATCTGACATCATACCACTGCTCCTAGGGCCAGCAGTTGAGGAAAGTCTGAAACAGTTTTTAGGAATTTCACAACTTTGAAAGTTATATTAGTAATAAGACAGCTGCATAAGGTGCTTGGACGGTTTAAATTGCTGCACTACTACAGCTGTAGTGCCCCATCTGTATCATAAATGTAATGTACAATGGGACTAAGAGAAAGGAAGTTCAGTTGAATGAAGGACGATATTGAAATAAAAGATTCATAATAAATAGCCGGATATTTTCACTTATATAAAGTTATTGCGGAAAAGATGCCCAATGTCTGATAGTGGGAGCACTTCTTTCCAGGGAGCCTTGAGCTCTTCTTTACAACAAGGTCACTTAAAGCAGAACTTTACCCATAACAACTTGATAAAACATAATTTTTCTTTAGCAAGGAACATTATTATTTATGCTACCAAAATTAGTTTATGCAGTAAACTGTCTCTAGAATTGCTTCTTGCTGGAAGCTGACATTTTACTGAAGCCCAGAGCCCCTGAACAGCAGTAAATGATAAAGTGGAACTAAACCCATTGATTTATTGGTTTCAAATAACAGTCACATTGCTGGAATGCCAGGATTGCTAACTGTCACATTGGCTTGTGTCCTCAACCAAACTGTCAAACCATTAAATGGCTGGCGTCATAACTGATCACATGTGCAGCACCATAGCAGTTGTAGATCGAACAGAATAGGAGCTGTAAAGGATAGGAGCCTCATACACACGATCGGACTTCCAACTGACTTCCAACTGACTTTTCCGTGGACTTTGCTCCAAATATGCGTTGGCTGTGAACTTTTTCAGCCAACTTTCACCAAATCACATGTTTTTTCCAGCTCTTTACCGCTACCCTGTGGGCAACTTCTGCTATTGTTGGCTGATCTTTAGCATTGGTTCTGAGCATGCCTGCTTGTACTTTGGACTTTAGTTCAATGGACTTGTGTACACACGATCGGATTAGCCGACGTAGGACATTTGTTGCTGGAAAGTTTGTCTGTTCTCACAGCGAACATTTGTCCGATGAAAAAAGCGGAAAAGTTTGTCTAATGGAGCGTACACACCGTCGGATTGTCCGATCAAACAGGTCCGTCAGACATTTGTTGTCAAAAAGTCAGATCGTGTGTATGGGCCTTTAGATTTTTTGCAGTTTTTTGTCTTCAGATTTACCAAAACCATATAATATGAGGTCAAACCCTAATGCCACATACACACGATCATTTTTCGGCATGAAAAAAACGTTGTTTTTGAAAAACTTCATTGAAAATGATCATGCGTGGGCTAGACACCATTTTTCAGATTCTGAAAAACGACAAAAATTTGAACATGTTGCATTTGACAACGTCGTTTTTCGGGTTGTAAAAAATGATTGTGTGTGGGCTAAAACGACGGTTTAAACCCGCGCATGCTCAGAAGCAAGTTATGAGATGGGAGCTCTCGTTCTGGTGAAACTACCATTCATAATGGAGTAAGCACATTAATCACGCTGTAACAGACAGAAAAGCGTGAATCGTCTTTTACTAACACAGAATCAGCTAAAGCAGCCCAAAGGTGAATAGAACTTCCCCTTTAGAGCTCCTGTAGTACGTCACCGTGCTTTGTTCATCATTTTTTTTAAACGATGGTGTGTGGTCAAGTCGTTTTTAATGATAAAGTTGGAAAAACTTCGTTTTTTGGACATGCTGAAAAACAAAGGTTTTTTTCATGCTGAAAAATGATCGTGTGTACGCGGCATAAGAGTTTCAATTCACATGCAATCAGGCAGGCCCTTGCACTACATGGTTTTGGTAAATCGGAAGACAAAAATTTGCAAAAACATAATAGTGTGTATGAGGTCTAAAGGCCCACACACACAATTGGATTTTCCAGACAACAATTGTGTGATGGAAGGGTTTTTGTCTGATTATCCGACCATTTGTATGCTCCATCGGACAATTGTTGACTGAATTTCCGACAACAAATGCGGGATAGCATGCTCTCAAATTTTCCGACAACAAATGTGTTCCATCGGATTATCCGATTGTGTGCAGACAAGTCCGTCGGACTAAAATCCAAAGTACAAACATGCATGCTCTGAACCAATGCTAACCATAAGGCCACGTACACACGAGGAGACATGTTCGATCGTGTGTACGGCCTAGCGGACAGGTTTCCAGCGGACAAAAGTTTTTAAGCATGCTTAGAAACTTGTCCGGTGGAAACCTGTCCGTCGGACATGTCCGATGGTTAGTACGCCCAACCATTGGACCGAAATCCCGCGCATGCGTCAAATTGATTCGACGCATTCGTGGAAGCATTGAACTTCCGTGTTTCAGCACGTCGGTGTCTTCTACGAATGAATGAATGAATGAAAACTTATATAGCGCAGCACATGCAAACTGAATCGCCTCTGGGCGCTTGTTGTTCCTGTCTCCTTTGATATCAAAAGAGATGAGTCTTGACCTTTTTCCTGAATGCTAGGTGGTTCTCCTCCAACCGAATGCTGATTGGTAAAGCGTTCCATAGTCTGGGACCTTGGATCGCGAATCTTCTATCTCCTTTGGACTTGTAGTTGGCTTTCGGAACCTGGAGCAGGTTTTGATTGGTGGATCGCAAAATGCGATTGGAATTATGAGCTTTTATTTTTTCGCATAAATAATGGGGGGCATTCCCATGGACACATCGATGCGTAAGACAGAGAGCTTTAAAAGCAATCCTGTCTTTAACTGGCAGCCAGTGAAGGGCTCTCAGTGAAGGTGAGATGGATTCCCAAGGTTTTTTCCCAGTCACAAGTCTGGCGGCCGTATTCTGAACGACTTGCAGACGAGCGATTTGGTACTTGGGGAGTCCGAGGTAAAGGGCATTTGCATAATCCAGTCTGGAGTTAACAATTGCTCCCACCACGACCGCTAAATCTTCTTTGGGGATGAAAGGGGTAAGTCTACGTAGTAGGCGCAGCAGATGGTGAGATCCGCTGACTACTGACCCTATTTGTGCGTCCATTGTCATAAAGGAGTCAAAAATGACCCCGAGACTTTTGACTTTGGCGCTAGGGGTGATGATTTTGCCCAAAATAGGCGGTGGTGTCCATGCTGTTGAAGGTTGATTCCTTTGCTTGGCGTGAAACAGAAGAAGTTCTGTTTTCGCTCCGTTGAGTTTAAGATAACTCTTTGTCATCCAGTTCTCTATCAAAGAGAGGCAAGTCTCTAGATTGAGGTGGTGATCCTTACTGTTGCAGATGCGGAAATACAGTTGCGTGTCGTCTGCATATGAGTGATAAAACAGTTTTTGGCTGCTGATAATCTCAAAAAGAGGACGAAGATAGACGTTAAACAGCACTGGTGACAGAGGCGATCCTTGAGGGACTCCGCATGTTACTGTGCGTTTCTCAGATGTGAAGGGTCCTAACTTCACTGTTTGCGATCGGTTTTCCAGAAAAGAGGAGAACCAAGATAAATCGCCTTCTGCGACTCTGGCTACTTCAGCAAGCCGAGTCAGTAACAGTTTGTGATCTACAGTGTCGAAAGCTTAGGTCCAACAGAACCAGAAGGCAAGATTCTCCTTCGTCTGCGGCCTCGAGAACATCGTCCCATATTTTGAGCAATGCGGTTTCAGTCCCGTGTCCGGGACGGAACCCTGATTGCAATGGGTCAAGTAGCTTGTGGGTATCTAGATGCTGTTGCAGCTGTTGTACCACTACTTTCTCCATTACCTTTGAGAGTACATTGAGGCTTGTTATGGGACGGCGGTGAAGTGGGTCCTTTGGATCCAGATTGGGTTTCTTCAGGATGGGTTGGATTATACCCTCTTTCAACTGCGAGGGCACTATGCCCTCCAAGAAAGACTGGTTGATAAGCTGCGTGATGGGAGGAGCCAGGATGTAGGCGCATTCCTTCAGCAGTTTTGTGGGGATAATGTCATTTGGCACTGTGCCATTACGCAGAGTACCAATGACATTCTTAGTGGTCTGAAACCACTACGTCACCGCGTTCTTGTCCGCGGGGATTTTGGTCTGATGGTGTGTACACACATCAGACCAAAATATCCCTGGAGACATGTCCGATGAAAACGGTCCGTCGGAACCTGTCTCCTTGTGTGTACAGGGCCTAAGACAACATTAGCAGAAGTTGCCTAAAGGGTGGCGCTAAAGAGCAGAAAAAAAAACACATAGTTTTGTGTATGTTGGCTGAAAAGGTTCTGACGTCTGTATGCAGAACAAGTTCACAACCAATGCGTAGGTCACACAATTCCATGGATTTGTCCGATGGAAATGCGATCGTGTGTACGAAGCTTTAGGCTCTACAAACTCATTAATCCCTAAAAATACCTAAAAATGGAGAGCAGCAGAGCAGGGAGAGACAGTATATTACTGGTTTATAAAAAGTATAGACACTTATTTTTTATGTTTTACATAGCTATACCTGAAAATGGGGCCAGTCATCTAGCAGGACTTCATTTTCTGACCAAAGTTCCACTTTAAGGGCCAAGTTCACCAGAAAATAGCCTATGCAGTCAAGGGGACCCAACAGGTCATACAAACTGTGCAGCTTTGAAAAAAATGTTTATTCATTTTATAGTCATATCTGTAGGCAATTTTGCCCCCCTGGAAGTGTCACTGAAAAACTCCCAGTTAGCAATCCTCACATCTGCCTTGTTGCCAAGACAGGAAAACCATTGGCCGTCGCTCCTGTAATGCTTGGAAAGTCACAGAAAAGGGGAAATTAGCCTTTAAAGTTTAGAAATCTCC
Organism: Rana kukunoris; assembly: GCA_029574335.1. Classification (NCBI taxonomy): domain Eukaryota; kingdom Metazoa; phylum Chordata; class Amphibia; order Anura; family Ranidae; genus Rana; species Rana kukunoris. The sequence continues at coordinate 544,907,339 of CM056050.1, read as the reverse complement.
ATTTTGTTGTGCTACTTCTTCATTATTATGTGCTAAACAGAATGTGGGGGCTGTAAAGTGTATCATGATAACACATAATAGAAAGCATTTACCTCTTAGCTTTGTCATATTAATACAGAAAAACAAAGCAGTGGGCTGCTTTTAAATTGTCGATAATGAGCTGTGAGTTTTCTCTCTAGCCAGATTAAAAATCATAAGAGGTTTAGCATGCACAGTGCCGATCACCTACACAAACTTGCACAATAGCCGATTTATCTAAAATATGGTTGCTGAAACCTATGGTTTGTCCCTTATAACATCCTGTGTGTGCCGTTTTCTATTTCTATGTTGCCAATAAAGACTGTAGTCCTGATATATGTAGTGCTCTAGAGTAGACCACTAGTCCCCAAGTAGACCACTAGTCCCCCCGGATTGCCCGGGACAGTCCCGCATTTTGCAGGTCTGTCCCGGGCACCTTCATACCAGGACAATACAGTGCCCTGGAATAAAACGCACACAGCCACCCCCCAGAGCTGATCTGATGCCCCCAAAAAAGGCTGCTAAATTGCCGCTTTACTCACTGACAGTACTTGTTTTGGCCGAGAAGAGGCACAATCGTGCTTGTAATTGGAGAAATTCATAAATCCTGCCTCTTGTGTCCAATCACTGTAGAGCCAGCGTTGAATCAAGGTAAAACAGGCCAGGAAAAGTATCGTCAGTGAGTAGAGTGGAAATGCAGCTGCCTTTATTTGGAGGGGGACTGATCAGTGCTTCTGGGTAAAGTACATACCCGCTGCCCAGCTGTGCTGTAATTCTTTACAGCACAAGCTAATTTTTAGGAAGGGCAAGGTGTCCCTGAATGGCAGTTTGGAAATGTAGTCACCCTACATTTTTAGGTAGGTGATGGTGAAGCGCTGTGAATCCTAATAAGGGTATATAACCGAAGGGTAAATACCAAGGGAGATAAGCTAAGTGACTGTATGGTGAACAGAGAGGTGGATAAGCAACAAATAAATAAACATGTGAAGTGTACCAAACACACAATGAAATAAATAAAATGCAATATACAAAATATGAAAAAAAAAGTGAATAAAAAACACAAATGAAAATAGCTGTGCGTGACAGCACACGGCTAGGTGTATAGCATATAAACTCGTGAAAAGTCCATAAAAAAAATGGAGACTCCAAAGCCCAAAAAGTGGTACGGTGTGAAAGCAGCTACGGTGTGAAAGCAGGCAGACTTCGGTGCGCACACCTCTTGTGGTACTAAAATGCTCACCTCAGAGCCATAGCACGGATGGCCCAAAGTACCAAACAGTAGTTACTGGGGTGCAATCACACTTATTGAGGTTGAAATGGAGAACTTCTTCACCAGGTGCTCATACAGACATGAAAGGCAGAAATGAATGGAAAGTGACGTAACCTTAAAAAAAACTTTAGAAATGGATAAATCACATCAGCACACACTCACATTGAGGCCGAAGATGGTGGACCTATCTCCATGAACGCCGCGTTCGTATCCGGACCTGATGTGCTTGGGGGATCACTGACAGACGGGTAACTCCCACTTGAAATTCCTCTGTAACTTCCACCTCTTAACCTTGACATCAACAGGTGCTCAGGCAATGCAGGGTAAAAGGAGAGAGAGGGGAGAAGAAGTCACGTGACGTGACGAATACGTATGGGAATAGGATTACAGAGCTGACACAGACCGATGGCGATGAAACGAACTCGCTGCCCGTAGGTGTTTTGCTGCTGCTCCAATTTTAAATGTGAGTTTTTACTTTGCTATTTGTTTGTACCTCAATAAACTTTTATGGAATACTGCACTATGGGCCTTCCTCTCTCTCCTTTTACCCTGCATTGCCTGAGCACCTGTTGATGCCAAGGTTAAGAGGTGGAAGTTACAGAGGAATTTCAAGTGGGAGTTACCCGTCTGTCAGTGATCCCCCAAGCACATCAGGTCCGGATACGAACGCGGCGTTCATGGAGATAGGTCCACCATCTTCGGCCTCAATGTGAGTGCGTGCTGATGTGATTTATCCATTTCTAAAGTTTTTTTTAAGGTTACGTCACTTTCCATTCATTTCTGCCTTTCATGTCTGTATGAGCACCTGGTGAAGAAGTTCTCCATTTCAACCTCAATAAGTGTGATTGCACCCCAGTAACTACTGTTTGGTACTTTGGGCCATCCGTGCTATGGTTCTGAGGTGAGCATTTTAGTACCACAAGAGGTGTGCGCACCGAAGTCTGCCTGCTTTCACACTGTAGCTGCTTTCACACGTACCACTTTTTGGGCTTTGGAGTCTCCATTTTTTTTATGGACTTTTCACGAGTTTATATGCTATACACCTAGCCGTGTGCTGTCACGCACAGCTATTTTCATTTGTGTTTTTTATTCACTTTTTTTTGGTTCATATTTTGTATATTGCATTTTATTTATTCCATTGTGTGTTTGGTACACTTCACATGTTTATTTATTTGTTGCTTATCCACCTCTCTGTTCACCATACAGTCACTTAGCTTATCTCCCTTGGTATTTACCCTTCGGTTATATACCCTTATTAGGATTCACAGCGCTTCACCATCACCTACCTATATCTGCATATTCTCTGTGTTAGGCAGACTACCCTGGTGTTTGCAGCAGTGCCCCCCGGTATCCATTTCAGAAAGCGCAAGAGTATTATCTCCCTAGTCACCCTACATTTAACCCTTTCTTCAAACACTAGCGGGGGTTAAAAGCGTCCCGCTAGTGGCTGAATATCGCAGCTAAAACAATGGTAAAGCTGCAGTGTGAAATAGCTCTTGAGATAATTCAGCTTCACTCCATGCCTATATAAATATAGCCTAGAGAGAATGTACAGACACCCCTTCAGCACAGATGGACCCCCCCCCTTTAGCACAGACCCCTCCATTCAGCACAGATAGACCCCCCCCATTCTGCACAGACCCCTTCATTCAGCACAGATGGACCCCCTTCAGCACAGACCCCCCCATTCTGCACAGACCCCTCCATTCAACACAGACCCCCCTTCAGCACAGATGGACCCCCTTTACGCACAGACCCCCCTTCAGCACAGATGGACCCCCTTCAGGACAGACCCCCTCTTCAGCACAGATGGACCCCCCTTCAGCACAAACCCCCCTTCAGCACAGATGGACCACCCATTCAGCACAGATGGACCCCCTTCAATACAGACCCCCTCTTCAGCACAGATGGACCCCCCCTCAGCACATACCCCCTTCAGTACAGACCCCCCTTTATCACAGATGGACACAAACCCCCCTTCAGCAAAGAGCAGACGCCCATGCATGTCAATATGAATTTCTGTTACTTTAAACATTTTCCATAAACATAACAAAATCCAGGCCTATCGGATTTATATTTCTCCAGTAAAACGACAATTTTTTTGAGTAGTTTTTGAGCCTTATTGCTAAAGCTGTAACCCAAGCAAATAGCTAAATACACAGTGGAAACCCATATACTGCAGCTGTCATACATGGCAAAGGATTTGTTTATCCATTCCTGAGATTTAATCACTCCCACCACACTGCACATCCAACCTGGCGATCTGACTATTCTCTACTGTATTTAAAGTGTCATTAAACCAACAGCCGCCACTTCACACGTAAAATAACGTAATATAGTGGTACAAGCAACTATAATTAGAAATGATAAAAATATAGAAATATTTCCAAATACCTTATTTAGCCTCTATATACACTGGTCAAGTCAAGTGATGTTTATTCACTTTCTCCCCACCGCACTGTGCGACAAACGGTAAACCTCTGACATATCCTGCAGACATCACCGCAGGAAGTTTTCTTTGTTTTCCCGTGGTTGCACAGCATGGAGTGGCACTGATGCATTCATGTGGTTTAAATTAAAAAAAAATAAGTATTCTAAAGCCCCGTACACACGGTCGGACTTTTGCCCAACCAACATCAAAATCCCTTTGTCCCACCGTGTGTACGTTCCATCGGACCAAATTTTTTGGCCTTCATCGGACAAAAAGTTGGGTCTGCGAACGGACCAACTTTCAGGCAACAAAAGTCCGATGGTGAAAAGTCGGATTGTGTGTACAGCAGACCATCGGACTTTTGGACAAATTACAAATGCGCATCCTCAGAACCAATGTTAAAATCAACCAACAATAGCAGAAGTTAACCAAAGGGTGGCAGTAAAGAGCAGAAAAACCACGTGATGATGGGAAAGTTTTAGAAAAGTCTGACTGTGTGTATGCTATGGGTGTGACCGGACAAATCAATTAGGACAAAAATCCAAGGGAAATTTTGTTGGATGTCCGACCGTGTGTACGAGCCTTTAAGCCCCATACACACAGTCGGACTTTTGGCCAACCAACTTCAAAATCTGCAACTTTTCAAATTTGTCCGAACGTGTGTACGCTCCATTGGACCAACTTTTTCTGGTTTCATCCGACAAAAAGTTGGGTCTGTGAACGGACCAACTTTTCGGCAACAAAAGTCTGATGGTGCTTTGTGTGACCGTGTGTACAGCAATCCAACCAACTTTTGTACAAAGTACAAATGCGCATGTTAAAATCAACCAACAATAGCAGAAGTTAACCAAAGGGTGGTGGTAAAGAGCAGAAAAGAGCAGAAAAACCATGTGATGATGGGAAAGTTTTAGAAAAGTTTTGCAGAAAAGTCTGATTGTGTGTATGCTATGGGTGTGATCGGACAAATCAATTAGGACAAAAATCCAAGGGAAATTTTGTTGGATGTCCTACCGTGTGTATGAGCCTTTAGTTTAAATAATAAAAATAATTGATAAACAACCATTTAAGCCATTATTTTCATCTAAAATAACAATTGTATTATAATTTATTAAATAATAATTGTTTGAATTTTAGAGATGGAATTTCTTCTGATAGACAGCCCTAGTCATCATGTGAGGTGTATAGGAGGGGATAGGGAGCTAACATCCCTCAAGCAGCTGAAGCTGCCCCACAAGTGATGAAAGGAGTCACATGGGGCAGTTTTAAGAGGAGAAATTAGAAAGTAAAGGCCCGTACACACGCTCAGATTTTCCCACCGGAAGTGTGTGATGACAGGCTGTTGTCGGAAAATCCGACCGCTTGTATGCTAAATCGGAGAATTGTTGTCAGATTTTCCGATTGTGTGTACACAAGTCTGTAAACTAAACTCCAAAGTACAAACATGCATGCTCAGAAGCTCATCATAACACATTAGCAGAAGTTGCCCAAAGGATGGCGCTAAAGAGCTGAAAAACCAAATCGTTTTGTGTTTGTTGACCTGCAATTCTTTGCTGTGTGTATGCAATACAAGTTCACGGCCAACGCCCTTCGGACAAAAGTCCTACGCTTTGTCCACAGAAAATCCGATTGTGTGTGTATGAGGTTTAAACGGCTTCCCAAGAGGCAACTGACAGATCATAAGTGGCAACACAGCAGTCAGTGGATCAGCGGCAATGTGGACAACCAGCACTGAAGAGAAAGCCGCTCCAGGTGAGCACATTAGCCATCCATCCACAGCACAGACAAGGTTTGCAGATACACAATCAAAAGAAATCCAAAATTCATTGCAGTGAATTCCAGTTGCAAAATATTTGCCACAATTTGGAAAAGCATGAAAGCAGCAGGATCAGCCAGTTATTTATAAAAAAAAATAAAAACAAACAGATGGATGATAGCAAGCCTATGTACATGGGTATTGGACCCCGATTTAAAGACATATAGGGGTTCTTTACAAAAAGGCAAATCCACTTTGCACTACAAGTGCAAACTATAAGTGCAAAGTGCACTTGGAAGTGCAGTCTCTGTAGATCCGAGGGAGACATGCAAGGAAAATAAAAAACAGCATGTTAGCTTGCACATGATTGGATAATAAAATCAGCAGAGCTTCCCCTCATTTCAGATCTACCCCCCAGATCTACAGCAACTTAACTTGCAAGTGCACTTTCAGTGCAATTTCAAGTGCACTTTGAACTTGTAGTGCAAAGTGGATTTGCCTTTTGTAAATAACCCCCATACTCTATATAAACATTTAGGCCGGATTCACACCTATGCAAATTGGTTGCGGCTTAAACCGCATCTAATACGCAGAACATTTCTAAATACATTGTTTTCAATGAGGCTGGTTCACATATGTGCATTCGCATTGCAGAAAAAATGTGTGCGGATTTTATGCCTTGCGGTGCGGCTCAGGTGCGAATTCAGTCCCATTATCTTCTATGGGTATGCAGCTGATTCGCAGATGTGTTCAGTTCTCTTCAGGAATTTCTCTTATTCAGCTCAATACACTTCTCCCCCACTCTCCTCTCCCCTGTAACTTCTCCCAGGTCTCCAAATTCCCAGCTAAAATGTTGCTTATCTCCCTGCAGAGATAAGAGAGCTGAAATTCGCACCGCACAAGTGTGAGTCCGGCCTACATCGGAAGGGGGGTTTCATTATTTCTCTGCCTATAAGCTCCTGAGATGTAAATCCGGCCCTGATTGTCAGCATATGTGACAGCAAGACACCTGACTGTCCCTAGGGACAGGTTCACACTGATGCATTTTTTAGTGCGTTTTCAGTTTTGCACAAAACACACTACAGTCCATTTAACATGGTTTCCTATGGGTGTAGTTCACATCTGTGCATGTTATGGAAAGGGGCAGGGACTTTTTCTGGTTTTTGGTTTCATAGACTTCAATGGATCAAAAATGTGTATTGAAAACGCAAAATGCACCTGGAATAAGCAAACTCCAACCTGAAAAGGTGTGAACCAGGGCTAAATGCTATAGATACCTAAGGGCCAGTTCACACTGCAATTGTTCTTCCAGTGCTGAAAAACACCATTCACCGCACATGCGTGAACAGCCACTTAGGCTGGATTCACACCTATGCATTTTTTGTGCTTTTTGCATTTTGCAGATTTGCAGTACAGAACATGTTTTATAGGAAACCATGGTAAATTGACTTTAGTGCACATATGCAAAAAGCACAAAAAATGCATAGGTATGAATCCAGCCTTAGTGCATTTTTGGGTGTGGTTCAGGTGCAAATTCAAGTAAAAATTTGCACCTGAATCGCACCTAAACCGGTGAACAGACACGCACTGGACTCCAGACTGCAAACTGCAGCCGCATGTATGTGAATCCAGCCTTACTGTATCTGTTTTTTTTTGTTTGTTTAATATTTGCTTGAAGTTCAGGTTTAAGACTAAGGCCGAAATCACACTTGTGCGGTGCGAATTTCAGCTCTGTAATCTCTGCAGATAGATAAGAGAAGTGTTCAGCAGATCCATTGTGTTTTAGCTGCGAATTTGGAGACCTGGGAGAAGTTCCGGGTGAGAGGATAGTGGGGGAGAAGTGTATTGAGCTGAATGACAGAAATTCCTGAAGAGAACTGAACACATCTGCGAATGAGCTGCGTACCCATAGAAGATAATGGGGCTGAATTCGCACCTGAGCCGCACCGCAAGGCATAAAATCTGCACACGTTTTTACTGCAATGCGCAGTGCGAATGCATCACACATATGTGAACCAGCCTCATTGAAAACAATGTATTTAGAAATGTTCTGCGTATTAGATGCGGTTTAAGCCGCAACCAATTCGCATAGGTGTGAATCCGGCCTAAGAGGCGGTTCACACTGGAGCGGCACGACTTGGGGGGCAACTCGGCAAGGCGTCCTGAAGACGACTTCAGAGGCGACTTGCAAAATAACTTCTGCAAAGAAGTCAATGCAAGTCGCACCGAGTCGCCCTCAAAGACGTACAAGAACCCTTTTCTAAATCAGAGCGACTTGTGTCGCTCCTATTAGAACGGTTCTATTGAATAGAATGGGACGTGACTAGTCAGGCGGCTGAGTCGCCTGATGAGTCGCCCCAGTGTGAACTGGCTCTCAAGGTACAAAACACAGACCTGAGTTCCCTTGGTATTTGTAGTCCAGAAGGCATGATCAGTTAGTGTAGCCAGCCTGAAAGCTGCTTAGTTGATTAGGGAATGTATGGACACACATAAATTAGATATTTTGCACAATATTAGTTTCAAAATGTGTTTCATCAGCATGTGGATCTAACACTTTAAGAATATAGACTTCGTTGAACATAAACTTTGTGAGATAATTCGACCAATGAATTAATTGATAACCAGCATTTTTTTTTTTTTTTTTTACCAGTTATAAATGTTGGATCGCTTCCAAAGACTGACGGTAAGCATCTATAAATGTTTGATGATGCCAGCTACATATTTCAAAACCATTGCAATAACATTTGCTAGAACACCATTTCAGCTGTACCTGTGCCAATTAAGGCATTAACCCTTACCGCAGTCTGATGTCTCTTCTTGCAAAACTGCTGAGAGTGGAAACTATTTTCTCTTGATTCTCTGAAAGGATAAATACTCTACATACACTTATTCAAACTGTCAGCATAGGTAGTGTAGCTAGACTATAATTTACAATAAGTGGCATTGTGGTTGGAAAAAAAAAATGCCAATTTGCCAGGAAACAATGTCTATAGGTTTTTGCAAATGTGGTCAGCTTTGATACAATTCGTTTCATCAATCTTTTATTAAAAATGCACGAAAATGCGAGTTTATTCCAATAAGCCTAAACTGCAAAGTGATTTATATGGAGCTATCAATATCCTTGTTTAGAGATATAAGTAAGAAGTTTGAACAGCGTGTCAGATCTGAAGACACAGGAGGTCAGTGGCGAGCTCAGGCTGTAGATTGCCACTGCTAGTGTGATATCAGGTCTTGTAAAGCCCCGTACACACGATCTAACGTTTGTCCGACCAAAATCACATTGAAATTCCATCGGAGGGTCACTAAAGGAATTTTTTTTTTAGCTAAATAGCTTCCCTTACCTTACTGCAGTACTGGTTTCATGTCCTTATTGTTTGTTTTTGCTTTGAAGTTGCTGTTAACCTGCTCTGTTCTCCACACTTCCTGCTTGTCTGTTTCCTTATCACCACCATACTGGGAGCTTTCTCACGATGGTTTAAGCTGTCATTACTGTGTGTCTAAAACTTCCCAGAACCAATCAGATTCATTTTAAAAACAAAACACTGCCCTGGATTTGTTTGTTTTTGTTCTGTGTGTCTATTTCTACTTTGCAGAAACATGAAGCCAGTTAGAAAGTGAAACTAACCTGCAGGCACATTATATGTTTGATTTTTATCTATTTTTAATCATTTTGAAAAGGAATCGGTTAACTTGTATGTCTCTATACCCTGTAAACATTCATTTCAGCAAAAAAAATGTTTTCCTTTAGTGACCCTTTAAATAGAACATGTTCTCTAAGTAAACTATGGTGGAATTCACCGGAATTTCCGATGGGGCATACTTTTTCCATTGGAAATTTCGATCGTGTGCACGGGGCTTTAGTAATGACCTAGAAAGGAGTTATTTTATAGAAAAATTGCTCTGTTTTGCAACATCCACTGTACAATGTGTAATCTCTTTTGGTCCATTAAGACTTAGGCCTCGTACACACGATCAAATCTGTCCGCTAGAAACGGTCCGCTGGACCGTTTCAGCAGACAGATTCGATCGTGTGTACGGCCGAGCAGACAGATTTGTCCACCCGACAGATTTCAAAGCATGCTTTGAAATCTATCGGGTGGGAATCTGTCCGCCCGACATGTCTGCTGGTTAGTACACTTACCAGCAGACATGTCGTCCCGCACCGCCGCCGCACCGCTGCCGAATGGATTCGGCGCATGCGCGGAAGTGTTTTACTTCCTGGTGCGGTGACGTGGCGGCGTCAACGTCACCGCCATGTCACCGACACGTCAGCGCGCTCTCTGCTGGCGGGGATTTTGGTTTGCTCGTGTGTACACGCGAGCAAACCAAAATCCCAGCAGACAGATTTGTTCAAATCTGTCGGACGGACAGATTTGAACAAATCTGTCCGCTCGTGTCTATGGGGCCTTAGTGACATTGTCCCATCTGGGAGCTTTGTGTGACAACCCCGATGCCTTAGTATGACAAGCCACTCCCCTGCTTCCACTATTTCCCTCCTCAAAGCCAATAGAAGGACAGATACTATCCCTTGTGACATCATCTGCACTGTCCCTGATTTAGGCTCCATTCACACTAATGTTTTTTTTGATGCGCTTTGCATTTTGCAGAAAGGCAGGATTTTTTTAACATGGTTTCCTATGGAACATGTTCACATCAATGCTTTTTTGTGCCTCTGCGTTTTTGGAAAGGGTCAGGGACTTTTTTCCTGCAAAAAGCAGCGTTTTGCATGTAATGGAATTCAATGGACCTGCATCCAAAACGCAAGTACCGCGATTTTACCGCGTTTTTGCCGCGATTTGCGGTTTTTAACCTGTTTATAGCTGGTTGTTAAAGGAAATGTAAAAACAAAAAAATTGACTAAAAAAAAAAAAACGCAAATCGCGGTAAAAACGCACGTCAAACGCAGCAAGCACCGCAAGAAGCACTGCAAAAACGCTCAAAAGCAACATGCATAGGTTTGAATCGAGCCAGAAAGTTCAGGGAAGCTGCACTTAGGCCTGGTCCAGCAGGTTGCATATTGCAGATGCATTTTGCTTTTTTCAATACACATTTTTGATCCATTGAAGTCTATGCGACCAAAGACCTGAAAAAAAATCACTGGCCCTCTCCATAAAATGCACAGATGTGAACTACATCCATAGGAAACCATGTTAAATGGACTGTAGTGTGTTTCTGCAAAACTGAAAACGCATTTAAAAATGCATAGGTGTGAACCAGGCCTAAGACTGCAGTTTTGGTGCTTTTTGCAGTTTGCAGATTTGCACTACAGCACATTTACCATGGTTTCCTATGGAACATGTTATGTAGTGCAAATCTACAAAATGCAAAAAGCACTAAAAATGCATAGGTGTGAATACAGCCTTAAGGTTGTTGAGCCGGCACTATGTAAGGGACAGAAAATATGTAAGTGATTGACAAATATATGAATTAATGTACTAGGGAATGTTTAGTTCAATATAGTATATTATTATTAATATTATATTATACAATTATTATATAATTAAATTTTAATTATAATCTTTTTTATCATATAATATAATACTTATTATTATTATTATATTATATAAAATTATAGAATATATTAATTCACAAAATGTTACTTTAAAAGTAGTTGTAAAGGATTTTTTTTATATTTTAATAAAAAACATGGTATACTTACCCAAACAAAATGGTGACAGAGTCCAACTTCTTCTTGCATAAATGTGAATGAGATGAGAAAAATATGGCTTCAGCTACTGTTCACCTGTAGAAAACTCCTAAGATGCGTTTTTCCCTTTGTGTGGCTTAATCATAATGGCTTTGCACAGAGCAGCCCTGATCCTCCTCTTCACACTGGTGCCCCTAGCTTATCAGCCCTGCTGAGTGCCTCCATAGCAAGCTTCTTACTATAGGGGGCACTCATGCAGGCCCACACCCATTGACACACACGGTGCAGATTAGCCCCACCCCTGCTCCCTCCTCACTAGCTGTTAGGGTGACCACATTTCCAAACTACCATTCAGGGACACCCCCCTTCCCAAAAATCTGCTTGTGCTGTAACAGCACAGTGATTGGACACAAGAAGGGGGAATTTATGATTTCTCCAATCACAAGCAGGGGGTAGGGACTGTGCTCCTCCAGGCATTCCCGGCCAGGACAAGTACTGTCAGTGAGTAAAGCGGTGATGTGGCAGCCTTTTTTGGGGCATTAGTTTGGCTTGGGGGGTGGCTGTGTCAGTTTCATTCCGGGAAACTGTATTGTCCTGGAATGAAGGTGCCCGGGACAGACCTGCAAAATGCGGGACTGTCCTGGGCAATCTGGGACACGTGGTCACCCTACTGGCTGTGATTGACAGCAGCAGAAGCCAATGGCTCCAACTGTTGTCTCTGAGTTAGTGAGGGAGAGAGCAGAGAGAGCCTCTGCTCTCAGGCGAAGCACTGGTTCGAGATCAGGCTCAGGTAATTATAGGGGGGGCTGGGGATTCTAGACAAAGGGTCTGAGCCAGAGATAGTCGTACTGAGTTTCCACCAAGTTCCCCCTGAAAAAAGCCCTGGCTACAACCATACAATATAAAGTCCAATCCCCTGGAGAGAGAAGACTGAAGAAATACTTCCTCCTTCCTGCAGTAGACTAACTACATCATCTCAGCCTAGACAAAGTCAACAACTGGAGCTCAAATAAAGTCCAACGTCAGCAAAAATAAAATAATTTTTTCAGATAGAGAGGGGCCTCTGTCAGGTTTTTATTGCCATCTGTGTCTTTACTATGGAAACAGAAGGAGATAGGAAGTGATGAGAAATCTCGAACAAGGGGTAAGACAAAAAAAACACAGACATTTGTGGAAGTTGAAGGGACATTTGTGGAAGTGGAAGGGTTGGAAAAGGGTTGGTAAGGACCGATGGACCGTTTTCATCGGACGAACCGATCGTGTGTGGGCCCCATAGTTTTTTTCCCATCGGTGAAAAAAAATAGAACCTGTTTTAAATTTTTACGTATGGTTAAAGAAACGATCGTCTGTGGGGAAATCCATTGGTCAAAAATCCACGCATGCTCAGAATCAAGTCGACGCATGCTCGGAAGCATTGAACTTTCTCAGCACGTCATAGTGTTTTACGTCACCGCATTGGACACAATCGGATTTTTAACTGATGGTGTGTAGGCAAGACTGATGAAAGTCAGCTTCATCTGATATCCAATGAAAAAATCCATCGGATTAGATTCCATCAGATATCCAATCGTGTGTACAAGGCTTTAGAGGTGCCTCTCTTCTCTTTTATACCCTGTAAAAAAATGCTTTGATATACAAGTGCTTTGGATTACAAGCATGTTTCTGGAAAAAATAATGCTCGCAAAGCAAGGTTTTACTGTGTTAGTTTACAATAGTTTAGTGTAGATGTAAATTCACCTTGCATAGAACAAAAAAAAAATTTGGTGACCATGAGAAGTTTGTGGAATTTTATATACATAGTTTTCTGCATTTGCCGATATTTCTAAAAACTCCAGCTTTTATCATGGAATCCTCAGGTAAATACATCTTTTTAATACTGTAATAACATTGATTACTGTACATTTATTCAATTTTAATTATAAAATATTAAAGTATTTTTTAAAGTCTCGTTTTTTTTTTCTATAAAAATAACACACGTGTTATACTTACCTGCTCTGTGCAGTGGATTTGCACAGAGCAGCCCTAATCCTCCTCTACTCTGGTCCCTCTTCTGTGCTCCTGGACCCTCCCTCCTGTTCAGTGCCCCCACAGCAAGCAGGTTGCTATGGGGCACCCAAGCTGAGTCACAGCTCCCTGTGTCTATTCAGACACAGAGCCCGACCCAGCCCCACCCCCACTCTCTCCTCTGATTGGCTAGCTGCCTTTGATTGACAGCAGCGGGAGCTGTGTCTCAGCCAATCAGGAAGGAGAATCTTGGATGGCTGAGATACTCGTGGACATCGCTAGACGGGGGGTTGCTACACACAGAAGTGTTTTAATCTTAATGTATAGAATGCATTAAGATAAAAAAAAACTTCTGCCTTTACAACTCCTTTAACTGCCGGTCGACCGACGCACACAGATGTATGTCGACAGAATGGCACGGGCAGACAGATTGGCATACAGGTACTTCCCTGTAAATTTGCCTCCCAGCAGGCGCGTGCCTGCCCCGTGCTTCGTGAGCATGTTGACGGGTTCCGGGAACTCAATGTTCCCGGGCGGCCCGCGATTGCGGTCGGCAAAGGCAGAACAGGGGCATTCCCCTATTCTGCCTAGTGACACTGTCTGTTCCCCGTGTTCGTGAACGGTCATCAGTGACATGTCACGTGTATCCACGCCCCCTAACAGTAAGAATCAGTAAGAATCACTCCCTAGGGAACACTTAACACATACAGTGCCACCTAGTGGTTAACCCCTTCACTGCCAGTGTCATTTTCACAGTAATCGGTGCATCTTTACAGCACTGGTCGCTGTAAAAATGACAATGGTTCCCAAAATGTGTCAAAGGTGTCTGTTGTGTCCGCCATAATGTTGCAGTCACTATAAAAATCACTGATCGCCTCCATTACTAGTAAAAAAAAAAATATTAATAAAAATGCCATAATACTGTCCCCTATTTTGTAGACGCCATAACTTTTGCGCAAACCGATCAATAAACGCGTATTTTACCAAAAATATGTAGAATAATACGTATTGGCCTAAACTGAGGGAAAGAAATGTTTTTTATTTTATTTATTTTTTGGGGATATTTATTAAAGCAAAAGGTAAAAAATATAGATTTTTTTTTAAAAATGTTGCTTTATTTTTGTTTATAGTGCAAAAAAATAAAAAACACAGAGGTGATTAAATACCACCAAAAGAAAGCTCTGTTCGTGGGGGAAAAAAAGACGCCAATTTTGTTTGGGAGCCCACGTGCATAACCGCACAATTGTCAGTTTAAGCGGACGGAATCGCAAAAAGTGGCCTGGTCTTTGACCAGCGTAATGGTCCGGGGCTTAAGTGGTTAATGTTATATCCAAAATGAGTGAGCAGAGGTAGGATCGCATCGGTCTTTTGCTTCTCCCTTATTGTCCATTCACAGGCTGAGGACTTGGAGGTGACCTAGCTGTGCTTATTAAAGTGTTGGGTACTTAAATATTTTAAGTATACTGATACTTGGCAAATTGTAGGAAAAACAGGTTGAGATGGTAGCTTGGGCTGTATACATGCTGTACTCATCCTCCCTGCAGCCCCCACAAATTCTAGTGTTTAGCCCATGGATTGCACTAGAAATATCTGATTCCTCCATCCACATCAAACTCCTTGCCAGGCATCAAATGTACTAAAAAAAGTGCCTATTTTTAATCAACTTTGGCAATAGACCATAACCACCCCGCTAGCTACAGCAAACATTCAAAATACAAAAAGCATATTTAATTTTGATTCCCTCTGTGCTCATAATCAGCCCATTACACCCACCTGTACGGTTCATTATTCAGGTGGGCTGGAAGGCATAAACAGTAATCCCCAAAACACACAGAAATCATGAGTTATTATTTTGCATTTTAGCCAAAGTATATAATCGTGCCACCTGCACCCAGAACCCTCATGTCTGGTGGTGAGCCCTACAATAAACAAAGTACAAGTGGCTCTAATTTTCACCTTGGCATCCATCTCTTGCATTAGGCTACTTGTTAAATCCTGATAACTAAGAAAATCATTATATTATAGTCTAGAATTTAAGCTGGTAAAATACAAGCCAAGTGTTTAAAGGTTTTATTATTGTCTTATAGGAGAAAGAAAATACACCACACATAGGCGTGCGCTAAGGGTGTGTCGGGTGTGCCCAGGCACACCCTAGTCACCCTGTGCAGCACAAATTCCCCCTAATGCCCTAGCTCCTCCCCTTCTCCCTACAGCCCTTCTGGCTTCCCTTCTCTCCTCTCCCGCTGGCTGTGTCTGTGGGGATGTTTTAGAATAAGTGGGGGAAGGGGCCTTTCGCGAGTGATCGGTAGTGTGTGCTTTGGGGTGCACACCCTAATGCAATAGGCTGCGCACACCTATGTCACCACAATAGAAAGACCTCACCACTGATTTCACCAAGAAATCAGAAACTGATCAACCCGCTCATGCCAGCTGAGATTTCAGCTTTGGATGGTGTTGGCCCATAACAAAGTTAACAAATTAAAGTGATTCTAAAGGCTTGCTTCTTTTTTTTTTTATACCTAAAGTAAAAAAAAAAAGATGTTATACTTAGCTGCTCTGTGCACTGGTTTTGCACATATCAGTCTTAAACCTCCTTTTCTGGGGTCCGCTGACGGTGCTCTTGGCTCCACCTCTTTTGTGTCTGCCACCATAGCAGGCAGCTTCCTAATGAGGCAGACGTGTGGTCTCCCTCTCAAGCTGGGCTGTGTGCCCCCATTGACACACACAGTGCGGCTCATCCTTTCCCCCACACCCTCTTCCATGGATTTGATTGACAGCAGGTGGATCCAATGGCTCCCGCTGCTATCACTGTGCTGTGTGAGACCAGGGAGAAAATCCAGCACTGCTGAAGACTGGCACAGTGCTGGATCAATACTATAGTATCGATTTAAGGGAGGGAGGAAGTATTTAGGGACGGTGGAAGCAACCATTTTTTCGTTTTCACGTTAACGCAGGTAATGCATTAAGGTAAAAAAGCCTTGTGACTTTAGAAATATTAATAAATATTAAGGTTATTTAATCTTAACCCTTTCATGACTAAGTCTATTTCTTACATTTGGTGTTTACAAAAAAAAATCGTATTTTTTGCTAGAAAATTACTTAGAAACCAAAAACATTATATATATATTTTTAGCAGAGAATCTAGTGAATAAAATGGCAAATGTTGCAATATTTTATGTCACAGGGTATTTGTGCAGCGGTGTTTTAAACGCAACTTTTTGGGAAAAATTCAATTTCATGAATTAAAAAAAAAATTAAAAGTAAAGTTAGCCCAATTTTTTTTATATAATGTTAAAGATGTTACACCGAGTAAATAGATACCAAACATGTCATGCTTTATAATTGCACGCACTCGTGGAGTGGCAACAAACTACGGTACCTAAAAATCTCCATAGGCGACGCTTTAAATTTTTTTTTTTTTTTTTTTTTACGGTTACGAGGTTAGAGTTACAGAAGAGGTCTACAGCTAGAATTATTGCTCTCGCTCTGACGATCGCGGTGATACCTCACATGTGTGATTTAAACACTGTTTACATATGCGGGCGTGACTTCCGTATGCATTTTCTTTGCTGCGCAAGCTCGCGGGGACAGGGGCGCTTTAAAAAAAAATCATATTTATTTTATTTTATTTTATTTTATTTTATTTTTATAATATAAAATTGTGTTTTAAAAAAAAAAATCCCTTTATTGCTGTCACAAGGAATGTAAACATCCCTTGTGTCAGTAAGAAGTGGTGACAGGTACTCTTTAATCAGGGGTCTAAAAGACCCCCGATCCCTCCTTTGCACTTCAAAGTATTTAGATCAGCGATTCTGAATACTGTGTATTTTTTTAAATCCGGTGTATCGTCATACTCCGCTCCCCATCGCAGACTGGCCAACTGCGCATGCGCGATGCGTTCTAAACGCATCTGCGATGCGTTCCAATGCATTTACGGCAGTGCACACCAGCGAAACCTCGTTTGGCATCCAGGCTCTTTCCTTAACATCCCCGTGGATTGGAGGATGTTAAAAAAAAGAGCCAGGAGGCTTCGCTGGTGTGCAGTGTCGTAAATGCATTGGAACGCATCGCGCATTGCGCAGTTGGCCACCACAGCACTTCCGGAGCAGTCTGTAATGGTGGAGCCGAATATGACGCGTCACCGGCACTATTGGCAGCCGAGTAATCCGGAAGTGATGTCATACAGTAACGTTGCTTCCGTGTTTACATTGAAGAGACTTCGATTCAGTCTCTCTCTAGGTGCCTGAGGTGGGGCGTGGTGGACAGTGCCAGATTTCCCACAAGGCCACCAAGGCCAGGCCTTGGGGAGGCAGTGGGTGCAGGGGCGGCGCCGCCATAACAAACATGTTATACTTACCTCCACTGTGCAGCTTGTTTTGCACAGAGTGGCCCCAAGGATTTCTCAGAAGAAATAAGGACATTTAAAAGCAAAATGGAAAGATGAGGTAAGTGAAGGAGGACTGCACTAAGGTAAAGAAAGCTATTTAGGGCCCTTTCACACTGGTGCGTTTTTGCCGCGTTTAAATAGCGCTATTAAAACGCTCATAAAATGCTCCCCATGCCCCTCTTCAAACACGGTAAAAACGTGGTAAAACGCGGTAAAATCGCGGTGTTTTGCCGCAATTTTAATTGCGGAAAAAACACAGAGATTTTGCCACGATTTTACTGCGTTTTACCACGTTTTTAATTCATTTTAATGGAGGGGGGCATGGGGGCGTTTTAATAGCGCTATTTTTACCGCAAAAACGCGGGAAAAACGCACCAGTGTGAAAGGGCCCTTAGGGAAAACATTTTTTTTCCCTTTACAACCACCAAACTAACTACATGACAAAAGGGATAAAATGACTGATAGGGCTTTTTCACACTGGTGCGTTTTTCCTGCGTTTTTGCCGCGGTAAAAAAAACGCCCCCCATGCCCCTCTCCATTAAAATGAGCCAAAAACGCAGTAAAAACACGGTAAAATCGCGGTGTTTTGCCACGATTAAAATCACCACGATTTTACCGCGTTTTTACAGCGTTTTTACCGCGTTTTTAGTTCATTTCAATGGAGAGGGGCATGGGGGGCGTTTTATGAGCGTTTTAATAGCGCTATTTTTTACGCAAAAACGCAGCAAAAACGCACCAGTGTGAAAGGGCCCTTAATTTAGCCATATTGACTAGGAATGAGCAGTGTGATTTCAGCGAAATCCATTTTGCATCAACATTGCCAATTTTGACATTGGACAGCAGAAGCTTCCAATTTATCTCATTGGGCTACTTAGACAAATTTAGCTTGGGGAAAAAAAAACGTTTTTTAGTTATTTGTAGGCATTAAGGAAGTGGGGTATTTATAGTTATATATTACATTTGGGGGGTTTTTTGTGCATTTTTCCTTTTTTAGCAGGTGCATTTGATTATTTTGTGTATTTCCAGAATTTTCTAATTTACACGAGAAAAAAAAGACAGGTCACTTTACTGTAGATGTACTGAAAATGTATAACTAAAGAATATAAAATATAGCAACTGATCAAATATAATGTTAAGTTATATTAATACACAAAAAGCATGGCTGAAACATCAGTGATATTGCTGGTAAGAACCAATCAGATTCATCCTTTTTAGTAATAATGCAGCTTTAGACAATAACTGGGACAATTGGATTGGTTGCTGTAGGCAGCAGGTACAGTTCTTTCTTCAGACACTTTCTTAAATAATGACTGTAACACGGTTAAGTGGTTTAGTGTAGTTTTAGTGTAATTTCAGCACCTTGGACAGCACAGAAGGCTGATTTATACTGCACTCTGTGTACATGCTGCCTGTGGTACTGGGGGAAATGTACAACTCAAGCCAATAAGATTAGCACCTGTTACGTGTAGAACAAAGTACCAGGCACAGCAGATTACGTATAAATAGCAGAAGGAGTACAATAGGTAAGAAAAGCAACTGCACACGCCTCAGGAATTGTGCAGAACCTACACTCTTGTTATCAAATTCAAAAGATAGACAAATGAAAGAAGACCTCCTATAAGCACAATTGTTTCCATGCCGGTCTCATGAACCAACCCAAGCGATGCTAAGGTCATCTCAGTGTAGAGGTCACGGCAAAATGTTTACAGCCTGTCAGAGATGAAGCATTGGGAGGCAATCAATTATGTGGCCTATTGCCTACACATTCTTCATATAGTATTTCCAATTATTTTATTACATAGGGAGGGTGACCACCAATCAAAAATGGAATGTTCACTCTTTTCTGGTCAGTGTCCAGTGCAGCCATTCTCAACCAGGACTCCAGAGGTTGCTAGTGGAGCAAACTCCATCTCTCAGATAAGTAACCATTTACACAAATTCTTTTTTTTGGTTATGTATAAGGGGGACATTCTTCCCACTGAACACAAATGTAGGGAGCATTCTTCCCTATGATCACCAGTGTAGTGGAGCCCTTCACCCATTGAGCATCAATTTACGAGTGTTCTCCTCTCACTGACCACCAATATAATGAGAACCTGACTGACCACCAATATAAGGGGGCTCTTCTTTACTGACCACTATTATAAGGAGGTTTCTCTTAAGTGACCACCAATAAAAGGGGGCTCCTCTTTACTGACCACTAATATAAGGGGGATTCTTTTAACTAACCACCAATACAAGGGGGCTCCTATTAACTGACCATCAATATAAGGGGCTTTTCTTTACTGACCACCAATATAAGGGGGCTTCTCTTCACTAGCCACCAATATAAGTGCTCTCCTCTTCACTGATAACCAATATAAGGGCTCTCCTCTTCACTTACCACTAATATAAGGGAGATTCTCTTCACTTACCACCAATATAAGGGCTATCTTCTTCACTGATAACTAATATAAGGGCTCTCCTCTTCACTGACCACTAATATAAGGGCTCTCCTCTTCACTGACCACTAATATAAGGACTCTTCTCTTCACTGACCACCAATATAAGGGAGCTTCTCTTACCACCAATATAAGGGGGCTCCTCTTAACTGGACACCAATATAAGGGAGCTTCTATTCACTGACCACCAATATAAGGGGGCTCCCCTTAACTGGCCACCAATATAAGGGGGCTTCTATTCACTGACCACCAATATAAGGGGGCTCCTCTTAACTAACCACCAATATAAGGGGGATCCTCTTCACTGACCATCAATATAAGGGGGCTCCCCCTAACTGACCATCAATATAAGGGGGCTCCTCCTAACTGACTATCAATATAAGGGGGCTCCTCCTAACTGACCACCAATATAAGGAGGTGTCTCTTCACTGATCACCAATATAAGAGGGCTTCCCTTTGCTGACCACCAATATAGGGGGGGGGGGGGCTTTTAATTACTGGCCACCAATATAATGGGCTTCTCTTTACTGACCACCAAAATAAGGAAGTTTTTCTTCAGTTACCACCATAAGGTGGGTCCTTATCACTAACGACTAATACAAGGGGGCTCCTCTTAACTGACCACCAATATAAGGGGGATCCTCTTCACTGACCATCAATATAAAGGGGCCACTCCTAACTGATCATCAATATAAGGGGGCTCCTCCTAACTGACCACCAATATAAGGGGGTGTATCTTCACTGACCACCAATATAAAAGGGCTTCTCTTTACTGACCACCAATTTAGGGGGGCTTCTAATTACTGACCACCAATATAATGGGCTCCTCTTCACTGACCACCAATATAAGGGAGTTTCTCTTCAGTGACCACCATAAGGGGTCTTCTCCTCACTAGCCACCAATATAAGGACTCTCCTCTTCACTGACCACCAATATAAGGGGGCTCCCCTGAACTGACCACCAATTTAAGGGGGCTTCTATTTACTGTCCACCAATATAAGGGGGCTCCTCTTAACTGACCACCGATATAAGGGTGCTCCTCCTAACTGAACATCAATATAAGGGGGTTCCTTCTAACTGACCATCAATATAAGGGGGTGTCTCTTCACTGACCACCAATATAAGAGAGCTTCCCTTTATTGACCACCAATATAAGGGGGGCTTCTAATTACTGATCACAAATATAATAAACTCCTCTTCACTGACCACCAATATAAGTGGACTCCTCTTCATTGACAACCAATATAAGGGGGTTTCTTTTCAGTGACCACCATAAGGAGGCTCCTCTTCACTAACGACTAATATAAGGGGGCTTCTCTTCAATGACCACCAATGTTTGAGAACATTCCAATGACCACTAACAGGAGGTGACACTTTTCTGCTGCCTATCAATGTAATGTGGATTTGCTCTACTTAGCATTCATATTTTGAATTGAAACACTGCATTTTTCGCTGTTTGTGTTTCTTTTCTGGTAAATTTTAATCCTTAATGTAATTTCATTGTTATTACTGAAAATATATTTGAGGTACAGGAAAGCCCTGGGTGTCCAACATGCTAAGTATGCAAAATTCTATATTATTTTGTTTATTCTTATATCTTAGCTTATTCTTCACACTAATGTACAGTGGCCTGTAGATATAGTAATTAATAATGGGGAGAACATGCTGAGAACTTAAAGTAATTTTTAAAGACTAATTCACATGAGCGATGAGGCCTGCAGACCATGAATTGTCTAGATTGTAAGCTCTAACGAGCAGAGCCCTCTGATCCCTCCTGTATTGATTTGTATTGTGGCTGTACTGTCTTCCCTGATGTAAACGCTGTGCAAACTGTTGGTGCTATATAAATCCTGTATAATAATAATAATAATAATTGTCCAGGTGTATGATCATGTAAATGTAAAGCTGGCACTAGATCAGCCTTAATCAACCTTTTTTTAACATGGAGGAATCCTCGGGACTCATTCACATGGGCGCTGAGGTCCATAGACCATGAATGGGCCATGTGTTTATGCAGCTTGATCCGCCAAGTGCTGCAGTGTAGTATAAGTGTATAGGGACATGGTGGCTGCATTGGCACATCTGTTCTTCCTAATAGGATAGGCTTTGGGCTCCAGTAGGAGGGCGCAAAGGCACGCTGTCTGCATTCTGGGCTGCTCAACCGCACTCTTGTCAAAGTAAGATGAGCAGCTTCTGTGTCCCCTAACATGTACATGGGCTTCCTACACACGTCACCTGAAGTCTCCAGCCGCATAAACACATGGCTCATTCATGGTCTATGGAACTCAGCGCCCATGCAACCTAAGGCCACTTTGATACTGTGGCGTTTTTCAGGGGTTTTAGCGCTAATAATAGCACCTGAAAAGTGCCGGTAAACTGTCTCTTTTGCAGCCCCAGTGCGTAAGCCTAAGTGCTTCCACACTGGGGCGGTGCGCTTGCACTACAGGAAAAAAAGTCCTGCAATAAAGTCCTTACACACGGCTCCCAAACTGCTCCTGCCATTGAAATCAATGGGCAGTGCTACCGAATCACATTCAAAGTGCTTCGGCAGCGGCACTTTGTGGGTAATTTTACGCTAATGGGCGTTAAAAGTGCCCCGCTAGCTCCTGAAAAGCGCCGCTAAAACTACGATAAAGCGGCGCTAAAACTAGCGCTGCTTTACTGTCAACACGGCCAGTGCCTCAGTGTGAAAGTGGCCTGATGGTTCTTTCATGTCAAACAGGTTGAGAAAGGCTAATCTAGTGCCAACTGTACATTTTTTAAAGAAAATTCTCTCAGCTGAGAGGTTTAAAAAGCTATTTATCACCCTTATGTGCCAATTTGCATTTGAATGTATTACTAATTATATGTTATAAATTGAAGCGAATTGGGGAATTCTGTCCAAATCAACTGAAAATGCAACATTCTGAGCATGTTTCTGCCAAATGACACTGGCAGACTCTCACTGATGCTCAGCAATATTATTAAAAATAATAATATTAATATATACCTTTCATCTAATCAAAGACCAGCATCCCACAGTATAAGCCCAGAAGTATACAGAAACATTTCCAGTATATCAGTGGTGGTTGAGTTATCTGTTCATAAGCTAATTATGTATAGTTTTACAATTAATTCTGTAAAGGCATAAAAAGTGCTTATATAGTCATGTAATTTCAAGAGTCAGCAGCTTTTTAATAAATGGGTACTTGGTGATCCTGCCATTGAAAACCCTATTCCAGACAATTTCTGTTATAGGGTGACAACAGCCTGTCACAAAAAAGCGAAAAAATTATAATTGTATGCACACCCAAGGCTTATCTCCTCATATATGATTTAGTAAAGTATAAAACAGCCATCATTTGATATAGCGCTATGAGACGTGACCCCTTCCCCCGTCCACCATGTGTCTTACAACGACCAGTGCCCCTCCTCCCTTCCCGTGGCCTCCTGCCGCTGAGAGGCTTAGCAAAGGGACTCCACTGGGGACACCTGATGTAAGGAGGGACCCCACTGCCTGGGGACATCTGATGTAAGGAGGAACTCCACTGCTTAGGGACACCTGAAGAAGAGAGGGACTCCGCTGCCTGGGGACACTTGATGTAAGGAGGGACAACGCTGGGGGTACCAGATGTAAGGAGGGACTCCGCTGCCTGGGGACATCTGATGTAAGGAGGAACTCCGCTGGTTAGGGACACCTGCAGTAAAGAGAGACTCCGCTGCCTTGGGGCCACCTGATGTAAGGAGGGACTACGCTGGGGGTACCAGATGTAAGGAGGGACTCCGCTGCCTGGGGACACCTGATGTAAGGAGGGACAACTCTGGGGGCACCAGATGTAGGGAGGGACTCCGCTGCCTGGGGACACCAGATGTAAGGAGGGACTCTGCTGGAGACACCTGATGTAAGGAGGGAGTCTGCTGGGGACACCTGATGTAAGGAGAGACTCCGCTGGGGGCACCTGATGTAAGGAGGGACTTCACTGCCTGGGTACACCTAATGTAAGGAGGGACTCCACTGCCTGGGGGCACCTGATGTAAGAAAGGACTCCACTGGGGGCACCTGATGTAAGGAGGGACTCTGCTGGGAATGCCTAGTATAACAGGGGACTCTGCTGGGGACACCTGATGGCATCTGGTGGCAGGTGACGGTGGCAAGTGACACACTCAGGGCTGACACTGATTCTGCATTATAGTGAGTTGGACGATTTCATTTCATATTACAATGTAATAATATAAATAATGCGCTTCAATCATCCTGACACCATAACAACCATGGTGCCAGGATGATTGAAGCGCTAACACCAGGTGTTTGAAGTATCTTCATCTGCTATCGCTTCCTTCCTCCTATGTGTAATTATGGGGCTGCGGGAAAAGACTGTAGAAGCTACCCCCCCAAGATGATACCCCTGATAAATGCACCTGCAGCCAGAGAACCAAGGCAAAAAATAATGAGGTGAGATGACCTGCCAGAGACCTGAATGGAGAGCAATACTCCTTAGAGCCACAATGGGCGAATGCAATAACCATTTTAGGGGAACCCCTCGCCCAAATTTGTGAAAAAAATGGCGCGGGGCCCTCCTAAAATCCATACCAGACCCTTATCCGAGCACGCAACCTACCAGGCTGCAGGAAAAGAGGGGTGAGAACCGCCCCCCCTGAACCGTACCAGACCACATGCCATCAACATGGGGAGGGTGTTTTGTGGTCCCCATGTCGATGAGGACGCCACGTGACATCAGAGGAAGGCAGGAACATCCGTTTATGTCACTGTGTGGCCCTGTCCTCAGCTATATAACAGTTGTCATGGCGAAGAGGATTCAGTCGGCCAATACCCATTCACATGGAGGGGGCAGGATCTGGGGGTCCCCAAACACTTTTTATGGCAATAACTTGCATATAAACCTTTAAAATTAGCACGTTTGGTATTTCCAGTTAGTGTCCCATAAATTTTAACGGTGTCCCGTGGCTTTTGAATTTGC
Source organism: Rana kukunoris (assembly GCA_029574335.1). Lineage (NCBI taxonomy): Eukaryota > Metazoa > Chordata > Amphibia > Anura > Ranidae > Rana > Rana kukunoris. The sequence continues at coordinate 544,882,429 of CM056050.1, read as the reverse complement.
CGCAAACACCAAATATTGTTCGCTGTTCGGCTCATCCCTACTAAGAACAAAGCCCTCCAGTGCCGCACTATCACTTCTGACAGGTGCTTCCTACCTCACCTGCTCTTCCTTCTGGGTTTGCATTCTCCAGCTGTCTGATTGCCTGCACCGTGATTACATCCCTCCCATGCATGTGCGCAGGAGTCGAGGACCGCAGCATGGTTCTCTGAAGGGACAGCAGGGGTATACCGTCCCTTCAGAGCGGATGCGCCATTGATGTCCCAGGCTGCATGCAGTGTGAATATCTCCTGAACCATGCAAGTTTAGATGATATTCACTGTATCTATAATAAGGCTTACCTGTAGGTACAAATGCCAAAAAGGTCTTACTTCCACTTTAATTTTCTCCCGTTTAAAATGACCCTATTATGTACTGTGAGATAGGGATTTTAGACTGTAATCCCCTTGAGGACAGGGACTGATGTTCTTGTACATTATGTATAAAGCTATGTAAATTGTTAAACATATATATGAGAAATATCTATAAAAAAAGGCATTTATAATAACCCAATTGCTATGTCATTGACTTTGAGTTGAAGTTAGCTTGTCTATTCCCACATTTTACATATGTCATTGATATTTGGATTAGTCTTTAGTTTAAAGTGTAAGTTCACTTTCTCTGGAAAAAAAATGAAAAGGTAAACTTACACCCTACACCCTCCCTACCCCTCAGTCCAGTGGCAGCCCATCCATTAGGGCTGCCCGGGTACTGCCCCCCTCTCTAGGCCACCCCCTATATGCAATGAATAGATTCATGCATAGCATGAATCTATCCAGGCCCGCTGCAGCCACCCCCTATTCGTGCAGCAGGCCCCTTTCAGTGCATCGGGTGCATGAATTACAGCAGTCAGAGTTTGTTTTGAAGCACCTGATTAGAGCCAGATGCTCTAATAGGCTTCAAAATAGGGTGGGCTCCAGTCGCAGAGAATGTGACCCTATCCCACCCGGATCCTCAATCCGGCCAATCAGAAGTAGGCGTGAGACCCATTTCCTGATTGGCCGAAAAGAAAGAGAAGACTCCTGATTGGGCACCGAGAAGGAGGGAGGAAACTGAAAAGCCGCCGCTGCCAACGTCACCGTGATGATCCACGGAAAGCAGGAGAACAAAAGGCTGCCGCTGCCGAGCAGGGTAAGCTGCCAGTGATGGAGTAAGTGCTACCAACCAATACTCTTTCCCGCCTCCCCCCCCCCAACAAATTCCAACGCCATTGCCCCAGACCCTGTTGTACTTACCTATTTGGGCGATGAGTGGTCAATGCCCACCATGTTAGTCAAGGAATATGAAACCCCCACTCTTTTTGCTCTTCTTTCTGCCATGCTTCCAGGATGGATCAGAGCAATTCTGGTTGGTTAGCACCAGCACAGAGCATCTCTCTTATCTGTCCCAGATGCACTGCTGAGAGAAGAGGGGATATCAAATCCCTGGACCGCTATATACTACCTGTGTGGGCACTGACAGAGTGTAAGGTCTTAGCTCCTCAATTTTTTTTTTTTGGAAAAGGTGAACTTACCCTTTAAATAGGAAGGATGATAGGACTTATAGAGCTGTATAGCTTTTGACAAGCTCTTTGCCAAACTGATATATAGCTTAACAGTTGGCACCACGTGACTTTTAACACTAAGATCCTTGAATCCCAACCTGGATATCTGCATGCAGCTTATGTGTTCTGTTCACCTTCCACAGTCCAAAGACATGCTGGCAGATTTATTGACTTCTGACTAAATTAATCCCAGTACGTGTGTGTGTGTATGTATGTATATATATATATAAATATATATATACACATATATATATATATATATATATATATATATATATATATATATATATATATATATGTGATAGGGACTTCAGATTGTAAGGTCCATGAGGACAGGGACCGATGTGAATGTAGAATATGTAAAGTGCTGTGTACATTGTAGGTGCTATATAAATACCTGCAATATAGGTGATCTGTCTATAAAATAGGTGATTATAATAGGTTAACCCACTTACTATGTCATCCACCTCTTCACCCAAGTAATGTAGTTTGTCGATTCCAACATTTTATGTGTCATTTATTTGGGCTTTATGTTTTAGTTTAAATTTAATTCTTAGAGTGCTGAAAGGCTTTTAGTTGCTTGCTTACACACACACACATAGATTTTATTTCTATCTATCTATCTATCTATCTATCTATCTATCTATCTATCTATCTATCTATCTATCTATCTATATATATAAAATATCTGTAAAATAGATGTGTTTATTATAACCTACTTACTATGTCATCCACTTCTCGATTCAAGTAACGTATCTTATACATTCCCATGAGCCTGGAGCCAATATCCACACTACATGAAATCATTGAGAATAGAGAGAAGAGCCTGCATCCCATCGCACAGTATCCAGGGCATATTTGGGGTGATCTGCACCTTTAAACGAAGCTCCCCCTCTCTCCGCTGTGCTCTGCGAACCCTGTGAGTAGTGGTTAAGTGAATTCAGCTTTTTTTTTCATGCATTTGAACCTATGCAGCCTGAGCAGACAGCCGCTGCTGTTCCCACGCTCTGCTCCAACGCATGGCCACCGCCGGCAACGCTGGTCTCCTGCGCTAACCTCATCTAGTCTGAGACCTTCAACCCCAGATCCTCCTTGTGCCTGGCTATCATTCCCCCTCCACTGGACTCACACTGCAGAGCCTCCTTGTGCCTGGCTATCCTTCCTCTCTACTGGACTCACACTGCAGATTCTCCTTGTGCTTGGCTATCATTCCCCCTCCACTGGACTCACACTGCAGAGCCTCCTTGTGCCTGGCTATCCTTCCTCTCTACTGGACTCACACTGCAGATTCTCCTTGTGCTTGGCTATCATTCCCCCTCCACTGGACTCACACTGCAGAGCCTCCTTGTGCCTGGCTATCCTTCCTCTCTACTGGACTCACACTGCAGATTCTCCTTGTGCTTGGCTATCCTTCCCCTCCTCTGGATTCAGACATCCGATCATCCTTGGCTATCCTTCCCCTCCTCTGGATTCAGACTGCAGATTCTCCTTGTGCTTGGCTATCCTTCCCCTCCTCTGAATTCAGACATCAGATCATCCTTGGCTATCCTTTCCATCTGGTTATAGCCATCAGATCCTTCCTGTACCTGGCTATCCTTCCCCTCCTTGTCATTCAGACATCAGATCCTACTTGTGCTTGGCTTTTCTTCCCCTCCTTTGGATTCAGACATAATATCCTCCTTGGCCACCCTTCCCTTTCCACTGGACTCAGACATCAGATCCTCCTTGTGCTTGGCTATCCTTCCTTTCCTCTGGATTCAGACATCAGATCCTCCTTGGCTATCCTTCCCCTCCACTGGACTCAGACAGCAGACTCTCGTTGTATCTGGCTATCCTTGCCCTTCTCTGGATTCAGACATCAGATCCTAGGCTATCCTTGCTCTCTTTTAGATTCAGATCCTCCTTGCCTTCCTTTGGATTCAGACTTTACATCCTCCTTGCCTTCCTTTGGATTCAGACTTTACATCCTCCTTGCCTTCCTTTGGATTCAGACTTTACATCCTCCTTGCCTTCCTTTGGATTCAGACTTTACATCCTCCTTGCCTTCCTTTGGATTCAGACTTTACATCCTCCTTGCCTTCCTTTGGATTCAGACATCAGATCCTCCTTTCCTTACTTTGGAATCAGACATCAGATCCTCTCATAGCTCAGGATCCGGACATCGGAGCAGTCGGCATCCCTCTGCTTCCTCCTCTTGGTCCTTCAGCAGCCGCCTGCGGAGCCTCCGGCTGCATTAACCCTCCCGCCGCCGAGGATCCACTTCCTTCCGCAGCTGCTCCAAAGAGGAATGAATGAGAGGCGGCATTGAACGCGTTAACAGGCACCAGCCGCGGCTTAAAGGGCGCTCCGTCCTGATGGCAGCAGTGCAGAGGCACTTGTCAGGTTGATTATATCTGGGTCGGGTTTTCTCCTACAGGGGGGTGCTCCATGCTTGGAATGTGAGATGTCCTGTCTGCAACCTTGAGGACTGATTCCCTGGAGTGTGCAGGAGCAGAGAGAGAGGGGGGAGAGAGAGAGAGGGGGGGGGGGAGAGGGATGGCATTTCCCTGCCACTGACTTTGCTGGAGAAGGAAGGGAGATGTGCTGCTGATGGGTGGAGGGGGATGGGGGCTCTGTCATGTGAAGGGAGTGTCCAGCCAGGAGCTGTCAAACTTTCCACCTGCAGCCCCAAGCTCAGGCAGGGACTTGGTGTGGGACCAGTGACTGAGGACTGGGGGGTGAGCAGCAGCACTAGCAGCATCAGCAGCAGCATCGCTCCTCCACTGAGCCTGGGCTCATGCATCATGCACAGCTTGACTATCCTCAGCCAATACCTCTCACCGTGTGTGCACTCAGCCAGGCTGCTCTCCAGCACATAGCAGCACCATAAAGACGATCCTCAGCAACACATTGCGCAGTCAGGGTATCCTCTGCTGGAATGTCCATCTCCTCTGCACGCTGGACTTCCTGCATACTGCGCTGGCATTGACAATTGGCACATCAGACCTCACACCAGTTCAGGGGCCACCGACTCCATCCATCTGCCCGATCACACAATGAAACTGATCATCACATTAAACACCCGACTCAGGTGCCAGACAAAGCGTGTCTAGGTGAGAGTCAGCAGCTTTGGGCTGCAGAGCTTACACTTCCAGAGCTCATCTGTGGTCGGATGCTACCTTCACAACCCCAACCTGTCCACCTATGGAGCCCTAGGGACTAGGTAGACTGTAACTTTAATGACAGTTGTTGCTGTTATCACTTCTACCTGTAGTCTTATGCAAGAACAAATTATCCTGGATTATTTTTTTTGTGTTTTTAAGCAGCTTTATGCACATAAACGATAGTAACTTACGGTTCTTCCCAAGGAGGGCAAGGCAGGCTTTTCAGTCGGGAAAATAGGAATATACTGCGATTTTGCACAAAGACATTATCTGTTCTGATCTTCGCTATTATTACCTCTAGTCGCGGGGGTTTCACCACACCCCCGCGGATCCTTCCACTGGAATTATTCGGAATTGGTTTTGTTAACTCTGCAGAGGAAGGTCGGGGAGCCGGAGCAGTGTTCAGAGCTTGAGAAGAAACATGGAGCCGTGTGATGGGAGAACTCTGTGGGCCAGGGTTTCTTTCTTCCTTTCCTTGCTCTCCAAGTTCTTAGTCGGCTCCACTCACTTTTCTGACAACCAAGGTAAGGAATAATAGTCATGGTATTGTATGGACTGGAGGATAATATTTATAGGTAAAGTTGAATATCCAGGGAATATCTAATTGCCTCTGTCATGGGGATCAGGAAGGATTTTTTTCCCTGCTGGAGCAAATTGGATTATGCTTTGCTGGGATTTTTTTTGCCTTCTTCTGGATCAACTTTGGGTATGGGATTGTGTATATAGGATTGCTATATTTTTTTTATTTTTACTTGTTATTAAATGAACTTGTGTCTTTTTACAACTAGACTATGTAACTATGCTAGACATGGTGGCCTCTGTTTAGTAGCCAACCCCTGAGAACACTTTCAATAGCACATGTTCCATATGGCCATTGGCCAATATAGAGCTTACTATACTTCCAAAATGTACACTTTCCTTAGCTATACTCATATGCCCAGCCAAGGAAAAAGGCAAGATGTCAATGTGTATACCCATGGAGAAGCCAAGCACTATTTTGTTGTAGAAGCCAAACTTGGCTCTTCAGTAGAAATGTTGATGTGCTGTATTTCTGGAAGGGGCTGCAACAACACATTAAATAAATGGTAATTTTTATAGAAATCTATTGATTCTAAGAAATAGCTGTATCAGTAAAACACTAACAGAGTTTGTCTCTTGTGGTCTTATTTGCTGCTGGCAAGAGTTAAGCATGTTGTAAGTATGTGGGATTCCCTGCAGGTGGTGGAATCCTCTGTTGAAGCTTATTACAATGAATATTATTGACTTTCTAGGTCCATATGCTACAGCTTCCAGGATAAGATGTACAGAGCTTGCAGAGTCAATACAATTTTCTATTTTATTCTTACAGCTTGATATCATGCTGTAGTAGACTGTCTCATAGATTTAAAAGAGGCAAAGGTTAGTCTTCATGTCTCATGTGGATACGAGGGTGTCCGGGATGTACACAGCTTATAAAGAGTCATTCATCTTTTATGTAAGTTATATGGATAGAAACCACTTTACAGTGGCTGAAGGTATTGTAAATTCTACAGTCATTACAGATAACATAAATTCTTATCCTAGGCAGTACTTTAATATTATCCTATGGTACATCTATCTATCTATCTATCTATCTATCTATCTATCTATCTATCTATCTATCTATCTATCTATCTATCTATCACATTTTCTATCTATTTATCTATCTATATATAATGTTATATATCATCATCTGTAAACTAGGACTGAAGAAATCTACTAAACTTACAGACGATGATATATAATATTATATATAGATAGATAGATAGATAGATAGATAGATAGATAGATAGATAGATAGATAGATAGATAGATAGTCAAGTGAGTCAATAGACCAAACCAAAACTGAAGCAATCTACCAAGTTTACAGACAATGTTAAATTATATGATATATAGATAGATCGATAGACATAAAAAGTGATAGATAGATAGATAGATAGATAGATAGATAGATAGATAGATAGATAGATAGATAATTAGTCAAGTGAGTCAATAGACTAAACTAGGACTGAAGAAATCTACTAAACTTAGTCTATTGACTCACTTGACTAATTATCTATCTATCTATCTATCTATCTATCTATCTATCTATCTATCTATCTATCTATCTATCTATCTATCTATCTATCTATCTATTTATCTATCTATCTAGATATAATATCATTTAGCATCGTCTGTAAGTTTAGTAGATTTCTTCTTTTGCAAAAACCAATAAATATACGCTTATTGCGTTTTTTTTTTTTTTTTTTTTACTAAAGACATGTGGCTGAATACAGTTTAGTCTATTGACTCACTTGACTAATTATCTATCTATCTATCTATCTATCTATCTATCTATCTATCTATCTATCTATCTATCTATCTATCCATGTGTCTATTTATAATGTAGCTCTATTTTATAAAATTGTTGTGTATGTGTGTTGCATACAACAAAGTAGACAAAGAAGTACACATGCAACATGATCTTATATAAAGTACATTTATTCTTTCTCAATTGTAGGCCTTCAGCATATCTGCACTTGTTAATCTCAATACTGATCAGGTTTTTAGAGTAATGTGTATCAAAACTCATGTAGAAGTTAGAACACAGATTAAAGCGGTATTTCACCCTAAATATAAGATCTCCCATGCGCTTCAGCATACTGGCGTCAGCGCCAGTATGCTGGGTTTTTTTTTTTTTTATAGCACACTTACTGTTTTATCGTAGAAATCCTTTTCTGTCCCCCGTGGTGGACGGCGCCAGTACAGCGCGTCACATCTTCCTAAGATACCCGATATGGACTCGGGTATTTCCGGCGCTATGCGGCGCCTGCGCACAGACCTAGGAGCTGACTGCGCAGGCGCCGTATTTCTCCGAAATAGGACTCGGAGAAATACGGCGCCTGCGCAGTCAGCTCCTAGGTCTGTGCGCAGGCGCCGCATAGCGCCGGAAATACCCGAGTCCATATCGGGTATCTTAGGAAGATGTGACGCGCTGTACTGGCGCCGTCCAACGCGGGGGACAGAAAAGGATTTCTACGATAAAACAGTAAGTGTGCTATAAAAAAAAAAAAAACCCAGCATACTGGCGCTGACGCCAGTATGCTGAAGCGCATGGGAGATCTTATATTTAGGGTGAAACTCCGCTTTAAGTGTTATATTACATAACAGTCCCATCTCCTCCCCAATTCACGGTGGTAAAGGGTTAAAGTAGATTGAATTAAACCACACATGCATTTATATTTGAGAAAATAAAGTATTCAGAGTGTATACATATATTTATAACATGTATGAATACAAAAGGAAACATGTGTCTGTGTTGATGTATGTATATATGTTTATTATGGTACAGAAGTGAAAGAATAAATTATTGCCCATAGGAATGGCAAATGACAGGTGTCATTTCTTAGTATATGTTTAAAAATAAATGAATGTAGCTGCAGACAACATCTTTAATTTTACAGTTTATACGTTACTGTTAGTAAGGTACATGATCTATGTGACAGGTGTTAAATAGCCAATCCATTGGCTTATTGACCACCCGGCGTTATTGCACAGACTGCACATCCAGTGTAATTGCATGCATTACTTGTCTGTATTGTGACAAAAACTTTGTTATTCCAGAATTCCTGATCTCGTTTCTATTTAGAAGAATATGCTTGGAAGATGCAACTATTTCCATGTATTAATTGGCTTGTTTATTTATTTACACTGAATATATAACTGAGTGTATAGTATATTCAGGAGCTTTCATGTACATAACATTAGTTTCTGCAGTTCACATTGTTTAGTTACTATTTTGTGTAACTAGTACCATAATAATCTGTAACATTAAGAGATGAAGTTGGTGCAGGATTACAAGGCCTATCATTGCCTAGCAGAGAGGATAATGAGAGGTGTGTGTCACCTTCTTGTAAAAAGGACAGTATTCCTAGTGAATTCCAGTATTGTTTTTTTTTTCTGTAGATAAAAACATTTTTATTGACTTTAAAAAAGAACTGACACCACTTTCCATGTATTATGTTCTACGTAGAGTGTGAAATGTTATATTTTACAAATATATACCATCAAGAATGGATTACATGCTCAGTAATTTGAAAACATCACTAGAAAATGATGGATTGATGCACAGAACAAGACATCCATAGTTAATCAATTTGGCAAAACACTATAAGCAGTAAAATTCTACACCTAAACTGTAAAATTACTGAGTGCATTGCTTAAATACATGTGTCACCAGAGTAATATTTCAGCAAATATATGTATCTGTCATGTACAGAAAACGTTAATAGCTTCTTTTTTTTTTTAAGTAACAACTTAGTATGCCCTGCCAATATATATATATATTTTTTTTAACATGATACAGTATAGGTGTATTCCCTAAGGCTAGACAAGAATTGCTGATAATGTACAGAAGTGCAAATTGCCCTACTTACTTTTGTGTGATCAGATGGTTATTAAAAAAAATAGCCTTGCAAAAAAAAAAAAAAATGCAAATAATATAAATAATACTAGGAAGTCACTATTGTGTAACTAAGTAAAAGGAACAATGAAGATAAGTCCCAGCCCATAGCAACCAATCTGAAATTGTGTCAAACAAAATAAACTGCAGTAAACTGAAATCTGGGTGCCATGGGTTACGGCAGCTGGTACATAATCACTATTGCTCACACTACCTTAGTAAGGAAGCTTTTTATGCACAGTATTTGTTTACTGTAGGAGAGATGTGTATAACATGGAATAAGGAATAACAACCCGCGTTCTCCAAATTATCCAGATTTCCTAAGGGCATCAATACCCATCTCTCCTCCTCAGTAATTTTGTCTTACTTCGGCTGTCCGGAGATAAGAAGATCCCATGTAAAGTGTTGTAACCCATTGCAGCATATCAGACTTCAGCCATCATTGCTCAGAACACGGAAAGTTGGTTGTTTATTGGTTGCTCTTAGTTCTAGAACTTTGCACATTGTTTTATGCGTTGTATATGTTATACATGGTAACATGTGAAACCAATCGAGTAACTTATCTGATTGCCTAATCTACATTTATGTATCATTGTTGTTTGATTGTGTTTATTGCATGTTGATATACAGTATATTAGCAAATTATCCACATTCGGTTAACAAATGTTGTATTCGGTATCCAAAATTCAAGAGACCACTTATCAGTTTATCCGATGTGCTCTGGAGAAAAGGGTTGCTCTTATATGGCCAGTGTTGCTTTTATATGCCAAGTTAAACAGACCATTAAATTAACTTGAATTAAAAAAAAAACAGAAACTGTCTATTCAGATTTCATGCAACTCAACACAAATTCATTAGCAGCAGGTGTCATAGAGACAAGGTCCCAGACTAAAATAAAAATATATCCATGAAACACTTGTGTTTCTGAATGTACAATACAGCCTTAATTCAGTTAAATCCACAGTAGTTTCAGTTGGGTAAATACAAATGAAAAAAAAAACTTTAATTACAGCCTCCACATAAAACTAGGTTAGACTTTCCTCACTCTGATGTGATAGGAATCTCACTATTGTATTTTTTATTGTATTTAAGAAATAATCTGTCGGTCTAACCATGGTAGAGGCATTTTGCAAAACTGGTCTAATCATGTTATAAGCATGTTTGAAGAGGGTATAAGGCAGTGATGGTGAACCTTGGCACCCCAGATGTTTTGGAACTACATTTCCCATGATGCTAATGCATTCTGCAGTGTAGTTGAACATCATGGGAAATGTAGTTCCAAAACATCTGGGGTGCCAGGGTTTGCCATCGCTGGTTTATGTGCACATTATACATTTTATGTTAGGATGGATTCTGGAGTGATATTCATTCATCCAATCTTTTCCTGAAAATATAGTTGATTTTACTCTCCTTCGCTTTATTAATATCCAAAAGCGTGATGTGACTATCCTCGATTTTGTTTGCTGATTCGAATTATTGAAGGCAAATGGTGTCCATGCCCCTTTTTTGAAAACCAGTATTGGCTGACACAGTGGAGGAGACTTACTAAAACTAGAGAGCAAAATCTGGTGCTGCTGTGTATGGTAGCCAATCAGCTTCTAACTTCAGATGGTTCAATTAGGCTTTGACAATACAAACCTGGAAGCTGATTGGTTACTATGCAGAGCTGCACCAGATTTTGCACGCTCCAGTTTCAGTAAATCTCTCCAACTGATCCAGTGATTTCAATATTCTCGGAGTCAGTGATTGTTCTTAGCCAGAGACTTTTATATCTTGTATCTAAGTATTTTAGCTAGGGAAAAGCATTTTCCTCCAACTATCTCTGTGTGTAATGACCAAACTGATTATAGGCTCTGCTGTAGTAAGATTATCCATTTTTCAGATTTGTCAAAAATGATCCTGTCTACATCAAAAAACAATGAAGAGCATCTGCAAGAAGTGTGTTATGATTACATAGGGTATAGCTGCAGGCAGAGCAAAGAGGTCCATAGGGTTAGGTGACCCAACAGTCCATTTCTTCCTTATACACCAGCTGTCTGCTCACACTATACACAAGATAAAGCAGTGTTTCCTTTCCTTTAACGCAGGGGTAGGCAACCTCTGCCCTCCAGCTGTGGGGAAACTACAAATCCCATCATGCCTCTGCCTCTAGGAGTCATGCCTGTCATTGTCAGGGTCTTGCAATGTCTCATGGCACTTGTAGTTTCACCACAGCTGGAGTGCCAAGGTTGCCTATCCCTGCTTTAAGGTATCTCCTGGATGAGATTTGGATATCTAGAAAAAGTGTAATTATCGTTAATTTTCAGAGATGCACATTTTTTAGGGAAATACACATTTTTTTGGTTTACCTTTTCCTTAAAGGGGTTGTAAAGGTATTTTTTCCCCCTAAATAGCTTCCTTTACCTTAGTGCAGTCCTCCTTCACTTACCTCATCCTTCCATTTTGCTTTTAACTGTCCTTATTTCTTTTGAGAAATCCTCACTTCCTGTTCTTCTGTCTGTAAATACACACAGTAATGCAAGGCTTTCTCCCTGGTGTGGAGAAAGCCTCTTGAGGGGGCAAGCAGGAGGGTCAGGACACTCTCTACTTTGCAGATAGAGAAAGGAGCTGTGTGTTAGTGGGCGTCCTGACACTCCTGCTCGCCTCCTCCCCCTCAAGAGGCTTTCTCCACACCAGGGAGAAAGCCTCGCATTACTGTGTGGAGTAACAGACAGAAGAACAGGAAGTGAGGATTTCTCAGAAGAAATAAGGACATTTAAAAGATGAAATCGAAGGATGAGGTAAGTAAAGGAGGACTGCAATAAGGTAAAGGAAGCTATTTAGGGGAAACATTTTTTTTTCCTTTACAACCCCTTTAAACACAATTTTACTGGAGTCTGCTAAAGTAACCAATTATTTTTTACTGGTTGTCATCTAAAGTAACCAATTATTATTTTGGCAAAATTAAACAAGAAATCCGATTGGTAACTTTGGACAATAATGATAATTTATTTTAATTTCTGTATTGCTCCCTACATTTTGATTAATGAGAAATGATAGGGCCCCTGACTTTAGTTACATATCCAAACTTTAGCCATTCACCCATGTCTTATAAAGTATGATTAAATCTTTATTCACCAAAATTTTCACGATCTGGAGTTTCTTCATGAAAATAAAAAACAACATAGATGGACATTTTATGCATTTGCGCATTTGTTGTTTTTTTTCTTCCTTATTTTTTCCCCCCTCACTGTGTAATAAGATAGGCATTCTCACACAGGTGTGCCATTGATCGAAAAAGTGATATATTAATGTGACATTGTTCTAAAACATGTAATGCATCAAAATGATTTTTTTTTTCATGTTGTGGTTTCATGTTGCCGTATATCAGCATACAGAACTAATTAGGGAGAGAGTACGTCTGAGTGGAGATGCTGTGACAGGTGTGGTATCTCTACAGATGCGTCCTCAGATAAGAATTTGATTTAATACCATGCTCACAATGGAGATTTTTGAAAACAAAAGTAAAATCAATACAAAAATAAGCTTTATTAAATGCTGACATTTAGCACCATATATCTTGAATGTCAGAATGTCAAAAAGTAAGTAATATTTGACTTTTCAATGACTGCAGGCTGATATCCTCAAAATGAATACTTTAATATTCCTTACATTTTTTAAAGGTTACAGATCAATGTTGTTTCAAACTCACATTGAGTGGAAAATATACAGACACGCATAAATACCATATATCTGTTTAATAATAAAGGTAGTATGGTTCATGGCTTCTGATATAAAGTTAGAACTCTGAACCAAAGCAGCTAAAATGTACAATACTTATACAAAACACTGTAATAAAAATACATGCTGTAGAGTTCTATACATTCATGTGTTATTGAAGGGTTTTAGAGCAGTTGAAAGTCAAACATACAGCTATTACAGTAGATTTAAATGCATTTAAATGTAATTTATTACAGCTTACCAGCCCCTAGACGTGGTAGTTGCATTTTTTATTTTTTTCAGGCTTTTTCCCCCTTTATTTTCACCCGTTGATCCTGCCAGCAACACATTTTCTGTTCTTGGGTGGCAATGCTCATTCATTGTACTGTATCTATGGAGGAGCAGTATTGTCACCCTAGGAAGGAAGTATGTTATGGCTGTTGGACTAATAAACCTGATAGACAGCCCAATGGCAAACTGAAGGAGCTTGCTTGGCAGGCTGACAATGCTTCTGCTAATTGCGAGGCAGTGGCTTAGCATTGTTGACTTGCAACGAAAAGTGCTGTTAAAGGGGTTGTAAAGACAAAAATATTTTCCTCTTAAATTAAAGTCTGACAGTAGCTGATAAAGTAAAAAGTAATGTTTTGCATTATAACTAGTTTGATACCTGTTGAAATCGAGCTGTTTTATTCACCTCTGTCACTCCTGAATCAATATTCTCAATGACTTCCTGGTTTGCGATGCGCATTCATTCTTGCTACATCACGGCCTAATGGGAACTACAGTTCCCATTAGGCTTAGCCTCCATGCCTGTGAGGGATAAGAGAGCATCTTCACACAGCGCTGTAATCATAGGGAGGGGGTGAGCACATTCTGCTTTCCATCATGCAAAACGGCTCAGATGCTGGTGGAAAGCAAGAAGAGGAGAGACAGGAAATGGCATTTTCAAACCTGAATTAGTGTATTTTGGAGTTCAAAAGGAAAAACAAGATAAGTGATATTTAAATTCTCTAGCTTACAGCAATCAATTGATCTAATAAAAAACGAACCTTTATGCCGCGTACACACAATCACTTTTTGTGATGAAAAAAAACTTAATTTTATCTCACGAAACAAAATGACGTTTTTAAAACTTCATTTTAAAAAACGACGTTGCATACACACCATCGTTTTTCCAAAAAGCTCTAGCAAAGCGCGGTGACGTACACCACGTTCGACGGCACTCTGTTCCATTAAAGCTCCGTCTCATAACTTGCTTCTGAGCATGCACGGGTTTAAAAACGTTGTTTTAACTGCTTGCCGATCTGCCGCCGTCATTTTCCTGCGGCAGGTCGGCATGCCTGGGCGAGAGCCCGTAGCTCTACGTCAGCTCTTTAAAGGCCACTAGGGGGCGCGCGTGAGGGCCGTGAGCTATGTGTGTAAACACAAAGCTCCCGGTCCTGTTAGCGGGGATACGCTGATCTTCTGTTCATACAATGTATGAACAGAAGATCAGTGATTTCCCCTAGTGAGTCCACCCCCCATACAGTTAGAACACACCCAGGAACATACTTAACCCCTTCCCCGCCCCCTAGTGTTAACCCCTTCACTGCCAGTGGCATCTTTATAGTAATCCAATGCATTTTTATAGCACTGATCGCTATAAAAATGCCAATGGTCCCAAAAATGTGTCTGAAGTGTCCACCATAATATCGCAGTACCAAAAAAAAACTCTGATCGCCGCCATTACTAGTAAAAAAAAAAATATTAATAAAAATGCCATAAAACAATCCCCTATTTTGTAAACGCTATAACTTTTGCGCAAACTAATCAATAAACGCTAATTGCAATTTTTTTTAATGAAAAATAGGTAGAAGAATACGTATCGGCCTAAACTGAGGAAAAAAATGTTTTTTTATATATTTTTGGGGGAAATTTATTATAGCAAAATGTAAAAAATATTGAATTTTTTTCAAAATTGTCGCTCTATTTTTGTTTATAGCGCAAAAAATAAAAACCGCAGAGACGATCAATAACCACCAAAAGAAAGCTCTATTTGTGGGAAATAAAGGACGCCAATTTTGTTTGGGAGCCACGTCGCACGACCGCGCAATTGTCAGTTAAAGCAACGCAGTGCCAAATCACAAAAAGTGCTCTGGTCATTGGGCAGCAATATGGTCCGGGGGTTAAGTGGTTAAACGTTGTTTTGCCCACACACGATCACTTTTTATGACACAAAAAAACGACATTTTGAAAAACGACACAAAAAATTCAACCATGTTCGAATTTTTTTTTTGACGTTTTTCAGAAGACATAAAACGAAGTTTTGCCCACACACGATCATTTTAAATGACGTTTTTTAAAACAACGTTTTTTTTCATCACAAAAAGTGATCGTGTGTACGCGGCATTAGTGTTCCTTTAAGATCTACATGTAAGAATCTTTTCAACATTTTTTGTGAATCTGTTTCAAATTGTGATCAGGGAGACATGATGCCAAACAACACTAAATTAATAGATTTTAGGTGTCACTGGGACCCAGGATGGCCCCCACGCACCCCCTATAGCAACGCCACTGTCAGCTTTATTTTTAATTTAAATAATAATAAAAAAAATACAGAATAATGTTAAAAATTGCTCCAAATATCTTAAAAAAATAAATACATTTTGCAGTCATATGACTGCAATAATTACCAGCTCATTGCTCTTGAGAAGGCTGTTTTTTTTTGTCATAGCTGCAGCATCCGGTTAGTGCTTGTGATGCAGCTGTGAATTATAACTTTTGATAGTTTGGCGCCAAACAGGAGCCGCTGTCTATTCTATATCTCTGCAGGGCAGAATTTGGGGAGTGTAAGCTCATGATTGATGATCCCAGTACAGAGAAGAGAGCCCTCAAGCAAATTGAAGGACGAAAACTGGACAGCCGCACTCCAAAATCACTTAAAATAAGTTGTCTTATAAATTTCAACTGTACACACAGTCACTGCAACCAACAAAATACAGTATGGCCGACGCGTTTCGCACTTACAATCAGTGCTTAGTCATGACTAAGCACTGATTGTAAGTGTGAAACGCGTCGGACATACTGTATTTTGTTGGTTGCAGTGACTGTGTGTACAGTTGAAAAATATAAGACAACTTATTTTAAGTGATTTCGGAGTGCGGCTGTCCAGTTTTCGTCCTTCAATTTGCTATCATTAGCATTGCCAGCACTTGGTGTTTCAACAACCCTTGATTGCACACGGGGCTCATCTGGAGCGGTGAGAAAATTGTCCAAGAGAGCCCTCAACCTGACAATGCTAACACAGGGTTTATGGCTGTGGTTGGTATTGACCTGATAAGATAGGTAATGGGAAGCTGGCACAGTCACCAGGAATTTAGTCTGTATAACCAACTATAAAAAAATACTGAAATATTAGCTGAGAAGAGAAGTGTATTAAAATTACGTGTCGTACTCCAATTCCTCTTTAACGTAGATACATTTTGCAAGACAGGAGACATTCCCATTGAGAGTTAATTTGCAAAAGTAGTCATTTTTAGTTTTCACTTTCTTTATATAGCCAACCAGGCACATGGAACCTTTGTAATAAGACTGAAAACTGAACGGCATATTGCTCTTCATACCTGGTTGATTCAATGCTTTCAATGCCAGGAGCCATAAAATGATGGTTTCTATACAACAAAGTCCTTCATTGAACTGTAAGAAAGCATGTGTCTACAAACAAATACAAAGAGGAGAGCAATCGTAGAAAGCAGGAATCGCCTGAGAACACCTCATATGACCTCTACCAGCCAGTTGTAAGCAAGCTTTTAGTCATGATGCATGGGGCTTTATAAAGATGTTTTGTTTGGAGAAACTTTACACAAATGATTTAGAGGTCTCTTAGGTGAGATGGTAGACACACAAAGCATAAATAAAATCTATCACTTTGCCTATTTAGGTCAAGCTGACAGGTTCTCTTTAACCCATTTACACTGTCAGGAGCTGGCACTTTATATGAGCCATGATGCCTGGAGCTGGTGGTTGTCTGATATCTCTGGGAACCTCCATAGCTGCCAGTCATCAGTAGTTGACTGGGTGCTATTGGTGACAGCTTGATCCCAATTACAGGGGCACCAGAACAAGACAGCGATGCATATATGCGCTGGCTGGGCATTAAGGCCCACCCGGCTCCTACATATATGCATAACACTGTTGTAAAGGGACTAGGTGTCCCGGGAGTCACACATCAATCAAGACCTGCTGTATGATAGTGAAGAACAGTCTCAGTCTGGAACCCTGCCAGGCCATGCCCTCATGGCCTTATGGGGGTCCAGGCTGAGACTGCCATTCACTATCATACAGCAGGTCTTGACTTAATGTGCAGCTCCCGGGACACAGTCACTCTCTACCATTGCTTGGAGCATAGACGAGCTCCCTCACAGCGGTGGGCACAGGACTTTATTCCCATACAGCCCGAGCGGCTCACACACATATTCTTGGTTCACACTGTTGTAAAGGGATTATAAGAGAATTCCAGGTATTGATAATTTATACACAGTCACATTGATCCCCCTTGGACCAATGTAATTATGTATATACTATACCTGTGGGATCCTGCTAGAAATCACTGCAGTAGGCATCTCTACTTCTGTTTAAATATATGTGAAAAATACCAGTTAACACCACAGGTTTTGATACTAACCCAAAATATGGATAATGATATGCTTATGTGCAGCACTTAAAAACAAATACAAACAATAATAAATACATTCATATTTCATATTTATAAAATGCCTTCATTTGCATGAATATAATATAGGACATGTTGGAGGTAATTTGTTAAAGAAATATGTTTGTTCATCTGAGAAAAGGAATGTTCAGTTTGCAAAGGGAATATTATTAATAGGGAGAAGCCTTGTTGGCTTTGATTACCCCATAATATACTAGAAAAAAGTCATGTTTTTTTTTACTTTTTTTAACCAAGACCAGCAATGGTTATTATACTCCGGCAAAGTGACACAATCCTACAAATCGCCGTAGGTGTACGTTGGCTCAGGAAACAACTTTTCTGGGTACGTGCGCCCATTGGCCAGTGGGGGAGCGATCGTTCCCCCGCAGTGACAGAACGGAGATCTGCCTTTGGGATGCGAGCATGCGATAAATTCTTCTGGAGGGAACCACGGAGTGGACATGTAAAAGAAGGTCCTCAAACTATGGAAAGAGAATATGTTGGTGTATCTGGGGAAATTAATGTTCACTTTGCAAAGGGAAGCCATGTTCACTTTGATTACACAATCATGTACTAGAAAAAAAATCCTGTTTTTTTTTTTTTTATGTTCATCATACATAATTGGGTATTTAAAGTAAACACAACTTTACATTATTCACTGACTTTCATATTCTTCATTGAATAGCCTCTCTTTCTTTCGAAAATCAACCCCACAATGTTTTAGACATACAATTATTCTTTAAGACACAGCTAAATGTAAAACTTTTTTTTCCTCTTGTGTAGAGTAAGCAACGGTTAGAACCTTATTTGGTTTAATTGCTGACTCTGTTACATGTTTTATATATATATATATATATATATATTTTTTTTTTAATACAGCATACTGGAGAAGGAGCACATAACATGTTGTTATTCATTTTCTATAAATTAGAGAACTGTAAGGATTAACCACTAGCGGTATATATGTATTGCCCATATTTTCTATGGGGCCCACTCACACCTACAACCTGTCTTTTGTGTGTCAGGAAAAATGGCCCCTTACATTTCAATAGCACCTTACGAAAATCACCTAAAACACATTAAAAAAAGAAGGTGCTCAAGCTACGGGAAGAGACGAATGGACGAAACTGATAAGAGGCATGGAGGAACCCAGCTATGAGGAAAGATTAGAGGAACTTAATTTATTCACTCTTGAGAACAGGAGATTAAGGGGGGATATTATCCACATGTACAAATATATAAGGGGTCCATATAGAGAACTTGGCGCTGAGTTATTCTTCACAGTAAGAGCAGTGAAAATATGGAATAGACTCCCTACAGAGGTAGTTCTGGCCAGCTCAGTAGATTGCTTTAGGAAATGTCTGGATACTTTCCTAAATGTACATAATATAACTGGGTACTAAAATTTATAGGTAAAGTTGATCCAGGGTAAATCGGATTGCCTCTTGGGGGATCAGGAAAGAATTTTTTCCCCTGTTGTAGCAAATTGGATCATGCTCTGCTGGGGTTTTCCGCCTTCTTTTGGATCAACTGTGGGTATAGAATTGGGTATATGGGATTGTACGATATTTTTTTTTTTTTTTTATGGTTCAACTGGATGGAATTGTGTCTTTTTTCAACCTAACTAACTATGGACTGGTACCCTTGGTAAGTGAAAGTAAGGCCTCGTACACACGATAGGATAGCCAGAGGACAACTGTCTGATGAACCGTTTTCATCGGTCAAAATCGATCGTGTAGAGGGCCCATAGGTTATTTAACCTTAGGTTAAAAAAAAAGCCAACTTGCTTTAAAATTAACCTATGGACTCCTAACCGGTAGGTCAAAACTGATCGTTAGTAGGCACGACCATCGGTTAAAAATCCACGCATGCTCAGAATCAAGTCGACGCATGCTTGGAAGCATTGAACTTCATTTTTTCAGCACGTCGTTGTGTTTTACGGCACCGCGTTCTGATACGATCGTTTTTTTAACTGATGGTGTGTAGGCACATTAGACCATCAGTCAGCTTCATCGTTTAACCTATGTCAACGGTCCTTCAGACCGTTCTCATCGGATGGACTGATTGTGTGTACAAGGCTTAAGTGTTGTCCTCTCTTACCTTACTTTGGGAATATGTCCAGCCATGCTTTCTGCAGGGTTCATTACAAGAAATTCTGCTCACATCTCTCCTGATGTTAGTTTCCTATTGAGAGTGTCGTCATCGTTTGTTGGTGTGACCTGGTGTACTATTGATGGCCTTTATCACTGGTAATATGCCCTTTTCAAGTAACGTTATTGTCATTCAGCTTGATTCATTAAAAAGGTGTTTTCATCTGCATATAATCCGGTGCACACTGTTTTGTGTTTCTATTTAACCTGATTAGTCCAAGAACTCTTTACATAGAGAAATTTAATGAAGTGCAAATATTATACAGCTAAATACAGCTTAAATATAAGTACTGATAATTATAAGGGTTGATGATGTTTGTGAAAAATGCCAGCATATTAACCAAAAGCAATCAGAGATTTGTATAAGTGTTTTTCTAACAGTCTGTAGGATTTTTTTTTCATGATTGCGTCATCTGTGAGAGATATGTAAGTCCAGGATATACAGTAGATACTGTCACTGTATAAAGCTGGGTATAAATACAGTTTTTTTTTGTTGTTCAACCAGTGAGTAGAATGAAAAAAAAAATGACAGATCACCACATCAACACAAGCCTGATCAATTGCTGGTTTTCCAGCAGGATCGTTCCATAGTTGAACAGAGGAGAGAAAAGAGTAAACAAATAGAGAACTGGTGAACTGTCCGACTTTCATCATGTTTGTACCCTACTTAAAGTGACACTAAATTCTCATTTTATTTTATTTGTTTGTTAAAAATAATAAACATGTCATACTTACCTTAAATGTGTAGTGGTTTTGCATAGAGCAGCCCAGATCCTCCTCTTCTGGGGTCCCTCCTTGGTGCTCCTGGCCCTTCCCTCCTGTTGAGTGCTACCACAGCAAGCAGCTTGCTATGGGAGCTCACGAGCTGAGCCACAGCTCCCTGTGTCAAATCAGATATGGATCCATGGCCTAGCCTCGCCTCAATTCTCTCCTTATTGGCTCACTGACTTTGATTGACAGCATCAGGAGCCAATGGTGCTTTGCTGCTGTCTCAGCCAATGAGGAGGGGGAGTCCTGGGGCGGCTGAGTCTCTTGTGCAACATCACTGGATCTAGATGGGCTCAGGTAAGTATTAGGGGGGCTGCTGCACACAGGTTTTTTTATTGTACTGCATAGAATGTATTAGGAATAAAAAACCTGCTAAAGTAAACTTAAAATTCTTGACTTTCAAGGAGAATTGGGAACCATGGATCAAAGACTGCAGAAGCTCTACCATTGTTTAGACTCTTTATTATGGCACTAAGGATCCTCTTTCTCATCCTATTAATTTTCCGCAACTCTCACTCACCTATCTGCCTTGGATGGATATTTCCAAATTCCAGATATAATCACTAAATGCCTGCTATACATTATTCCACTATAACACACTCTGTTCGGGAATTCACTGGATTCAATCTAACTCGGATCTCTTTGGCACTCTACTCTCTTACTTGCATGAACAGTGAACCCCAACTATTGCCCCAACCACCCTCCTGGAACACATACTCTAGTCCTTGCTGGACCCTTCAGGGCCCAACGTATGCTGGCCTACCCTTAAAATCCAGCCTCTGGTAAACTCTTCCTTTCGCACTCATTGACTAACTTTAAGCTTACACTTTCCTCCCCCCTTTCCCACCTTCTCTCCATTATATACCCCCCCCCACAGTTTTTTCCTAGCTTATTAGTATCTACATACCACCAGTCATCAAAGGAATCTTTAGAATATATGCTGGTGATGTCCTGGTGGAGATCAGTTACAGTATGATCCCATATGGGGTGACCAGCCCATACTCCATCATGAGGCTCTTATTAACTGATTATTTCCTGTATACCTCTTATGTGACAAATACAATTGAACCTTGGATTACGAGCATAGTCCGTTCCAGGAGTATGCTCGTAATCCAAAGTACTCGCATAACAAAGCGAGTTTTCCCATTGAGGTCAATGGAAACAAAAATAATTAGTTCTGCATTGACTTCAATGGGATGCAATACCAAATGCAGCCAGAGTTGGGGGGGGTGGCAGAGAGCGCTGAAAACGGCTGAAAAGGCCAGAGGACACTTCGGCTCATTTTATGCGCCCTGTACCTCAGGCCAAATGAGGTACTGCAGGCAAATGTTCATCTTTTCTCGGCTCCTGTGCCCCCCCCCCCACCTCAAATGAGGTACCGCAGGCCTATCTAGCTTGAATTCTGCTCGTCTTGCAAGTCAACACTCGCAAACCAAGTCAGAATTAAAAAAAAAAGTTGCTCGCAAATCAACAGGCTCTCAAACCAAGTTACTCCTAAACCGAGGTTTCACTGTATTTCCAAAAAAAAATGAAAGTAAAAAATATAAAATAAAAATAAAAAACCTACTGCCTTTACAACAACATTAAGGCTTAATCACAAATGGTGCCATCCTGGGGAGAAAACCAGATGAGGATGTTGTCAGGGGAGTACTCTGAACTCTACAAGAGCTAATTGATCCCTGAAAGTGTTTCATTTAAACAAATCTTACAATGCATGCACTTAACAAGAAAGCCTACAGTATACTAGTTTCCCTTGAGTGGGTTTCCCAGATTGATTTAGGTTGCAGTTTGCGACTACTGTCCTCCTTCTGACAATGCTAGTTGACTGGCTGTCATACTGATCTCTAATTCTAAGGCCGCGTACAGACGTGGAGACATGTCCGATGGACCGTTTCCAGCGGACATGTCTCCTCGGATATTTGGTCTGATGGCGTGTACACACCATCGGACCAAAATCCCCTCGGACGGATAACGCGGTGACGTGGCGGTGACGTTGACGCCGCCACGTCACCAATCCAGGAAGTAAAATACTTCCACGCATGCGTCAAATCCATTCGACGCATGCGGGAGATTTATGTCCGCTGGTTAGGCCTACTAACCAGCGGACATGTCCGACGGACATGTTTCCAGTGGACAAATTCCAAAGCATGCTTTGAAATTTGTCCGCTGGAAAAACCTGTCCGCTAGGTCGTACACACGATCGGATATGTCCGCTGAAACTGGTCGGCGGACCAGTTTCAGCGGACATGTTCGATCGTGTGTACGCGGCCTAAGGGCTAGTTCACAGCAGCCACATTATAACGCGGTCAATGGTGTGCACTATGTAGTACACAGTGCTAACGTGCTGATTACAGCATATCGCACGGTTACCTTTCCACTCATGTTTATTCAGCCTAGTGTGTTTCAACGCAGTGTAGTGTGTTGTGGTATGCTGCTGTGAAAAAAACACTGCATTTCCTGAACATAAATGACACAAAGCAATTTGCCTTGTCAATGCATTGGGTTTGCTTTAGACAAGGCTGCCCAGTGCAGTCCGATTCACCTGATGTGAATGGGCCCTGAAACTTTCTGAGTCATTGACCTAGACCAAGTGAAGTCATTGAAGTTATATGACCTGACCTACCAGTTTGTTCGGGGTCAATAAATATTTAGAACACTTGATTAACAGGATAAGACAGGCTACAAGTTACAAGATGAAAGGTCAGCAGTGTCAGACTCCACATTTCGCCTTGCACAGGTTTCCTTTATGCATATGTGCACATTATAACCCATAGAGCAGAAAGATATAATACACAATTGACTATTACTTATTAAGTTTACTTGAAAGTTTATCTTTGCATAGTGATAAGCAGTTGAAAATCAGTTCTTTTGGGACCTTTTATTAAAAAGTCACCACCGGTTCAATTTTGAGGCAGCAAAGCTGTGCATTTCCTAAACATGGAGCCCTGGAAAGGCAACAACATTTTTATAGGCTGCCTTCTGTTCAAAGTGATCCTGGGCTAAAACTAAACACCAAATGTGCTTGCTGCAGACTACATCTACTCTTGTACTGCCCTCTCATTTATAGATTTAACTAATTAAAAAACAAAAAAAATCATAGTTACTGCTGGATGTGGCATAAAACCATCTTAAAGATTGAACTTTCAATTTATAAGCAGTCAGCATGATTTCTTAACCGCTTAAGGACCGCCACAAGCCTATTTACGTTGACAGAATGACACGGACAAGCATATGGGCGTACAAGTATGTCCCCTTTAAGATGCCGCTGTGTGGTCATGCTCAAGCACCCGCCGGCGTGCTCGCAAGCTCAGTGAGCCTGACCGTGGGTCCCGCAGACTCGATCACGGTGGGGATACCCGCGATCGTCTCACGAAGAGATAGAGCAGGGAGATGCTAATGTAAACAAGCATCTACCCGCTCTGCCTAGTGACAATGACACTGATCTCCGCTCTGTGTGACGTGGCTCCCAAACAAAATAAATTTCCTTTTTTTTCCCACAAATATAGCTTTCTTTTGGTGGTATTTGATCACCTCTGCGATTTTTATTTTTTGAGCTATAAACAAAAAAAGTGCGACAATTTTGAAAAAAGTAATATGTTTTACTTTTTGCTAAAATAAATATCCCCAAAAATATATATAAAAAAGATTTTTTTGTAAAAATGACACTGGCAGTGAAGAGGTTAACCACTAGGTGGCGCTACAGGGGTTAAGTGTTCCCTAGGAAGTGATTCTTACTGTTAGGGGGCATGGCTACACATGACACGTCACTGATGACCGTTCCCGATCACGGGGAACGGTCATCAGTGACAGTGTCACTAGGCAGCATAGGGGAATGCCTTGTTTACAAAGTCATTCCCCCGTTCTGCTCTTGCCGACCGCAATCGCGGGACTCCTGGGAACATCAAGTTCCTGGGACCAGCGGCCACACTCGAGAGGCACGCGGTGGGTGGTCGTGCACGCGCCTGCGGGCGACAGATTCAAATGGACGTACCTGTACGCCAATCCAACAATTTTGGCAATGTAAATAGGCATGCGGTGGTCAGCAAGTGGTTAAGCTCCTCATTCAGCTGGTATGTGACCATTTGGAAAAAAGGAAAAAATAAAAAATAGCTTTTTTATTTGTATACACAAATGTTTTGACTGCCATTTCTATTTTAAATTGAATGGGGTGTTTTGCAAGGTGAGGGATCACATATCCTACTAACACATCCCCATTGCCAAAACAGAGATAAATCCCAAATACTCCTAGTAAATTCAATGTGTGGCCTTGTGATATGGATTTCAAGCATGAAATATCAGTATTGTGCTATTATATAGGACACCACTGGCCATAAGATCTGCTCTATTCCACATTCTCTTCCCATAGGTGAATAAACCTCTAGTTGCCAAATCACAGCGCCTATGCAGGTAATTCCATGTAAAGCCATACACCAATGGATTAGGAATCTTTCACAACGGATCAATCTGTTCACTGAGCTGAATGCACAGATGTCTACAAACTTTGTATAATTGCCACAACAACACAGTTCATGTGATAGCATTATATCTTTCAGAAAATGTTGTGTGACAGTAGGAGGTTGTCACTTAAATCTATAATAGACACAGCCACTTAGAGATCAGATAGACGCCTTGAAAGTAAAAAGAGCTAACAAGTTATTTTTCACAAATGTGTGATATGCATAATATGTGTGCATAGTATCTCACAAAAGTGAGTACACTACTCACATTTTTGTAAATATTTTGGCTCCCTAATCCCCTTGGGGAGGCTTCCATTTGAGGATGGACATTTTATGGTTACACAACCTATCACATTGCTATAATCTTTTTATATGGAATATAAAGTAAAGGACGTATGAATAAATGGTTGTGGAATGAATCATTTGAGTTTCCATTATTTATTATGGGGAAATTTGATTTGATTTGATATACAAGTGTTTTGGATTACAAGCATGTTTCTGGAACGAATTATGCTCGCAATCCAAGGTTTTACTGTACTTATATTTGAGCTGAAAGCTGTGGTCAATTATCCCCCCTGAATTCACTATAAGTATCAGTGGAGCTTGACTGTATGGCTTTGACTAAATAGATGTCACCACAAGAACACAACAGATATGTGAGCTGGTGTGTGCTGCAATCAATATTAAAAACTTCTTCTTTTATGAATTTAATATTTTACACTGATATGGTGGAAGATTTATTAGCTAGTATTTCCTACAGGGATATCGTTTTTTCCTCTTATCTAACATCTTGTGGAACAGCATGATAATAAAGCATTGGGTTAAAATAAACAGAGAATACAATGACTAGCACTAGTACATTTTACAAAATGTGTTGGCCTATTTTATTCTAATAAAAAAAATGATCAATTACACATTGCCAAATTGGAAGGTGACATATTCTAGAATTTTATTTGATCTTCGTAGATCGGAGTATCTTTTGACTTATCTTTTAAATCATTTACAACTTTTATGTTTCCTGTCCTTTTATTTCAGTTATGGTTCAAAGGAGAAAATGACTTAACAGAACATTTGGCTTTTGTGAGAATTTTTTTTTATCACACTTAAAGATTTCCTTTCTGAAAATTTGCAAAGCTTATCTTTTTCAATGTAGGAGTTGGGGATTGGGGCTGGAGATGTCAATCAAATGTTCCTTCTAGCGTAACGCTAGATCGTTGTCTATCAAAGTGCTAGTTAAATAGTCAACCAAAACAGATCTTTTCCATGTGTTTAAAGGTGGCCATGCATGGGTAGCACCCTAGAACATGCTCACTGTATAAATACTGTAGGCAGTCTTGCTACGTCCAGCACTGACCTCTTATACAAAAAGATATTAAAGTGGTCTATACTTACCTGCTCTGTGCATTTGAATTGCACAGAGCAGCCCCAAACCTCTTTTCAGGTCCCCTGCTGGCGCTCCTGGGTCCTCCTCTATGTCCAAGCCGCTTGCCATGGGGGCACTTGTGTGTGCTTGTTCTGCTGCTGCACCCATTGACACAGACAGTGGGACTCGGCCCCGCCCCAGCTCTATCCTCACTGGCTTTGATTGACAGCTGTGGGAGCCAATGGCTTGTGATGCCCCAGCAAAACCAGTGAGACACAGAAGTGAGGGGAGAGAAGAGCTGCAGATGTGCACAGTGCTGGATTAAATAAGGGCTCAGTTAAGTAAAAGGGGAGGGGGGATACTAATGAACCACTTTGACCTCCAAAAGATTTACTCCCTTCAAGACCAGGCCATTTTTTGCAATACGGCACTGCATTAATTTAACTGACAATTGCGCACGCTCTACCTAAATAAAATTGATGTTTTTTTTTCTACAAATAGAGATTTCTTTTGGTGGTATTTGATCACCTCTGCGGTTTTTATTTTTTGTGCTATAAACAAAAAAAGTTTGACAATTTAAAAAAAAAAAAAAAAAACAATATTTTTTTACTTTCTGCTATAAAACATATCCAATAAAATAAAAATGAAAAAAATTGATGTCTTCATCAATTTAGGCCAATATGTATTCTGCCAAATATTGATTGGTTTGAACAAAAGTTATAGCGTCTACAAACTATGGGATATATATTTATTTATTTTTGTTTTACTGGTAATGGCGGCGATCAGCGACTTATAGCGGGACTGCGATATTGCAGCAGACAGTTGGGACACAAACTGACACTTTTTGTGGACCAGTGACACTAATAGTGATCAGTACTAAAATAAAATGACACTGGCAGGGAAGAGGTTAACATCAAGGCTGATTAAAGGGTTAAATGTGTGCCTGACCAGTGCTCTACTACTGTGGGGGAGGTGTTTGTACTAAGAGAAAACACAGGATCCATGCCTTTTGTAGTGACAGATCGGCATTCTGCCTGTGTACCGAAGCATCGGCGGGTGCTGGCGTACATCGAGTCCCCCGTATCCCACGCGCGCCCCAGACCCGCAAGTGCAGGATCATGCACTAGGTATGTGATCCTGCACAGTAGAGCCACTTTGCCACCATATATACAGTATACGGTCAGCAAGGACTGAAGGGAAAACCATATCAGGTGAGACGGCCAAAGCCTAATATGCACCACTTTGTGGAAAGAAGAGAAAGAGGGGAAATAGATTACATCTTTACAAAATTAGGATGGTAAATAAGGCAGGGAGGACATTTTTTTTATTTTTTATTTGAAGGCCAAGAACACAAAGCATGGCCTCAAACTTGCATTAAGAAAGGTCAACAGTATCGTTAGAAAGTAATATTTCACTGAGTAATAGATGTTTTGAACAGACGTCCATCAGAATTAGAGAGGTTGACTAAAGGCAAATAGGCTGTTTACTTTGCAAGGGAAATTTTACTTTGCAAAGAATATCAAATACATGCATCCAGATTTTTATTTATTTTTTTAATGCTATTTCACTTGGAGATAATTGGATGATAGCAGTCAGCAGAGTTTCACCTCATTCAATAAGCTCTTGGGGAAAATGCAAAATGCAACTTCCCTTGAAAAGTGAACAGTCTATTTGCCTTTAGGAAATTAATTCCCGGAAAGTCATTTAAAGGCAATTGAAATTAAAGCAAAACCAAACATGTAATATATTGCAGATTACCAATTATTTGTAGCGGTGTCTGCATTTTTTTTGTCCCCTCTGCTTTTACATGGGGTTTTGGGGTATTACAGTGACACAACTCTGGATAAAAGAGCACAGCGGCACCTGTGAACAGCAGCATGTTATTTTGGGGTAGAGCAGGGTAGTGTTAGATGTACTAGAAGATTTAGATACACTTACAAATTGAAGCTGAGCTAACACTTTATAAGCCATTACAGCATGCATTTTTTATTTATTTTTTTGTCCTTTTGGGATAAAGGTTTTACATGAATAAATAAAAGCTGGCTAGATCCCTAGGTGAAAATAAAGGAAAGAAAGCCTATAAAAAGAAAAAGAAAAAGAAAGCGAATGCAGTCACATCTAAGAATTAGTAAGCTGCAATATAGTCAATGTTTGCTTTTGGGTTTAATAGCACTTGGAATAAACAAAGGTCTATAAATGCTCAGATTACTCTGATTGGAGGATTTCCCCCAGAGCCTCCAATCAGAATCAACTCTGCACTGGAAATAAGATTAAAAAAATAGAAAATTTAAATATATCTGGTATGGTGCCACCAGTGGTGCACCTCCACCCCTAATATAAATATCAATAAAAACTAGACATGTGCACACTGAAATATTTTGTTTCGGAATTTTGTTTTCAGGCGAAAAATGCATTTATTTAGTTACTCCCGAAATTCGTTTTTATTTATTTTGTTTTGTTAAAAAAATGCATTTGTCCAAAAATCCAAATTAATTAAGGTCAAATCTGTCATTGAAGGCTTATGGTCTCTGTCGAATGTTGTAAGAAGGTTTGACGAAGCAGCTAAACTGTACGATGCCATGGTCGTACATTTCCGGTTGAATGCTCCGCCCACAAGCTATAGTAGAATTCTAATGTTGTATGACTAGTAATAATAATATTTATTAATTATTATTACTAATGAACCAACATTAGAATTCTTCTATAGCCTATGGGTGGAGCATTTGACCATAAATGTCCGTTTGTGGCGATCGTATGTTTTTAGCTGCTTCGTCGAATCTTCATGTCTCTATAATGTTGACTCTTTTCTCTCTATGTCGAATAATCTTGGACTAATAGAGTTAGGTTAGGCACATCGCTATTGTCACCGTCATGTCTAATCTTCTATCTATATCGAACTGTTGTCAAAACAAAACGAAAATAAAGCTTTTTATGTCGGATCTTTCGTATTTCGGATTCTGCTCGTTCGTTAACGTTTGTTAAAACTAACACGAAAATCCCAGAAATTCAGACGAAAATCCTTCGGACGAAAATGAATGCACATGTCTAATAAAAACATACGTTTGTCCTGGGACTGTATATGAGGTGCAACACACACGCATTAAGATTTAATAAGTACATTTGAGTAGGGTGACCAGACATCCCCAGTTTCAGGGGACAGTCCCCTGATTGAGGACACTGTCCCCGGACCAAGTCTGTCCCTGGTTTTGTCCCCGGATTGGATTTAATAGGGGGCAGAGGCAATTTCAAAGACAGTCAGTGCAGAATTGAAATAAAAAAAATTGAATTACACCCCCCGCTCCGCCGTGCCTACTAGTATAGGGGGGTTGTATTTTTCCCATTATCTGTGCCCCTTTATGATTATGTGCTGGTCAGAGCGAATATTTCCTCAGTTTCGGGCGCATGCCCATTCAGCTCCGCTCGCATGTTTTTCCACCTTGTCTTAAATCCTGGCCATCTGCCTATCTCCTTGCCTTCCCTGGCGGAGTAATCTTCCTCCGCTCCCCATCCAGTAGTAGCCGGGGCCCGAACAGTAAGACTTGAGAGGCTGTGAGGCAGGCGGCGATGGGCAGAGAGTCGCTGATTGTTGCTATTGCTAGTAAAGAAAAAATATGTCCCCGGATTTCATTTTAAAAATCTGGTCACCTTACATTTGAGTCTAATTTCATAATGCTATTAGAATTATTGCTAAACTGGAATCTTAACAAACCAAACTGCAGCATATAAATAATTAGTATTAACTTCCAACTAGGTGTTCTCACTGAAATGAGACTTTACCTTCTTTTAAACCTTTGTACGGCCAGCAAGATTATCAACCTTGATATCGTACACATCACATGGTCAACCTATTGGCTGCCAATGCTTAAAAGACCCAAAAAGTACAGATATGGCATGTCACACCCACCGCGTCTGAGATTGTTCTGTTCAAATATTTGTACGATTGCCGTATAAAAACGTAAGTGTTAGCATGAATAAATAAATAGATGAATTCTCCGAAAATGATACACAAGGACTACAATGCAATAAAGAGTGACTCACTTTAAGAATACACAACACTTTCAGAGATGCTTTTAAATGTGGTAAATTACTATCTTACAGCAAAGACAGTAATCAAAATAAGATAAAAAATATCTTTTGGTTGGAACTGCATTTTAATGAACATATGAAAATCCTAAAATTGAAAACACGGTGCTTTACATAAATGTATATCAACAGAGTCTATGAAAAAGGAACTTTTTATTCTACAAAGTTGTAATGTTCCTTATGACAAATATTCAAAACAAACCACTATTATTTGCTGTGTTCAGTGAACTATAAAATGCGCAGTGGTCAGTCCATTATAAGAAAAAAGAAAAACGGCACGTTGAGTAAAAAGCAATGCAAGGATGTTAATTTGAATTTTGCTTTTAAATCAATATAAAAACTTTGACATTGCTATTTGTCATAAAGGCTTCCAATTTTGTTCCCATTTCAACCTTTATTATTGAACAATTTGACGTGTGTTCCTTATTATTATGCAAATGATGCAAAATGCGCCACTTTTCATGCAGAATATTATTTTTTACCGTTCTTTGTTGTTGGGCTGGGCATTACATTGCATAGAACCTTTGGTTCACATTTAACCACTCTGCTGATACTTAAATTATATTTTCATTTTGGCAGTTAAATTTGAGAAAATGTATGTTTCCATTCACGCAGCATACCTATCTTTTTCATATTTCTAACCTTTAACCACTTGCTGACCGCTGCACACACATATACGTCTACAACATGGCACGGACAGGCAAATGGGCGTACCCATACGTCCCTTTAAATTTGCTGCCCGCCGCGTGCCTCGTGAGTGTGCTCGCGGGTCCCGGGAATTCGATGTTCCCAGGCGGCAAAGGCAGAACAGGGGGATGCCTTTGTAAACAAGACATTCCCCTGTTCTGCCTAGTGACATGTCACTGATCTACTGTTTCCCGTGATCGGAAACAGTGATCGGTGGTGTGTCACTGGTAGCTCCTCCCCCTAACAGAATCACTCCCTAGGTCCCACTTAACCCCTTTAGGGCCACCTAGTGGTTAACCCCTTCACTACCAGTGTCGTTTTTACAGTAATCAGTGAATTGTTATAGCACTGATCGCTGTAATAATGACAATGGTCCCAAACATGTGTCAAAAGTGTCTGATGTGTTCGCCATAAAGTCAGTCATGATAAAAATCGCCATTACTAGTAATCAAAAAAATAATAATAATAACAATGCCATAAAACTATCCCCTATTTTGTAGACGCTATAACTTTTGCACAAAGCAATCGATATATGCTTATTGCGATTTTTTTACCAAAAATATGTAGAATACATATCGGTCTAAACTAAAAAAAAAAATGTATTTTTTTTTAAAAAATTGGAGATATTTATTATAGTAAAAAGTACAAATTATTGCTTTTTTTTCAAAATTGTCGCTCTATTTTTATTAGCGCAAAAAAATAAAAACCACCGAGGTGATCAAATATCACCAAAAGAAAGGTCTATTTGTGGGGAAAAAGAACATCAATTTTGTTTGGGAGCCACGTCGCACGACCACGCAATCCCATAAGGCAAGCAAGCCTACTGGTACTCGCTTGCCCCCAGGACTTATACACAATGCGTTAGTGCCTGGCCACCACGCCAGGGCAGATGCAAACTGAGCAAAGCAAATAGATATTTGAGATTCTTTACAGACAGATAACATGGTTCTATGACAGTCCAGGTAAAAAGGCAGGCTGAGTTCAAGGAATAGTTCAATAATCCGATCCAAGGTCATACACTGAGAAATCCAAACTAGCAAAAGCAGAGCAGACACACAGGGAGCTTGATCAGGAACGACACACATATCACTCACTATCACAAGCAAGGGACTGAGCATTTGGCTTGATTATAACAGGTGACTGACCATATCAATCACCTTGCAGATGTACACAGACAGGGAGAATGCAATAGCCAAAACGCGGATGCTGGAATGAGGAGCAGGAGCACTTAAGTGATCCTGACAGACACTTGTTATGGGGGCACTTGTGCATGCTCACTCCTAAACCGGTTTAGTGTGCATAAGACACACAAAGTGTGACTTGGCCCACCCCCTGCCCTCCTCCTCATAGGCTCTGATTTACAACAGCATGAGCCAATGGCCCACGCTGCTGTGTCTGGGCCAATGAGGAGCGAGACAGCCGAGAGAACCTTTGCTGGATCAAAATCAGGCTCATGTAAGTATTTGAAGGGAGAGCTTTAGAACCACTTTAATATGCTATATGAATTAGAACATGTAAGAAATTAATCAAACAAGTGGAGCTTCTGCGCTACTAACCAGTCTTTCTACAAACAGTGCAAAAAATGCAGCAACCACAATAAAGTGCATACACAGCACCAAACAGTAATAGATAAAATAGGGTGATTGCGCAAATAGGAGCAAATAATCACATTAATAAAAATTGCATACATATAAAATTAATTAAAGTGCAAAGTGCCAAACTCAAATATTAAGGACAACGTTCAAAGGTACAACACATCAAAGGTGCAACAATAGTAGGTAATAGTGAAAAGGATGCTGCAAGGATGCCCACTGGTCCTAGAGATAGGAGAAACACCGCACACAGGGGTCTGGTCTCCCAGAACTCTCACCTTCAGACGGTGAGTGCAGGCTTATACAGATGTTCCCTATGCAGAGAAACCTCAACTGAGGGGTCCAGCTCACCACCCCGGATCGGTGGGAGGATGGATGCCTAGGATCTCCAGCCGGTGAGTGCAGGCATGTATAGATGTTCCTTATGGAGAGAAACTCCACTGGGAAGTCCTGCTCACCACCGCGGATCAGTGGGAGGATGGATGCCTAGGATCTTAGTGGCCGTAGGAAACAAAGAGGAGGGGGGGGGAAGAGCCTCCAATCGTGTATTATCTTAGGGTAAACACATTTAATAAAAGAATTGCACTTACAAGACAAACGAATGAATGTTGCTGTGGTCGCCGTTGTATCATATGCAACATTCATTCGTTTGTCTTGTAAGTGCAATTCTTTTATTAAATTTGTTTACCCTAAGATAATACACGATTGGAGGCTCTTGTCTTCTCCCTCCTCCTCTTTGTTTCCTACGGCCACTAAGATCCTAGGCATCCATCCTCCCACCGATCCACGGTGGTGAGCAGGACTTCCCAGTGAGGTTTCTCTCCATAAGGAACATCTATACATGCCTGCACTCACCGGCTGGAGATCCTAGGCATCAATCCTCCCACCGATCCAGGGTGGTGAGCCGGACCCCTCAGTTGAGGTTTCTCTGCATAGGGAACATCTGTATAAGCCTGCACTCACCGGCTGAAGGTGAGAGTTCTGGGAGACCAGACCCCTGTGTGCAATGTTTCTCCTATCTTTAGGACCAGTGGGCATCCTTGCAGCATTCCTTTCACTATCACCTACTATTGTTGCACATTTGAGGTGTTGCACCTTTGAACTTTGTCCTTAATATTTGAGTTTGGCACTTTGCACTTTAATTAATTTTATATTTATGCAATTTTTATTAATGTGAATATTTGCTCCTATTTGCGCAATCACCCTATTTTATCATGTAAGAAATTAAAACTAGGCGTTATCCCAATTTGACTGCAAAAGTGGACACATGCTTTAAAGTGGTTCAAAAGGCTAAAGGTTTTATACATTCATGAATTTTATGTATGAAGGTAAAAAAAACTTCTGTGTGCTGAGCTCCCTCTGATCCAACGATGTTCATGATAGCCTTGGCTGTCCTGGGGCTCTTCCTCCTAATTGGTTGAGACAGCAGCAGGAGCCCATTGTCTCTCGCTGCTGTCAATCACAGCCAGTGAGCCAATATGTAGAGAGCGGGGGTGTGGCCGAGCCGAGGCTCTATGTGTCTTATGGACGCATATAGCAGTGGTTTGGGAGCAAGCATGTAAGCAGCTTTCTTTGGGGGCACTGCTCAAGGGGGAGGAGCCAGGAGCGCCTGTAGAGGACCTGAAAAGCAGAGGATCAAAGCTGCTTTGTGCAAATCCACTGCACAAAGCAGGTAAGTATAACATGTTAGGTTTGAAAAAATATATGAAATATGAAGCTTTAATACCACCTTCAAAAGGGATGTGTAATATTTTTGTACATATTTTCTTTTTTTTAAAGTGTTACTAAACCTAAAACGTTTTTTGCCTTAATGCATTGTTTCCATTAAGGTAAAAACATTCTAAATTTCTCTGTGCCCCCTTTCCCCTGTGTGAAGAGTAAGAGAGAGGAGAAGAGATCAGCACTGTGCATGGTTGCATCTATTCTCCCCTTACTTGCTCTTCACACAGCATTTAAGAAGTAGCAGGAGCCATTGGCTCTTGCTGCTGTCAATCAAATGCAGTGAAGAGGAAGTGGGGGGTGGGCCTAGGTCCTGCTGTGTAAGTCTATGGAGTGCAGCTCCATAGGTACACAGGTTGTCGAGCGCGCAGACCATGTTTCTCCCTATACCAAGCGGCTGGCTATGGTGAACATAAAAAGAAGAGGAGGTGCCAAGTTCGCTGCTAGGAACCCTAGAAGAGGAGGATCTGGGCCACTCTGTGCAATACCACTGCACAGAGCAGGTAAGTATAACATATTTGTTTTTAATGTGAATTTTGTAACTAAAATTTACAATTTGTGATTTGTTCTTATTTCTTTTTAATTAGGTACACATGAAATATTTCATATGCATATCCCCTATTTAGCCCTTGCCTACAGCTGTTGGCAAGCTTTAGGCATGAAACAGTAGTTTTCTGGAAGTTCTAAGAACAGCAGTGCTGTGAAATAGACCTTAATAAAAGGAAGGTTAAATAGTACAGACTTCAGAGTGCGTCACAGAGGTTATACTTCACCTTTTTGTCCTAACAGAGACAGGATCACCTAATTGTAATGCTCTCTGTATCTGTTATTATTGTGTATATATGGGAACTGTACAGTTCCCTTTCTATTGTAGTGTAGGCTGGAAGTAATTCTCTGCATCTCTCTGTATGCATAGACTCTGCACAGTGGCACATTTTTTGTTCTGTAATTCTCTGTATATGATTTATTCTGTTTTTATGGGTGCTGTGCAAAACCAGATCTCTTGTACTGTGTGCCAGGCATAATTCTTACTGCCTGTTCTGTATGTCTGGCACAGTACAGTATATTTTTTTTACACCTGGAGCAGCATGCCCAGTGTTCACTCTCTGCAGATTCAGATGCAAGCCTCTTTGACCCTGTTTCCCACAACTCCCTGGATTCCTAGACATGGCCATGAAGTATACCTTTTTCAGCTTTTCTTCCTCAAAATCTCAGGGAGGCTACACCGAGGCTTGACGGTACTCCTCTATTTTATATAAATGTGTGGTGAGTGTGTCCCCCATGCCCCGATGATATGATCTTTCACGAAACGCGTTGGGTGGATTCCACGCTTGCAATGTTACCACATGTAAGTAGTTGGTATCTTTAATCAATAATACATTTTATACGGTTTCACACTATGGGAGTTTTTTGATTCATCTTACATGCATGATTTGCTGATGAACCATCGATTATTCCCTATGTGAGTGTTCCCATTGGACAGCAAAGAAAAGCCACAGAGGTCTCCCGTTTCACTGCAAAGTATAGAGGGTTGTTGACTTCTGTCTTAAGGATATTCCATCACACTGCACTCATGACTCTTATAAGTCCAATTCCTCTGGTAAGTGGTCGCTTCATATTATATGGTGGAGGCACACCTGGGTGTTTCACCTTTTTATATTATATTCACTATCAAGGTGTTTTATGATTGAACTACAGTATATTACTTCTATATTGACTGTAATGTTTATGGGATTTTATTACTTTGTCATTTTAGAGTGGCAATTCTCTGTTTTGTATACACCTAATGAGGCAGAGGCAACTGGGAATGTGGTCTGCAGCCAGGGGAGCGGCCCTCCACTGTCAAAACAGGTGTGCGGACAGCCAGCCAGGTGCCTAATGGCATCCAGCTTCTCTGAAAGACCCAAGGTCTGTGAGGAACCCTTTTCGTAAAGTGGTTGCAAGCTATCACCTTGCAACAGAACCCATTCAGTGTAAAATTGATGTGTTATCCTGCTCTTAGTGTAGTCAGTTTTCAATAGGAAAGCAGAGGGACTGACTGGCACACTAGGTATTTCACGCAAAGTAATCAATACAGGGAGAACAGAGTACTTTCTCACACAAGTACATAGTACAGCAGGCACATATCAAAAATATAAACTGTTGGGTTTACATAAGCTTTAATTGCAACTGCTCTAGTTCCAGTGGGTGGCTGTCCTGCATCCTCCAACTTTGGATCCCTCCAGTTTTATATCTGTTTTACCAGAAATACCCTGGATTCAATGTGAGGGACGATGAAGATAAGCTCAAGTAGCATTATTCTGCACTGTGCTTTTCCGTTAATGTACTGTGTATTAGACAGGAGATTGTTAGCCGGACCCACCTGTCCTGACAGGGGTGATCCATTTAATATCAGGAAAAAGCTCTAATGAGGGTCAAAGTAGATGTGCTGTTTCCGCTTCTATTGTAAAGTGCTGCACAAACTGTTGGTGCTATATAAATCCTGTATAATAATAATGTGAAACCTAACTTAATGGCATCTAGCTTTTTAATACTCAGTGTATCATAAACAAGCTTATCACTTGCAGCCTATGTGCATCCATTTTCTTTCTACATTCAGCGCTTCCTGCTTTGTGTTTTTCAGCACAGGCAGTGGCGTCACTAGGGTTGGTGTCACCCGGGGCGGTGAAACATGGTGTCACCACCCCCGCATGATAGGCAGTAGGGCATTACGCGCCTCTCACGTCGTTGTCCCCCAGCCTGCCGCAGTGCTAATTGATAGTGTCACCCAGGGCATTCTTCTCAAGGAAAAGGTGCAGGAACTCAACCTCACACCACACCTTCCCCCAAAGTAGGGGGGTGGGGGGGTGAGCATGCTATAGCAACTGGGTGTGGGAGGGTCCTAAAGGGTCATTAAATATCATGAGGGTGCTACATACAGAGTGCAGAGTTCAGGTTGGTGCAGGTGGGTACAGGGTGCAGGGGGTACAGAGGGCAGGGTGCAGGTTGGTGCAGGGTTCAGGTAAGTGCAGGGTACAGAGTGCAGGTAGGTGGTGGGTACAGAGTGCAGGGTGCAGGTGGGTTCAGGGTGCAGGTGGGTACAGGGTGCAGGTGGGTACAGAGTGCAGGTAGGTGGTGGGTGCAAGTGGGTTCAGGGTGCAGGTGGGTACAGAGTGCAGGTGGGTACAGAGTGCAGGGTGCAGGTGGGTTCAGGTAGCAGGTGGGTGAAGATGGGTGCAGGGTACAGAGTGCAGGGTGAACAATGAAGGTGGGTGTAGGAGGGTGCAGGGAGGTACAGAGGGATGGGTGCAGAACATTGTCATCTGATAACATAAAAACATGCCTAAGCAAGGACCCTCATTAGCAGGTATTATTTTTGTTGGAACCAGCAGTGCCATTAGTCCTACCTCCCAACTTTTTGAAATAGGAATGAGGGACACTTATTAGCAAAAGTGTGTAGGCATAGTACACACCTCCTGCCATGCCCCATTAAAAGCAAATTCTACAAAAAAAAATTGCTTTTTTTTACGACTACTATTACTTTAACTTGGCTTTTGACATTTACAAATTCTACCATTTAGAATTTGGATGAAAGCTTTAGCTCTGCGAAACACTTTTTTTAAAGATAATTAGTGTGTGTTATATAGAACTATATAGATTATAACAAAATGAGGTACAAATGAGGAGGACAGAGGGACAGGGGGGGGGTCTTTGTTCCAAATCAGGGACAGTCCTTCAAAATCAGGGACAGTTGGGAGCTATGCTGTTAGTTGCAAGTATACCACTCTATATCGCACACAACAAATCCCATGGTACATAGTCAATAATACATCGCAGGAGTGAGCAAGAGTGTTCCTACATATGGTGAGATCGTGGAGAATGAACATCGCCACCCTCTAAGTTAAATCAGAGCAAGAAAACAAAACAAAAAAATTGAAAAAGCATAAAAAAATTTACGCTAATGCAGCCACATCTAATGATTGGTAAGTTGCAATATATAGTCTTACATTTTTGGTTTTGGGATAATTACTGCTTTAATTTCCCTTATATGTATTATTAGATTCTATCATGATCATATATTTTGAGATGGTTTACTCTATTTTCCAGTTATTTAATTTTGAATAATAATACATTACAGTCGCGGAAAAAATATGTCGACAAAACCAGAGCTGTGAGAGCTGTCACAGTTGGTTCCTTCTTTACTGAATGAATTCTTTAGTGAATGAAAGACCCAGGATTGCTGACAACGTATTAGACAGTTGTCTCTAATAACATACATGCTTAGTGAATAATGAGCCTTATTGATTTGTTCCTCCTCTTCTGCTTTATTAGGACCTTGCCACAACTTAGCCTAGATTTGTAAGAGCTACTAATCTTTCTCATCCCCTCTTTGATTATTTTTTTAAGGCAATTTGTAGATTACAACAGAGTTGCTGATGTAGGAGAGGTGCAATAGGTTTTAGCCTTTTTCAAGCCACTCTTGCAAACCACTCAACAGAGCTCAGGCTAGGAGAGGGAAAAGCAACACAAGTAGATAGTCAATCATGCTGCAGTGCTCATGTATAGGGATGAGCTTTATGTTCGGGTCGAACATGAGTTTGACTCAAACATTGGGCGTTCGCCCGTTCGCTGAACAGCAAACAATTTGGGGTATTTGCGGCAAATTCGAAAAGCAGCGAACACCCATTAAAAATCTATGGGACAAATCTAAAGTGCTAATTTTAAAGGTTATATTCATTATATAGCTAAGAGTGGGGCCAGAGACCAAAGGGGAATTGCTGGGGTTACCCAGTGACGTGTACGGGTGACCCCCGCCCCCTCTGATGCAATGCAGGTTTTCCCGTTGCATCAGAGTCGGGTGGGGTCACCTGTACACGTCACTTGGTAACCCCAGTAATTCTCCTTGCATCTCTGGCCCTGCCCTCAGCTAGATAAGAGCTGTCGGGCTGGCAGGACGCCATTTGTCGGGTGGATTGTGTGCGTCGTATCCTCGCTGGAGATCATCGCTGGAGATCGAGAATGGATTACAGCGCTGGAGATCGAGAGTGGATTACATCACTGTAATCTTTTTTTTATTTAAATGTTTTTTATTTTTAATAAAGGACTTGTCCCAAGCTGTCGTTTTTAACATTTTGACACGTTTTTGTGAAATGTTTTTTTACCAATTCACATGGGGGGCCAGGATCTGGGGGTCCCCTTTATTAAAGGGGGCTTCCAGATTCCGATAAGCCCCCGCCCACAGACCCCCACAACCATCGGACAAGGGTTGTGGGGATGAGGCCCTTGTCCCCATCAACATGGGGACATCCTGCCTATGTTGAGGGCATTTGGCCTGGTATGGTTCAGGAGGGGGGGCTCTCTCATCCCCCCTCTTTTCCAGTGGCGTGCCAGGTTGCGTGCTCTGATAAGGGTCTGGTATGGATTCTTGGGGGGAACCCAACGCCATTTTTTTTTTTAAGTTTTGCGCAGGGTTCCCCTTAAAATCCATACCAGACCTGAAGGGTTTTTTTCATGTTCATGTCCCATAGACTTTAACGTTGTGTGCGCAACAATTTTTTTGCCTATTTGCATGTTCTGCTGCAAACCGAACCGAGGGGTGTTTGGCTCATCACTACTCATGTACTAACAAGGAATCTGATGATAGGAGGAGAGAGCAGAGTGACAGAGAGATTAGTTGGAGAAGGGACAAGACCGCTATGAGACAGGGCTGTGCATTGTGGCAGAGCTATTTAAATCTTAGGACTAGATGGTCAGAAACACAAATCCTTTGACATGTAACATTTTTTTAAACTACTTATCTCTATCGATCTATCTATCTACAGAATATGTGGGAAAAAAGTGTGTATAATATGCCCCACGGGAAACCAATAATATTTCTCCCAACTAAAGGGTAAAATACAATTAAACCTAAATAAATTAAATATACCAGTTTAAGAGCTGCCACCTAAAAATTTTCAGTTCCTGATGACGTAAACCAACGAAACGTACGTCGAGGCGCTAACCAGTTACGCTTTTCCCCTACCACTTCCGATTTCCGGGTCCGTTGGTTTCCGACGGTGGAACGCACGCCGGCTATCGAAATAGCAGTGCGACGGATTTTCGATCTATCTCCGAATGTAACGGCACTTCGATGGTATAACGGACGGACGCCGGCTAGTGAGACCACCAGCGCGACGGAGCACCGTGCCACATCGCAATCTGCGGATTCGATTGGATATCGAAAAACGCCATAAAGCCTCAGTGCCGGGATCAGGGCACAATTCTGAGTAAGCAGCCATTTGGCATGTTACTTTTTAAAATTATTTTAATAAACAGTATTTCACTATGATTGCTCCTCTGTTTCTACTTATATGAATGCTGGATCATCTGAACGTGCCTATCTGGATTACTCTGAGTCATCCTTTTGACACAAGCGGTTTATGACTTCTTTTTTAATTAAAAGAGTCTACTAGTATTGGTAAGGAGCCATTTCTATTGATCTCACCGGGTGCAAATTTATGGTGGAGGTTCCAGAACTGCAATATTCACGTTTTTGTTTGAATCAAGAATTAACATTGGGTGCTTATTATTTAGCACTATTTGGACTTATTATATTATTTATTATATATTTTTTATGGTTTGATTTATCATATGGACACTTTAATACTAATATATGTTTTTCTAAAGATTGCACATTTTCTATGTATATATATATACACTTAATTTGATGTTGTGTTACCTAGCGCCCCTTCACTTCCGATTCTATCTACAGAATATGTGTATTTAAATAGTATATACAAATCAAAAACTGAAAAAGAGGCACTCAAAAGAGCCCCTAATTTTCGACTTCTTAATAAGTGATTAAACAGTACTGACTGGCATATTTAAGGCTTGAGATATATTTTTATATCCTTTTCCATCTTTGTAAAGTTTCATTACCTTGTCACGCAGGTCTTTTGACTGTTCTTTTCTACCTCCTCATAGCTCAGTGTCTAGCCTGCTTAGTGCATCCATGTGAGAGCTAACAAACTTATTGATTATTTATACACAGACACTAATTGTGATTTAAAAAGCCACAAATGTGGGAAATTAACTTGTAATTGCCATTTTAACCTGTGTGTACCACCTTCTGTGTCTGTACCAAGGCCAAACATTCCAGGGTATGTAAACTTTTTATCAGGGCCATTTGGATGATTTTTGTCATCATTATGATTTAAAAAGGATCCAAAAAACGATGTGATAACAAATGGCTTCATGTTATTGCTATCCTTAAATAAAACACAGTTTTTTGGCACGATTAGTCATATTTTCAATATTATTGCCAACATTTTATAATTTCTGCCGGGGTATGCAAACTTTTGAGCATGACTGTGTGTAAATATGTATATATATATATATATATATATTAGGGCTGCGGAAATTAAAGATGAATTCCTCGATTCATTTTTTTGATTGATCAAAATTCTTTTGATCAGCTCTAGTGGTGCAACGGATCGTAAATGATCCGTGATCTGAACGGGTCACCAT
This sequence comes from Rana kukunoris, assembly GCA_029574335.1. Lineage (NCBI taxonomy): Eukaryota > Metazoa > Chordata > Amphibia > Anura > Ranidae > Rana > Rana kukunoris. The sequence goes on along the minus strand of CM056050.1, from coordinate 544,840,555 downwards.
ATGCGGATCGGCACACTACGTGATCCGCGGAGCTCCGCTGCTGCCTCAGCCATAGGAAAGGCTGTGGCTTCGGCCATAGCTCCCATCTTTGTCTACCCGGCAGCGGCCTAGGTGAGCCTAGAGCGGCACGCTGACATCATCACCTGGCCTCAACTGCTCGTGTTCAGCTGGCTTCTCTGGTAAGACTAAGCAAGCACTAATCTTCATATACAGTGGAGTGATGTGGACCATATTACAGTAGGGAGATGTCTGTGGATTACAGTGGGGAGATGCCTGTGGATATTACAGTGGAGAGATGTCTGTGGTTATTACAGTGGGGTTATTGTGGATATTACAGTGGGGGTGATTGTGGATATTACAGTGGGGGAGATGTCTGTGGATATTACAGTGGGGGAGATGTCTGTGGATATTACAGTGGGGGAGATGTCTGTGGATATTACAGTGGGGAGATGTCTGTGGTTATTACAGTGGGGGTGATATTGGATATTACAGTGGGGGTGATTGTGGATATTACAGTGGGGGTGATTGTGGATATTACAGTGGGGGAGATATCTGTGGATATTACAGTGGGGGAGATGTCTGCGGATATTACAGTGGGGAGATGTCTGTGGTTATTACAGTGGGGGTGATTGTGGATATTACAGTGGGGGTGATTGTGGATATTACAGTGGGGGAAGATGTCTGTGGATATTACAGTGGGGGAAGATGTCTGTGGATATTACAGTGGGGGAGATGTCTGTGGATATTACAGTGGGGGAGATGCCTGTGGATATTACAGTGGGGACTATATATGGTGGTGATCCGAAAAATGTATGTGTGTTATAATTAATCGAAATTAGACGATTAATCGGTTTAAAAAAAATTGATTAATCGAACACGAAAATTTTAATCAGTAACAGCCCTAATACATATACACACATATATATATACATATATGTATAAAAAAAGAAGTGGGATCACCCTGCTTGATAAAAGGGCCTCACGTGAATAAATAGACCACAAATAATATTCAGTGAATGTAATGCTATGGAAAGCTGTCAGAGACTGCAGATATGCAGGAAGAGTGGATCAGAGACAATGGACGTGCTATAGGGCCGCGTACACACGGAGGGACATGTCCGCTGAAACAGTCTGATGGACCGTTTCCAGCGGACATGTCTCCTCCGGATTTTGGTCCGATGGCGTGTACACACCATCGGATCAAAATCCCCGCCGGCAGACAGCGCGGTGACGTGGCAGTGACGTTGACGCCGCCACGTCACCGCACCAGGAAGTAAAAAACGTCCACGCATGCGTCACATCCTTCTGAAGCTTGTGCGGGCAGATATGTCCGCTGGTTAGTGTACTAACCAGCGGACATATCCGACGGACATGTCTACGGCGGACAAATTTTAAAGCATGTTTTAAAATTTGTCCGCCGGTGAGACAAGTCCGCTAGCCCATACACACGATCAGATTTGTCTGCTGAACTGGTCCGTCGGACCAGTTTGAGCAGACAAATTCGATCGTGTGTACGCGGCCTAGGAGTAGTTAGGGTTTGGGGACATGCTTCTGAAAGCAGTCATAAACTGCAGCCAGATTACATTAGACTGCTATAAATCACTACCGTTACAGATCCTCTACAAATAAAGGCTTCCACATGTGTGCTCCCAACAGCCCTCTTGTGCCACCTTTGATAATTCTCTTGACAAGATCAATTATTAAAAAGGGGGAAAAAACGTAAGAGAAAAGGTATGAACAGCGTAAAAACATAAGTAGAAGCCAGTCTAAAGAATATTTTTTCTGCGATGGTTTGAATATGCACCAAATGCAGACTATTATCTACAGAAGCCCCGACACCGCATAGAAGTATCAAAGGGCCGCAGGTTGGGCACGAGGAATATAAAGCATTCTCCTACACCCATTCTAAAATGTAATACTGACAATAGTGTCCATTAAAAAGAACTTTCCATTTCCTGAGTGGAGCCCTGTGTTAAAGTTTTAGGTTGAATCTTTTTTTCATTTCTGCCAACTCCTCATATTGTTCCAGTGAGTGAGTGACATTCAGCAAGTCTTTTTCTTTTAAGGTTAATAATACACAGGATAACAGGAAAAGGGATGGCAGTGCAAACAGGAATACGAAGAAGATAATGTCTTTGTGATAGATTATAGCTATCTAATTGATGGTGATATTAATATTTAAATATATCTTGTCATTATTTATTAAATAGTTTAACTAAATATGGCAGCACATTCATAGGACTATGGCTCCACAATTCATTATCAACATTGTCAATAACTGGTTTTACAGTAAGCATCTCCCTCTCTTCATTATAGAAAATTATGAAACCATTAAAATTGCAGCTCACATCACAACTTAGTAAGCTAGCCTGGAAACATATAAAATGCATGCGTAGCTTCTTCTAGGTGTAAAATATTATTAGCAGATGGTTAAACTGTTATTTTTTATGGAAAATCAATGAATACGGTTTATACATAAACTGTATTTTATGAGTCTGCATTCTGAGCAAATTCATTTCCTTCTATCAGCTACTGTAAATGAAACATAAACATATCCAATGCTACTTTTAATCTCAAACTTATTTTCATAATGTTTCTATTAATTAGACAAATTTAATTTGTTTTGTTTATATTACATTATCTGTATGTTAATTTTTTCATGTTGCTTCACTTTGCTGGTCTTTCTGGTCTCCTTTTCAAACTTATGCCTAGTACACATGTACGGGTTTCCCAGCAGACTTTTTACCGCCAGGAAACCCAAGGGCAAAACCAAGAACCTGCTTGGTTACTTTGTTCCCCTACACACGGCAGGGTTTCCCGACAGGAAAACTGCCATGGGAGCTTTGGTCGGTAAACCCGGCCATGTGCATGCTCCACCGCCATCTTTTCCCATAGGAAAACTGCCGGCTTAAAAACCACCGGGAATCCCAGCGGGAAAAAAGAGAACCAGTTTTCCTGTCTGGAAAATTGCGATGGAGCATACACACTGCTCTCATGGCAGTTTTCCTGACGGGAAACCCGTACGTGTGCACAATGCATTAGGATGGTCACATACTTTACAATCTGAACATACAATCTCCTAACAAGTGTGTAGTGCAAGTTCTTAGCTGACTGGGCCTAATTTAAATGAACTACTTAGCTTGGCCTTTGTACTACTTAATTGATGATAAATCTAATAATGGACACATACATGGCAAATGCTTAAATACTTTCAACTTTTTTTAACCAGGTTTTAATAGCAAAAACAACTAAACAAATCAAGTTGTCATTCCAACAATAATTTAATTAATGTTATAGTTTCAACAGAAATCGTTGGCAAATATTTATTTATTACAGATAAATAGTCCCAAAATATATAGGCTTTACATATACAGTATATATATTGTACATGCACATCAGTATTTTCCCTCAAGGAGCTTACCATGTAAGGTCCCTAACCCACATTCATACATACATATACTAGAGCCAATTTAGACAGGAGCCAGTTAACTTACCAACATTTTTTTGGAGTGTGGGGGGAAACCAGAGAACATGGAAGAAACCCATCCACGCACAGGCTTTAATGAAGGTTTAAACCCTAAGGCCGCATACACATGATCGAACATGTCTGCTGAAACTGTTCCGCAGACCAGTTTCAGCGGACATGTTCGACCTATCGGACTGTTTTCCAGCGAACCAACGTTTCAAAACTTGCTTGAAAACATGTCTGCTGGAAACCTGGTTCGATGGTTAGTAAACAAAATCATCGGACCAAAAACCTGCGCATGCTCAGAATCAAGTCGACGCATGCTTGGAAGCATTGAACTTCATTTTTTCATCACGTCGTTGTGTTCTACGTCACCGCGTTCTGGTCCGAGGGGATTTTGGTCCCATGGTGTGTACGCACATCAGACCAACAGACCACTTCAGCCTGGTCCGATGAAAACGGTCCTTCGGACAAGTTTCATCGGACATGTCTGATCGTGTGTACGTGGCCTAACAGAAAATGAATCACTTCTTTGCATGCTATATTCAATATATGGCCTCAAAGCCTTTCTAGAGTTCTAGGAAGACATCCCTGGACATCCTCAACCCACAGCCCCCTAGAACGCACATCAATAACTCTCTGTGACTGCTGTGTGCCTTGGACACAGCTCATCACAGATCGGGGTAAAGGGCCAATCCCAGTGGCCCTTTAGCATGTGATTGCCATGTCACAGATGTACACACAACAGCTCTAATTCTCTCACATAGAGACTGTATGTAAGGGAAGGAGAGCCAAATATGTGGGGGGAGCAGTGAGCACAGTTGTTTACAATTGTACACAGTGCCCTGATTATTAGTGCAGCCCCCTCAGTTCCCATCAGTGCAGCTTATCAGTGCCCATCAATGCCTCATCAGTGGCCATCAGTGCCCATCAGTACAGCTTATCAGTGGCCATCAGTACCCATCAGTACAGCTTATCAGTGCAGCCTCATCAGTGCAGCCACATCAGTGTACATCAGTGCAGCCTCATCGATGCTCATCAGTGCAAACTCATTAGTGCTTGAAAGTTTAGACTCATCAGCACAAATCAGTGAAGAAGGAAAATACTTATTTGCAAAATTTTATAACAGAGACTAAAAAAAAAAACGTTTTATTTTTTCCATTTTTTTTCATGTATTTAGCTAGTGGTGATTAAATTTCACAAAGAGAAAGCTCTATCTGTTTCGAAAAATGACAAACAATTTCAAATGGGTACATTGTTGCATGACTGAATAATTGTCGTTCAAAGTGTGAAAGCGCTAAAATCTGAAAATTGGCCTGAGCAGGAAGGGGATAAAAGTTTCCAGTATTGAAGTGGTTAAGTTTGCTAAAGATCTATGTAAAAACAATTCAATGTTTTATATAATTTTAACCTTTTTTTTGTCTATATGCATTGCATCATCATACATTATTGCCCAAGGTGGCTTCCTTTTGGTGTCAACGACATAACATGCTTGTGCGATGAGCATCTGTATGACTGCTTATAGCATCTACTGGATGTGCACTTGGTAGGATGATAAAACCAGCGAGCAATAGGGAGATGTTTTCACCACATATTGGGAAGTATCTGAAGATTCACTATGATATGATTACCAGATATTTCCTAATGAAAAATGTAGCTATAAAAGGCTGTAGATTTTAAAAAGTAATGACCTTTGAAATTAAATTAACGTGTAAGGCCTCATGCAGATGGTTCATTTAGCCACTGTGGATGAGTCTCAAGTGTTTAGCTGGAGGGCACAAGCGCATCGTCCAGCCCTGCTGCCAGCACCCTGTCAGACTCTATGTGACAGTTACTGTGGCTGGAAGGGGTTGCTCAGAGCACTTGTATTTTTGTTTAAGACAGTATACACCCAGGGACAAATGGGCAGAATGCAGACTGTTTGTATTTTTGGGCATTTGTCCCTGGGCACATAATGCCATAAACATACTGTAAAAAACAAAACAAATGTCACTGCCCCTATCTATGACTGGTCTATACAGTAAGGAGCGCTGGAAAGGGCGCGTATACACACAAAACAATCCAATCCAAATCCAAGCTCAAACTTACTGACCAATCAGCAACCAACCAAATTCACCTGTCTTAACAGTATGCGTTAAAAACAGAGGTTTAGTTGCACGCATTTGCAAATGCATGTGTAAGCTGCAGGCCCCGTCAAGGCTCTCTGTGTACTGCAGTCCTAACTCTAAAATGTAAAGTCTCCTCAATGGAAGCACATGCATGCTGATGGATACATAAAGGGCAGGTGACTGGAGGTAGCCCAGCTCTCCTTAAAGAGGCAGGAGCACACTTAACACCCAGCACATAGAAGCAAAGGTGCCAGTGTGTTGCCTGACCACAATGACATCAATACAAAAAACAAATGTCACTGCCCCTACCAATGACTGGTCTATACAGTAAGGAGCGTTGGAAAGGACGTGTATACATACAAAAACAACATAGAATATCCAAGCTCTAATTTACCGACCAATCAGCAACCAACCAAATTCACCTGCCTAACAGTATGTGTTAAAAACAGAGGTTCAGTTGCACGCATTTGCAAATGCATGTGTAAGCTGCAGGCCCCATCAAGGCTCTTTGTGTACTGCAGTCCTAACTCTAAACATACTGTACATAGCGCTAGGTACACCATCCAGCCACAGCAGCTGTCAGATACTCTTTGACAGACTGATGTCAACAGAGCTGGACGGTGCCCCTGTGCCCACTGCCCACAGCTAAACACTGATGCCAATGTGCATGAGACCTTATGAGTGTCTAGAGTGACATTTGGTTTATATCTAATATAATAATTTTTGCAACAAAGTTAAATGTTGTTGAACTTGACTGAAAATGTCTATGTGTATAGGCTTGTGCAAAAGGGCATTAGTTCACATCAGAACTACTTTCTCCTCTTTCAAGTCAGTGGGAATGCAAAAACAGCTTGATATAGCTTCAAAGGCTAGTTCACACCAGAATACAGGGCAGAAATGTGCGTTCCATGGGCACATTTGTGATCCGCTGTGGGTGCCAATAAATTGTTAATGGCACCCCAAACAGTGTGTTTGCAGGTACCAGAATGCACGGTTCCACAGTTTCAAAAGTAGTGAATGCACTACTTCTTGTGTGATACGATGCAATTTCAGTACATTCAAATGAATGGGCTGAAAAATCGAACTGCAGAGAAACACACAGGAATCGTACAGGAATGCAGGGCATGTTCTTGTGTGATTGTGGTGTGAACCTGTCTTAAAGCAGGTCAGCAGCAGGTCTGAAGAAGGTCAGAAGCACATGTGAAGAAACTCAGAATGATCTTAATAAACATCTCAAACACAAGCTGCATGTACCTGGAAACACAATGCATTTGCCATCTACACAAGCCCCAAAGGAGACTGCGTAGATATTGTACAATGAGATTCATACATTCATGCATATTGCATCTCACAGCAAAATAATAAGAGAAACATTGCAGTCTGTAGACTGTTTTTATGTTTAGTCCTGGCTTTTTCTTAGAGAATTGTATAAATAAACAAAATATTAAATGCCTAAAGCAATATAAAATAAAAAAATCAAATATACAGTATAATACCATAAGAAGTTTTTCTTTTTAGTTTCTGGAATATTACCATGAAGTTTGAATACATACTTTTTTATCATATTCTACCTGCATCAAAAATAAGCATCTGGAGAAATTAGGGGAAAAAAAGAGACTGTGTATTGCAAGACATGTTGCTGTTCACATGCAAAAGACATGATGGCCTTGCAAATAGCCACCAGGGAAAAGAGGAGGAGTGTAAAGAGAGGCAGAGAAAGAGGAAGACAGCCCAAGCACACCTTGACAGCCACAGCCACCGGAGGTGAACCCCACTCACTGCCTAGGATATAGAACAATACGATTGGCTGCAGTGCAGCCTGGGAAAAAGATGCCCACCCACAGATTGCCAAAGTAGAGAAATGTATAAGACTACAAGTCTCAGGAGGACGGTGTGTTACAGGCATATGGAAAAGAAAAACAAGTTCATTACTTTTATTGTGGAAAAAGGGAAAGAAACTTTGCTATGAAACAAACATACAAAAACATACAAAAATATTCCCATTTTTTTTTTTGGAAGCAGCAATTCTCCTGTATAACACTAACACAGTAAGATAAATGAAAAGAAAATAGAATTGCACTAAACCTGTAAATCATAATTGTAAACCATAAATTGATCAATATAAAATCCACCAGTATTGAATGTGTGAATCATAAATCAATCATATAAAATTAATGAAAAAAACATATATGAAAAAATATATATGAAAAACACATATATAAAGTCCTGTGTTCAAAAAGATAAAAAATAATTCCGTGTATGTAAATCAGTATGACATTCACCAGTGCTGAGCTTAATCAATAAAGTCCATCCATATGTGTAATGGTGTCTCCAAATGCTAATAGAAAAAACGTGCAAGCACACTTACAACTCCTCAGATCGCCTCATTGCCTTTTCAGACCGATAGGTGGATACACGTGGCACATGTAAAATATAAATGCTCCAATAGTGTAAAACCTTTAAAATGTATTTAAAAAGGAAACAAAGTATCGCACTTACAATAGTAGCATCAATACAAGCCTGAAGTCTGATATGCCGGCCATCACACGATCAGACAAACCCGTCCTTCTGGGCATAAGAACTGTAACACGAGGTGGTGTCAGCACGCCGTCCGCGCTACGCGCTTCGTAAGAGAATTATGACATCCAGGGCCATTACTTTAATTATCATACTTGTAGGGCTTGCTTTTTTAAATGGCAGTCAAAGCACCTGTTACTAAATAAAATGGTTAGCTTACAGTTCTGTTTACACCTTGCTTTTGCTTTGTGTTGCTCTGCTTCTGCTTCGCTTTAAAAAATGATATCCCATGTCACTAAAGCTTTAAAAAAGCACCACCAAAGCATCGTAGAAGCACCACCGAAGCATTGCAGAAGCATCAAAAACACATCAAAAGAGCATGTTGAAGTGCTCATTTCATCACAAATTGATGTCAGGCCCCATTTACACTATGAAGTGCAATGTCAGGCTTCATGCATATGTGTGTTTTTTGGGCAGTGTCTTGCTGAGTGTATAGGGCAGCACGTTTATTTCAATGGGCTGTCCTATGAACAACAAACTTGGCAAAGTAGGTCATGCAGCTTTTTGAGCTTAGCGTTTTACATATTTTTAAACCACATTTGTTTTGCAAAATTTCACATGAAAAAACGTGCACCTACTTGCCATCTTTGTAATGCTGTTAATGAATGCCACCGCATTCTCTTTTTCTATAGTGTGAATGCAACCTCAATCTGAGGTCATCCATTCAATTTATTCCACTCACAATATTTAATTCAGCTGTTTACCTGGAGTTCAGCTTTAAATAAAATAAATCCATAAACAAATATACGGGTGTAGAAAAATGCTTCTTTGGATTCAATTTAGTGATTTCCTCGGTGAGCATGTACATAGCACACATCCCATGCCTCCCCTGGGCTTTCTGCTACCTTGCATAATGTGTTTACTGCTATTGAGGGGGTACGGGGGTTACTAGAGGCTTTGTATTTCCTCCAGGATTTCCTCCGGAACTTGAAAGTTGAAAATAGTTCATTACATTTTAGATGTGGCAGAATTTGCATATGATTGGTGATCTGAAAATGAAAAATCCTGTTCTCCAGCATGTGATTGATCATCCTTGTCAGCATTTGATTGATCATCCAGTGTGTTTCCCGAAGTATTAAACTGATAATAAGTCTGCACAGAACTGAAAAGTGAGTGCCCTTTCAGTGCTATAACAGCGATTTCCGAAAAAAAAAAAAATCATATAAAGAACGCCATGAAGAAAAGCAGCGTGAAAATGTAAATTGATGAAAGAGGAGCTTACTGGCTCGTGATCATTAGCATGTGTAAGCTTGTATTTTAGCTTGGCAGCCTGACCCGGCACCACCTGTAAAATTCTCCTACGGCGAAAGCCCTGTGCTTAAAATGCTAAATTATAAATGAAAAGCCTCTGAAAACAGAGGCAGGCAGCTCTGCACAATGAAAGACGCCTGTGATGTGGAATATCACTGCCATTCCTTATAAATCTATAATTGCCCTGATTCAACCACAGGTAAGGGCCGAGGACGAATAACAGCGGTTATTGGACCTCGGGGTGAGAGAGAATTAACTACAATTGAAATGGACAGAAAGTCAAGTTTTAAGTGTCTGATTCTGTAATAGTATACAGGAGTGACAAAAAAGGGGTTGTAAAGAATTTTTTTCTTTTTCATAATAAGCATCCTTTACCTGCAGAAATTCCCCTTTTCACTTCCTCATTGCTTGTTTTTGCTCAGAAATTGCTCTATTTCTTCTCTGTTCTATTCACTTCCTGCTTGTCTGATTGTAACTCACCGCCGTGAAGGGAGACTTTACTGCGGTGGTCAGTGACGTGCTCGCCCCCTTCTGGGAACTACATCTGTGCGGCAGGACGCTCTCTACGTGTTAGAGACTTCAAGGAGGTGTGAATTACTGGGCGTGCCGCAGTGCATACTGGGAAATGTAGTTCTTACATGAACGAGCGCCACAAACCAGGAAGTGAATGAGAGAACAGAAACTAGAATGCCGGAGGTGATATAGATTAAGGAATTTAATAGGTATTTACTTGTTTTTTAACAGAATCATTACACTATTCTGTCTGTCTACCTTGCAGACATTCATTTTAGGCAAAAAATGTTATCCTTTACAACTCCTTTAATATTAACTGAGAGAAAAAAAATCATAAAAAGTATAAGAAAAGCCTAAGGCCCTGTACACACGATCAGACATGTCTGATGAAACTGGTCTCCAGACCAGTTTCATCAGACCAGTTTGATGGTGTGTACGGCCCATCAGACCATTGTCCGTCAGACCAAAGTTTTAAAACTTGTTTTAAAATCTGTCCAACGGACACCTGTCCGTCGGACCAAAACAATGGTTAGTACACAAAAGCATCGGACCAAAACAATGGTTAGTACACAAAAGCATCGGACCAAAAACCCGCGCATGCTCAGAATCAAGTCGACGCATGCTTGGAAGCATTGAACTTCATTTTTTCATCACGTTATTGTGTTCTATGTCACCGCGTTCTGGTCTGATCGGATTTTGGTCCGATGGTGTGTACGCACATCAGACCATCAGACAAGTTCAGAGTTGTCTGATGAAAACGGTCCGTCAGACAAGTCTCATCAGACATATCTGATCGTGTGTACAGGGCCTAAGTCTAACTAGAAATGTTTCCTTCCCCTCCTCCTACCTATCCTGCTTAGCCTGTATAAAAAAAGATGTATGTACTTACCTATTTTTAATCTGCTCCGGTCTAGTCACGAGATCCCGCAGCTCTGGATCCCCTGTGTCAGTGAGCAGCTGCTGCAGAGGAGAGGAGGGTGCACCCAGCTATTGGGTGAAGTCAAAATTTCCAAAATTTACAGCTGTTGTCCAGTGCTTCCAGAGCTAGAGCTGAAGACCAAGACCAGAGTGGATAAAAAATAGGTAAGTATACTTTTCAGGGGGAATGCAAGGGAATGCAGTTCTGGCACATCCAGAACAGAATGTATGTACTGGCAAAGGGGGTTGGGGTGTGCTGGAGAGGCTATTGGTGCTGACTACTGGGGATCTATTGTAGCTAGGGTTGTAGTGTTGCTAGGGGGTGTCTATTGTTGCTGGAGGGATCTACTGTTGCAGAGGGGTCTATTGTTGTTGGTGGGGGGGGGGCATATTGATGCTGACTGCTGTGGGATCTTTTGTTGCTAACAGGGGTCATTTGTTGCTGGGGCAGATATATTGTTGCTGGTGGGGATCTGTTGTAGCTGGAGAGTATATTTTGTTTCTAAAGAGGGGGCCTATTGTTTGTCTGGTTCAGGAGTCTCCAAACTAAGGCCCTCCAGGTGTTCAGGAACTACAATTCCCATCATGCCTAGTCGTGTCTACGAATGTCAGAGTTTTACAATGCCTCGTGGGAAGTGTAGTTTCACAGCAGCTGGAGGGCCGTAGTTTGGAGATCCCTGGACTCTGGTTCATTCTTTTAAGACATTGATATATATATATATGTGATTTTATCACTGCTACATCACTTTAGCACAAATTTTTTACCGTAAGGTTCATTATCACATGAATATATATATATATATATATATATATATATATATATATTATATATGTTTTATTTAGCGCTGTACTTTGTATTATTGTCTTTGTTTTTGAATCGATGCATCTAATTCATGGTACTGGCAGCTTTATTTTTCACTGTCATTTTGATGTTTCTTTTGGTTCATATTATTTTTATCAAGCGCAGTGTTTGCTTTTATTTTTTTGGACTATTGTTGCAGGGGGGAGTCTATTGTTGGGGGGTGTCGATTATTATTAAACATTTCAATACAAATTACTTAACACCACAATATTTGACTCTCTAGTCTCTAAAGGGAGCCCTGAGTATACAGATCTTTTTCATACAGGTTAGGCAGGATAGGTAAAAGGAGGAGAGAAGGAACATGAAAGCAGTAGTAAAAATCACAATGGAAAAAAGTCCCCCTCCCTGCAGGTTAATGTCATATTGTGCTTGTATGCACCGCATACTACAGGGGTGTCCAAACTTTTTTTAAAGAGGGCCAGATTTGATGAAGTCAACATGCGTGAGGGCCGACCATTTTGCCTGACATTCTTTGAACCATTAAAATTAAATGCAAATTAACTAATACACTGCCCAACAAGAATTCTCTTGCCTTTTTGGTTGTGTGTGTGGTGAAGATTCTAAGGATAAGCTTGGGCGTGTTATTTTGATATACCGTATTTATCTGCGTATAACACGCACCTTGGATTTTTTTTAAATTTTAAATAAAGAATTGTGAAGCAAAATAAGGGTCATTGCCCATGAATGCAGCCTGATCAGTGCCCATCTGCAACCTCAGTATTGCCATGAATGCAGCCTCTGAATGCAGACTCACCATTGCCATGAATGCAGCCTCACAAGTGCCATGAATGCAGTCTCTGAATGCAGCCTCACTATTGCCATGAATGCAGCCTCACCATTTACATAAAGACAGCCTCTGAATGCACGAAACTCTGGGATTCGCTGGGGGCTACAAAAGAGATATATATATCCAAATTGCCAGTGGGGCCGCATTAAACCGGAACGCGGGCCGCAATTGGCCCCCGGCCGGACTTTGGACATGCCTGGCATACTAGAATATTATGGCAGCCATAACTTTTAAAAAGAGCCTTGCAGTGGCATGCTATCACTGCTGCCAGCACTCCCATCTTCATCCAGTCTTTACTTTGGGTTTGTGGTCTTCAACCCTTTGAATGCCCGAGCCTTCGGTTCATGCACACATGGCCATCTGATTCATGGCACACTCAGTGACGTCATCGTCTTGAGCCAATGTGATTAACTCCTAAACGATGCAAGTTTTGGAAATATGCATTGTATCTACTAGTAAGCTTTAATATAAGCTTACCTGTAGGTACAACTTACAAACCTGAGTTTACTACCGCTTTAAGAATATTTAGACTTAGACTTTTCTTTAACCTCAAAACAAAATGCAATCATTTTCAGCTTACCAATCACTAAAAGGTATCCAAACCCAAGCACAACAATGAAATGTATTGCAGTTTATCATTGCTTAGATTTGGTGGCTGAGTTTGTCTTTCATTTTAAATTTTTCTCCTTTTTTTATCTAATGAAGCTGCCAGGAGCACAACTTCTGTCATTGGATGACAACCGTGCTGTATCTAGGAGAAACATGGTGTCACCCTAGAAAGGAAGCGTGTTAGGACTATATGACACCTGCCCCTCTCTATAACATAGAGGACAGTGTTTTGTAATCAAAAGAGATAGCTGAAAACAATGCCACCCCTTACTGTTCACAGAAGAAAAAAAGAATCAGGCTACATGAACAGCAATGTATTTTACTTGTCAAGGAAATATAACGAAGGGCTCCACGAGGAACCTCCCTGCTATCTTGGACGTGTGGGATCAAAGAATTCTTGGATTTCCTTAGATGCCATCGGATGTATCTTCCATGAACCATACCAGGCTGAGGATCTATCTTTTGCCCATTTGACATACTACCGCCAAAGAAAATGTTTGCCCAGGGTCCAATTAATATTAAAGATGGCCCTGAGCCTATCAGTGCAGCCTCATCAGTACCCATCAGTGCTGCCTCATAAGTGCCCATCAGTGCAGCCTATCAGTTCCCATCAGTGCAGTCTCATCAGTGCCCATTAGTGCAGCTTCACCAGTGCCCATCAGTGCAGCCTCATTAGTGCCCATCATTGCAGCCTCATCAATTCATATCAATGAAGAAGAAAAGTTACTTATTTGCTAAATTTTATAAAAGAAAATATATATATATATTTTTTAAATCAGTCTTGTTTAGTAAAAAAATAAAAAACTCAGTGGGGATTAAATACTATCCAAAGAAATCTCTAAACACATCTCAAAAACAATAAAAATGTCATATGGGTATAGTGCTGCATGGCCGCGCAATTGTCATTCAAAATGCGACAGCACTGAAAGGTGAAAATTGGTCTGTTCTGTAAGGGGGGTGGAAATGCCCAGTAGGCAAGTGGTTCATGATATATTAATAGACCATAAGGGAGCAAATAGAATTAAGTTAAATGCAGTGGCATGTTAGTTGTGGTCTTGTGCTCTGCTCTATGCATACCACACATCCCAGAGTCCATTTTGGGAGTGATTAAGAGAGAGTGGCTATGTTCCTACATACAATGGGAACCATCAGAAATTACTATAGCCACCCTTAAAAAGATGTTTTATTACATCAAGGAAAAAAGTTTTTTGAATTTGGAGGAGGGCAATGTAACTTTTTTTTCAGTTAAGAAAGTGTCAATTAAAATTTACTGGGTCCAGTTTTTAAATCTGAACAATGGGGAAAAAACACCCTTGCTTTTGGGGCTCACTCTGCATTGTAAGGGTTAAATACCCATTTTGTATTTTGTCTAAGAGTAACATAAAAAGCACCTACATGTATTCCTTACTCCTGTAGACTACCTCCCAGTTGCATGGCTCACTCCCAAAGCTGCTTCACTTCACCAATCTGTTAGTTGCAGGCACTCTGACATCATCACGTATAGTGCAGGACTACAGTAGACCAGGTCCTGCATTATAAGGGAGGTTATCAAGGACAAGATTGTCATAGAGAGGAGAAGAGCTGCTAGGGAAACAAGAGGTAAAGTAAGTATAGTTGCTTTTTCTGTTCCCCCTAAATAAAATGAGAGTTTAACCCTTGCAGTGTTAGGGGATCCCCATTTCAATGTACGCTTTCTTTTTTTGGTCTTTCTCCATGTGCGTAGGAAGTGTCCCTTCTCACATAGGTGTGCCCAGCCTATTATATTAGGGTGTGCACCCCAAAGCTCAAACACATATGAGTGTGTGTATGTGTTTATACATATATATATATATATATATATATATATATATATATATATATATATATATATATATATATATATATATATATATATATATATATGTAGCGCCCCCTTGCTTTTTGCATGGGCGCTGTGTTAAAACTAGTTGGACTAGGAGAGTTAAGTTGCTCCTAGTTGTGATTTGTTTAGGTTGTTGACCTATGTCATTCTGGAAAGGTCCACTGGCTCGGACTACATTCTGGGGATGTTATTTCATCCTTGGCTGGCAGTGGAAGCCAGCGGGATTTCTGGCGGATGGAGCCTTCCTCAGCAGCCAATTGGAGAGTGTTTTTCCTCGCTGGGAATGCTGGGGAGGGGTAGATCTGGGACCTAGGTCGGGTTTTCGAGGTTCTTCTTTTTCACATGTGCGGGGTCCCAGACTCGGGGTGCGGCATCCACCTTCAGGGTGTGCGCGCCCATGGACCCTGCCGGCGCGGCCCGCCTGGCCAGGTTCCTGGGGCTTCCTGAGTCTCACCTGTAGACAAGAATCAAGGGATGTCAGTGACTTACTGGGTTCCCAAAGCTTAAGAGAATCCCAGTTGGGGATTCGGTGACCGGGATGCTGGCAGGTATGCCTTGCTGTCACCCGGTGACTTATGCTGAAAAATTACTGGGAGGATTCACTCTGTTCGCACATTTAGGGCCAGATTCAGGTAGATGAGAGTATCTTTCCTCTGGAGTAACGCTTCTCATTTACGTTACTCTGAAGACCCTTTCAGCGCAAGTCCTGTAATTCACATAGCAGTTGCGCGTAAACTTGCGCCAGAGTAACGATAATGCGCTGGCGTAACCCGACGCAAGTGGAAGTGGGTGTGATCATATGTAAATGATGGGCGGAGCCCAGCGCAGAGGCTTACGTTCAGCGCATCATCCACGGAGCATGCGCAGTGAGTGCGGCTCCACTCGCCCCCCTTGTGCGCATGCTCACAACTTCCGTCGGCACCACTTCCTGGGAAACGTCAGCGCAATGCGTTCCGCTGGGCGCTTAAAAGCGCTGGCGGAAACGCCATTCCGGCGCAAAAGTATATCCGTTTCCCCCCACCCCAGGGAAGATACTTTTGCACTGTAATGGCTGCTCCCGCTACCCCCAAAGAGAGGAGGAACCTCAACTTTAATGCCCAGGAGGTCTCTGTGATAATCTCGGCTATGGAGACGTTTAATGATTTCCTCCACGGGAAAAAAAGCAGGAAGACCAGCCGGGAGAGGAAGCAGGGCATCCTGGACACCATAGCTGCCAGGGTCAATGTCCTGGGGTACTCCACCCGGAATGCAGGCGATATTCAAAAAAAAATAAACGACCTGCGGCGCAAGGTGAGGGGCAAGGTGGCCACCATTAGGAGCCATGAGAGGGGCACAGGTGGTGGTCCCCCATGTCCTGTCACCCTGACCGCGGAGGAGGAGGTGGTCGCCCGCTGCCTGGACAGGGAGCAGTTGGAGGGGGTCCCTGGCTATGACTCCGTAGAGGAAGGCTCCAGGACAGGTAAGTGATTTTTACCCCCTTTTTGGTGTGTTGCATGTGGGGGGGGGGGTACATGTGCCAAGTGTGTGGGACCACCAACATGTGTCTGCTTTGTGTCATCCACAGATGACGGAGCTGGGCCATCATCGCTTACCGTTCAGTCCACCCCAACCTCCCAACGGGATGCTGATGACGAGGCCCTGGGTGCTGGAGACACCGAGGTGGAGGAGGAGAGTACCCACACCACTTCAGCAGAGGTGGTTGTGGAGGAGCCTGTCCCTGAACAGGAGTTTATTTTAATGTTGGAGGAGTCCTCCTCCTCTGCAGGGCCCTCTGTGATCCCCTCCCCCATCCTAGGTAGCCCCTCAAGGGCGACTCCATCCCCACGGGGACAACCTTCTTCTGCCCCCAGGAAGGCGACCCGGAAGACCAGGGGGGTGTCTGATCTGGTCCAGGACCAGGTAGTGTTGGACCACGCCAAACAGACCCAGCAAATGGGGGAGATGGCTGGCCACTTAGACAGGGTCGCAGACAGCCTGGGCTCTCTGTCACAGCTGCCCAGTCGTGTGCAGGGCGTTGTGACCAGCCTGGGGGAGGTGCAGGCTGATATCCGGCACCTGACAGCAGCTGTTCGAGACAACACAGCTGCCATCCGGGAAGAGGGGAGGCAGCGGCAACGTGACCAGCGGCATCAGATCACCCGCCAGCTAAGGATGCAGGCCCAGACAAACCTGTATCTGAGCCGTATTGCTGTGGCATTGGAGGGCATGCAGCCAACAGCTCCCAGGAGTGGCCCACCCGGGGATCAGCCTCCTCCTGATGCCCCCCCACCCCCACCACCACCCACTCCCTCCAGGCAGCTGAGGAGCCCGAGAGTGCCCCCAAGGAGGAGCCCCCGTCATCCCAGATGAGGGTTTTTTGATTTTTTGGTTGTTATATATTTTTGTTTATACTCAGGATATGAGTTTTTTTTTTTTTTGTTCTCAGGTTATGAGATATTTTTGTTTATTTTGTACTGCACACGGTCAGGAGTGCAGGGGACAGTGTGAATGGTGTGTGAATGTGAGAGGGTGGCACTCCTGACAGTAAGGGGTGTCACCCTCGGCCGTGGTGGTGAAGTTAACCCCACGGCTGTATGAATGACGTGTGAAAGGTGTATGAATGGACAGTGACATCATTGGGGCCTTGACGCTGGCGTTACTGCTCCCAACTCCTACATGCTGGACTTGGGCTAATCCAATGCGATGTGCATGTGGTGTGTGTGATCTAGGGACATCAGTGGTGTACACGCGTGCATTGTCTGTGTGATTAATGTTTTGGTTTAGTGTCCAAAGATGCCTACGGCGAGGACCCTCCTGACTGCTCTTCCATCAGCAGACTGGGTGTCCTCTGGCAGGTGGGGACTGTGTGGGTCGGGGGTCAGGTCATCACGTATGTCAATCTGCAGGCCTTTTCTCATAGCAAAGTTGTGCAGAATACAACATGCACCGATGATCTGACACACAAAGGTAGGGGAATACAATAGGGTCCCCCCGGACTTATCCAGGCAGCGGAAACGGGACTTCAGGAGCCCAAATGTTTGCTCCACCACTGCACGGGTTTTGATGTGTGCTTCATTGTATTTTCTCTCTCCTCTGGTTTGGGGGTTCCGGAAAGGAGTCATTAGATGGGGTCCCAGTGCATATGCAGAGTCACCTGTAAGGGAAAATACAGGAGGATGTTAGTCATGCATGTGCGACTTCTGTTGTGCATCACGGGAGGGGATAGTCATGCCTGCCACCCATGTCACTCACCAACCAGCCAGCTGTCCCCATACATGTTCTGCTCGAATTCTGCTGGGATGGGACTCTGACGGTATATGAAGCTGTCATGGCTGGACCCGGGGTGTTTGGCACGGACGTGCCATATGAGGCGCTGGGCATCGGCTATCACCTGTACGTTGATGGAATGCCAATGCTTCCGATTGCGGTATATGTGCTCTGTGGCACTGGGGGGCTGTAGGGCCACATGTGTGCAATCAATGGCCCCGATGGTGCGTGGGAATCTGGCAATGCTGTAGAAATCTGTCATTGCCTTCAGCCGCAGCTCCTCAGTGGTGGGTCTGATGAAATGGTTGGACATGCGTCTGAGGATTGCAGGGACAACCTGGTGCACACATCTGCTTATGGAGGATTGTGACCTCCCAGCCACCACTCCACTTGTACGCTGGAATGATCCACTTGCAAGGAAATGAAGTGTTGCCAGGACCTTCACCAGTGGCTGCACTGCTTGTGAGCGGTGTGTCTTGCTGGTGATGTCACCCTGCAGGGTTGTGGTTAGTTCAAGTATTGCATCAGGGCTGAATCTGAAGAGGCGATACACCTCCTCATCCCCCATGCCAAAGAGGCTCATACGTGTGCGGTATATCCTCTCACGTGCCCGCCTCCTTCGTTCCGGGGGACCCAGTACTAGTGCTAGGACCACGACTGCCCCTGGCATGTTGGCACACAGAGGTGTTGTCCTTGCAAGTGTGGTTGTTCAGCTAGCTCCTATCGTCGGTAACGCTGCTGTAGCTGCTCTCCTGCTGACCTGTGGCCATCTGGAGTAAAGATAAAGCAGCCTTTTGTAGAAATAACTTTGCGCCGGACGGACGAGATACGCGCGGCGCATGTAGCCGGCGTATGGTGCTAATCCGTTCGTGAATTGTGAAAAATCCCTCATTTGCATATTTGCAGGGGAAATCAATGGGCGCGACTGATGCGCACAGTGAAATTAAGCGCTGACGATACTCTGGCGTCGGAACGTTCCGCCGGTCGCAAATGACCCGTTATTGGGCGCATCTAGTTTGGTGGGTACGGGCACATAGAAACGACGGCGCATCATCACAGTTACGCGGCGCATATCGAAATACTCCAGCGCAAGTGTTCCTGAATCTGGCCCTTAGTCTATCCAAAGCCTAGAGCCGGGCCTGTGAGAGAGACCCGTTCGTCCCAGCCAAAATTTGTGGTGGCACCACGGCTGCCAGGTCTGTGTGAGTGACACCTGTCCGGGGGCACCTTACCCACTCAATCTCATAGGAGTGGCGACGTGTGAAAATTTGTGCTGCTAAGGGCTGATCTGCCTTGTGTGTATCCAGGCCTGACATCGAAAGTTTCTCTTTCCTCATCAACCTATTCTCCCTTCACCAAAGTTGATGTTGGCTAATGTTGGCCTGGAATTAAAGCATTGAGAAAATCTTTATTGACTGTGTGGACCTCCGTTTACTACTTAATTCTTCAGGTGCATCCCTAGACCAAGCTGGGGTAACTTAATTTGCCCCAAATCTAACCAGCGGCTCCTGAATGGGGTAGCACTACATATATAAAAATATAAAACTACAGCGTCAGTATAGCAACAGACAGTGTCAGTAGAGCAGAGGTTGGTGTCAGTAAGGCAGTGGACAGCGTTTATTATTTTTCACAATTTTTTCTTTTTTTTTAGGAGCCTAGTTAGGGGGCTGTGGTGAAATATCAGGTGTTTAAACGAGGGGAACCTGCACCACACTGGGCGATTAGGATGTCCCTGGCACACCCTGCAAGTACACCTACTGTATGCCTTCGCCCGATGTAAAGGGTAGTGATGCCCACTGTATAGTCATTACATGCCTAAAAGGAGAGACACTTAGTGGGAAAGGAAAATCTTAGCACTAACACAACTTCATAATATTTATGAAATGTTAATTTCATTAGCTTAGGAGTCTGTCTACACAAAGGCAGACAAGAGCTGTCCATATCAGAAGCATATAGCAGTGCTCATATGACTAATGTGTCAAAGGACATCTCATCAGTGTGTTTGTGCCTACAGCAGCTAAATGTTGTTAAAGCTGAACTCTGGGATAAACAAATATTGTCTTAATACAGACGTGTATTTTTATTTGGCTCTTGGTGTGTACAGTATTTGTTCCATATCTGTGCCTGAATCCGGTGTGAAACTTGGTCTCTGTGCAGGAGCTTCCTGTAATAATGACCGGTCAATGCTGCTCTTTACCCTTGTGCAGGGTGACTGGTCTAGACTCCACCCCTCCTGTAGTTCTCTGCAGGCAGTCTATAATAGGTGGGGGCTGCTGGGAGCCTCCCACAACACTGCACTCTGAACAAGCTAAGTACAGCACATTGATGATGTCACTGCTACTTTTACAAGGCATAAAGTGGATTTAGATTCTTTGTGGTCATTGAGGGGTATATTGAGAAAAAAGTTTTTTGTGCCAGGAGTTAACTTTAAAGGAGACAAGACCCAACATTAAGCTGACCAGTTTCAGCGGACATATCCGATCGTGTGTACGACCTAGCGGACAGGTTTTTCCAGCGGACAAATTTTAAGCATGCTTTGAAATTTGTCCGCTGGAAACCTGTCCGTCGGACATGTCCGCTGGTTAGTACGCCTAACCAGCGGACATAAATCTCCCACATGCGTCGAATGGATTCGACACATGCGTGGAAGTATTTTACTTCCTGGAGTGGTGACGTGGCGGCGTCAACGTCACCTCGTCCTCAGTCCGAGGGGATTTTCGTCCGATGGTGTATACACGCCATCGGACAAAAATCCGAGGAGACATGTCCGCTGGAAACGGTCCGTCGGACATGTTTGAACGGACATGTCTTCTCGTCTGTACGCGGCCTAAAAGGAGACGGTATACATGTAATTTCCCCTGCACTCCATTACAACAGCAACCTAAGTAGTAGAGATAGAACAACCCCCTATTTGGTTCATAGCAGAACTCCCAAACAGGGAAAAAGTTCTAACCCCAACAGTGAACCCCATTAAAGTCTTTGGGAGCCTAACAGGAAAAACTAAAAGTGACCATTTTGAAGGCTTATGTGTAAGTAATTGGCCCCAAAAGGGTATGGGGGTCCGGGGAGTACCCTGGGGGAAATGTATTGATGCAATTTTGTTTTTAAAACAATCGTTTTTTAGGAGCAGTGATTTTAATGATGCTTAACTACTTGCCGACAGGCGGAAAGTCGACTCCCCTGGTCACGTAGAGGTCACGTAGATCTACGTCACCTCACAAATCAGCCACTAGGGGCGCATGAGTGCCGCCGGAGGCGTGCACGCGTCCCAGCTCACCCCTGGTCCCGGCGGGCGCGCGCCCCCCGCTTGTCCCTGGTCCAGACGTGTGTGCCGGGCGCAATCACCGCCGGGCACCCGCGATCGCTCGTTACAGAGCGAGAAATGGGAGCTGTGTGTGTAAACACACTGCTATCGGTGTTGTCAGGGGGAGAAATGCTGATCTTCTGTTCATACAATGTATGAACAGCGATCAGTAATTTCCCCTAGTCAGTCCCTCCCCCCTTCAGTTAGAACACACCTAGGGAACATAATTAACCCCTTCCTCGCCCCCTAGTGTTAACCCCTTCCCTGCCAGTGGCATTTTTATAGTAATCAATGCATTTGTATAGCACTGATCACTATAAAAATGCCAATGGTCCCAAAAATGTGTCAAAAGTGTTCGCCATAAGGTCGCAGTACCGATAAAAATCGCTGATCGCCGCCATTACTAGTAAAAAAAATATTAACAAAAATGCCATAAAACGATGCCCTATTTTGTAGACACTATGGGCCAGATTCTCAGAGGCGCTAAGACGGGGTATCTCAGATACCCCGTCGTATCGCCGTTTTTTTTCCCCGGGTATCTATGCGAGTGATTCCTAGAATCACTTTGGCATAGATACGGGTGAAGATCCGACAAGTGTAATACAATTACACTTGCGGATCGTAGATGTAATGACAACTCTGGCCACTAGGTGGCCTTTACGTTGTTTTCTCATTTGCCTATGCAAATGAGGCTTTTACGCCGTCCCGTCGTCGATTACGTCGTTTTTGTCCGCGTAAGGTTACCCCTGCAAAGATGTGGAGTAACCTTACGCAGTACCGTCGGATGCTGTCGGGTGCCGTCGGATGCCATGTTAAGTATGGCGTTGGGTCAGCGTCGGCTTTTTCCGTCGGTTACGTCGTTTTACTAAGTCGTTCGCGAATAGGGCATTGCGTAAGTGATGATCACATCGTTTTGACGTCGGTTTCACCGACGCTTTCCGACATGAGCTGGAGCATGCGCACTGGGCTTTTTGCCCAGCCGGAGCATGCGCAGTTCGATCGACGCGGGGGCGCGCTTAATTTAAATACAAGCCGCCCCCTTTGAATTACACCGCCTTACGCTGGGCCATTTACTCTACGCATCCGCAAACTACGGAGCAAGTGCATGGAGAATACGGCACTTGCTCTGTTAAGTTGCGGCGGCGTAGTGTAAATGGCTTACGCTACGCCAGCGCGATTCTATGAGAATCTGGCCCTATAACTTTTGTGCAAACCAATCAAAAAACATTTTTTTTTTAAATATATTTTTGGGGATATTTATTACAGCAAAAAGTAAAAAAATATAAAATATAATATAAATATATATAATATAAAATATAAAATAAAAAATGCAGATGTGATCAAATACCACCAAAAGAAATCTCTATTTGTGGGGAAAAAAGGACGCCAATTTTGTTTAGGAGCCACGTTGCATGGCTGCGCAATTGTCAGTTAAAGCGACGCAGTGCTGAATCGCAAAAAGTGGCCCGGTCATTGACCAGCAATATGGTCCGGGGCTGAAGTGGTTAAAAGGCAACAATAAAAAAAAGAATGCCCTGTGCAGTGCGTAGTGCAGATTTGGTTGTTCCTTGAATATAGGCAAACAGCCAATGTTCGGACCAAACTCATTCTCGGGCCGAACAGTTCGCCCCAACACTACTAAGTAGGGGAGCTACCCTTTATAACACATTTGTTCTTTCCTGCTAAACCCCACATCCTAATATAGCAATATCATTTCATTTGAAGACCACTGCTTTGATATGATCAATTTTAGCATGCTGTAGTATAACAGACATTTATTTGCCTTTTGGCATTCTACCCTTAAACTGTTCAAGCACTGTTGGCATAAGCCGTGATATAGCTGTGAGCTACAGATAGTAGGATCTGACACTCCAGGAAGTGTCCGTTTTCTTTTCAGGCTGCAGGGCTTATGGCTAAAAAAAAAGAAGGTTACAGGGAGAAAAGTTAGCACACAAGTATTTAGTCTTGATGTATTAATAACAGAATGAAAAATAAAAAAAAGAGCCCAGTGGTAACAGGGTCTCTTTATGAACTTGTAAGTAGAATGAGTGCGCTAAACAGTTTACTATGCAAGACTAAACTTCCCAGAATTCACACTACCCCCCCCCCCCCCTTTAAAATTTGCTTTCCAGGAGCTTCTCCGGAATCCAGAAAAGCCATTATTTATCAATGTCTTCCGAATAAGGGAAGTTTGTATTGCCTCATAGGCACCATTCCGATTCATACTTACACTAGAAGAAAATGTTTCAGTCTTAATGGCGGCTGTGGGGCAATAAACACAGCTCTTATTTGACTTGTTAAATGCCTCTAGCTGCAGTTTTGGTGTCGTCATCTCAGATTATTTTTTTTATATATTAAAAGAAGTGTAGTAATTTTTGTATATAATCCTTTTTAAAGTACCCTGTTTTTTAAACTAGAACATAATCCAGCTATCCATTGTAAAAATAAGTCGTGTTAGTAAAATGACAGAAAGTGCTTGTGATGTGTTCCTTCAATAAGGCTTTTAATTCATTTTGTCAATGTGTTGTGATCCATAATCACTCAAACTAACAATGCTTCATAGTTATCCTCACATGGCTTGAAATAGGCAAATTGGAAATAAAGTAACACTTTATAACAGAAATACATTGAGTTGGATATATATGTGGCTGGCATGCCACTCAGTGCTACATAGCTACAATGTGGTTAAAGTTGTTCTAAGTGGTTGTAAGGCCAAAACGTTTTTTTTTTTACCCAAATGTATTACCTGCATTTTGTTAAAAAAAACTTCCACTAGCTGTTTGCCCCAACCACCTCCCTAAATACATATATAAGTCCTGTATCGATCCAAACACACCTTCCCCGTTCTTCACAGTGGCGCTGCCATTGATCGTCTGTTCCCTGATATAGGGAAAGGCGATCAATGACGTCACACATCCAGCCCCGCCCCTTACAGTTAGAAACACATATGAGGTCACACTTAACTCCTTCAGCGCCCCCTAGTGGTTATCTCCCAAACTGCAATTGTAATTTTCACTGTAAACACTGCGGGCCAGATCCACATACAATTGCCCCGCCTCAGTGTATCAGAGATACACTACGCTGTCGTATCTTACCTGGCTCTAAGTCGAATCCTGGACGATTTTGCGCCATAAGTTACGGCGGCGGAGTGTATTTCTGGCGGCGGAATTCAAATCGGCGGGTAGGGGGCGTGAATCATTTAAATGAAGCGCGTCCCCGCGGTGATCGAACTGCGCATGCTCCGTTCAGAAATTTCCCGCTGTGCATTGCGCAAAATTACATCGAAACGTCGTTTTTTTTTACTAGCGTAAATTCCGTACATTCCTATTCACGGACGACTTACGCAAAGATTAAAAAAAAAATTGAAATTTTGACGCTGGAACGACGGCCATACTTAACATGGCAAGTCTAACTATAGACCGGATAATAGCAGCTTTAACTATACGCCAGAAAAAGCTGACTAGCGACGACGTAAGAGAATGCGACGGCCGCTAGTACCTTCGTGGATCTCCGTAAAAAGCTTATTTGCATCCCCGACGCGGAAAACGACGTGAACTCCACCCAGCGGGCGCAGAAATATTTCACCTACGATCTGAAGGCGTACGAAGGCGAATAGAGCCAGGGAATCTCCTTAACAAGAGCACAGACAGCAATTAAAACTGTCAGGAGCTCTAATCCCACTCTACTCTGTCCAAAACTAAAAAAAAAAAATGTTGCCTTTTAAATGGGAGCTGTGTGATGTTTGAAACAGAGCACATGGATCACATTCAAGAGTTTTTTGGGAAGCAGTCAGATGGTAGATGAACTGTGGATCAGGCCCCGTTCACACTCTATCGCATTGTGTCTGTCACATTTTCTTTCACATTTTTGGAATGGCACCATTCATTTTGTACAGGCCTTCCCTCGACCCAAAAATAAGCCAAAGAAGCGCATCTACCAAATTTTAGCACTGAGCCAGGTACATTTTTAACCTGCATTTTGCAGTGACTTTCGTGCATTTAGTGGAATATTTATTTATTTTTATATATTATATAAATTGTCTATTGATTTATTTATTTTGCTGTCACTCATGAATAAGTGCTGTACACATTTTATATTATGTTAGTTGCAAGAAATCTCCACCAAAATTCTTACTTCTGCCCCAGCCAACAAAGCCAATTATTAATACGAGGGCTCTTCAAAAAGTTTCTATGTTTTTTTTAACTCTGTTTAATATAAAAAACTTTTCGAAGATGATACCATTAAAAAATAAGACAGACTATTGCAGCATCCACCTGCAAGACCGCAACACTTTTACTTTACTTTAGGATAATGCGCCCCCATCCCAAAAAGAAAAACTCAACTATATTACTGTAATTTCTTTTTTAAAACAATGGATTTATGATATTAAGTAGCACAACACTCGTGATAAATTATTACAAGAATGCTACAGATTGTAGAACTTCTGCAAAGTATGTCTGGAAGTCAGCTGATCCTGTACAACCCCAGGCAGGGAAATACCTGTCACCCCGCTGCAGAATTTAAAACCCAATTTTATGGTTAGATTTACCTACAATAAATGTTCCAAGTATTTCATGTATATTCAGCTCAGTAATTTCCAGCTTTTGATGGCTTTGCTTGCTGTTTAAATGCCGCATGACTTGCTCTGACTCCATCCCGCTGTGTGTGTGTG
Source organism: Rana kukunoris (assembly GCA_029574335.1). NCBI lineage: Eukaryota > Metazoa > Chordata > Amphibia > Anura > Ranidae > Rana > Rana kukunoris. Next base: position 544,814,381 of record CM056050.1, on the reverse strand, counting down.
AAGACCAGCAGAGCTGCCTGTGGAATATTGTGAGAAAGCTAAAAGGGAGTGCAACAGCTCGCTGTTATGTAACTAAGTGTTCTCTCCAGCTGACTGACCTTCACATTCATGTACTTGTACAGTTCTGAACTGGATTGATTTCTTTCTACTAGTACTATTAATCTGAAAATACTTCTTGTGGGATGTGCCACAAAGAAAAAGGTGAATGTTATGCTTGTGTGCGATCTGATTCACTACATTGCCCAGAATGAAGAATAGAGAACGTACAAGTATAAATAAAGGTATCTTGCCGTTACAGCCAACCGATGCTCAAAATGTACCTTGGCAGCACACATTTCAGAAAGGAGTTACAATGTTGCTTTATGTTGTAATGAAATAATCTTAAAACATGACCGGGTCCTCACTATGAGGAAATTTGAGAAGTTCTGCCTTAAAACCCTACATAGCCCATTGTCTACCCAAGGTGGACAATGGTCTAATCTGCTTGGACCACCCAAGGTGATAATTATCTTAGGAAACCTTGTTTTCCCTCAAGAGGAGTCCATTGTGAAATATGCATGCATTTCTATAACTTTAAAGACTAAGTTCACCTTTACAGGAAAATCTGTAAGGTGAACTTACACTGGACCATATCGCACCCGGTCCCGCTGTACCTCAAGACGGTGATCTCCCACACTGACACATCGTATCACCACTTTACTGGTCCATCCATTTATGTAAAGCTCAACATTGTTTGACCTGGGTCCGTTTCTTTAGGAGATAGAAATACTACAGAAAAGTGTGGGCTAGGAGGGAAAACCCCAAATAATGATATATCACCAGAAGAAAGTACTGAACAAGCGTTTGGGTCCCATATACCAGTGTTTTTCAACTCCAGTCCTCAAGGCACACCAACAGGTCAAGTTTTCAGGATTTCCCTCAGATGAAATGGCTGTGGTGATTACTAAGGCAGTGAAACTGATCAAATCACCTGGGCAAAATAATAGAAAGCCTGAAAACATGACCTGTTGGTGTGCCTTGAGGACTGGAGTTGAAAAACACTGCCATATACCATGAAAGGTCAGGTAAACGTATGCATGTAACTATAAATCCTTTTTTTTGGGCACTAAAAAATGGCAGTTAATTTGCTTTAATTCAAAACACATTACAGGTATGTAGAGCTTGGGAACATGCATAGAAATCCAGATAGTTTGCAAAAAACATAGCCGTATGTACATGGGCGTCCGCTCCATAGGGCAAGGGGGGGCAATTGACCCCCCCCCTGGAAAATCGAGAAGGTGTTGAAGAGTTTTGCAGCCACGGGCTGTCTGAGCGGTCCGGGGTTGGATGTCACACAGTCACAGCGAGCAGAGTGAAGCTGCCTCCCCTCCAGTGTTTATGTGTACACAGGGGGAGGGAACCTGCTGTGCCTGTGCTGCGCTGATGGCTGATCTGAGGTACTGAATGGGATGGGGAAGGGGGTTTGTGCTCAATGGGGGGTCCATCTGTGCTGAAGGGGGGTCTGTACTGAAGGGGGTCTGTGCTTAAAGGGGGTCCATCTGTGCGGAAGGGGGGTCTGTGCTGAATGGAGGGGTCTGTCTGGAATGGGGAGGTCTGTGCTGAAGAGGGGTCCATCTGTGCAGAATTGAGGGGTCTGTGCAGAATGGGGGGTCTGTGCTAAAGGGGGTCCATCTGTGCTGAATTGAGGGGTCTGTTCTGAAGGGGGGTCTGTGCTGAAGGTGGGGTCCATCTGTGCTGAAGGGGGTTTTGTACATTCTCTAGGCTATATTTATATGGGCATGAAGTGAAGCTGAATTATCTCAAGAGCTATTTAACACTGCCAGCTGGCCGCGTTATCAGTAAAGTGGCGTTTTACCATCATTTTAGCTGCGCTATTTGGCCGCTAGCAGGTCGCTTTTAACCCCCGCTAGCGTTTGAAGAAAGGGTTTAATGCAACTGCGTATCGCCGCTGCCGATTCGCCCCTCCCTGAAAAAAAATCAGCGGATGCCCTTGCGTATGTATTAATGTGGGAGCCCTCCAGATGCAAGACCATGTTACAAACACTGTTAGAACTTCATATATAAACCTCCATTTGATAAATTGGCCTTGAACAATCCTCTGTAAGGTTTAGGGTCCCGCCACCCTAGTGCAGGAAAATAAATGTTGTTACTGCAACAAATAAAAAAAGAAATAAAAAAATAGTGACGTCACTAAGGCTGGTCATACATTATATAATTTTCTCGCCACTTGATTTACCAAAACCATTAAATATAAGGTCATATCTAAACACTAACAATTTGTATGCAATCAGGTAGGCCTTAGCACTACATAGTTGAAGGTAAATCTAAAGAAAATTGAAAAAGAAAATTGTTTAATGTATGGCCAGGTTAACCCCCTTTCCCCAGAGGCCCACTTAGCTGTATGTTATGTTATTATACTTATCATTTTAGATGTCCTTTAGCTGGTCACCTAACACACTGGATCCTCTTCCTCTTCACCTTCACCTCTACTCCCAAGCCACTACTCTGCTAATACAGACACATAAGTCAATGCTGCTCTCTGCTTTAGTATGCTATGAAAAAAAGGTAGCATGAAGATTGTGGACCTCTTGTGTCAAAAAATAAATACTGCGGAGGACAATTCTGGATTGACAATGAATATTGCAGCCAGAGATGCTTTTTTATTTTTTATTTTGTAAACTGCCTGTGGGCCCATTATGATTAAAATGCCCAGAATTTGGTTGTAAACAAGAGTTAACAAAATGTATACACCCCCAACGATTGAAAAGACTGAAAAATACCCTTAAAGGAGATCTATGGCCACAGCATGCACTCATTTTATACAACATAACATCAGCATTGTGATAGTGATACAAACAGAAGTTGACAATCCTTTCTTGAAAAATCTTCCATGTTGTGAGTGTGGCCTGTCTGCTGACTCTCTTTCCACAACTTCCTGGATTCCCAGCATGCTTTGCAGCTTCTCCTCTGCTGCTTACTTTCAATTTCTAAGGACTACAGGTCCCATGGTACCTCCTCCTGTCAGCACTTCTGTAGTTCAAAAAGCAAACTCAGTAAAATATGTGACACAGTAGTGCAGAGTCACAAGGCATAGTGAATACATATTGCAGAATTCAAGGAAATAAATGTGTGGGGATCTTCACACGCATCAAGACCTTTCAGATTAATATCAGTAGGCTAGAAGTTATTGAAATACAACATGGAAAAGAATACATGACTTAAAATGTTGACCATAGGTATACTTTAGGTCCCTGGTGCCCAACTTGAAGTCCTTTGATATGTGATGTATGGCCCTCAGCAGTCTGCAATGGGAAGACTGATTAGGGTAATAGCACTGATCTCTTCTAGCTAGGGTTGTCTGGACACATGATTCAAAACCCAGACTGTCCGGGTAAATCCCGGACAGGTGGCAACCCTACTTTTAGTCTCATAAAAACATGTTCCCAGTTTCATAATGTTTTCTGCAGCATATCTCCAGTCTAAAATAGAGCATTTCACTCTCTCACTCTTATTTCCTTTATTAAATCTGCACTTTCTGACAGTCCTCTCAAGCATCATATATATTGAACATTATGGGGTTGACTTACTAAAGGCAAAATAACTGTGCACTTTGCAAGTGCAGTTGAACTCTGCAAGTGCAGTTGCGCAAGAGCTTAGTAAATGAGGTAAAGCTTCACTTTACAATAAATACCCAATCACAAGGAAGCAAGGAAATAAAAAACAAAACAAAACAAAAAAATGTTGTTTTCCTTCACATGATTGGATAATGGAAATCAGTTGAGTTCCTCCTCATTTAATAAGCTCTGAAGCAACTTCACTTTGCTCATGTGAGCAGTGCATACGCTCTTAAGGTCTGGCGGATGCTGCTGGAAAATTAGAGCTCCCTACCGGGAAAGAGGACTCCCACTCGCATGAGCTGAAGTGACGTCATTGCGGCTCCAGCCACTCACAGCGCTGGAGCCGCAAACCCGGAAGAAACTCTGGGAGGCGATGCCGGCGCTTCGGTCTAAGGTAAGTACCATATATACTCAAGTATAAGCCAAACTTTTCAGCAATTTTTTGTGCTGAAAGTGCCCCCCTCGGCTTATACTCGAGTCACCTTTTTGCTCCTGATCTCCCGTATTTTGACGACACAGTACCGGCCAGCCGTAGGTCCCCTAAACTTGGCACACATGTAGCCCAACTCTTCCTCTACAAGTGTGCACATTTGGTTGTCCGGGGGATCTACGGCCAGGGAGCACCAATTTTTCAAACCCGGCACCCCTTCCATAGACTCCCATGTTAAACGGTAATTTCTCCGGTGAATTTGGGGACCTGGTACTGGCCAGTCATAGGTCCTCTGGACCCGGAACTTGGTACACATATAGCTCCGTTTCTCTGCTACAGGTGTGCAACGTTTTTTGTCTGGGGGACCTACGGCTGGGGAGCACCGGTTTTTCAAACCTGGGCACCCCTTCTATAGACTCCAATGTTAAACATCAGTCTAATCATGGACACAGTGAGGCATGGGCATAGTGAGGCATGGGCAGAGTGAGGCATGGGCAGAGTGAGGCATGGGCACAGTGAGGCATAGACACAGTGAGGCATAGACACAGTGAGGCATGGACACAGTGAGGCATGGAAACAGTGAGGCATGGGCACAGTGAGGCGCAGTGAGGCATGCAGATGGACACCCTAGGCTTATACGCGAGTAAATACATTTTCCCATTTTTTTGTGGTAAAATTAGGTGCCTCGGGCCCTCGGCTTATATTCAGGTCGGCTTATATTCGAGTATATACAGTATTTCACAATGAACTAGTATGCGGACAAAAAAACGCTTAAGGTGCCCAAAAAAAGCATTTAGCATAATGACTCATTTTATCTTCCAACACTTCTCATATCAGAAAGATCTTTCATTGATCTAAAAGATATTAGCACACGTTGATAAGATCATTTACACTAGAAGTGGATCACTTTTATGTATAAATCTAAAAATGAACAAAATTGGAGTATAGCCTCATATAAGAAATAAGTAATAGCTATAACAACGTACCATCATCCGCGTTAATGTGAAAAAGAGGAAGGGTAGGGGGCAAAAGAATAGTTGCTAAAGGTAGACTTGGGGGGCATGTCCACCCAAATGTCTAAATCTAAAAAGATGTGTAAAAAAAAACATAAACTCTCTTGAAGTATGAAAAAAAAAAAACTAAATTCAGCAAAGGGCAGTCTTTACCCATCTTTTTATAATGTCGGAAATGTGTTGCGTTGGCCAGAAATGACTAAAACATAAATAATTCCTCTGGAATTGGACTGAGCAGTAAAAGCAAACCACTTTGGACAGAAGTGGGTTTGGTGAACCTTCCACATCGGCTGAGCTGAATTAGACATCCTCCGCACCTGGCAACCTGTCACACGCTCACCTTTTGTCTACCTCCTGCAAGCACATAGTGGAGATCAGCCAGTGTGTGTGTTGTCATTGCTGCTTGTCTAAGGGCCCTTATGTTTTCTACTGAAAAAAAAAAAAAAAAGAAAAGAAACATCCACTGTCGGCTACATTGCTGCTGAGCCTTGGTAAAGTGAGTGCTATTTTAAGCTGACATGATAGGACATGGCACATCTGATGCATCATAAGGTCTACAGCTGCTTGTCGGTTCATTGCTTATTGCAGAATTTTGCAGAATCTACGGCTGCGCTTAATGGCAGCGTTAATACTCAATGACCTTATATGGGGGGAGGAAATATCTTAAAAGAGACAACAAAAGATATCTTTCTTCTTTTTTACCATGGTCAGGGTAAAATATTGACTGGAGAATAGTGAGGAGACACATTTATCTTCAGCTGTGACAAGTGAGCAGGCACAGATAAGATTGTCAAGTATACTCTCTGTGTTAAATCTTATGATAATGCCCGTATCTCGCTGTTCCAGTGCTGCTCCCTTAAAGGTAGGCATTTGACCTTATACAACGTTAACCTTTTATTCCACAATAAGTGCAAATGATACATATATCGATAGTTGCCTTAAGTCTGCTACATAAGAGAAGGTTTTTATCTTCAAGGTTTTCCTTCGAGAGGTTTTCTTTTAAAGCCATCGTAAACTCTGTGGGTATTTGATTTATTTCTTACCTTAAAGCAGGCCTTCAGTCATTTTGTTCAACTTTCCATTTATTAAATCTTTTGCTCTTGTTGTTTTAAAGGGGAGTTCCACTCACAATTTCACTTTTTAAATATAAATACCCCTGTATTTTTTTAGTTTTTTTTATCCACTTCAGACTCAACCAAAGAAATAAAAAGGGCCACGCTCCTAGCCCAAGGTTCATTTGCCCGTCACGTCTCCTCAATGGTTTCACATCATGAGTGGTTTCTTTTTCGTTTATTTATGATTGTGTTTTTATTTTTTTTCCTTTTTCCTTCTTTTTTTTTTTCCTCTCTCTCCTCCTTTTTTCCCTTCATACATGGCAGTTATTAAACAAGAAGAAAAAAAAAAAAAAAGACAAACAAACGTCAAAATCCAAGTATAAAGTAATTCCCATCCCTTCCCCCTCTCTTCCCCCCCACCCAAATCCCCCCTACCAGCCTCCATTTCCTAGTTTCGTTGCCATACCACGCTGTTGGCTCACTCCTATAAATTATATCACTATCTCCTTTAGAATCAATGCGTTCATGCGTTATACACCTATCGCTTCAACATATCCCATTGTAGATTTAAACCTTTTCCATTTTTCCCACTTCTCTTCGAATTCTTCCCATTTCTCTTCATCTCTAAATCTTAAGTATTCCAAGCTATAGATTTTGTCTACTCTGTTATACCACCCTCTCAGTAATGGGCTCTCCGTCCCCTGCCAGTTACGCGCTCTGATGTTTTGCCGCGTTCAATAGTTGTGGGACCAATGTTTTCAGATATTGTTTAGTTGGGATTCGGGATCCGTGTAGTACGCATACCCTTGGATCACCTAGGAGTTTGTTATTTAAGAGTTCTCAGATTTTTTGTCTAATCTCCCTCCAGTATCTTCTTATTTTAGGGCAAGTCCACCAGACATGAGCCATGGAGCCAACTTCACCACAATCCCTCCAACATAGTTGTGATGTGGTTCCTGAGAATTTATATAATTTGTCCGGCGTAAGGTACCAGCGCACTAAACATTTATAGTTCAATTCCATAGTACCATTATTTATTGACGTCTCATGGACCCTCATTATTAATTGATTAATCTCAAGCTCGTTTACCCGTGAGCCCAACTCCTCCTCCCATCTCTTAATGAATGGCAGGATGTTCTGTGTTCTTGTTTCATTTAGAATCTGGTATATTTTTAGAAATTATCCCCTTTTCGATCTTCCCCTCACATTTTTCAACGGGCATTACCCCTGTAACACACAAGCTTAATGTATTCTAGTAAAGTTAGTCTGTAAACTAAGGTCCGTTTTGTTAGGTTGTTACAGCATTTAGTTTATAATCTAGAAATAGACTGTGGCCATCTTAAGTGTGGGCATCATGAAGCCAGACTGTATGAACTTCCTGGATTTCAGATTTCAGATTTCAGCTTTGCATGTCTCGCACATGCTCAGTGCTGCACAAGCAATGTAATAGGTTTCAGTCAGGTTTGCAAGGACTACTGGGAAACATGATGCCTATCCCAGAAACCCTTGCAAATAGCCTTGTGACTTAAAGGGGTGTTCCAGCCAAAAATTGTGTTTATTAAAAGTCAGCAGCTACAAAAAGTGTAGCTGCTGGCTTTTAATAACCACTCACTTACCTGCTCCTGCGTTCTAGCGACGCGCCGACCGGGGCTCCGCTCCTCTCCCCCCCTCCCCAGCCGGCGTCTCCATCCCGACTGTGGGCACCCAGCCGTGACAGCCTTCGGCTTCACGGCCGGGCACCCACTGCGCATGCGCAAGCCGCACTGCGCATGCGCGGGTGGCGCGGCTCGCCGCTGATTGGAGAGGCGATCGCATGGGACCTGTCATGTGTCCCATGTGATCGCCTACAGGGAGGGGCTGGTGTAGGCGATTAAGCTTAATCGCCTAACCAGCCCCTCGGCGGAAGCAGGAAGTGGGACAGGAAGTCCCACTCCTACTGAAGCCCCCACTCCCCCCCAAAAAAATTACATGCCAAATGTGGCATGTAAGGGGGAGGGGAGGGGATTAAACAAAAGTACATTTTTAGGGTGGAACTCCTCTTTAATAGCCTAGGCTAATATGGAGGAGGAAGTAATGAAAGACTACAAAATAAAGGTATTTACAAGCAACAAAATAAATAAAAATTGTCCATTCTGAACACTATGAGATTAGGCCGTGCAGCACAGACAAACATAAAAAAATGGGTGTAACTCCACTTTAACTTTGGATAGTATTTTTTTTCCAAACACTGGGGAGGGGGTCCGTTAGCGGTAAAGTGCCGCTAGTTTTAGTGGCGCCTTACCATAGTTTTAGTGGTGCTTTTGGCCCGCTTTTAACCCCCACTAGCGGCCGATGAAAGGGTTAAACGCGTCTGTGTTTAGGCGCTTCCAAATCGCTTTTCAGGTGCTTCGGAAGCGCTGCCTAATAATTTCAATGGGCAGGGGTGGTGTAGGAGCGCTGTATATAGCACTCCTATACCGCCCCAAAGATGCTGCCTGCAGGACTTTTTTTCCCGTCCCGTAATGGTAACTGCCTGGGTGTGGAAGTGGGGGGAGGCATGAGAGGAGCTTTTCTGCTTCTTTACAGGTGCTATTTTTAGACCCACTTCCTGTTTTTTTATCTGATAAAAAGCCTAGGCTTATGATATTATGCACAGCTCTCTTATTCTTGTGAGAGTTTGCCAGGAAGGGAGGGGGGTGAGTCATAAGAGGGCAAATGAAAGCTGCAGAGCTGGAGGTGTGTGTCTGTGTAAATCCAGGAATTGAACAGGCAGCAGTTTCAGCTGCCCACAGTTTAAATGGATGCAGCCAGACTTATGCCATGTACACACGATTGGAAATTCCGACTAGAAAATCGTGGATTTTTTCTGACGGAATGTTGGTTTAAACTTGTGTTGCATACACACGGTCACACACATATTGTCAGAAATTCCGACCGTCAAGAAGGCGGTGACTTACAAGACGTACGACAGGCCGAGATCAATGAAGTTCAATAGGCAGTTTGGCTCTTCTCCTTGATTCTGAGCATGCATGCTTTTTTGCACATCGGAATTGCATACAGACGAGCGGATTTTCCGATAGGAACTTTTTCCGTCTGAAAAATAGAGAACCTGCTCTCAATCTTTTGTTGGTGGAAATTCCGACAGCAAAAGTCTGATGGAGCATACACACGATCGGAATTTCCGACCAAAGGCTCACATTGGACTTTTCTTGTCGGAATTTCCGATCGTGTGTACGCGGCATTAGTGGAGGGAGATTTCTGCAGCATATTTGGCAAGTACAGAATCACAGTATATATACAATAATAAGCTTAAGAATGACAAAGATGTTTTTATTACAAATTATGTGAGCAGACTGCAGTTCCTCTTTAACTATAACAGAAGCCTTAACCACTTACCTACTGTGCACCTAGACCCCCTTCCTGCCCAGACAAAATATAAGCTTCCGGCACTGCGTCGCTTTAACTGACAATTGCGCGGTCGTGCGACGTGGCTCCCAAACAAAATTGGCGTCCTTTTTTCCCCACAAATAGAGCTTTCTTTTGGTGGTATTTGATCACCTCTGCGGTTTTTTTTTTTTGCGCTATAAACAAAAATAGAGCGTCAATTTTTAAAAAAATGCAATATTTTTTCCTTTTTGCTATAATAAATAACCCCAAAAAATATATACATTTTTTTTTTTCCCTCAGTTTAGGCCGATACGTATTCTTCTACATATTTTTGGTAAAAAAAAAATGCAATAAGCGTTTATCGATTGGTTTGCGCAAAATTTATAGCGTTTACAAAATAGGGGATAGTTTATGGCATTTTTTTTTTTTTTTTTTTTTACTATTAATGGCGGCGATCTGCGATTTTTTTATTGGGACTGCGACGTTATGGCGGACATTTCGGACACTTTTCTGACATTTTTGGGACCATTTACATTTATACAGTGAAAAATGCTATAAATATGCATTGATTACTGTATAAATGTGACTGGCAGTGAAGGGGTTAACCACTAGGGGGCGGGGAAGGGGTTAAATGTGTGTCCTATGAGTGTTCTAACTGTAGGGGGAGGGGGGGTGACTGGGGGAGGTGACCGATTGTGTCCCTATGTACAAGGGACACAATCGATCTCCTCTCTCCCTGACAGGACGTGCAGCTCTGTGTTTACATACAGAGCTGCACGTCCCAGCTCACTTACAGAGCAATCGCGTGTGCCCGGCGGCGATCGTTGCCGCCGGGCACTCGCACGGGATCCCCGCGGAGCGGCGGGTGCGCGCGCGCGCGCCGCCGGCGACGCGCGCGCGCCCGCCCGCGGCTTTAAAGGGACATCACGTCATATGACGTGATGTCAGAACAATGGAGTCGTCTGCCCGCCGTCAATTGACGGCGGGCAGATGACAAGTGGTTAAAGAGAACCTGCTATGAAGAAAAGAAGGCTTCCCCATGCTGCGGTTCACAAATGGAAATATGAAGAGCTAAAGGCAAAACTTTTTTTTTTCCATTATGGATGGAGTAAGAGAAGGTAATTGTCCCTGTCAGATTTCCCCATTTGTGTTCCATTGGGGATATTTCCTTTCACTTCCTGTCCTAGGGTGACAACAAGAAGTGAAAGGGGACCCATCCAAAGTGAGGGAAATCTTTGGTTGTCACCTGAACTAGTGTCCCCTTGGATGACTTCCCTTCTATTGCTGCCCTGATGACATCCAAAACGTTTACATTTTCTTTCACTTTCAGCAGGACAGAGAGGGTGAATCTCCCAAATGGGGAACCCACTAGCTGACCTAATCCCTCTCCACTCAATTCAAAGCTATAAAAAAAGTTATGTCTTTACTTTAACTTTAAAGTGTAACTAAAGTACACAATGGGATTGATTTACTAAAGGGAAATCCACTCTGCACTAAAAGTGCACTTGTAAGTGTAGTTGCTGTAGATCGCTGTAGATCTGAGGGAAAGCTCTGAAATGAGGGGAAGCTCTACTGATTTTATCATCCAATCATGTGCAAGCAAAAATGCTGTTTTTTATTTTTATTTTCCTTGCATGTCCCTCTCAGATCTACAGCGACTGCACTTGTAGTGCAAAGTGGATTTGCCTTTTGTAAATAGCCCCCAATTCCTATCTCCAACAGTTCAATGACTGTGATGTCCCTCCCTGACACCGACACCTTCTCCCTGGCTTCTTTCTGGTGCCAATCTTTGGACATCTTAATTGATCGGCATAGGAAGATGTAACTGCCGTGCATGTGCATGAGTTTAGTCATCTTGCCATAGGCACCATGCTGGAATGTACACTGATTAGCCATAACATTACAACAATAGTCACAAACACAACTTCTCCTGCACTTGGGAGCAGATTTGCTCTATAGATGTGCTATATCTCCCTTTTGGTCAGATAAGGATAAGCCTTGTCTTGCTGCTCTCAAGACTGGGGAAGTCTGATAATCTGGAACCACAAGAAAAAGAAAGAAAGGTAGCACCGACCTAGTGTATTATCACCCAAAACCTAATTTTAAGGTTCATTGCAAGGTACAGCATCACAATTCCTTGCATGGTACAAATGTGACATTCAGTCCATCGTATTGTAAAACAGGTGTGGCTATTTTGTATAATTCCATTGGTCCAGCAGTAAATTTACCAGCATGGTATACAAATTATCCCTATGTGTTAAAGGGGTTGTAAAGGTTTGTTTTTTTATTTTCTAAATAGGTTCCTTTAACCACTTGCCGCCCGCCAATGACATATTGACGTTGGCAAAGTGGTTTTAATATCCTGAGTGGACGTCATATGATGTCCTCAGGATATTGAGCCACTCCGCGCCCCCGGGGACGCGCATCGTGGCGACCGTTGTTGCAGGGTGTCAGTCTGACACCCCGCAACACCGATCTCAGTAAAGCGTCTCTCACGGAGACACTTTACCACATGATCAGCCGTGTGCAATCATGGCTGATCACGATGTAAACAGGAAAAGACAGTAATCGGCTTTTCCTCACTCGCGTCTGTCAGACACGAGGAGAGGAGAGCCGATCGGCTGCTCCTCTGACAGGGGGGGTTTGTGCTGATCGATTATGCCCACTGGACCACCAGGGATGCCCACTGGACCCCCAGGGATGTAAAACAAAGTTATGCCCCCCTAGACCACCAGGGATGACACAAATGATGGATGCCAATCAGTGCCGCAATCAATGCCAATCAGTGCCCACAATAGGCATCACTGATTGTCAGGCATTGTTTAGCACTGATTGGCATCCATTAGTACAACACATGTTAGTGCCACCTATTAGTGCCCATCTATGCCCATCCGTGCCACCTATCAGTGCCCATCAATGCCGCCTATCAGTGCCCATCCGTGCCGCCTATCAGTGCCCATCCGTGCCACCTATCAGTGCCCATCCATTCTGCCTATCCATGCCCATCTGGGCCGCCTATCCGTGCTCATCCATGCCTCCTATCCATGCCCATCCGTGGAGCCTATCCATGCCCACCCGTGCCCATCCGTGCCGCCCATCAGTGCCCATCAGTGCCGCTCACCAGTGCTGCATATTAGTGCCCATCATCAGTGCCCATCAATGCCACCACATCAGTGCCACCTCATCAGTGCTGCCTTATCAGTGCCCGTCAGTGCAGTACCATCAGTGCCCATCAGTGAAGGAGAAAATGTACTTATTTACAATGTTTTATAACGGAAACAAAAAAAAAACGTTTTTTTTTTTCTAAATTTTCGGTCATTTTTTTAATTTTTTATGCAGAAAAATGCAGATCAAATACCACCAAAAGAAAGCTCTATTTGTGGGAACAAAATGATACAAATTTAGTTTGGGTACAGTGTAGCATGACCGTGCAATTCTCATTCAAAGTGCAACAGCACTGAAAGCTGAAAATTGGTCTGGGCGGGAAGGTGTATAAGTGCCCTGTATTGAAGTGGTTAAGCTAGTGCATTGTTGGTTCACTTACCTTTTCCTTTGGTTTCCCTTCTAAATGTTTTTTTTCTTTGTTTTCTTTGTCTGAATTTTTCACTTCCTGTTCCTCTTCAGTAAGCTGTTCTGGCTTACTAACCAGCGCTCGGATGATAGTGTGAAGTTTACTGAGGAGAAACAGGAAGTGAGAAATTCAGACAAAGAAAAAAAACATTTAGAAGGGAAATCGAAGGAAAAGGAAAGTGAACCAACAATGCACTAGCTTAAAGGAACCTATTTAGAAAATAAGAAACAAACCTTTACAACCCCTTTAAGATTTGAAGTTGTACAGGTGAGAAGCTGCCCGTTATGACTATACATTTTCTCCATCTCTAGCTCTGCCTCTATCATTGTGATTAATTTTACAAATGGCAGGCAATTCTAATGGATCTCATGGCTTGTGAATGGTTAACCTGGACCCAGAGCTTTCTCTACATAATATGCTGCTGTTTTCTAGATAAAAAATTGATTATGGAGCATTTCAAAAGTGAAAATTAGCACACAATTTATGATACTTTGCATATTTTTTCTACTATCTGTGGTACAGTAAACACTTTACTTGAAGTGACAGGTCTTATGTAAATGAGTATAGAGTCTAAGATTCCTAGAGTAGAACAGAGGGCTTGGTGGCCCTATTCCCGTAGACTTGTAAGGTACTTTACTGGATTAAATGTTGTCTAAGAGATTGGAAATAAACTACTGTACTAGGGATTTGCAAAACACCAATAAGGTCTTAAGCAGCCACTAACACTTTCCAAAGTTCAGTAACTCAACACAATGATTTTTTTCCTCTTAGTTTGAAATAACCATTTAAATTTAGTTATTTAGCACATTTTCCAACTTTTTACATTATTTAATAAAATGTGCAAGAATCAAGGTCCAAAAACTTATAGCATCCTATTAGAATTCCCTTTCTGATCGGTTGCCCTGTGTAATACATTTTGTACTAAACACTTTGCGCCTTGTACTTTTTATTAAAGTGTAGCTAGAGGCAACACGTTTTTTTTCCTTTTTGTTTTGGGTAGACAGGGATTAGAACAACCGTCATTTTGTATTGCTTTCTGTACGGTTACGGTTAGGGAGATACCTCCTCACTACTTGTTGCGTTGACCATTCTCATTAAAAGTGGAAGTAAATGAAAATCCACCATTTTGGATTGACACCAGAACAGTTATAAAGCAGAATTCTTCCAATGGGGACACTAGTCAAGGTGACTCTGGTGACACGACACCCCAGCATTTCCTCACCTTGGAGAGATTTCCTCTCACTTCCTAATTTGACTATGGGACAGAATGCAAACAGAAATCTCCCCAATGAGGACACATGTAGCCAAAAAAACCTAATAGGGGTTATAACTAGACATGTGCATTCGTTTTTTTCCAAATGCATTTACGTCCTAATTTCATTTTTTTTTTTTTAACAAGCGATAACGAAAGCGCAGGAAACGAAAAATAAAAAATCCAACATAAACAAATGCTTTATTTTCATTTTCGTTGCGGTCCAATGTGCCTAACCTTAACTCTATTAGTTCAATATTATTCTACATAGAGAGAAAAGATTTGACATAGAGAGAAAAGATTCAACATTATAGAGACATCAAGAGTCGACATAGAGAGAAAAGATTTGACATTATAGAGACGTGACGATTCGACAAAGTAGCTAAAAACATACGATTGCAGCGAGTGGACATTTATGGTGAAATGCTTCGCCCATAGGCTATAGAAGAATTCTAATGTTGGTCGACTAGTAATAATAAATAATAAATATAATTATTACTAGTCATACAACATTAGAATTCTACTATAGCTTGTAGGCAGAACATTTGATCGGAAATGTATGATTGCGGCGTCGTACAGTTTCACTGCTCTGTCGAATCTTCTTAGAACATTCGACAGACACCATGGGCCAGATTCACAGAGCCCTTACTCCGGTCTATCTCCTGATAGACCAGAGTACTTTCAAATTACGCGCGTCGTTTCATTAGTCTGAATTCTCAAACCATGAAACGACGGCTTCGGGCTTCAATCCCACTGGCTTACGTGTTCGTACGCCTTCGGATCTACGCTGCAATAAATTTGCAGCCCCTGGGTGGAGTTCCCGTCGTTTTCCGCGTCGGGGTATGCAAATTAGCTTTTTCCGACGATCCACAAAGTTACGAGCGTCATTCGCAATCTCTTACGGCATCTGTAGTCATCTTTTTGCCGCGTAGTTATTCCAGCTTATATCTGGTCTAATATTAGACAGCCCATGTTAAGTATGGCCGTCGTTCCCGCGTCGAATTTCAACATTTGTTTTTATTTTTTACGTAAGTCGCCCGGGAATAGGAATGTACGTAAACGACGCTACTCAAACAAAAAATTACATAACGACGTTATTTCGCGCAATGCACGGCAGGAAATTTCTGAATGGAGCATGCGCAGTTCGATCGACGCGGGGACGCGCCTAATTTAAATGCTTCACGCCCCCTAATTGCGTATTTCGATTCCGCCGCGATAAATACACTACGCCGCCGTACCTTACGGGCCAAAATCTACATGAATTCGTCATAGAGCCAGGTAAAATACGGCGGCGTAGTGTATCTCTGATACTCTGCGCCAATGTAATTGTATCTGAATCTGGCCCCATAAGCCTTCAATGACAGATTCGACCTTAATTAATTTGGATTTTCGTACGAATGCATTTTTTTACGGAAAAACAAACTAAATAAAAACAAATTTCAGGAGTAACTAAATTAATTAATTTATCGGAGGAAAACGAAATTCCGAAAAATATTTCAGTGTGCATATGTCTAGTTAGAACCCTGCTTTACTTTATCCCACATTTTTAAAAAATGTTGTACCTTTAGTTCCACTTTAAATTAGCTAATTGTTGTTGTATATTTGTTACATTTGAATATTCCTTTATTTTAGAATAGTTCAATTTGAAAGACACACGCCTTTATTAAACTGCAGATTTCTTTAATGCCGGAAATGCTAGCTGTCACATTTGTTTGTGCTCTCAACCAAACTGCCAAACCATCCAATGGTTGGTTTCATAACAGGTCACATGTACAGTATCATGGCAGTTGCAGATTAAACAGAGGTCAAGATGGCAGCTTCCTTGGCTGAAAACGATAGGAGGGTTTACTTCCACTTTAAATAAGAAAGTGCATACAAATTTCAGTACTCTAAAGCATTAGGTTTGTCCACAATGTGATGCAACCTTTGTTAAATGTGAACAATAGACATGTGCATTCGTTTTTGTCCGAATGCATTTTCGTCCGAATTTCAGGTATTTTCATGATCGTTTTAACAAACGATAACGAAAGCACAGAAAACAAATGCTTTATTCTCGTTTTCGTTGCGGTCGAATGTGCCTAACCTTAACTCTATTAGTCCAATATTATTCTACATAGAGAGAAAAGATTTGACATAGAGAGACATGAAGATTCGACATTGAGAGACATGAAGAGTCAATTTTTTTATTTATTTTTTAAGATTCTGTTGAATCTTTATTTTTATTTTTTCTTAGAACATTCGACAGACACCATAAGTCTTCAATGACAGATTCGACATAGAGAGACATGAAGATTCGACATTGAGAGACATGAAGAGTCAATTTTTTTATTTATTTTTTAAGATTCTGTTGAATCTTTATTTTTATTTTTTCTTAGAACATTCGAAAGACACCATAAGTCTTCAATGACAGATTCGACATAGAGAGACATGAAGATTCGACATAGAGAGAGAGAGAGACATGAAGAGTCGCCTTTTTTTTTTTTTTAAAGATTCTGACGAATCTTCTTTTTTTTTTTTTAGAACATTCGACAGACACCACAAGCCTTCAATGACAGATTTGACATAGAGAGACATGAACATTCAACATAGAGAGACATGAAGATTCAACATTTTTTTTTTTTTAAAGATTCTATCGAATCTTTTTTTTTTTTCTTAGAACATTCGACAGACACCATAAGCCTTCAATGACAGATTCGACCTTAATTTGGATTAACGAAAAACAAAATAAATAATAACAAATTTCGGGAGTAGCTAAATACAAAATGAAATTACGAAACAAAAAGTGTGCACACGTCTAGTGAACAATACATTATTTTATTTTCTGGGTATAATGAGAAACAAGGCTGTACTGATAATATAACTTCTATAACTGCTGACATCCATTATTCCAAATTCTATCTCCAAGTTTGTTTTCCATATTATGCGTCTCCTATACCAAAAATATAACATAATAATTGCTTGTCAGGCTCTTTATCTCTCCATTTAGGGATCAAATATATTAAAAAGAATGTGCAATGTCATTGGGTAAAATTCTCTTTTAATTAATAACAGTATATCCAGAGCTAGTCTGTGTTCTTTCTTGAGATTTAATTGTCAGTTAATTTGAGGTAATAACTCTTGAACAAATCTTTATTTTCTTCAAAAGAAAAACTTTGCTACAGAGAGACTCAAAGTCTGGAGATAAATGTTTTAGGAAATAGTTAAAGGGGTTGTAAAGGATTTTTTTCCCCCCTAAATATCTTCCTTTACCTTAGTGCAGTCCTCCTTCACTTTCCCCATCCTTCGATTTTGCTTTTAAATGTCCTTATTTCTTCTGAGAAATCCTCACTTCCTGTTCTTCTGTCTGTAACTACACACCGTAAAGCGAGGCTTTCTTCCTGGTGTGGAGAGAGCCTCTTGAGGGGGAGGGGGCGAGCAGGCAAGTCAGGACACTCTCTACGTTGCAGATAGAGAAAGGAGCTGTGTGTTAATGGGCATCCTGACACTCCTGGTAAAGGGAGCTATTTAGGGAATTTTTTTTTTCCTTTACAACCCCTTTAAGATTGTACTGTATTGCTTGATTTTGGTTATTTACAACAGCCATACCATATCAAATGTGGAGGTCCATGAACACAATGGGATAGATGAAATAAAGGAGTAGAGCCTGTTCAAGTTGTAAAGTGAATGTTAGTAACCAAGATGAACCTGTGTTCATAAGCGTGCCCACAGGATGTGCTAGATGTACCTGGGCACCGCCTAATCACTCCATTCACATTAACCAGTTAGAAACCGACTCCTTACATTTATGTCGGCAGAATGGCACAGCTGGGCAAAGTAACGTATATATTTACGTCACTTTGAAATTCCCGCCTGCTGCAAGCTCCGTGACTGTGCCTGTATCACCCACGGACTCGATGTCGGGTCGCGATCGGGTCACAGAGCTGCAGAGCGAGGAGAGGCAAGTGTAAACATGCATCTCCCTGTTCTGCCTAGTGACACTGTCACTGATCGTTTGCTCCCTCTCATCGGGAGCAGCAATCAGTGATGTGTCACATGTAGCCACGCCCCCTAACAGTTAGAATCACTTCCTAGGACACACTGAACCCCTTCAGCGCCACCTAGTGGTTAACCCCTTCACTGACAATGTAATTTTTACAGTAACAGTGCATTTTTACAGCACTGATCGCTGTAAAAATTACAATGGTCCCAAAAATGTGTCAAAAGTGTCCAATATGTCCACCATGAGGTCGCAGTCATGATAAAAATTGCAGATCACCGCCATTACTAGTAAAAAATAATAATAATAAAAATGCAATAAACTGCCCCTATTTTGTAGATGCTATAACTTTTGCGCAAACCAATCAATATACGCTTTCGATTGTGATTTCTTTTACCAAAAATACGTATCGCCCTAAACTGTGGAAAAATGTTTTTATTTTTTTATAGATGTTTAGTAAATATGGTATTTTCTTCAAAATTGTCGCTCTATTTTTGTTTATAGTGCAAAATATAAAAACCGCAAAGGTGATCAAATACCACCAAAAGAGAGCTCTATGTGTGGGGAAAAAAAAGAACATTAATTTTGTTTGGGAGCCATGTCGACGACCACGCAATTGTCAGTTAAATTGACGCAGTGCCGAATTGCAAAAAGTGCTTTGGTCTTTGGCCAACAAAATGGTTCGGGGCTTAAGTGGTTACCATAGGAAAAAAGGTTGTAGTTGCGCTGTTACAGTGATTGATCAAAATTATATAAATAAATATATATATATATATATAAATAAGAAAAATAAAAATAAAAAATAGTGATTAAGTGATCAAATTTGACAAAACCAAATTAAAAGTCCACAAAGTCAAAAATCTTCAGATGACTTGGATGATAAAGTGATAATTAATGGTAACCGCCACCAGTAGTGAATTAATAAAAGATGTACGCTTACCAAAAGGCAAGCGTATAGTGCTTGCGGCTGATCCCCAGCCAGGGCCTTTAAATGAAATCCGCCATAGACACCAAGATATGGTATGAGAATCAGACAGATAAGCTATATAAGCTTGCGGCTGAACCCCAGCCAGGGTCTTTAAAACGAACTGCCTCCAACTTTGCAATCGCAGGGTGTTAACAATATCCTCAGCAAAGGTGCCACCAAAAAGAGAATTGAATCCACAATAGTGATGTACCGTAAAAATATTTAATAAGAAAATAAAAATTGCACTTACAGAAATAGCGTATCAACAAGTAAAAAAGATAGCCGGCCGGCTTCTACGAACGCCCGTCCACAGGGACCGTAACGCTACACGTCAAAGCGTCTCCTACCCAAGGTATTAATTTTAATATCATCCAAGTCATCTGAAGATTTTTGACTTTGTGGACTTTTAATTTGGTTTTGCTGAGATGTCTCTGCACAGATGTAAATCGTGTGCGGAAATTGCAAAAAGTAGTATAGAAACTACTTTTTGAAATCAGTGCAGTACCGCAGGTGCGGTGTCGCACCGATTAGGACGGTGCCATTGCCGGCAATTTGCGGCAAATACTGCCGTTTTGACATGCGTTTTGACATGCCAAATCGCATGTCAAAATGCACCAGTGTGAACCAGGCCTTACCCACAAGGTAACCTTAAGGAGAGGTCATCAAGTCCTGTATGATCTGCTCTATGAGCGATCCTGTAACTTTCCGTTTTGCCAGCAAGACTACACATAACAGCGGATAGTGGGAGAGAGCCGGGAGGAGGTGTGGGCGGTGCTCTCTCCCTCTTGTCTCTTGTCTCTACACAGGCGTTACAGGATCACTCTCATATCAGATAGTATATGTTTGGCCAGTTTCTTATGTCATTTTGCTGTGGCCCCCCTGGGGACTCTTTGCGGCACCCCAGTGTGTCGCAGCACCCCGGTTGAGAAACTCTGCCCTAATGCAATGTGCTACGCACACCTATGCCTGTGATCATTTTGAATACATCTTTAGCTCACATTGAACAGCCTCTAATCCATTAGATAATTAATCCCAATATGCTAATAATTAAATATGTATTCAACAATACACAGGGACTACAAAACAGTACATTTCGAGAAAAGAGTTAAAATAATTTACAGAAAATGTATGATGTTGTGGGTAAATTTTCTTTTTTTTCTAAGTGGAAGTTTAAGATAAAATTATGCTTTATATTTTTCTTGCTTGTTAAAGCATATATATGGTCAAAATGTACAATCATATATTCATTTCTACGTCGTATTTCAAATTTTTCTAGCATATTTCCATTAATCTGAAAGATCTTGACGTTTTTAAACTTATTTTGTGAAGTTTAAAGGTGGTGATATGAGGAGTTTCAGGATGTGGAATCAGTACAGCACTCACAGCTTTCAGGCAAGGTACCATGGGATATGTAGTCCTTGGAGTTTAAACGTAAACAGCAGAGGAGAAGTTGCAATGTATACAGGGAATACAGGAAGTTGTCGGAAGAGATGACCAGCAATACTTGCTTAAACTGAAGACCAGAAGATCCGGACAGCTGCACTACAAAAATCCACTTTATTTAGTATAAACAATAAACCTAATGACAGATTGAACAAGTACAGAGGGGGACAAGCAGGTAGACACATCTCCCACTGGGTAATGATTAAGCGATGACTCCAGCTTGAAACACATCTACCTGCTTATCCTCCACTGTATTTGTTCCATCTGTCATTTTTGGAGTGGATTGTTGGAGTACAGCCATCCAGATCATCCTTGCCTTGGAGCCTGCGATACAGAGTGTTGTAATGGTAAAACATTTTTAATAACACTAGTTGACTTTTATTCAAGACTTCTGCTATTTAATGTATACAACTTTCACTGTGATAAGTTACAATTCTAGTCTGTGGCCTTTTATTCCAGGAATGTGAACATGTCTGGAATACATTTTTATGTAATACGCTCCTTGGACTGTTTAAAACGTTTTATTTTGTTTGTTTCTTTGCTGAGTTGTTTTTTTACAGTTTAGATGTCAGCTCAACAATTTTGCTTCTTAACCACTCCCCCCCCGCCAATGCACATATAAGGCCAGATGGGCACTTCCTCCTCCAGAGTGGACAATCAGGAACGTCCCTCAGCAGGAGGGGGATCACAGGCGCAATCCTGATGCGCTTGTGACACGACGCATCTCCAATCGCCAAGAGGGCTCTGTGATAGGCCCTCCTGACCACATCACGACTGTGTCCAATCACAGCCGTCATGTGATGTAAATAGAGAGCCGGTTGCTAGGCAATCGGCTCTCCTCTCCTCACACAGAAGTTGTCAGTAAGAGGAGAGCAGATCTCTGCAGCCAGCCTGTGATCAGTGAGTATGAGCTGTTTTTTACAGGTTTTTACACACTGATCGCCAGCCTAGTGTCCCCACACAGTGTAAACACACAAAGTCCCCAAAATAGTGTCCCCAAAACACATAATGTCCCAATGATCATATGCACACATATCCCATGACTATGTCCCTCTAGTGACGAAACGTTGGGAGGAACGACGTTCTAACGTCACCACGTTGTGCACCAGACCTGGAAGATACGGGCTGCTGAATCAAAGAGCCGGCCGGCTCGATAGTATTTTATATGCCATATCTCACTTCTTCAATGTAAGTGTGCATTTTTATGTTACTTATTACATCTTTAAGGGTTTTACGCTATGCTAGTCCCTTCCTTTTTTTTATGTGGCTACGTTGTTTGAGACATCTTCTATGCAATATTGAACCACACTAAGGGATTTTTGCTAACAATAGAGACCCCAGGTTGGGATATCAACCATATGCGCATATTGATCTCCTATAATTAGAGATTATGTCCATCTGGTAAGCGGCGGTGTTATTGTTTGGTGGAGGCACTATCCTGTCACCAATTTTTCCTGGACTATTGGTTTCATTGAACACTGGGGATATTTAGTTTATATGGACACTGCATTAATTTGTATTATATTTTTTTTTTTACCTTTGACGCTTTGTTAATGGTATTCCTAAAGGGTTTTTTTTGGTTTGTTCACACGGACTGCTATTTATTCTGAGGTTTCTACCTAATTTAGGAATTAACCCCTTCTTGTTATCCTATTGAGGTCTCACAGACCTATTTACAGATATAATGTTTTCACTCAGTCAGTGTTTCATAATTGTAATTGATATTTATCTAGCACTTCATTTTCACTAGTGTCACATTTTAGCTTACAACAGAGCAGCTCTTGCTTTGACCATATGCACACATATGTCCGTGATCACCTGCGCACATCTGTCCTAATGGTCATCTGCGTACATCTGTCCGTGATCACACAAACCAATTAGTATACACCTAACAAGATTTTTTTTTACCAACGACGTCCTTCACGACTAGGGAATAAACACAGAGCTGCATATTCAGGCATTAGGCTTTCAAGGATCTTCCTACCTCCTGCATCCCTTTTCTTATTGGATTGGAAACCTACAAGCCAGCACTCGGCAATTCAGGATTACCCTCCTGGTTGTTGCTGCCTGCCCCACAATCTAGCCACTACCTCTTGACTAGCCTTGTGTCCCCTGAAAATCATAGTTCCTGCTTACTCACTTATCACTGTATTTCTGTTTAATTGATAATACCTCCCTAACTAGCTAATGAGTGTGTTTTTTCTTAACCACGGCTAATGATAGGTGTAGACAAAAAACGTTTGTTTACCACCAACGCGGCTAACTATATTGATTTGTCTGTGCTCCTGAGGAAGCGTTATGTGTAACGCGTAACATGTAGAGCAAGCCCTCCTCTCCTCTGGACCCACCGCCCGGTTACACATTGTACAGTCAACTCGAAAACTATGCTCTGTGTTTGAGCCCTGTATGGTAGAATTGTATCATGATTGTGTTAGCCTGTGTGGGCCTGTTATTTATTTAATTTCTTTGATTTTATATTTATAACTGCTTTTGTATGACATCTTTCTAAAATAAATTTATCTAGTTTCTTACCATTTGTACTGTGGGTCTTCAAAGTCCAAAACCATTAGTCTTTAGCCAAATCTATTTTTTTACCAAAGACATACAGCAGAATACATTTTGGCTTAAATTTATGACAAGATTCGATTTTATTGGATTTCTTTAAAATAGAAAGAAGAAAATCTATATTTTTTTCCAAATTGACGATCTTTTTTTCGCTTATATCGCAAAAAATATAAAAAATATAAAATATAAAAATGGAGTTGTGTATAAATACCACCAAAGCTCTATTTGTGTGAACAAAATGATAAAAAATTCATTTGGGTACAACGTAGCATGACCGCGCAATTGTCATTGAAAGTACGAGAGCGATGAAAGCTGAAAATTGGTCTGGGAAGGAATTAGGGCGATAGTGCCCAGTATTGAAGTGGTTAAAAAACAAACAAATGGGCAAACATTTAAGCAGCAAGGGTGACTATAAGCCTAAAATGCTTAATAACACATTTAAAAGAAAAGAGAGCAAATTATAGACATTATAATACCCATTGCTCTCTATTTTCTGTGCAGATTCACACTGTGATTTCCAAACAGAAATTACTGGAAAAACAAGCTGTTAAGCTTTACTTACATCTTAACTTCTCAGCAAATTATATATTGTAGATGTAAATTTTATTCCCAATTTTTGTTTATTTTTTTTCGTAGAGATAGGGTGACCCTCTGAGCAATCTTTTTCTGTATTACATGGATCCATGTTATGGCAACTGCAATAAAAGAAATGCAAAGAGGATTATTTTGTGATAGTAAAGATCATATGTGTGTGTTCTTGTGAGGACATACAGTATCTGTCCCCAGCTTCCTTTATTATGCAGTGAAACAGCCAAAGGGTCAGTCCACCCACAAGTGATGGTTCACCTAATAAAAAAACCTCTACTTTGCTCCAAAAAAAAAGGTACCATTTATATAATTGCTATACAAGCCATTTGACATTTACGGTAGTTTTATTACACTGACTCATAACTAGTTAACCGATTCCTTCCCGTAGGACGACTATATACGTCCTGTCTTTGAAGAGGAATATCGTTGTTATTGTAGCAGCTAGCTACCATAACCCTGGTATCCTCTTAAAGAGCCAGCAGTTCTCTTTCAGATAAAAGTGGTCACAGCAAGATCACTTTTATTGGCTGCAGGAGAGGGGCCCCCCTCCCGCCGCGCTCCGGTGCCCTCCGCCGCTTACCGCGGCCGTCGGTAACGGCAGAGGCGCTCCAGACCTGTCCCTTCGGAGACAAGAGAGGGGAAGATGGCCACCACCCATCTCTAAGTAAATTTTTTATTGCGTCTTAGCGTAATTATGAGATCTGAGGTCTTTTGGACCCCAGATCTCATATTTAAGAGGAACTGTCATGCTTTTTACTATTACAAGGGATGTTTACATTCCTTGTAATAGGAATAAAAGTGACACATTTTTTTTTAAAGAACAGTGAAAAAATAAAAAAATAAAAGGTAAAATAAAATGTATAAGTGCCCCGTTCCGCCTAGCTCACGTGCAGAAGCGAACGCATAGATGAGTAGTGCCCGCATATGAAAGTGGTGTTCAAAACACACATGTGAGGTATTGCTGCGATCATTAGAGCCCTAGACCTTCTCTGCAACTCAAAACATGCAACCTGTAGAATTTTTTAAACGTCACCTTTGGAGATTTTAAAGGGTAAACGAGCGGGCGCAATTTTGAATGTGACTTGTTGGTTTCAATTTACTTGGCGTAACATTATCTTTCACAATATAAAAACCAAATTGGGCTAACTTTACTGTTGTCTTATTTTTTTACCTCCCTGGCGGTATGATTCTGTCTGGAATTACGTACCAAAAGCGGTACAATATTTTGCATGGAAATTTGGCGTTTTATACTGTAGGCCTGCAATTCTTAGGAATAACTCACTTAAATTTGTCCAAACCAGAGTCTAGTAGACATCCCGGGTATGATAAAGTTTGAAACACAAAATCATAAAATTATAATATAATAAATAACTATAAATAATTATAACAAATAATAATGTAATAATAATAAAAATTATTCAATAATGTAATCAAATCAAAAACACTGAAATTTGCTCAGTTGCAGAATTGTCACTGTCATTACTTTTATTTTTTTATGACGAATTTCCCCACAAATCGCTATCGCTCAATTCTGCAAGTGATTATAATTTATTATCGCTGTTTTCCAGCTGCTCTAAAATCACTTTTGACATAAAGGGACACTTTTGATTGCTATGGACAATCTACAGTTTGCAGGCACAAAAAAATGTTTTTATTATATAAAAGTACATGTAGGACAAACGGCAGACCACTAGGGACAAGGGGGTGTGTATTTTTTACATACAGTACTGTAATCTATAAGATTGTACTGTATGTAATGTGTTTGTTTACTTTTTTTAATTTGGCGCCGGTCTCCGCCCCCGTGCACCGTTACGTCGCAGGGAACGGAGATCGGCGGCACACGGAGGCACTGTGTGAGTCGAGCGAGGACGCCGCTCGCTCACACAGCGGGGATGCATCGCTGGATCCAAGGACAAGGTAAGTACAGTACCCTGCCTGGATAAAAGGTAAGCCAGCGTGCGCTGCAGGCTCTGCACATACACCCCGAGCGTGACTCGGGGTTACCGATTTTTACATTGAAAATCCACCCCAAGTTACGCTCGGGGATACCGCTAGGAGGGTTAATTTAAAAAAGTGTATTTTTTCCCAAAAAAGTTTGCTTGTAAGACTGTTGCGCAAATACAGTTTTATTATCTAGGGTGTTAGAACAAAAAATATATATATATGTTTGGGGGTTTTCTAGCAAAAAAAAACGTTTTTAACTTGTAAAAAACAAATCTCAGAAATAGGCTCAGAGCTGTCAGTTGCTGTTTTTTTTTAGCAAGGGAAGTGCTTGAAGCTGAGATCAGCAGTGTGGGATAGGTAAGATTATATATATATATTAACCATGATCTTTACAGGAAAGTATTTTCTTAATGGGTCCTAAGTAAACTAGCTGCATAATAACTTTAAACGTTATCTCTTGATTTCAATCTGCAGAAGCTGTAATTTTCTGATTTTGCTAATTCAGACAAGTGTTTCTTTGCAATATGGCAATCTGAATATATCCTGTACATGCCCCAGAAATATAATTTACTATTGTGTGATTGGTGCATGGCGTTGCATTGAGATACAAGTCAAACGCCTGTAATGAGATACAAGTCAAATTATAACATTCCTTCATCACTTGCAATAAGTCTTTCTTTTTGGGTGAGATATTTTCAAAGACTCATCAACTGCTAAAGGGGCACAGTGAGATTCATCACTGGGTTTGTACCATTTGTTTATAATGAAGGCTAAGTACTGTGTCCCATTCAGAAAGCAGTTGGAGAATGTACATGGCAAAATGTATAGTAGACTTTTCAGGGCAGAGAAATTTGCATTGCATGATTTTTGCCTTGATTGTTTTTTATTCCAACAAAACTTGAGTTACTTTTTAAGTGTAGAAGCCAAAAGGTTAAATCTCGATCTGACATCTGAATGTCTCGGGATTCTTTTGTAGAGAACTGTGAGTTTCTAGGATGTGAAAAGTGGTACGGCCATGTGTTTTGGTGTTCTGCAAGTTGGCTGCATCTCTGGTGCAATTTCCAACAAAACACTCCTTCTATAAAATGTGTTAACATGTAAAACACACCTAAAAGAGGTATGAATGTAGCCTAAATGTTTTGCATTATAGCGAGAAGGGAGAACATGACTACAATTCAGCTCATGGAGAAAAATTACCTCTAATGCCGCGTACACACGACCATTTTTCGGGTTCTAAAAAATCACGTTTTTTTTTTCATGTCATTATTAACGATCGTGTGTGGGCTCTAGAGCATTTTTTGGGTTCTAAAAAATGGGCAATTTTTTTTTCGACCGTGCTCTATTTTTTCACAACGTTTTTAACGTTGTCGTTTTTAAGGTTGTAAAAAATGGTCATGTGTGGGCTTTAACGACGTGAAAAATCTGCGCATGCTCAGAAGCAAGTTATGAGACGGGAGCGATTGTTCTGGTAAAACTACCGTTCGTATTGGAGTAAGCACATTCATCACGCTGTAACAGACAGAAAAGCGCAAATCGTCTTTTTTAACACAAAATCAGCTAAAGCAGCCCAAAGGGTGGCGTAATCCGAATTGAACTTTCCCTTTTATAGTGCCGTCGTACATGTTGTATGTGACCGCGCTTTGCTAGAGCATTATTTTTCCATGATAGTGTGTAGGCAAGGCCGTTTTAATCGGGTTGAAAAAAACTTTGTTTTTTCTAGACCCTTAAAAACATCATTTTTTAGAACCCGAAAAACAATCCTGTGTACGCGGCATAATGGCCGTACACACAATCGGAAATTCTGACAACAAAATCATGGATTTTGTTTCCAACAGAATGTTGGCTCAAACTTGTGTTGCATACACACGGTCACACAATTGTTGTCTGAAATTCCAAAAATCAAGAACGCGGTCACGTACAACACTACGACGAGCCGAGAAAATTAAGTTTAATGTTTCTGAGCATGCGTCAAATTGATTCCGAGCATTCGTAGGATTTTTGTGCATCGGAAATTGCGTACAGACGATCGGAATTTCTGACAAGAACTTTTGTTGTTGGAAAATTTGAGAACCAGCTCTCAAATTTTTGTTGTCGCAAATTTCCGACAGCAAATGTCCGATGGAGCCTACACACAGTTGAATTTCTGACAAAAGGCTTAAATCGAACATTTGTTGTCAGAAATTCCAACCGTGTGTACGCGACATAGAAGGGAGCTCTCTTCCTTACATTTATTGTATATTTCAGTATTTACCAAAAAGATTGCGATATTAAATGTCAGGGGACTATAAAAAGAATGACCCCCATAGTGAGTCAGAGAAACTCATGTGAATCTTAATAATAATGGCACCTCCGTCACATTGGGCGTATTTGTAAAACTAGGAAGAACCATCTCTAACAACTCCATACAAATCAATTAGATTCAAATGTATCCTAAAATAAGAAGAGCCAGCTAAATATGTGTGAACTTCTCCTCCACTCACACATGAATTGTGTTGGTGATGTAAAGGGGTTGGTTTAAATAATCTTTCACGTGTCAGTTACTACAGGGCTTTAAATTACTTTTTTTTTTGTTTACAAACTTTTATTGTGAAAGGTAAGTGGTGGTACAAATCCAGGAAATTAAAGCATATATATAGCGGAATGTAATACATATACAGAGTCAGTCTGTGTACAAGGCCTAAGACAACTTGTGAAGACCATAGATAGTTATACATGATAGGAAAAAACTTAGGGGCAGGAGTAACAAAAACATAATGGAGGAATAAAACAGTGACAACTGGGGTATGAGACGTTTAAAAAGATTAGATAGGGTTAAAGAACTGTGGGGAATGTTCGAACCAGGGAGACCATTTATTGACATACTGTATATATGGCTGGTATTTTGTAGGATATGAAATATTTTTTCCATTAGGCAAATGTTGTTAATCCTCGATTTGAGTGGATCTATTGGTATCGTCTGTGATTTTCAATGGAAAGCTATCAACCAATGTATGGCTACGCATATTGTGTGTATCAGTCTCATATAACAGGTGGGGAGACCCGAGATTGGAGAAAAAAGAAGGCAGTTATGCAATGTTAGGGTAATGTTCTTGTCGGAGATTGTGGATGCAAATTTCTCTAGCTGTAGCTATATGCTTTTAATTTTGTCACAATACCAAAATGTGTGGGAAAATGAGCCCAAGGAGTTACAGTTTCTGAAGCAAGACGGGGAGGACAAGGGGAATATTGAGTGAAGTTTGGTGGGTGTATAGTACCATCTTGTAAATAGTTTCAAGGCCGTTTCTTTGATAGAAATGGATTTAGTGCACATATGTAGATTATTTATACAATTGTTCCAATTAACTGTGGAGTATGTAAAATTCTCTTCATGTTCCCATTTGATCATGTATGGAAGTTTGTTGATGTCTGGGTTGTTAATTAAGAAAGAGTAAAGTACAGAGATGAAACCTCTTTTTCTGGGTGAGTTTAGACATAGATTTTCGAAAAGGGATGGGGGTTGGGTGTTCAGGGTCTGGAAGTGTGTATCGAAGAACTGCTTAATAAGAAGGAAATTGCGGTATTCTGAATCTGGGGCGTGATATTTTGATTTCAAGGCGGGGAAGGAGATAAAATTGGTGCCCATTATGAGCTTGGAGAGTGAGGTCAGGTTGTTGTTTATCCACCAAGTAAGATCTATAGGATCACGAGCGTTAGGGATGAATTTAGGGTCGCCCAGGAATGAAGCGTGTGGGGGGGATTTGGAGGTAAGGTTAAACTTATGGTTGTGTAGCTTCCATAGTTGGTATGAGTGTGCAACTAATTGATTACGAGCGGCCAAAGAGGGAATCGGGATTTTGTTCCCCCATAGTAAACCTGAGATAGAATATGGTAAAATCAAAGCTCTCTCAAATTCCACCCATGGGATTCTAGAATTCGGAATATGCCATTGTGCTATTTGGGTCCACCTGGCAGATAAATAATATAGCCAGAAGTCTGGGAGGCCGAAGCCACTGCATTTGTGGGATTTGTATAAAATTGGTCTTGATAAGCGTGGGTGGGAGTCTGCCCATACAAATTTGTTAATGTCCGATTGGAATCTGGTGATAAGGGTTTTATTGATTCTAATGGGGAGTGCTCTGAAAAGGTACAATATTTTGGGTAGCAGTGTCATCTTAATTGCAGTGATTCTGCCCAAAAACGAGATCTTAAAGGATTTCCACATTTTAAGAGTAGCTCTTAATTTTTGTATCATTGGGGTGTAGTTTTTGGCTTCTAAGTCATTGAGATTAGGGGTTAGATGTATGCCTAGATATGGGAGGGATTCTAACGAATAGGAGAAGTGGAAGGAGGAACGCATTTAAATTACTTTTTATGCATGTCACTGTTAATATAGGTAAAAGTGTTCTTGATGGCTGGTAAGAATGAAACAAGAAGCATCCAACTGTCAATTGTAGTGGCCACTTTGTGACTCCTAGGGTACACATTTATTCTGTGTTATTCACGTTGTCGACAATAATATTTTTTTAGCATTTTATACAAACAACCAGAACCCACTTTGGATGGTTATAAGTAGACTTTAATGAATCCCCTGGCAAAAGTCATCCTGTTGGTTTCAACACAACCTGTGCTTACCACTACATAGTCTATCCCGCCTCCAATCTATCATGAATGCTGCTGCCAGACTCATCCACGTTACCAGCAGCTCTGTATCAGCTACTCCTAAATACTAAATACTAACAACTATTTACAAAGCCATCCACAACTCTGCTCCCAGCTACATCACTGACCTAGTCTCAAAATACCAACCTAATCATTCTCTTCGTCCTTGTCAAGACCTCCTGCTCTCTAGCTCCCTCATCACCCCCTCGCATGCTCGCCTCCAGGACTTTTCCAGAGCCTCTCCAATCCTATGGAACTCTTTACCCCAATCTGTCTGATTATCTCCTACTTTATCAGCATTTAGATGATCCATGAAAACCCTCCTCTTCAGAGAAGCCTATCCTACCCACACCTAACAACTGTATTTTAATTTTCTCTATCTGATCATCCCTCACAGTTATTACCTTTTGTATCACTTGACCCTCCCTTCTAGATTGTAAGCTTCAACGAGAAGGGCCCTCTGATCCCTCCTGTATTGAATTGTATTGTAAATGTACTATCTGCCCCCATGTTGTAAAGCGCTGCGCAAACTGTTGGCGCTATATAAATCCTGAATAATAATAATATGCTACTTTACATGTAAATTCCAGTTCCATTTACAGAGCAAAAAACAGTAAATATGTATATGCAGTGATGTGGTTTGCTATAATCAATAGATCTAAGCACAAAACTTGCTTATGAAAGCCAATTTTATGGGGTCTTAAAGGTAATGCTGGTGTTGTGGCCAGGAAAGGGAATGGGGGATCTCTGAGATATACTCAGTCTATAAAAAGATTTGAAAAAAAGAAGAAAATGTATAAAAAACAAATGTGACTTTTTTATGTAACATAACCAATCTGACTGTGAAATATGTTCTTAAAAATATGCTCAAAACTGACAGAAAGTGTTCCTTTTTTTTGCAGTGGTTCTTCTTGACACCACAAGCGCTATCGGGGAATTAGGATGGAAAACCTATCCAGTGAATGGGGTGAGTTGGAATCTTCTGACTTGTTTTTAGCTTTGTTTGTGATTGTAATTAAAACGTAAAAGTGGAACTCCAGGCAAACTTAAAATAAAATATTAATTAAAGAGGAACTTCATGCTTTCCTCCATTTTTTTATGCCCTGCTTACCTGATACTGGGTTATTTTCAATTTAAATACTTACCCACCCAGTGGATCCAGTGTTGTCCTGCTGAGATCCAAGTCTCTTCTGCTACCACTCGGGTCCTGTGCCGCCATGTTTTTGTGTGCTGTCATCAGGAGGCTGCTGGCTCTTATGGGTTGAGACCAATCCCTCTTGATGGTATGCTGATAACCCGCCCCCTGCTTCTTTTATGAATGGAAGACTATATGAAGGACATGCAGAGCTCCCAGCACATTTTGGAATATGCATGTCCCATATCACTGGGGAGCCACATCATTCAGTAGGGAAGATGGGGGTGAGACCAAAACTTTTCCACAGAAAAAAATGTGAAAAAAGTGATATGTATGTAGTAGAGTGGAGAAGGATTGAAGAGGAGGAATCTTATTTTTCAGGATGAAGATCTGCTGTTGTGTATTACTTAAAGTGGAACTACACTTCATCTAATCACCACAAACCAAAAATGCTATTTAATTAATTCTTAATATTCAAAGCAAACACACCTATTCATCCATATCTCTGTGCTTTTTGCTGAGAAATCACTTTTAAAAACAATCCTCTATTACTGGCCAGGCAATCTTGGGTAATTGCAGATAATTTTACAAAGCACTTACTTCCTCAAATCCACCTACTGTTTGCTCAGGCATGCACCAGGAGAGGGTGTACTAATCTGAGAAAGCCCCTTTTCCCCTAGTTAGAGTTAGGGCCAACATTCCGTCGGAAAAAAAATCCACGGTTTTCTTGTCGGATTTTCCGATCGTGTGTACGCGGCATTAGTCTAACACAGGAAACATGCTCACAGGAGGAGAGAGCAAGTCAGTGACCAGGAGCACTGCTGCTCCTTCAGTCTTCAAACTAGGGGCTGTATCCCAGGCTGAATTGCACTGTGTTGTTCCAGCATAGATCCAGGTTGGGCTGTCTGGCAGGGATGTCTGGCTGCACAATTTAGATGGCCTTTTATCCAGCAAGATGACAAATTAAAGCAACAGAATTTTCTTTATTAGACAATTCCCATGTAGGTATATTTAGATAATCGTTTGGAGTTCAGCTCAGAGTTGGTTATGCTACTCAGTTTGCAGATACAGTGTAGTGAACACAGTTGTACTCTTTAGTAAGCCAGAATTTAGGTCAGGATATGGAAATGTTGTATTCTAACAGATTGCTTATGGGAATATGTGGGGAGTAGGGATGAGCCGAACACCCCCCTGTTCGGTTCGCACCAGAACCTTCGAACGGACCGAACATTCGCACGAACATTTAGAACCCCATTGATGTCTATGGGACTCGAACGTTCAAATTCAAAAGTGCTCATTTTAAAGCCTAATAAGCAAGTTTTTGTCGTAAAACTATTTGAGAACCCGGGTCTTGCCCCAGGGAACAAGTATCAATGGTAAAAAGTTTAAAAAACTGACGTTTTTTTAGGAGCAGGACTCCTGAAAAAACGACCGTTTTTAAAACCTTTTTTCCATTGATACATGTTCCCTCGGGCAAGACCCGGGTTCTCAAAGATGTTTTCACAGGCAAACTATAGACACCCAGCAGGTACAATATTTAAAGGAATTTTACATTTTTTTTTTATTTAAGCATCATTAAAATCACTGCTCCTGCATCAGGAGCAGTGATTTTAATGATGCCTAAATAAAAAATAAAAAAATGTATTTAAATATTGTACCTGCTGGGTGTCTATGCCTGTGATACCGTCTTTAAATAGCACAATCACCTGCCTGCCAGTAAATTAGGAAGAACTGATCTAGCTAAGCTATACAGTGTATAAATATATGTACAACACCTGGGATTTATATATATCCTCTACACACTGTAACATTAACTGACTAGCCTGCCTGCTCTATCTACCTGCAAAAAATGACACTCTCTCTGTCTCTCTCTGTTCTCTGTTAACTGCCGCAACCCTGGCTTTGGCCAATTATGGCTCTCCGTTTTTTGCGCGCTGTGATTGACCAAGCATGCGGGTCATAGTGCATGCTTGGCCAATCATCAGCGTGCAATGCCGCATTGAATTATGGGCCGTGACGCGCCACTCGAATTATGAGGACTGATCTCTCTATACTCAAAACGGATATCCACTTTGGTTTGAGTTTTTTGTTTTGTTTTTTAAGATTATTCAATTGATTGACTATAAATAATACAAACAAAGCAAACAGCACAATAAAGACTCACTTTTTTTAGTTAAATATGGATTCTTTTTAGTTAAATATGTCAAAAACATTGATTCTTGGTACAATGTTTTTTTAGTGCATATTCATACGTATCTCCAATGTATGGATTAATTTTCAAAATTAAATTGGATAAATGCTTCATGTTCAAACAACACTTTTAATTTGTTGGGAAAAAATCAGCACTCACAACTTGTGTTCTGCTTAGTAAACACAACTCTCCAAACTTCATTCATTTATCCCAGCGCTCCTTATTTTGCCTGTTTTACGCTTGACGGAACTAACCAGATTGGGAAAAATGCAGCATTTCATGTGTGCTCTTCTAAGTAACTCCAGCATCTGGCTACTCAGACTAATGCCTTTTAAACATATGGCTTATTTGCATCCATGTGTGGCACATATTTATAATTTTGCTATATAATGAGGATGCACCAATGAAAAAAATCCCAATCGTCGTGTTTAAATCTCTTCTCATAATGCAACTTTGTAACTGCACAAAGGCTGGATTACATACATTAGGTTCTCTATGTCTCTATAAAAGCTAGATTTTGCACAAGTTGTCTTGATTACCAGGCAGCTCTATACTGAGGTACAGGCTTAGCATGGCATGCACAGTGGCATTACTGCAGGTGGCCCTGAATTCTCATTAAAAATGGAGAAGGGAGGGAGTGAATGTGTGTTATTTAATTCATTTATACAATGCCACAATATTCTGTAGTGCTTTACTGAATAGCACCAGTCCATGCACACTTGAGAAGCTTAAGCCTCATACACACAATCGGACTTCCATCTGATTTTTCCATGGATTTTTGTCCGAAAGGGGAATTGCCCGTGAACTTGGTATACATACACACGGCAGAACATTTTCAGCCAACATTCACCAAATCATGTGTTTTTGTCAGCTCATTACTGCCACCCTTTGGGCAACTTCTGCTATTGTTGTCTGATGTTTAGCATTGGTTCTGAGCATGCGTGTTTGTACTTTGGATTTTAGTCCGAAGGACTTGTGTACACACGATCGGATAATCCGACGTAACACATTTGTTCTCTGAAAGTTTAAGAGCGTGTACAGCGTACATTTATTGGCAGAAATTCCGACAATTGTCCAAGGAGCATACAGACGGTCTAATTGTCCAATAAGACACGTCTGTCAGACCGTTGTTGTCAGAAATTCTGATTGTGTGTATGAGGCTTAAGAGTGACTCCATGGTATTCATCCAGATACTGTATGTAGCCCTACCTCCTAGAGGGCTGCTGAATATTCAGGCCCTCCTATTTTTGCACAGCTAGGCAATGCACATTTTCCAACTTCCATACATAGCCCACAACCAGTCCATGGGCTTGTTTTTTTTTTCTTCTTTTATTGAGGGAAATCAACTTGGATAAGGATGAGGGATTATGGGATGCCCAACTTTAACTTGATAGAACAACTTGAGGACATACTTCTTTTCTACAACTTCCTCCAGGATATTGTCTGTCTCTTAATGGATCAGTGGCCAACTTACTTTTTCAAGGAGCTTTATGTCCCTTTGGCAAAATTCACTAAGTTCCAACACTCGCCGGAAATACCAACCCACCTAACTGTCTTGAAAAGTGTCCCAAAGAAAGGGATTAAGGTTAGCTGTGTTATTGCCACAATGAAAGCTTGCTAAATATTGCATCTGGCAGCCTTGTCCCTTATTGGCCGTGTGGATGATAGGTAGAGATACTCACACTGTCCCTTGAGTCCTGCTACCTTGGTTAAAACTGGTTACTGTTCAGACCTCCTGCTGTACAGGTCTCCCCATGCTAGACAGGGTGTGTTCTGGATGAGACTGAAGGGTGGTGAAGGTCCCTCTCTTTACCTTTCTCTCCTTCCTTCCTGAGCTCCAGCCTGGAGGCAGAACTCCCCAGCCCCAAAATCCTCTCCAAGGCTTTACATCAACCTCAGCTCTCCATCTTCCACCTGACAACCACCACCTGGTGGCCAGGCTCTTCAATATTTATAGGCCCTTCTTACCACCCTCTCAGGCTTCCTGCCTGGGGATTAGTCCAATAATCCCATAAAAATGTCAGATCCTTGCCTCTATACCACCGCCCACTAGTTTCTAGAAGTTTCCATGGACCTCCAGAACCAAGAGGTGGTGATAGAAGCATAGTCTGCAGAGCCTTCCAGCATGACCTTAAGTTGAACCCACAGCAATTACCCAGACTCACTTAGCTACTGTGAGTCAGCTTAATTCTCCTAACTAAACTGTACACTAGAGGGTGCTACATGTATATGCACACTGTAGGTTCAGTTCTGGGGGAAAGACAACTAACCTACCAGTATATACTTGGATTTTTGAAGAAAACCAAAAAGCAGGAAAAAACCCATGCAAGTATGGGCAGAAATTACAAACTCCATGCAGACTGCGCCCTTGGGTATAGAAGATTTATCATAGTAAATTATATGTAACTTTTCTGAGAATGTCATGCTGGTGAATATACACCGACCACCATAACTTTATGACCACTGAAAGGTTAAGTGGATAACATTGATTATCTTGTCACAATCCAAAAATCAGTGGGCTATATTAAGCAGCAAGTAAACATGTTGCCTATAAAGTTGATGTGTTGAAAGCAGAAACATTGGGCATCACAGTTTTTTTGTGTATGAATGCTGTAGTAAGTGGTGGAGACCGGTCTCTTTTAAAACCTATTGTAGGATTTGAAACTGGTGGCTAAACTGTTGCTGAAGTCTTAAAATGGATGTACACTCTAACAATAAATACACTTCTGTTATTTGCTCCATTTTGGTTGGCTAAATATACAATTCATCAGACATGAAGTAGGCAAGGCTTAAAACAAATGCCTTGGAATTCAGAGGCCACTGGGGTTGATTTACCTTAGTTTGTGAAGGAATTTGTCCCAGAGCTTATTGAATGAGGTAAAACGCCATGGATTTCCTCATTAAAATGATGTGCAAGCAAAAATACTTTTTTTTTATTTGCATGTGATTGGATATTCTTTGCCACATTCACATTTACTAAACCCTAGGCAATACTGCAACTTCCCTTGGAAAGTGAAGATCCTATTTATTTTAGTAAAACAACCCCACTGTGCTGTCATGCCCAGGGGACACTAGGGCACTACCCGAGGGACACCATGCCACTAGGGGGCCCCATCAGGATTGCCAGGCTCAATAATACCAGGGACAGTATGTAAAAATCTTTTTTTTTTTTTTAACATCTGTCCTGATATGTCTGAAACCAACATGCTGTTGATGTGAAAATCCTGAGGTTTTAGCTGCCCTGTCTCTGCACTGCCTCCTGGCGTGGTGGCCATCTGTAAGCCTTCTATTGCCCGGGGGCCCCATGAGTTGTCATTCCACATCTGGTCATGCCACGTTGTGTTAAAGTGTAATGTAGAAGCACACTATATCCCTGACACATAACTTTTTTTGTACTCGCAGCATGTTTAAAGGTATAAAACAGTGGAAATGTACATGTATTGCAGTACTGGAGGAAATATGTTTTTTTATTATTATTTACTTATAATTTTGCCTTGTCACCTTGACATATGCTTTAAATCTAAAATAGAGTCCCTGCTTTGAATATGAATACGTGACAGGTATACCTTTAATAAATAAAGGTACCCATACACACACAGATCTGAATGATTGGAGACACTTGGGATAATGTGACCCTTTAATTCAGGAAACAAGCTCAACAATGGCTCAACAGAAAACTTCAGATCTCTTTGAGATTTTCTACACTGTTAACTTTTTGATCACACCACTGCACCACTTATGCTGCGTACACACGGTCGGCAGTGTGTAGGCTCCATCGGACATTTGCTGTCGAATTTTTCACAACAAATTGAGAGCTGGTTCTCAAATTTTCCGACAACAAAAGTTCTTGTCGGAAATTGCGATCGTCTCTATGCAATTCCGATGCACAAAAACCCTACGCATGCTCAGAATCAATTCGACACATGCTCGGAATCATTGGCCTTTATCTTTCTCGGCTCGTCGTAGTGTTGTACGTGACTGCGTGCTTGACGTTCTGAATTTCTGTCAACATTTGTGTGGTCGTGTGTATGCAACACAAGTTTGATCCAACATTCCAAAAATCCACGGTTTTGTTGTCGGAATTTCCGATCACGTGTACGTGGCATTAGAGTCGGATATAAATGTGTGAAGTGAAGTGAAGCGAAGCCCAGTGCAGTGAAATAAACACAAACATCTTTCCACTATATGTAGGAGAGAAAAAAGAGATTTCCTTGCTTACGATTGGTTGTTTGAAATTACTATAGTACCTCCTACCCAACACTCATTTCTATTGGCCTTTGATGGGCTGCCTCACTGGCTAAATTAAATGCATGTGAGAGAAGAAGGGCTAAGCTTTGTCAGAATGTGTCAATGTGTTGCCTATTTTAACCACCATCATTCAGCTTATTTTTTAGACTACTGCAGATATGTTCCGCCTGCGGATAGCATTTGCCACAGATTCACTAAAAATATCACAAAATTCATTCACAATTTGCAACATTTGTCAGCCAGATGATGACAAAAAAGTAATGACAAATGGCAGTAAATGCAAGCATGCAAATAGCCTGCATTTGTCCAGTCTTTGTAAATAACCCTTTTCGAGTTATTCTGTACAAGAAAAGTCTTCAGCGATCAAAGCTCTAGTGCAATTTACCATAACTTTCAACTCTTCCTAGATGACTGAGTCTCCTAATGAAATGATGTGGCTGCCAAGCAGTGTCGCTCGCAGTCTTAATCCCAAACCCAAAGCGAAAAGGCAATGTTAAAATCATATTAAAATCATGCTAATTTTAAAAACTTCCCCTCTGCTTCTAAATAGTTTCTTCCCCTGGCAAGGTCATACATGACATAACAGAGAGCTTCAATTAGTGGAAAGGCTTGCACTAGGCTGATTATTTGCAGTAATCTTTAATCAATGGCACTCACAGTATTCCGTGTTATGAAAGGCACAATCAGTGTACCCCCTAGAGTGCAATTGATTTGAGTACTGCACAGAAAATGCATCTTCTATATAGCATTGTTACTATAAGCAGGCAAAGAAAGGGATGTTCTATCATAAGCGCTAATAAAAAGAAAAACACTTTTCTTGTAGCTTTAGAACAAGGGTTGCAAAGGTCAAAGCCAAAACTGATGTTGTGCTCTCCGTAGGCCCCATCATCTTCTCTGCATTTTTGCCACATAGCCATTATACTTGTTATTCACTAGTATTGTGATTTGACATCATAATAATCAATTAATGAATCAATGACCTTTGCAATGGCGCCAGTTCCTTCTGTTGATCTGTACAGGTCTCCTGCATACTGTCCCAAACATAGTGTTGCATGCTAGTACCAGGTGGGGGGGTCTCAGGATCACCCCACCGGGGGTGAGCAAGCGGGGGTACAGTAGCGGATAAGCAGGTAAGGATCAAACAGAAGTGTAGTCAGTAAACAAGCCAGTAAAGATCAGTAATATACTAGAAGAGGGTCTACAAAGATAAATAACCCATTAAAGTATATGATAATATTGGAACACTAACTTAATCAGAGATTACCTGTTGTCAAAGGGTTGGAAAAAAATGCAATTGCTTGATGGCAATTAAGGGAGATGGTGTCCTATTGCACGGTTTGCAATCCAGTGTGGACAGGTTCCTGTAATGGGTAAATATGGGTATCAATCAGAACTTCTGCCAGCCCCACTAGTATCATGGATATAGATTACCTTCAATCGTGGCATCCGTCTTAGCAATTAGTCCTCCGAGGCTTGCCGAGGATCTAAATATGGCACCGGAAGACCGCGCCTGCACGCTGCCACGTCTCTATGCATGTGCGGGACACCAGTCAATGGGACCAACTGTCCCTGGAGTACATGGCCCCGCCTCAGAGGAAAGTGGGGTGGCACCATGCGTTCCAGGGATGCCATCGCACACATTCTGCATTACCGAACACCGAATTTCTGGTAACGCAAACCTTGATACTAGTGGGGGCGGCAGAAGTTTTGATTGATACCCATATTTACCCATTACAGGAACTTGTCCACTGTAACGGATTGAACCGTGACAACCAGAGACGTTGGAAGGATGAGAGATACTCCTGGGCCAACTGCACTAATAACTCCTGGGTCGAAGTCCACCCTGTGCCCTTGTAGGCGTAGGGTGGCTAATAGGATCATAATTCATATATTACATGAAATGGGACATTAATAATAATTCATATTGCAGGACTGGAATATTACAAGGGGTCCATTTTGACATCTGTTAC
This sequence comes from Rana kukunoris, assembly GCA_029574335.1. Taxonomy (NCBI): domain Eukaryota; kingdom Metazoa; phylum Chordata; class Amphibia; order Anura; family Ranidae; genus Rana; species Rana kukunoris. The sequence goes on along the minus strand of CM056050.1, from coordinate 544,774,412 downwards.
ACAGGAGAGGGACATTACAAGCTTATTCAATGCTTAGCTCCGGCTATTGAAATCTTAAGTGAGCTTGGCTCTTCAATGTGTGGACACATTCTGTGGAAAGATGTTAATTGCATCGGCTCCTGAGAGACCTTTTCATTGTGTGATAAAACTGTTTCAAAGCCCTGTGTTTACACTTAAAAGACTGTGTATTGTACTTCAAGTTAGCAGTCTCCATTCAGATTTACTGAATTAGCATGTCAATTATGTTTAGGAATGTATATTGCTGCCCAGGTGTCAAGACTCTTTAGGGACAGTACGTCTGTCTAGATAATGTGATTGAGGTTCCTTGTATGTGTGTGAATATTATCTGTGATTGTGTATTATTCAAAAGGAATTGAAGTCTATTGATGATGCGGTGCCCCAATGTCTAGCTACTGAATAGATAATTAGCCCCAGTGTGAATAGGGGGCTGGAGATTGCATTGTCCTGTGATTAACTATAACATCTTGTACTGTATAAAAAGCTGAGAAGAAATCATTAAAGTGTTCATTCATTTTGAAACCAGTACCAGAGCTTGTGTCTCGGTTATTATGGGAAATGGAATGGATCGTGTATGCTAACCCTTTGACAACAGGTATTGTCAGATTAGGTTACTTTTCCAATATTATCATATACTTTAATGTGTATTTATCTTTGCAGACCCTCTAGTAGTATGTAGTGCATAGATGTACTATATTACTCTTTCATAGAATTTACTTACTCCCTGGTGTTCGAGCATCAGTGGTCAGATGACACAGGGGACTTCCGTGGGGGAGGTCAGGGGCCCCATGTCGTTTGGCACTCTCTGGCGATCCTTTCCTCCAAAGCAGATACAATATCTTACCCTCTGCATAGCATTACACAGCTACATCCTACCTTGAGTATCTAAGGTGGTAGGTACCATGCAAAATTGTGTGCACTTCCTATAATGTGATCTGTGCCTATCTCCATTACAATGTCATTCTTTTTATTAATACAATATTGTTGAATATTCAGTATGCATCTCTTTCCTAAAACCCCTGAGAAAGGTTTGTACAATGAGGCATTTTTATTATGTATATGTTCATACTTTTCTATTTTCATGTTTTGAAAACATTATATGTTGGAATAAATGGATATATTTTACTATATATATATATATATATATATATATATATATATATATATATACACTTATGGTGTACTGTTTGCTGGTGTAGTCCCAGTCTGTGGTTGGGGACAATCGTGTTTGGTGTAATTTCACAAACTGTGTTGTGCTGTCATTTAAAGACAATAATGTCCAAACTTCTAAATATAAGATATCACAGTGACGTCATCTTGTCCCTCCAGAGAGCCTGCAGGCTCTTTGTGATATACCCTACTGAGTTTTACAATAAATTGTGGTTTTAATGTACTTCACTATGGCATTTTCTTGCTTTCCCCCTGGTGATGTTGAGGCATTCATGTGAGGCACATCCAATGATTGGTTGCGATATGCTGCCGATGAAAGAGAGAAACTGCACTGAGGGAGTGGAAGCCATAATCATCTATCCATTGATTGATTCAGGAATCGGGATCTGTCTTTAAAAAGCGCTATTAGACCTCTTTTGATTTGGGGTCTTAATGTCTGGTAAGCTGCTGCATGACTACAAGGTGGCCGGTGCACAATAGGGGTGTGAAGATTTTCTTTTATTTACGGTGGACTTTAACTTTTGTTGGACTGTGATATCATATATTTATGAGTTTTGGAACAGTTTATGAACTCTTTTTACACAAATGTATTATCTTTAAATGACAGCATGTTCTGTGAAATTAACTTAATAGTGCTTGTGCTTACTTGTTACTGTTACGTCTTCTGCATGCCCATGGAACTCCTGTCTTCCTCAGTGCATTTTACCCAATTTCCACATTAGTTATGGTCCCAATGTTCTCCAGCCACTCTCTCAAATCTTTTGACCAAACTGGAAGAGGCAGCTTCCATCATATTTTCTGTCAAGATTTCTCTTCTACAGACAAACTGCTAATGAATATAACAGAGCTGTGTTTATCAACGTCATTACATTATGTATCCCTATTGAGTGGCATATGTTTGTTGGGCTATCAGCTTATCACAAGTGCCCCCTATAGTGTGTACTGCTAACAAAAACTCTATACCCTAAACTAAAACTGCTAACAAAAACTCTATACCCTAAACTAAAACTGCTAACAAAAACGCTATACCCTAAACTAAAACTGCTAACCTTTCTCTGATTGTAATTTAACCCCTAATCCCAATTGTTTAGGAGTATATTGAGAGTCCTTTTTCCACACCCAACCCACTTACACCCACTTTCCCTACAATTTTCTTTGTGTAGTTTTAGACATAGCAGGACAAAGTCAGAACCTTTGTTGGGTTTTCATTGCAGTATGGGTTTTCCCCCTAAATCCTATCTTCGAAACAAAATTGTTATCAGAATGAGAGGTGATAAAAAATCCCAAGTGGGGACATATTGAGGGAAATTCTCCAAGAAAGGTTTTAGCCTTCCCCCAGTTTCAAAAATTTGAATGTGTGCTTTTTTCATTTTTTGTTCTGTTGGAGATTCTTACCTATTCCCAGTCTTGGTGTCACGGTTGTCTTCAGACAACAGGAGACAAGTGAGAGGACATTTCTCCAAATGGCCTCAGGGAGGAATGAAGAAGCAAGTTGTCTGCTCTGCCAAGCACCGTAAAAAAAAAAAAAAAAAGTTTGGCATGGATATAAACTTTAAATTGATAGTACCTCTGAAGTGTATTTAATATATAACTTTTTTTTTTCAAGACACAATAATTAAACAATAAAAAGTCAGTAATTCCATTATCATTACATTGAAATTAGCTTGTAACAAAATTCACAACAGCTGCAAATGTGAGCCCAAATGAGCACACAAAAAACATTTCTATGGAGATATAGGAGGTTTGTTGGAGCCACCCAACCAGTATCTCCATGAATTAGAATAGTACAACTATATTTTTTTATATTATAAACATCTAGGCAAGGGATATTACTGTGTGTTGACTCAGACATAAACTGTAAGTTATGCCTATTTGTGTATCTCTCTCTAGCTCTAATGTTTTATAGAATGTGCATAGACTCAGGGTGTCTTAATGTCAGTGGTGTACCCCATGTGTATATATAACATATAACATTGATTGTTTTCATAAAAATGCTTGTGGTTTTCCCTGTTAGAGCTCTCCTCAGGACTTAAAACATGTTGTCCCGGTAAACGTAGCTAAATTATGACTCATAAGTTGTCCTTTTTTTCCAAGCTGTCATGCAGGAGGTAATTAAGGGGAAAGATTTACATTTATAAACTGGTGCAGGAGATGACATAAGTATGTGAAGCCCTCATTAGCATTCTTTAGGCCTTTTTACAGCAGAGAGGGTTCACTTTTTTGGCAGCTCAAATTGATTAGCACTAATTGAAAAACTTATTGCAAATTGCTATGCTAATCAGGGTAAATCTAGTCCGAGCAGGTAGAGCATGATAAGAAACTGAAATCATTTCTAGATTTGAGGCTTTGGTATTTTGCATACATCCAATATATTAGTGGATATATGCATTTAAAATTAACCAATGGCAAATAACACCCCCATCCTCTTGTCCACATTGCTGCCTTAAATTACATTTTAATAGAGATAAAAAGGAATTCAGACATGCTTATATGTCTAGAAGAAAATGCTGACCTAGCTTCATATGGTGGTTGACTTATGCCCTGTACACACGACCGGTTTTCCTGACATGACAAAACCCAACGTTTTCCCCGAAGTGATTACTCTCAAGCCTGCCTTGCATACACACGTTTAATCAAAAAAACGCTAGACCAAAGCGTGGTGACGTCCAACACGTACGACGGTACTATAAAGGGGACGTTCCATTCAAATGGCGCCACCCTTTGGGCTGCTTTTGCTGATCCTCGTGTTAGTTAAAGTTTGGTGAGAGACGATTTGCACTTTTCAGTCTTTGTGCTTTTCAGTCCGTTACAGCGTGACGAATGTGCTATCTCCATTCCGAACGCTAGTTTTACTAGAATGAGCGCTCTCGTCTCATACTTGATTCTGAGCAAGCACATTTTTTTCCCCTTCGGAAAAGCATACACACGAGCAGTTTTTCGCGACAAGAAAAAGACTGACGGGAAACTAGACGGGAAAAAATAGAGCAGGTTTGAATGTTTTTGTGGGCAGCTATGGAGCATACACAGGACCGGTGTTCCCGAACAATCTAAAAAATGTCAGTTTCCTCTTCAGGAAAAACGGTCGTGTGCACGAGGCATTAGTCATCGGTAACCTCAAATAATAGTATAAGCTTGTTGTTTCTTGCAGCAATTAACATGGACATATGACCACTACCCTGACCATTATATTTATAAAAAAAAACAGCTGGTAAATTAAAAAGGATGATATTTTAGCTTTCCGTCATGGAAGATATGTGTTTGTATATTTTTTGGACCAAGCTCCTGGTGCACAGACTGATGCCCCACCTTAATGTCATCATCTGTTCCGCTAATGCTTCCTGTACCCTTAACAGCAACTGTACAATAGGTAAACCCAAAATTTAGGCATACTGTACATCAAAGTGACACTGTTATCGTGTCTATGCAGGAGAGGGTGACTCATGTCTCTGGACATCACTGTCACCGTTATATCATAGGGTAAGTGATAGCTCCACTTCCCTGAGTCGCCAACACTAGTTTTTTCAATGCAAGCTGTGGAGCAAGAAAGAGTGGTAAGAAAATATAGTGGGATCGTACCGGGGTGCTTTTCAGAGCATTAAAGGGGTTGTAAACCCACCCCCCCAACCAAAATAAAAACCTGCAAGTGGTCCCAGTACACAGCTCCGACCGGCGACATCGCTTCCAGAGTTACTTCCGGGTATCGCAGGTTCCATCGCTGTGATTGGCCAGAGCCATGATGACACCACGCCCACGCATGCGCGCGGGAGCCGCCGGTAACGGCACACTAGCTAAAGCAACGGCACGATGCTTCAGTGCGCATGTGCCAATGAGTGCAGCACATGCTGATACAAGGGATATCTCCTAAACCATGCAGGTTTTGGAGATATCCGGGGTAACCGCATGTAAACCTTATTATAGGCTTACCTGTAGTAAAAAGTGGATTGTAAAGCCGCGTACACACGATCTGTCAAAGCCGATGAAAACGGACTGAAGGACCGTTTCATCGGTCCAAACCGATCGTGTGTGGGCCCCATCGGTCAGTTATCCTTCGGTCAAAAAAAAAAAGAGAACTTGCTTTAAAATTTGACCGATGGGTCAAAACCGATCATTAGTATGCAAAAGCATCGGTTAAAAGGCCGCGCATGCTCAGAATCAAGTCGACGCATGCTTGGAAGCACTGGACTTTGGTTTTTTCAGCACGTTGTTGTGTTAAAACATGTAAACGTCACCGCGTTCTGATACGATAATTTTTTTAACCGATGGTGTGTAGGCACATCAGACCATCAGTCAGCTTCAACGGTTAACCGATGAAAACGGTCCTTCGGACCGTTCTCATCGGATGGACTGATCGTGTGTACGCGGCCTAAGGGTTTACAACCACTTTAAAGTCGAATTACCCTATATGATCAAGGTGGAAATTTCTCTTTAAGTGAAAGTAAACGAAACCACTCTTGATAGCTCTTCTAAATTATAGTGCTATAGTAGAAACGGCCTAAACCGGCTGCATACTCCCATTTAGACAGGAAGCCTGTTCCAAGCTGCTACTTTATTAGAGATCCTCTAAGGCTGCAATTCTCATTAACACCAACCTTTATTTAATCCTTTGTTTACATATATAACCTCACCACCACCTGGATCCTCTAAGGTGACGACTAACCTTTCATTACAGTGCTGACATCCCAGCATCAGAGTCTCCTGAGACCTATGTTGCTGATAAAACCTGCCCCAGCTACAATAGTGTCTTGTCAGGTGGTTGAACATCTAGATGTTTAATATATAAAAATCAGTTGAAGGGGACCAGTGTCCACATAAAGCCAGTCAATCTATCCATGGTGGAATGCAAATTTTATCATTATCTACTGAAGAACACTCACAAGTTTTGGGATATGTGTGGACTGTGATTGAAGGGTGTATTTCTTAATTGATAAAGAATTACTTCTATCTTGTGACACGTTATTCATTTGTTTAGACTCGAGTCGCACATGGCTGCTAAATGTTTGCACTTTGCAGTTTTTTTTGTATCACTTCCATTTCCTCCTTATTATCAACTATGTAAAGGTGCAAAATGCTGATTTTGGAGCTGTTAAATTCAGGATGCCATAATTACCGTTCATCATACAGTCCCGTAAAAAAGTAAGTACACCTTATGGAAATTTCAACATTATGGTGCAAAGGATCCATTTTTGGTTCAATGCTCGGATACATGACCTCACATTGTTATCAAACACATTTTGATATGATGCAGTACTCATAGTTAAGGTTTTGACTGAAAACTTCCTTTGCCCTGAAGCAACAAAACAACCCTGAATCATAACAGTTTCACCATCATGCTTCACAATTGGTAAGATATTTTTCTCCTGATGGCTGCCTTTGATTTGCACCAAACATGTCTACTGTCAATGTGGCCAAACAATTCTACCATTGATTTGTCAGTTCACAGCATATTGTCCCATAAAGCCTGGTCTTTGCCCATATCTTCAATTGCAAACTTTAGACCTACTCTTATGTTGTTTTTGGACAGTCAGCTTTCCGATTTCAGAACAGCTTTAACCACTTCAGCCACGGACCATTTGGCTGGTTAAAGACCAGGCTACTTTTTGAAATGTGTTTACACTAACATCTCCTCGTTCTTCAGCTCTGTGACCCGATCGCAGGACACCAGTGGCAATCGGGTCCGGCGGCCACGGAGCTCACGGCAGGGTTGCGCATGCTACCACATGGCTAGCAAATTAAAGGAGACGTACCTGTATGCCCATTTGTGCAGCCGTGCCATTCTGTCGACGTACATCGTCGCGTGCCAGTCGGGAATAGGTTAAAGACTGAAGCCCCATACACACTATCAGTTTTCCTGATGGTTTTCTCTTCAGGTTTACCAAAACCATCTAATATGAGGTCAAACCTCAAGAGTATCAATTAGTATGCAATCAGGCAGGCCCTTGTACTACATGGTTTTGGTAAACCTGATGAGAAAACCGTCAGGAAAACTGATAGTGTGTATGGGGCTTAAGGCTGACCATATATTAAATAATTTTCTTGCTCAATTTTCTTTGGATTTACCTTCAACTATGTAGTGCAAAGGCCTACCCGCATGCATATACAAATTCAAAGGGTTTAGGTGTGACCTTATATTATATGGTTTTGGTTAATCGAAAGGAAAATTGTACAAGAACATTGTATAATGTATATTGCCTTACTCCACCCTTCCGAAGAAAAAAAAAAATGCTTCAGTATTGCAAAAAGCAAACATTTTAATTTTTTCTATTTATTTTTGCATTTGAGACTACAAAGCACTGCAAGTGCCATCAGTGGATCACAAGTGCAGTGTTTCGGCTCCTTCAGACTCTTCCTCAAGCTCTTTTCCGAATCAATATATAGACCTTCAGTTTCTGAGCTGAAGGAAGTATCTATGGACTTCAAATGCAGTGACATTACTGCACTTTTGCTCCAATGAAAACTATGTATTTCACTGCTGCAGATTCCTTTTAATGATTGATGAGTCTGTCTAGGCCCAGCATCTTTCCAACAGAACCCGAATGATGGCGGCTATCACTGTGGTAGTGACGACTACTACAGCAATTTCCCCAGTGGCACATGAGGTATTACATTTTGCCAAGATGGACAATTTAAGTATGCAATATAGGTAATTCCTGGAGTTCAGCTTCATAGGCCTACGTTCATCTTTTTGCAGAAAACAAATGTGCCTTTTTTTTTTTGTCCACAGGTGCTTGCAAAGCATTGCTGATTACAGGTGCAAAGTCAGGTTCCTGCAGATAAGCCTTATAGTTTGAGCTTGTACCTTCATATGGACTGTTAGTCAGGGCCAGTGTTGCCAACCGCAAGTATTTTTACAGGCAGCCAGTAAAAAAAAAATGGGCACTTTTCTCCTGCCAGTAAAAAATATGGTTGTAACGCTTGGCTGAGACCATCCAAGTGCCTGCCAAAATGTGTTCGGACTGTGCCGGCAGTGTGTCACGTAAAGTCATGGTGCAAGGGAATGGAGCAGCCGGAGCCTCATGTGCAGGTCTACAGGACAGGAGGGATGCAAGCCAGTAGTGGACTGAAGGGACCACCTGCCATAGAGAGAGAGGGTCATTGTGACTCAGGAGGTGCCATCATCATCTGTGCTGCTGCACACTGCTGTCAGTGTCACTGTGAGAGTCACTTTCATGTGCCGCCCATTCTAATTTCTCGCCCTCTCGATTCCTGTCCCTGAGCTACTTATTTTCTATATCGAAAATAAAATAAGAAATATGTTGTTGCCTTGATATATACCTTAAAAGGGGGGTTCCAGCCAAAATTTATGTTTATTAAAAGTCAGCAGCTACAAAAAGTGTAGCTGCTGGCTTTTAATAAACATTCACTTACCTGCTCCACGTTCCAGCGACGCGACGTTCTAGCTGTGGGCACCCAGCCGTGACAGCCTTCGGCTTTACAGCCGGGCACCCACTGCGCATGCGCGACCGGTACTGCACATGCGCGCGCGGCGCGGCCCGCTGCTGATTGGACAGGCGATCGTCTAGGACCTGTCAGTGTCCTTGGCGATCGCCTAGGGGAGGGGCTGCAATAAGGTGATTAAGCTTAATCGCCTTAACAGCCCCTCGGCGGAAGGAGGAAGTGGGACAGGAAGTCCCACTCCTCCTGAAGCCCCCACCCCCCCCCCCCAAAAAAATGACATGCCAAATGTGGCATGTAAGGGGGTGTGGAGTGGATTAGCGGAAGTTCCATTTTTGGGTGGAACTCCGTTTAAATCACTTTGCTAACTGCATATTGTAACTTGTTTGTAGCCTACATACTGAAATCTGCACTTAAAACTGTATTTTTGTAACTTTTGGATATGGCAGTAAAAACTTGGCCGTACCAGTATATTTTATCGTCGTGTCAGTAAATTTCAATCTGGTAGGTTGACAACATTGGTCAGGACTTGTGAATTAACTATAAGCTCGCTCATCAACACCCTTGCAGGTCATTTAAGCTGCTGCAATGACAGACAGGACTTGTAGTTCTCTCATTCACAGATTCTGGTGAATAAATGACATGGCCGCATGGGCGAAACACTGCACAGCCATGCTCTTTTCAAAATATGACAGTAGTTACAAGTTACATCCTAAATATGGGTGTAACATGTAACATGCTCCAAAAAGAGAACTCATCCATTAAAGATTTGATCATTGCAAAGTTGCATAACTATTACTGGGACACTCCACTTTGTCAGCATATGCATTCCAAGCATGAGAAAATGACAATACTCTATTAGGCTGAGCAGTTTCTATTATCAGCAGCAGATATGCTATTCCCAGTTTCCATTTCTGCATTTCCTGTTATGATTCTGATTGCAATGATACATGCTCTCACAGTTGATTTTTAATGTAAGCATAATTTTGGAGATCACTGTCTGATTAAATGTGCAAGGCCTCCAGCTGCTGTCTTTTTCTCCGATTTGTTGGGAGGTAGACTGAGCGTATGACATTAATATTAATAGCTGTATCTCCCAATATATGTCACTTCTGCACCAAAATCTGTGAGGACCTTTCAGAGAGCGGAATTAGGTATCGGTTTCTACTTGTCTTACGATGCTGTTATGATGCTTTTCGAATAAAAATGCATTGGCAGAGACTGTACTTAGCCTAAAGCATATTAAATACACCATTATTATATCCATGACTACACAAGCATATTTGTTCTCAGATAATTCTATTATGTGGGTGAAATATTTCAGATTATGTATCCGACGGGCTAAACATAATGATTTATGTTATATTTCATCTAACCTTTTTTTTATTCAAATTAGCAACATAATAGTTTTTTTTTTTCCTATTTTCCCTTGCAAGCCTATATCTTTTTCTTAGCGAGGAAATGGTGATACATGTAGTGGATTAAGGTGCTGCACACCCCTGAATGGTTCTTAGAAGAAAAGGAAGTGTACCCCTGGGGGCTTGAAGTTGCAGCTATCTAGTTGTTAAATAAACAATATAAAATAGAATAGTATAATTTATTAGGAAATAAATACATTTACAAAATGGGGGAACCATCTAATACAAGTAGGAACATATACTCAAAAAATGAATGTGTATATGTGAATACAAACAGTACATATAAATAAATAAAACAATATAATAGTTTGACTTATGCACAGAGACCCCGACGCGTTTCGACCCTTTGGCTGGTGTGGGTCTTCCTCAGGGGGGAATCAGTTTGCAGGCATAAGTTCTATATGAAAAAACAAAATTAAATGTATGTACATAATAATATGGTTCGCTGAAAAAAAAACAACAGACAGACATATAAATGTTATGCTACTATAAAGACAGTCACTGTTGTAAACAATGATTCTCAAGTATGTATAGTTACCAGAGTGTATGTCGAGAGCTTTTTCTTATGGCAGCTGAAAGTATTCTGTGGAGCTGAACACAGATACTTGTCATTTGTTCATTCTTGCTCATAATTGAAGCTTAATGTGTAGTGGACCTCCGTAGGAGCCGCTCGTAAATGTAGTCCTATCTCCCCTTTTAGAGCACACACACAGGCGCACTGCACCAGCTAGACTCCTTCCCACCAACTTCCTCCTGGCTCTCTCCATGCGCGGGTTTCTAAGCATACACACAAACGTGTTTCTCATCGAAAACCAGCCCGACGAGAAACACGACGAGGAAATTGAGACTCCCGACAAGAAAAAAGAGAACATGTTGTCTTTTTTTTCTCGTTCCAATCCACGACAGTTTTCTTGACTAAAAACATGCCAGCATTTTTCTTAATGGATTTTGCCGAGGAAAACGGTCGTGTGCACGAGGCCTGAGGAATGTTTCCAGCATCTTGTTGAATCCATGCCACAAAGAATTATGGCAGTTGTGAAGGCAAAAGGGGATCAACCCGGTAATAGCAAGGTGTAACTAATAAAGTGGCCGGTGTGTATATATATATAAAACAATAATATGCAGAATTTATATACTTTATACATTTATGTTTACATGTTTATGTTATGTTTAGATTAGATGTAGACCCATTTTTGCAACAAGTATTCTGCCTGACACAGAACTCTGTCTCCCGGCCCATCCCTTGTGATAGTATGAGAATCACAGATGAGTGCAATCATTGCACATATTCTGTATAAACCATCAGTTCAAACCACACAGTTTAGTGCAAATAGTTATCTATTTATGTTTATAGCTTTGCATCATCTCTTAATTGCTGGACTACAGTTTTCCTGAAAGTACACTTATCCTGTAATGAAGGTTCTGGTAAAAAATAAAATGTAAATGAACATAATAAATAGCTTCCAACTGTCTCTTCTTTAGATGGGAAGTCCCTGTTTTGAAGCCATACTCTTTGGCCCCCAATTCTTCTGTCTTTCTTTTAAAGTGGAAGAAAAGACTAATGCCGCGTACACACGATCACTTTTTGTGATGTAAAAAAAACGTTGTTTTATCTCACGAAACAAAACGATGTTTTTCAAACTTCATTTTAAAAAACGATGTTGCCTACACACCATCGTTTTCTGAAAATGCTCTTGCAAAGCGCGGTTAAGTACACCACATTCAACGGCACTCTGTTCCATTCAAGCTCGTGTCATAACTTGCTTCTGAGCAAGCGCAGGTTTAAAAACGTTGTTTTAAACGTCGTTTGAGCCCACACACGATCATTTTAAATGACACAAAAAATGACATTTTGAAAAACAACATGAAAAATTGAAGCATGTTCGAATTTTTTTTTGGTCGTTTTTCAGAAGACATAAAACAACGTTTTGCCCACACACAATCATTTTAAATGATGTTTTTTAAAACGTCGTTTTATTTCATCACAAAAAACGACCGTGTGTACGTGGCATAAGTCTCCCTACTCTAAAGCCCTGTACACACAGGGCAAGAATCTCATCAGGGAAAAAATGTTGTTTTCCCTGATGAGATTCTTGGCAAGAATCTCTTGCCACCCAAGTGTACAGACTCTCGTTTCAAAAGAACCGCAGTTCTCTTGAAAGGAAAGAACGCGATGACGTCATCATTTTCTTCTCAAGATTCTGGCCAGATTTCCCAAAGAGAAACCTGAAAGGCTCGTGCACACGAACGGTAATCTCGGCAAGAAGCAGTTTTCTTGCTGTTTTTTTCCCGAGAAAACCGTGTGTACGAGGCCTAAAGGCACTTTCACACTGGGGTGGGCGTAGGCAGTAAAGCAACGCTATTTTTAGCTTTACCGCCATCTTAGCAGCGATTTTCAGCCGATAGCGGGGAGCATTTAACCCCCACTAGAGGTTTAAAACCAGTGCCCAGAAGGCCACTTATCCCCCCCCCATTCCCAAGGCTTTTAGGGCAGGCCCAAGGACCTACACCCTACTAATCAGAATGTGAAAAAAAAGGAGGGAGAGGATAAGTGCATAGTGCCATAGTAAAATATCATGGCAGGCCCTTCAGTCAGGAATATACAATTCCTCTGGTCTTAGCCAAAAGCCCTACAAACAGGTGTGAAAAAAAGTGTGACATGGTGCAGTGGCCTTGGTGCCAGTAAAAATCAAAGTGAACGCCACACTTTGAGAGTTATGGCACCCCTGAATTTACACCCCAGGAGCACCACTGGCTTCTATCATAGCCCAGCCCTCAGCCAGACAAATACAGCCCATCCCTACCAGGACAGAATCAGAACTTAGAGAGCTTAGGGAGAGCCTTGCCTACAACCAGGGACAAGCCACACCAGGCCACAATCAACCCGGGAGGAAAAGGCTCCCACCATTCCCACCTTATTACATCAGGGAAATACTAACTGACTCCCCAATTGGCGAAAGGGAGTCAGGTTTCTTTCCCTAACAACTGATAAGAACAGATACCACACTTGATCTTTTACCATTATCAAAGTGAGTGAGTAACTTGCATAGCGCTACAAATGCAAAACTAAATCGCCTCAAGAAGCTGTAACCAATGTGGTTGTCCACCCATGCTTCAGAATAGCTAGGTCTTAAGTTTTTTTTTCTGAAGGCCGATGATATTCCTTTATCTGAATGTCTGAGGGTAGAGCGTTCTATAACCAAGGTCCTTGGACAGGCAATCTACGTTCTCCTTTAATTTTGTAGCGAGATTTGGGAATGTGAAGTAGGTTCTGATTAGTTGATTGGAGGGCCCGATTTGGGGTGTAGTGTTTTATTTTCTCCTTGCGTGCATTTGTGGGCGAGGCAGAGGGTCTTGAATGCCACCTGATCCTTTACGGCTAGCCAGTGGAGGGTCCTCATGACCGGGGAGATTGGTTCCCACGTTTTCTTACCCACTACCAGTCTGGCTGCAGGGTTCTGGATGACTTGCAGACGAGCAATCTGGTATTTCGGTAGTCCTAGGTAGAGGGAATTTGTGTAGTCGAGTCTGGAATTGATTAGTGTTCCAACTACTACTGCTGTGTCTTCTTTCGGAATGAAGGGGATGAGTCTACGCAGCAAGCAGAGAAGATAGTGAGATCCGCTGACCACCAATCCTATGTGTGCTTTGATAGACATGTCTGAGTCAAAGATAACTCCGAGGCTTTTTACTTTAGTGCTTGGGGTGATGGTTTGTCCAAAGATGATAGGAGAAATACAAGTAGTCCTAGAATTTGTCTCCGGTTTGTGTGGAGAAGGAGAAGTTCTGTTTTGGATCCACTGAGTTTGAGGGAGCTCTCTGTCATCCAATTATCTATCAATGTCAGGCGTTTTTCCAATCCTTGATATTGATCTTTTTTGTTGGTGATGCGAAGGTAAAGTTGAGTGTTGTCCGCGTAAGAGTTGGTAGAGCAGGTCTTAATTGCTGATGATTGTGAGGAGGTAGATGTTGAAGAGCACTGGCGACAGGGGTGATCCATAAGGGACTCCACATGTGACGGTGCGGACTTCTGACGTGAAGGCTCCTAGTTTCACTGTCTGGGATCGATTTTCCAGGAATGATGCGAACCATGGTAGATCCGAAACTGCGACTCCACCTACTTCTGTGAATGGTCTACTGTGTAAGACTAAAAGAAAGTTTCAAAGTTAGATTAAAAGAAAATCCCAAATTGTGGGTCATCTCAAAAACAGTAATAGAAGCTAATTCTTCCAATGGGAACACAAGTTCTGGTGACGATCTGAGATTCTGTCTTTTTGGAGGGATTTCCTCTTACTTCCTCTTTTGGTTATGGAACAAGGAGTGAAGGGGCATCTTCCCAATGGGACACAAATAGCAATCCTCCCTTATTCCAAAAAGAAAACAAAAGTTTGCTTTTAGTTCTACTTTAAGATTTTTGCTTTTTGACACTCAATTTCACCTCTTATTGTAGAGATGAAAATTATAAAGACATCTAAACTTGTACAGAACTGTACAGCATTGTATAAAGATTTGTTCCGTAGCGTGTGCAACCTATAACCCTTTTATTTCCAGTAAGAGGCTAGGATTAGATGGAGAATGGACTCCGGGGAGAGAAAACAAGAAGGTCAGCTCTAAGAAATGCCTTAGCTTTCTTACTAGCAGGTCCTTTATGCTCTGCAATCTAATTATAAGTGGAGACTCCCGTATCAAATGTCTGTGAATATAGACAAGATTTTCCACATGATATACAAAAGATATGAAATGATTAAAAAAAAGAACGAAAGCTTTGTAATTATCTCCTAAATAACAGTAAAATGAATATGAAAATCTGGTTCAGGTGCTAAGAAAATAGATATGGTTTCTTTAATGTGCCTTTAAAGTTAAACAACGGTATTTCTGTAATCTTTACCAAACATTCAGAAAGATCCTGAGGATTTCCCAGCTGAATGCGGACATAATGCTATCTCACTTTACCGAATAACCTCCAGTCGAGTGGCCTCGGTTTTTGTGTTCTGATAGAAAGCAGCGCTCTCCTGGCTTTTGTCTGCCAAGCAAATGCCAACAAATGCTTGCACAGCTTGACTTCTTTATACCACATTTATTTGTTCTGTGATAAGGACAGGCTGATGTGCAGCTCAAATAAAGGAAACACTTGAATGATGCCATTCTGTGCGGAGATTTAGAAATGAGCGCTGGAATACAAGAGGGACTGACCACATGACAGAGCATACCACACTGCCAGACTCTGATATAGAAGATTGCCCGTAGGTCAGGAGCCAAAATCTGTTGTACTGTGTCAGCCGCTGGAAAAAGCAAAGAAATTAAAGGCACACTCCAGTCGAAAAAAAATAAAAATAAAAAAGATCGAAGCTTTTTGTTCAGGGATTTTGTTTTATATTCCGGCATTTTCACTATAGCAGTCATCACTTGAGCACACCAAGATCCTTTGCAGTATTAATTCTTCTTCTTTGCAAAAACCTGATGTTTCTGGAGGCATTGAGAGCATTCATGCTGATTGGTGGCTTGTGTGAATGGTGGATGGGTGATGTTTATAACAACCTGTTTCTCAACCAATCAAATCAAGGAGATCAAGCCCAACTCAAGGAAACTTGAAAATTCTCCATTACAGTGGGGCTGTGCCTGTGTTCTGTCAGATTGTGGCCGCTATCGAGAAGTGTCTGGGATGTAATGCGCATGCGCCGTGCGGAACAGCACAACAGCTGATTTTGCAATCACATGTTTTGACAGAGAGATAGCCGTCGGAAGATATTTTTCTGTCAGATTGTGCCATGCACTGCCGAGGCGTGTTCATGTCAGTGAGGGGCGGATATGTAAATGATGGGCAGTTCTGCAAAGATGGGGGGTGGATTTTTAAATGAAGGCTCATGCCGGTGAGGGCTGGATTTTTAAAAGATGGGCACGCTCTGCAAGCGTCCAGGAAAAATACCAGGAAAAAAAAAAGTTCTTCAGCACTGGGCATCTTTTAAAAATCCACCCCCATCTTTGCAGCACTGCCCATCATTTAAAAATCCACCCCAACATGTACAAATCCACCCCTCACCGACATGAACATGCCTCGGCAGCGTGTGGCACAATCTGACAGAACAAATTCTTCTATCTTCTGTGGGCAGACGCTGTCTCACCATCACACCAGCTAATCGTAAAATCAGCTGTTGTGCTGTTCCATATGGCGCAGTACATCCTGGGTACTTCTCGATAGTGGGCACCATCCGATAGAACACCTGCACTGCAAGCGTTACCTTTTCCTTTAGGCCAAGGTAGCATGAAAAAGTAGATTTACTTAACACATTCTCCTCTCTTCCGCATTGCTAGACCGGTTCCTGCAGTGTCTTCTCCCCCATGCTCCAGCAATATAATGTCCTAACATCATTAAGACAGATGTAGGGTCTGTAGCCCTGCAGTGGATTTGAGAACTCAGAGTAACAGTGCACTTTTGGAGCATTGGGAGCACTGTCTGTTGCAATAGCAATAGCAGAAGATCAGTTACTGTAAGTAAAAACCCTTAAACTCTCCCTTAGGCCTAAACAAGCAGTTAACCCTTGTAATGTGGGTGAAGTCTCACTGCAAAGAATCATTTTCAGATTTCGTGGAGTTTGGCTTTCAAAAGACTCTTGTCACCTAAAGCTGACTACAAAAAGAGTGCCTGCATACATACTCGTAGTATGTAGTATGCATGCATAGACATGTGCAATTTGTTTCTTTGCAAATTTGTTTTTAACAAATTTCGGCAAATTTGTTAATTCGTAAATATCCTAATTAACGAAAACCCCATTTTTTCTGAATATTCGTAAATTCGAAAAGTCATAAATTCGAAAACCCCAAAATTCAATTTTTTTTTAAAATAATGACTAACTAATAATAACCTAACTGTTACTAACCATTAAATTAAAGGTATTGGAATTTCCTTTCAAATTTGGCAGTTTGTGAACGTAACAAAAACGAATGTATCCGAAGTTATGAATTATCCGAAATAACGAATGCCGTATCCTAACGAATGGAACGTAACAAATTTATAATAATAAATAACAATAATAATAAAAACTCTTTTTATTATTATTTATTATGAATATATGTATTGACAAGGGGTGGCGGGGTGTGCTGGGAGATATATTTGTTGCGGGTGGTGGACTATGCTTATTGGGTCAAATCTTTTGTTACACACGGTATTTTGGTGCATGGGGTATATTGTTGCTGGGGGGGGGGGGGTCTATTTTTAATGCCAGAGACAGAGCGACATCTCTGTGCATCTTGCTACAGAGGGAGCAATTACATAGGGATGGGCAAGCAGTCACTTTAGCAAACCTACCACTCTTCAGAGGCAGAATTTGCCATCTTTACAGGTCAAAAAGATGGTACAGAGTGCAGGATGGGATATACAAGTTTCAGTACTTTATCACAAAAGAGACACATCCAGGGCTAATTTTCAATGGGAATGCGGGGAACACACTTCCGGCACCTTTAGCACTGAATGTATGTAATGACAAGGGATGGTGGGGTGTGCTGGAGGGTCTATTGATGCTGGCTGTTTTTTCTTACCTAATATTATCGTCTCTTGTAACTAAATGATAATATTGGAATATTTTCACTTAAGGAAAAGCATTTGTGGGTCAACAAAAATATTTGTTGCCCTATATGTGGTAGGATTAGCAACACCTAGGGTGGGTTAGAGTCTTTTGTTTTGAGTGCCTTGTTTATGATTGGGTACATTTTCACCTTATTTACTGAGCTAAGTGAACATTTACTTGAAAAGTGAAAACACATTTTCCAAACAGAACATTTGTCTTGGTAGGTGAAGAGTTTCTATTCTTTTAGCAAATCAATCCCCCGTGGTTGCATGTGGGACTGATTTCTGCAAAGGGAGATTGCAAAGAACAGGTAGAGGTTTCCCCATAGGCACTGTGAAGTTTTTTTCTTAATGTAGATGCAATAGATTGCATGAAATGTAAGTAAACCTCAAATTAACTTGAATTAAAGCAATACTATAGTATTTTTTTAATTAACATATTGGTGTATATAAATGTAACACAGGACAATATCTGAATGTCATCATCCCCAGCTCAAGTTTGCATTCATGCCCCCAATCAATCCACAAAATCAGGAGTCACTTTCAATGTCAGGCTACCCTGGCTTGTTGATGGAGGCAAGAGGCTCTCTTTGGCATGTAGTCTTTCCATAGAGAGCCTGCATGCTAGGGTGGCTCCATAGGACCCTACAAGCCAAGAAACCACCCTGGAAACTCAAAAGCAATGGCCAGCAATCAGGGAATGGGTGAAAGTGCAGGAAAAACTACCTTAAAACATAAAAGAGCTGCACACAATGTAAGTATTGAGTATTTAAAAAAATGAATGTTTATTATCACTTTGGGTAGAATATGGTAAGAACAATTACATTCTCCATTGAGGAGAATAGATGTATCAATGTGCAATTTTGGCTGATACAGCAAAGTGTTCGAATGATTTATACCATTCTATGGGGTTTCTTTACTAAAACTGGAGAGCGCAGAATCTGGTGCAGCTCTGCATATTCAGCTTCCATTTTTTTTAATTTTTTGTCAAAGCTTAAAGTGGTTGTTAACCCACTCCAGCTAAATCATCTTATCCCCTCTGTACCATAATAACAAGTGTCCCTGTATCTGTGTAATGTAAAAAAATCTTCTGATCTGTACCTATATGAGCTCTGCTCTGGGTGCTCAGATGTCTTGTGAGCTATCTCCGGCTCACGGCTGCAGTGGGCGGGGCCAAGCAGTCCTGCTGATGTCAGCCAGGGAGGAGAGGAGAGAAAGAGTCGACAGTCAGCAGAGTGCCCGGAGCAGAGCTTATTTAGATACAGATACGCAGATTTTACATTACACAGACTCAGGGACAGATGTTATCATGGTACAGAGGGGATAAGACGAGTTATGCAGTGATGAGAGCAGTGGGCACTGGTAACGGTAGACAGGCAGAGAGGGGAGGGGGGAGGGGAGGGGGAGAGGACACAGGAGAGCAGATAGCAGGCTGCGGATGATGAATTCATGTAAACAGACCACAGTGTCGGCTCAGCAGCCCTGATTATTGTGGTCAGTTTGCAGAGCGAAGAGTATAGCCAGGCATGATCATCCAAATTTTTTAGGTGTTACAGGGCATCAAATGACACAGCACAAGTACAAGCTCCTTGCTGTATAACATGGTCTAAGGGAAGGGCACAGGATATGTTTTTTTTTTTCTTTTTGGGGTTAACAAACATTTTGTTTAAACAAGCTGAAGTTAGAAGCTGATTGGTTAAAGTGGTTCTAGAGTCAGATTTTTTTTATCTTAATGCATTCTAAACTTTTGTGTGCAGTAGCCCCCTTCAGCCCCCCTACCTTGATCCAGCGATCTATGGCTACCACTGCTGTCAATCAAATTCACAGCAGTTGAGCCAATGAGGAAAAAGAGGAAAGAGAGGAGGGGGGCTAAGGCACGGTTTCCGTGTCTCAATAGACACACAGAACAGCAGCTCGGCTCAGGTTGCGCGCCGTCAACGTAGTTTGCGTACGCTTAAGGTTACCCCTGCTATATGAGGGGTAACCTTGCGTAGGTCCGGCGTAAGCCATGTTAAGTATGGACGTCGGGACAGCGTCATGTTTTTCCGTCGTTAACGTCGTTTGCATAACTTGTCGTGAATAGGCCTGTACGTTAATTACGTTGCCGTCTAAATCAATGTATTTGCGGCGTACTATGGAGCATGTGCAGTGGGCTACGTTAAGGGCCGGCGCATTCGCAATTCGTTTGGCGCAGGGGCGCGCTTAATTTAAATACAGCACGCCCCCTCCTTCCCTATTTGAATTACGCGGCCTTACGCCGCCGCAAATTATGGAGCAAGTGCTTTGAGAATACAGCACTTGCCCGTAAATAGTGCGGAGGCGTAGCGTAAAGGTGATACGCTACGCTACGCAGAAAAAGGGCAGATCTACGAGAATCTGGCCCTCAGACTTTAGAACCATTTTAACCGTCATAAGCATAAGCAATCAAAGTACATCAGGGCAATTCCATATGGCGAAAAAATGCATGTAAGCAGGCTGTTCATTCTCCATACTTGTGGGCAGCACATGCAGCTCAGCCCCTATCTACAGGAAGAGCTTCCATTACTTCTAGTGCCAAAGCTCACATAATACATGGGGCCAAGTCACCTGAGGCGGTTTTCTCTCACCGCCAGGGGGGACTCCTCTCCTCTAATCACCACCTGTTCCTGAGCCGACCAGGCTTGCACAAGTACATTGCACATTAATTCTTTTTTGCCAAGTAGCTTAACCCAAAATATCCATTAAGTATTGTTCCCCCAGCTGAGACAATAATGAGGCAATAAATATCTTTGCTTTCAACTTTACTTGAACAGTTTTTCAAAGTACAATAGCCCACATCTTGGTATATTCTTCAGTGTACACAATATACACAACTCTTCAGAGACCAAAGCAAGTATGACTAAGCCTTTATAGATGTAAGGATCGGCAGATGGAACAATGTAGTCGGGGACCTGGTATGCATTGCACCCAGAGGTGTGCCAGATACAGAAGATCATTTAGAGTGCAATGTTGTAGGAGTGTCTCAGCTGCCCGGGATTCTCCTTCCCCATTGGCTGAGATGGAAGCACTGTGCCATTGGCTCCTGCTGCTGTAAAGCAAAGTCAGTGAGCCAATGAGGAGAGAGAGGGGCAGGGCATGGGCAGGGCCAGGCCATGGCTCCATGTATGAATGGACACAGGAAGCTGTGGCTCAGCTCGGGTGCCCCCATAGCAAGCTGCTTGCTGTGGGGGCACTCGGCAGGAGGGAGGGGCCAGGAGCACCAGCAGGGGACCTAAAAGAGGAGGATCAGGGCTGCTTGGTGCAAAACCACTGCACGGAGCAGGTAGGTTCAGTGGAACCTTGGTTTATGAGTAACGTGGTTAACAAGCATTTTGAATAACGAGCAACTTTATAAAAAAAAATCTGACTTGGTTTTGCGAGTGTTGTCTC
Organism: Rana kukunoris; assembly: GCA_029574335.1. NCBI lineage: Eukaryota > Metazoa > Chordata > Amphibia > Anura > Ranidae > Rana > Rana kukunoris. Next base: position 544,753,442 of record CM056050.1, on the reverse strand, counting down.
GCAAAACAAGCATAATTCAAGCGAATGGGGTGTGCAGTACCGCATTATCTTTGTTTCCATTGACTTCTATGGGGAAACTCGCTTTGATATGCAAATGCTTTGGATTACAAGCATTCTCCTGGAAAAGATTATGCTCGTAATCCAAGGTTCCACTGTATAACATGTTTGTTATTTTTAATTGAAATAAGCAAGACTTTAGTACCATTTTAAATATGCACAACTGCAGCAGATTTTGCACTAGTTTTAATAAATCAACCCCTATGAGTATTTGGGCAAAAATGCGCAAAACAATGATTTATATACAAAATTTGATTGCCTGGCGAAATGATAATTGCTGTATACAATAAATAAACAAATAAATAAAGTAGGGAAATGCTATAACATGAAGAAGGGAAAATGTGAAGCTTTTGCCCATAACAACAATTTCACAGCAAATTAAAATTAAGCATTTGATTGCTTGCTAAGGTAAACTCCTCACATTTCCTTTTCTCCAGTTTAATAAACTATTGCTAGTGATCATACATTTATCCAGAATTCATTTTTAAATATATGAAAAAGTATAGTAAAAAAAAAAAAAAAACTGTTAAAAATAATTAACTTGCTTACTTCAAATTGGCAGGTAATCATCATATGCATAATTAGCACATATTGGTAAATGTACCTTAATATATTCAGAGGCTTGGGACAATTAGGGATGTAATTGTCGGAGCTCTAATATGCATCCCTTAGGCAAGCAAAAACCGAAAGATGAGTAGCAAGGGAGGGGAGCCACGGCACAGCATAGTAATAGCATTGACGGAGGGGAACTACGGAACACACAGACGTCAAAAACATGAAAATGTTTATTAAGTAAGTAAATAGACAAGATACTTATATTACTGAAAGCATGATGGTGTTTGGGAGTTTAGTGATCTAGTTTATTGAGAAAGAAATAGAGAGAGAGGAAAAGAGCAGAGAGAGACAATTCTGATTCCGAGCCAAGATGTGGCTCAAATGAAATACCGCCAACAATGTTTTATACTGCAACAAAAAAAAAACAAGACTCATTGAGACTGAACCGCAGCTCATACAAGCTCTGCCAGGCTATACATTTTCTCAGAGATACATCCTGACTGGTGTCACACCTCCGTCATTTAGAAGATCTATCAAGTTCCTACCCCAGTTGCAGAATAGATAAACATGGGCTTAAAGCAAGAATAAAAATTGATAGCGTTGCAGCTTACTAGTCCATAGATGTGGCGGCTGCACTAGATTTATTTTTTTACCATTTTTTCCTTAAAGGGTAAGTTCACCTTTACAGAACAATCTGTAGGGTGAACTTACACAGGATCCCCTCCTCATCCCCCTGTTCCTGCTGACCTGGAGCACGGCGATCACCGCAACTGACACATCAGGTCGAAGAGGAGAGAAAGACCAGGGGTACAGCGTCGATATGAGCTGTCAGTTCTGGTGCTTGCCAGGTTAGCAGAGACCGGGGGAGGGGTTCAGTGTAAGTTAGCCTTACAGATTTACTGTAAAGGTAAACTTACACTTTAAAATGAATTTAAACACAAATATCTAATATATTGCAGCTTATCAATACCTAAATGTTATGACTCCATTTGTTTTTTTGTTTAGACTTTATTTCTTAGATTTTTTTCTGCCCAGTAAAGCCTTGTGCACACAGGATGTAAGAAATTTTACTTTTTTCAAAGCTATAAATGAATGTACCTCTATGTTGGCCTATGTTGCAATGCACACATAGGCATTTATGGGCTTATTAGAAGAGGAACATTTTGAGGCTGAAAAGAAAATGCACCACCAGCATATTCAATAGAGGAGCATTTGGTCAGAAAATAAATGCTGAACGCGCCTAAATGCAAGCAAATGTGCCTAAACATTAGGCGCATATAGCGCTTGAGCATGCATTCATTCCAATAGCCAGGCATGCATTCCTTCCAATAGACAGAAAGACATGGATGATTGAAAGGAAAGGGGTGGCGGCACAGTGGTGTAGTGGTTATAGCACCTTTGTCTCACAGGAAAAAGTGTTGCTGGTTCAAATCTCAACCACTGCCTGGAGTTTGCATGTTCGCCCTGTGTCTGTGTGGGTTTCCTCCAGTTTCCTTCAACAATCCAAAGACATGCTGGTAGGTTATTGGCTCCTGTCTAAATTGTCCCTAGTATTTGTATGTATGAATGTGAGTTCATACATACAACAGCTTAGAGTGTAAGCTTCTTGAGGGTAGGGACTGGTGTGAATGTATAATGTATAGGGATGAGCTCCGCGTTCGATACAAACGTATGTTCGACGAAATTCGAACAAAACTGGTCGTTCGCGCCAAATTCGAGTGACGCGCAACGGCCCATAATTCACTGTGGCATTGCGCGCTGATGATTGGCCAAACATGCACTATGACCCTGCATGCTTGGCCAATCACAGCGCGCAAAAAACGGAGAGCCATAATTGGCCAAAGCCAGGGTGGCTTTGGCCAATTATAGCTCAGGGCTTTAGCACACGCCCCACACTATTTATGGCCGCCTGCTGGGCGGCCTCGTGTATTTGATCATCTCTGCGGTTGTTATTTTTTGCGCTATGAGAGCAGTCAGAGAGACAGAGAGATAGTCTTTTTATATAGCTAGATAGAGCAGGCAGGCAGGCTAGTCAGTTTAGCTTAATTTACAGTGTGTAGAGAATATATATACATCCCTAGGAGTTGTACATATATTTATACACTGTGGGCCAGATTCTCAGTGGCGCTACGACGGAGTATCTCAGATACCCCATCGTATCGCCGTGTTTTTTTTTGGCTCGTATCTATGCGAGTGATTCTTAGCATCACTTTGGCATAGATACGCCTGAACATCCGACAAGTGTAATACCATTACACTTGCGGATCGTAGTTGTAATGACAACTCCGGCCACTAGGTGGCCTTTACGTTGTTTTCTCATTTGCCTATGCAAATGAGGCTACTACGCCGATTCCCGATCGCTTTTACGCCGCCCCGTCGTCGCGTACGTCGTTTTCGTTCGCGTTAAGTTACCCCTGCTTCTATGAGGAGTAACCTTACGAAGTACAGTCGGATGCCGTCAGGTGCCGTCGGATGCCATGTTAAGTATGGCGTCGGGTCAGCGTCGGCTTTTTCCGTCGCTTACGTCGTTTTACTAACTCGTTCTCACGAATAGGGCATTGCGTAGTGACGATCACGTCGTTTTGATCTTCTGTTCATACGGCACTTGTCCGACGTGAGCTGGAGATCATGCGCACTGGGCTTTTTCCCCCGGCAACATGGCAGTTCGTTCGACGCGGGGGCGCGCTTAATGTGTTTACACACATAGAAGCTCGTTCCCCGCTCTTGTAATGAGCAATACGCGGGCCCGGCGGCGATCGTACGCTGGGCCATTTTCGCTACGCCAACGCAAACTACGGAGCAAATGCTTAGAGAATACGGCACTTGCTCTAGTACGATGCGGCGGCGTAGTGTAAATGGCTTACGCTACGCGGCCGGATTTCTTAGAGAATCTGGCCCTGTATAGCTTAGCTAGATCAGCTCTTCCTAATTTACTGGCAGGCAGGAGATTGTGCTATTTAAAGATGTTATCACAGGTATAGACACACAGCAGGTACAATATTTAAAGACATTTTTTATTTTTTTATTTTTTATTTAAGCATCATTAAAATCACTGCTCCTGGAGCAGTGATTTTAATAATGTTTAAATAAAAAAAATGAAAAAATTCCTTTAAATATTGTACCTGCTGGGTGTCTATAGTTTGCCTGTGAAAACGTCTTTGAGAACCCGGGTCTTGCCGACGGAACATGTATCAATGGAAAAAAGTTTTAAAAACTGTCTTTTTTTCAAGAGTCCTGCTCCTGAAAAAACAACCGTTTTTTAAACTTTTTTCCATTGATACATGTTCCCTGGGGCAAGACCCCGTTTGTCAAAGATGTTTTCCAATAATAACTTGAATATTGGTCTTTAAATGATCGTTTTTGAATTCGAACGTTTGAGTCCCATAGACTTCAATGGGGTTCTAAATGTTCGCGCCCACGGTCGGTCTGTTCGACGGTTCTAGTGCGAACCGAACGCGGGGGTGTTGGGCTCATCCCTAATAATGTATATGTATATGTAAAAGCATTGAATAAATAGACAGCACTATATAAGTACCTATATATATATATATATACTCCCTCTGCACAGTCTCCTAGGGAAACATGCACAGCTGAGGAATAGATGTCTGTCATCTGCTGGAAAAAATAAATGAAAAATAGTGACTCCATAAATATTGAGTAACAGTAAACTGTTGTGCTATAACATTTCTGTAAACATTAATACATTAAAAAAAAATACATAAACACATGTTGGGTAAATAGTCCACACATAAACTAGTGCATTTTCATATTTCAATATGTGCTCCACCATATAACAAAAGTGCTCCGTTACCAGGTGAAATACTCACTCACCTGAGGACAAGACCCTCAAAAGAGCCAACACAGCATAATAGTATAATAGTAATAGCAATCCTGTACAACAGATAGTACGTTATTGTGCTCACTTCCTCCCCTTATGATAAAACTTCCCCAGCTGGGATGACTCTACAGAACTCTCGGAATAAAGGAAACAATCTCCAATAGTGCAGGATTTTGATTAAAATGAATAAGAGAATATCAGCCAAGCTTAAGAAAATCACCGTACATTTATTCAGTTAAAAACAAACAAAATAATATAATAGAGTAACGTGGTCTCACAGCATGCAGTTCAAGTAATGACACACGCCACCTGGCTCCCCCCTTTACGCGTTATGCCACTCTCCCACATGGCTTCTTCAGAAGGTGACAAACACTTACCCATAATTTTCTTTACTCTCTGCCTCTGGACTTTTATCAGCTCACAACATTTACATCTGGATAAATAAGATATCTTTCTTCCCTGTTCCACTGCCCAAGTCTCAGATCTATGTCAGCAGAAGACTCATCAGCATTCAACACAGTTTTGGGAGTAATGGATGCCCGATCCCCCACAATTTTTTTTTTTTTGTTAAAATAACAAACATGGTATACTTACCTACTCCCCGATCCTCTTCTCAAGTCCCCTGTCGGTGCTCCAGGCTCCTTACCCTTGCTGAGTGTTCCCATAGCAAGCCACTTGCTATGGGGCATTTTTTGCCTGTTTGCTCCAAAGCCCCCCTCTGTCTGTCCATAAGACAGACAGAGGGGGGCTTTGCCCCACCCTCTCATCACCGGCTTTGATTGATAGCTGCAGGAGCCAATGGTTCCTGCTACTGTGTTTGAGGTAATGAGGAGGGAGAATGCCGTCAGAGCCTCAGCTCTTGTGCAATTGCATTGCATTGCATTGTGCCGAGATTGGGATCAGGTGAGTATAAGGGGGGCTGGAGGGAGCGGCATGCTGAAGGTTTTTACCTTACCACATATAATGCAGTAAAGGTAAAAAGACCTTCTGCTTTTACAACCACTTTAATTTGTGCTTTGGATAATTGTGATGACAAACGACCTAAATGCTCTTGACCTTTAGATGACAGACAGCCTAATTGCCCTTTCACACCAACAGTGTCAATTCTGGTCAGCAGGGATTCACAAACAGATTCCCTTCTGAATTGAAGCAGAATGGAATATATTTTACTTGTTCCTTCAACCTGAACTGGATATATATTATGTCTATGGGCATCAATTACAGCCAATTCATCAAATTTTAAGTCCAAATAGTTGGAAACCTTTGCCTTTTTTTTTTTTGCCCAGACTCAGAGATAATTGGTTGTAAACAGATTCACATTCCTTTACATCTGACTGCCCATAGACTGACAATGACCTTCTGTAAGATTCACCTGAAAAACTGATAGGTGTTAGATCTGATCGTGATGTAACGAACGGTTAGTTATCGTATTCTTACTCTTTAGTATTTTCGTAACACTTTTTTTTCCGTTTCCGTTTTTTTATGTTAGTTTATTTTTCGTTGATTCGAGATTAGTATTTTCGTAAAATTTTGTATTTTGCTCGTTCGTAAATTTTATTCGTTCATTCGGATTTTTCATTGTTTTGTTTTTCGTATTTACATTATATTTTTCAACATGCCGCGTTCGTATTTTCGTAAGAAATAAATCTTCGTTGCTTTATGATCATTCGTATTTTCGTGTCTTATTTCATTTGATTGTAGCAATGTTCTTTTGTAGATTTTATTGCATTCGTAATTCTGTTAAAATACATTTTACGTTTATTCGACACACTACTCGTCGTAATTTTGTAAAACATTGTAATTTACTGCGATTGACTTGACAGATCCACAAAACCGGTGCAACCTACCCAAACACACCCTATCTGGACTCTGGATGGAATGCACTGCAGCCTAACACCGATAAAGACACAAGGAACCACTAGGTAATAAGAAAGAAGCTCATTGGGGGAAGGAACAAACCTCTTCAGGGGAAGGGACAGCGCTGAGTGGCTATTGGTCACAGTACTAATGAAAGTGAATTTACGTTATTTCATTTCCGTTTTCCGAAGATTCGTAATTTATTTTTCGTTAGTTTTGCTTTTCGTTTTTTATTCTTTGTTCGGCATTTCGGTTGTTTTCTTTTCGTTCTTCGAATATTAGTAAGTTTGCATTTTCGTTTATTTTTCGTAATTATGATTTATTTTTTTGTGTTCGGTATTTTCGTTATTTCTATGTTTTCGTTTCTTTTTCCTTTCGTTGTGTTGTTCTTCTACATTTAGTAGTTTTGTATCTTCGTAGTTTTCCATATTCGTTAATTTTGGAAATATCGTTATTAGTTATTATTTGCGCTAAACCGTTCGTTCATTCGTAGGTTACCGAATCAACGAAAATAACGAATAATGACGGAAAACGTATTCGTAACTAAAAAAATTGCACATGTCTAATAGGTGGATCTGAATGGAACGGCTGTGTAAAAGGGTCCTAAATTGCTGTACATTTTTGGGATGCAAGTTGTGGTTCTCCTTTTGGAGACTGTAAACTGGACAGATCCTAACACAGCAAAACTTTGGTATTGTGTCTCCTCGCAGTGCTTCACAGTTGAGATGAGGTTTTGGTGTACATACTAAACATACAGTGTGAACATCCTGCCTTACAGGAGATACCCCTATATGCACATGATTTCCTTTATTAGACAGAAAGCCCCATTCTGTGCTCTTTTTTATTTAGCTCTGCTTTGTTAGCTAAAATGTTTTGCCTTGATGGCTAAGCTCTATCAAGTTCCAGTGATAGTGTCTTTTGCTTGGTTCTGAAGCTCTCTCATTTAACACTGAAATGACAAATGGAAGAGCTTACCATGAAGGTCAGAGACTGTCTCCTGACATTAGGACTCAAAAACCATACACCAAAAATGCATTTTGGGTGCGTTTATGCTGCGTTTTTTACTGTGTTCTCCATGACTTTGAATGGGAAGGTGCGCTTATTTTTTGAATTCCCTAAACATGCTCCAAAAATGCTGCAAATGGGATTTTTTCGCCGCCCCAGTGTGAACACTTTTTATTTTTTTAAACAAAAGCACTAGAAAAACTGGTCAGTGTGAAAGCAGCCTTAGGCTTTACAAAGGAATTAATTAGAACATTGACGACAACAGTTTGCTATATAACATTGGCATTATTGTGTACCGCTGAAACATCTCCAATGTCTGAGATATCGCAGCTAAAGAGACGCTGCATCAGCCGGTGCTAAAAACTGAAAATAATGAGCACTTTAAGGCACAAGCAAGGAATCACGGTTATTAACATATTATGAGTCAGCAAAGAAAATCACCATTTAGGAAAATGCAGTCTGCGTTTGTTCGCTCTGAAGCTGTATTTTCTGGCTAATGTTTTCCAGGCAGAGAAGAGCTTTTGACTTAATATCCAATTCATTTGGAGTGAGCTTTCCATACACAAGTGGGCATGTTTAATAGGCAGACATCCTCCCATGGAAATAGCCTCTGTAAGCAAGATGAAGGCATAAGTGGCTGATAAGCATTAAGATATTTCTTTCTCTGCCTTATTTCATAGCCGACTCAGATAATATTTATTACCAAGATATGTGTAAGGGCATCCAATTGTAATCATCTGGTTTAAATACTGCATAATAAACATTTTATTTCTCTAGGATTAGTATAGGGGGTATTTGTAAAGCTGGTTGCAGAGCTTAAACAGTATCTAAACTCAGGAGAAATGATACATTGCAGCTTACTAATTCTCAGATGCGGTAACTGCATTCCTTTTTTTTTATAACATGTTTTCTTTTCTTTTCACCTGGTGATCCTCCTAGTAACAAACTGTCTAGAATGACAATGGTTCCTTGATGCTCTGTATTTGTGGAAGAGTAGCGTTGGCACTGTAGGACAAAAAAGTGTGCTATGACTCTAAGACACCTCCTTCTCTCCACATCTTCATAACATAAGGGAAAGGAGTACTGTAGTCCACAGAGAGAACTGGGAACAATGTTAACTGAATATGGTTTCTGGCAGCATCAACAGGTATGTTTTGCACTTATCAATCAGATATACCAACATGCTATATTCAGCTAAGCAAATACGTTGAAACTAGGTTGACTGCATAGGCGTGTGCACAGGGTGTACCAGATGTGCCTGGGCACACCCTAATCACCCCGTGTGGCACATATTCCCCCTGTTTAACCTCTGATATTTCAACAAAACCCCCTAACGGGGGTTCCAAGATTTATTTTTTTTAGTTGTAAGAAATATAAAAAAATACAATAATACAAATAAAAACTACTGACACCATCCACTGCCCTCATGACACCAATCTGTGCTCTTCTGACACAACACACTGCTCTACTGACACCAATCTCTGCCCTACTGACGCCATCCATTGCCCTACTGACACCAGTCTCTTCTACTGACACCAATCTCTGCCCTTCTGACACCACCCACTGCTCTACAGACACCAAGCCCTGCCCTACTGACACAGCCCACTGCTCTCCTGACACCAATCTCTGCCCTACTGATACCACCAACTGCTCTATTGACACTGCTCACTGCTCTACTGACACCAATCTCTGCTCTACTGACACTGTCCACTGCTCTACTGACACCAATCTCTGCCCTTCTGACACCTACCACAGCTCTACTGACACCAATCTCTGCTCTACTGACACTGTCCACTGCTCTACTGACACCAATCTCTGCCCTACTGACACCTGCCACTGCTCTACTGACACCAATCTCTGCCATACTGACATCACACACTGCTCTACTGACACAATCTCTTCCCTACTAATACCACCAACTGCTGTACTGACACTGCCCACTGCTCTACTGACATCGATATTTGCTCTACTGACACCGATCCTTGCTCTACTGATACTGCCCAGTGCTCTACTGACTCCAATCTCTGCTCTACTGACAGGATAGCCATCACACATTTTGGGGCCCCTTACACAGCTTTAGGCAGGGCCCCCTGGAGCAGAAACGATAAGTAGGGGGGTTGTGGTAACGAAAGTGTCATCTCTTCTCTCTCCTGCCACAAGATGATAAGCGGGACGGGGTGGGGTTGGTGCTGACAAACAAAACAAAGAACAAAGTCAAGTCAAGTCTTCTCTCTCTCTCCTGCCGTGAGTTGCTATAGTCAGACTTAAATATATTCACTTTTTCCTTTTACTGACACCAGCAACACAGGTGCCTTTTTTCTGCATGTGTTGCTAATAACTCCACTCCACCCCCTACTCCAAATAGAGAGGTCCTTGACACTGGTTGACTTTGTCCTGGCACTGAATTCATTATATATTTTTATGGAGATTCTCTACTGGATATACGAGCAGAGAAGCCTGGCTGAGGCTTACAATTTGCTTAGCAGGGTCATGGACAGTGGAAATCCATTTTAAAATCATATTATATTAAAGTGAAACTCCAGTTTTGTTCAGAAAAATAGGTACCCGCTCCCACTTCCGCTCGGATTGCCTACGTTTGGTTCCTCTCTCTCTTTGCCTGTAGCCTTTTGGAACACATGACAGGTCCCAGAAGACTGCAGAACAATTCACAAAGCGCAGCGCAAGGAGACACAGCCAGTTTCTCTTAGTAAACATGCCGGCACTGGAGACCGGGAGGACTGGCGAAAAACCAGCCAATGTTAAGAAAGTGCTGGATCCGTGGACAGGTAAGTCTTTCTTTCTAGGGTGAAGATCCTCTTTAACAATGCAGTGATGCATATGTGTTATCTTCACATGCACACAGATTTTCCATGTTTAAATAGCCTCAACAGCCCCCTAATGAAGCCACTTTTCACCCCGAAGGACCCAGCCGCATAGGCTGCTTTGGCTATTGCTACATCACAGGGAAGATCATTTGCAGAACAGATGACAATCCTATGTCGAGGCAGCTGCAGACAGATCTGGGCTAACAGATAGGTAAGACAGGTTGGAAAACTTTGTCCAAACTCCAATCACTCCCCCCCCCCCCAAAAAAAAAAAAACTTGAGTGGAACTGCTTGCCTTTTTAGACATTACAGTAACACTTGAAAACAATAATTTCGAAATAATGGATATAGTTTGCCTTGCTTATTAGAATGACAGCATTTGATAAAAAATGTCTTTCGAGAACCTGTGGCAACTAAAATTGCATTTTTGGCAATTATACAGGTAGAACAACCATCATTTAGCTCTTATAATGAGTATTATAGCACATAGGTTTCCATGAAAATGACATTTGGATTGACATTTAAAGGATAGTAGAAATGCATAAGAGCTTGAGTTTCATGCAACAGTCATGTTGAAATAAAATTGGAGCATGTTTCCTTCTTCCTGGCATGTCAGACATGTCAGCTGAGCCCTGGGAAAAGGTTGCCTACTCTAAGCTCTGTCAAGGCCAGCTCACTCCTTCAGCAGCTGTGGTTGTTACCGTATCTTCGTGAAAAGGACAATAGGCGCAGGCACGTTTGTTTTTGTCTGTATTGCTATTACCAACCTAGGATAGAAAAAGCCACTGTCTAAAACTGAAGGGTTGTTCAATTGCCTATAAAAAAGTCATATCGTAAGTCTTCAAAACCAATATCAGTATGTATAGTTTTAGCACATATAGATTGTTATTTAAGTGGAGTTCCACACATTTTTTTATGTTTGTCTGTGCTGCATGCCCTAATCTCATAGTGTTCAGAATGGACACTTTTTATTTATTTAGTTGCTTGTAAATACCTTTATTTTGTAGTCCTTCATTACTTCCTCCTCCTTATTAGCCTAGGCTATTAAGTCACAAGGTTATTTGCAAGGGTTTCTGGGATAGGCATCATGTTTCCCAGTAGTCCTTGCAAACCTGACTGAAACCTATTACACTGCTTGTGCAGCACTGTGCATGTGCGAGATATGCAAAGCTGAAATCCAGGAAGTCATACAGTCTGGCTTCATGATGCCCACACAAATGCTGTAACAACCTAACAAAACGGACCTTAACTTACAGACTAACTTTACTAGAATACATTATGCTTGTGTATTACAGGGGTATTTATATTTAAAAAGTGAAATTGTGGGTGGAACTCCCCTTTAACCCTCAAAGCATTCCATGTCCATCACATTTACGAATGTCATCTGATATATTTCTCTAGGAAAGTATTTCATCTGACTACATGCAATGCTATGGGTTGATGCACTTTGTTACTTTTTGCTCTGCAAGTCCTCTAAAATGTTTTTAGAGGCTTCTGGAGACCTGCCACTGATTGGTGGAAATGACCAGGAGGCATAACTGTATGCAGCAGACTTCTACTTTGTTGAAGGTGATGTTATGATCCTTAAGGGCTGGATCATCTTTTCACAAGATTTAAGATTATCAGTGTTCCAAGGACCTCAACAGAAGGATCGTGATGTCACCTTCGCCTAGGCAGTGGCACTGTTGGAAAAAACTGGGGATAAAATAGATATATTTTCCAACTTTCCCACAGGTGTATTTTTCCTAAGTTAAAGTGGTTGTAAAGCCTAAACATTGTTTACCTTCCTTGCATGAAGGTAAAAAAATGTTTAGGTGTCAGAATCCCTCCCCCCTCCCTTTTACTTACCTGAGCCCTCATTTGATCCAGCTCTTCTCTCCCCTCACTTCCGGGTCTCACTGACTTAGTTGGGACACTGGCTCGCAGTGCTGTCAATCAAAGCCAGAGACGAGAGAGCAGGGGGCTGTAAGAGGAGTTTTTATTCCCCTCTGACTGTCCGATCAGATTTTCCGTCGGAAAAACATTCAATGTTTTTTCCGACGGAATTCCGTTCAAGATTGGCTTGCATACACACGGTCACACAAAAGTTGTCTGAACTTTCGACCGCCAAGAACGCGGTGACATACAACACTACGACGAGCCGAGAAAATGCTTCCAAGCATGTGTCGAATTATTTCCAAGCATGCGTCGGAATTTTGTGTGTTGGAATTGCTACAGACGATCGGATTTTTGAGAACCAGTTCTCAATCTTTTGCTGGCGGAAATTCTTACAGCAAAAGTCCAATTGAGCATACACACGGTCGGAATTTCCGTTCAGAAGCTCACATTGGACTCTGCTGTCGGAATATCCGATCGTGTGTAAGGGGCATTAGGCTCCATGACTCCTGACCCTCTGTTTGGACAGTGCTGATTGGCCCTGTAATGATCACATGCACCCTGCCGGAAAAAAAACCTCTCTAGCAATACACACCAAAGGGGATGGGTTGGGGACTGTGGAAGAAGGGGAGGATCAGAGAAGACTGCTGTGTCTCTCCTGGTGACCCTTGTCAATGAGATAGAAAGTGCTGGGAAATGCTAAATGTTACCTATGTCATCTTAACAAAAGGTGAGGGTAAGGAGAAGAGTAAGGTGAGTATACCTGTTACAGTGATAAATGTGTAATGCCATGTACACACGACCATTGTTCATGACGAGAAAAATGCAATTTTTTAAATTGGTCATTAAAAATGACCGTGTATAGGCTGTGTTTTTATCAACATGAAAAATGAGCATTAAAAATTTAGAACCTGCTCTATTTTTTCTCGTCGTTTTTCACGTCATCATTTTTCACGTCGTGAAAAACGGTCATGTGTAGGCTTTAACGACGGGAAAAAAAACATGCATGCTCAGAAGCAGGTTATGAGAAGGGAAATTTGCATAATCAGCCCAATGGGTGTCACCAATCGAATGAAACTTCCCCTTTATAGTGCCGTCTTACGTGTTGTACGTCACAGCGCTTTTTGCTCGAGCATTTTTTTTTCAAGGCAGGCTTGACAAGAATCACGTTGAGAAAAACTTTGTGCCATGACATGACATGAAAAATGGTCGTGTGTAAGCGGCTTTAGAGTAGAATTTGCAGATATTTTCTCTTCTTGTTGTGTCTCCAGGACTGGAAGTGAAAACTCCCCAATGGATACAGAACAAAAATACTGACAGGGTTTTTATCACTTCTCTACTATATCCAAAATTTAAAAAAAAAATGTTTTGACTATACCTAAATTTCAAATTTGGCTAGAGCTTAGCTTTACATTTACTAAAACTGGAGAGTGCAAAATCTGGTGCAACTGTGCGGTATAGCCAATCAGCTTCTAACTTCAACTCATTTAATTAAAGCGGATCTCCACCCTAAAGTGAAGATCCGCTGATCGGAACCCCCCCCCCTCCGGTGTCACATTTGACACCTTTCAGGGGGGAGGGGGGTGCAGATACCTGTCTAAAGACAGGTATCTTCACCCACTTCCGGCCCGCAGTCTCGGGCAAAAGATGGGTTTTTACCCGTTGTGTGCTGGGAACTCTCGGCTCCCAGCACACAGCGGGAGCCAATCAGCGGGAGCCAATCAGCGGGCGCAGCGCGACTCGGGCATGCGCCGTAGGGAACCGGGCAGTAAAGCCGCAGCGCTTCACTTCCTGGTTCCCTCACCGTGGATGGAGGGGGGAGCAGCGAACGCTCGTCCTCTGCTGCGGACGCCGCTGGACTCCAGGACATGTAAGTGTCCTATTATTAAAAGTCAGCAGCTGCAGTATTTGTAGCTGCTGGCTTTTAAAAAAAAAATTTAATGGGCCATCCGCTTTAAGCTTTGACAAAAAATTCAATTGTAAACTGATTGGTTTCTATTTAGAGCTGCACCAGATTTTGCAAGTTTGAAGCCTGGTACGCACAGCTACTGCTACATACTGTACTACTAAAAACACTTTCAGCTCCAGTTGGAGCCGCTGTACTAACTATGCAAGTTTAGTATAGCGATCTCAGCTGAATGTCGGCCATTTTTTTTTTGTTAACCAGCCAATGTCTTCAGATATTTGGCCCATGTGTATGGGGCTTTAGTAAATCAATCCCACTGCTTGCTACAGGAAACAAGAGCAGCTCTTCTTTATGCTGTTTTTTGCCAATAAGGCCCATAGTGATCCTAGCTAATGAAAAAACACATCTGCAGTCTTCACTTTGCAGTTCTGCATTTGCAGATGTTTCTGAAGGTGAATTTTTTCCATTAAACGTTACTATCTATCCTTCCTGGCTTTTCATGCATGGCTTCCCAGTACAAAGACCACAGGGATGACACAGTTAAGGTCATTTACATAAAACCTTTTATTTTTTATTTTTGGTCCAGCACCATTGTAATGGATATCACAAGCATCTCCAAAGGTGGAAAATAAAGTCTAAACTTTGAAGTGTAAATGACAGCGGAAAATACATATTCACTGGAGTGTTACATAATAATTGCCGTATAGCACATCAATATCTCTGTGACATTCATTTTAGGCAAATGTTAAGGCTAATGTTTGGCTGCTGATTGAACCTACAATGCATTTATTTTCAAGGAGGTGCCAGGGAGCAGTAGGCTTTTCATAATTGAGAATTTCTCCACCACAGTAATTACCATGGCCATCAGGATACAGCCCAATCAATTGTAAATGATTTATAAATCACACTCTTTGTGTATTACTTTCATTTGTGCACGCTACAGTTCATCTGCATATAGAAATAAAACTCTCGATGCACACAGTATAAAATGCAAATGTCACGAGTCTCTAATCCATTTAGTAACGCCAGAAGCAGGTCAGGGGGAAAGCAAAAAAGAAAAAAAAAAGTTGGTGGAACTCTTTCAGGCGGCATTGCCTTTTGTCAGGGTCCTTGGGTGTAATGCCATGAATTAAAGATCTTTGACATTTGTACTGTCTCGAGTGTGCAGCTAAATCCTTATCAGGTTTATAGACCGCTGTTCAGCAGATATGGACACTCATCGACAGCTAGGGGGTTTAACTGTTTCTCAGTTACAGCAACTGCTAATAAAATTATACAGTGACTTCCTTTAAAAAAAAAAAAAACAGTAACCATAATGATCCTTCATTAGAGTTTTTTACAACCTTTTTTTTAGTCAAGACACCCTTTAAAATGATGCACAATCTTGAGGCACCCCATTCTAAAATGTAAAAAAAAATCTAAACAAAATAGTTTCTGGGCAATAGTTACACATACAGGACACCCAACATTGGAGATAGTTTATTCTTCCAAAGTCAATACACCTGTGTTCAGTGGTACTGACTAGTATTCCAATGTTTCTCTTCTCCCTCTGTTTTTATCCATCACTCAGCTAATATGACCCCAGTGCCAATAGAGAAGAACAGAGGAGGGCAAACAATGATGCTGTGCGGGCACCCATCATCCTCCCTATCAACCGATTATGTTATTAGTTGTTAGCACACCGACAATTGTGCATAATAAAAACCTTTGACTGTGCATAACTAAAAGCCAGGCTTCATCCACCCACTGTCTTGTATAGAAATGTGTGGGCAAATTGTAGGCATTTTGCCAAGGCACTCCTTGTGCTTTTTAAAATTGTCATGGGCTAAGCTGCTCTTGTCTTGTAAGGAAAGTTCTTATGAGCATCACTTAAAGTAGAACCTAAATCACTTCCACTTGCTCCTTGCCGACACCAATATCTCCAGTTATCTTCTAGGTTTGGGATCCTCTACCATTTTTATTGTCTGAGCTTCCAATGTTTGTGCACGGGAGTTAATCATTTCTGCACCAATGTGTATCTTGACTGGGCACTGCCATGCACACCTGGGAACAGACTTGCTCATCCATGTCTTTAAGGACCTTGCTTAGTGCACTGGTCCAAATCATTTGGTGGTGGGGGATTATGGTGTGGGGTTGTTTTTCAGGGGCTTGGCCCCTTAGTTCCAGTGAAGGGAACTCTTCAGGCATCATCATAACAAGACATTTTGGACAATTTCATGCTCCCAAATTTGTGGGAAACAGTTTGGGGATGGCCCCTTCCTGTTCCAACGTGACTCCACACCGGTGCACAAAGCAATGTCTGTAAAGACATGGATGAGAAAGTTTGGGGTGGAGGAACTTAACTGGCCTGAACCTCATCCCAATAGAACACCTTTGGAAGGAATTGGATTGGAGACTGGGAGCGAGGCCTTCTCGTCCACATCAATGACTAACCCCACAAATGCGCTTCTGGAAAAATGGTTAAACATTCCCATAGGCACACTCCTAAATGTTGTCAACAGCCTTCTTAGAAGAGTTGAAGTAGTTATAGCTGTAAAGGGTGGGCCAACTCAATATAGAACCCTACGGACTAAGACTGGGATTCCATTAAAGTTCATGTGCGTGTAAAGGCAGGTGTCCCAATACTTTTGATAATATATTGTATATAAAGCTGAAGGTATATGAAAATCCCTCACTACCAAAACCTTGTCCTCCATCCCCCACCTTGATGGTCAGTGAGCAAGGAGATGTAAGGAGAATTTATTAGTGTTAAAAGGATACAGTCAAGCTTTAATTTTACAGGGAAAAAAAATAAGATGTTGGTATAACATCAGCTACCTATATCTTTGGAAATGCCTTGTTGTTTTGACATGCATTTTCTCTGAAAGTAACCTCTGCTTGTAGGCATTGGTTTCCCTTTAACTAGTGGCCACTCCCCTTTGGAGGTTTGATTTGGTATTGGTAGAATGGGAAGGAGGCAATCTGGGTTTTTTACACCATAAGCTGGCAGAGAAAGGGTGGAGCCCCCTGGAGCCTTGCAGTGGGACTGGACTTGTGGAGGCCTAAGGCCCGGACACAGCTGCATGGATGAAAATAGTAAGCACCACAGAACCCCTCCTGTTAGATGCACTGTATTCTATTGCCATATTCATAAGTTGTGTATATTGTGTACACTGAAGAATATACCAAGATGTGGGCTATTGTACTTTGGGAAATTGTTCAAGTAAAGTTGAAAGCAACGATATTTATTGCCTTATCATTGTCTCAGCTGGGGGAACAATACTTAATGGATAATGTGGGTTAAGTTACTTGGTGAAAAAGATTTATGCTTGGTCGACTCAGGAACAAGGGGTGATTAGAGGAGAGGAGCCCCCCTCATGGTGGTGAAAGAAAACCCCTTCAAGTGACCTGACAAGCATGTCATACTTACCAGCTCTGTGCAGTGGTTTTGCACAGTGCAACACAGATCATCCTCTTCTTGGGTCCCTCTTCAGTGCTCCTGGCCCCTCCCTCCTGTTGAGTGCCCCCACAGCAAGCAGCTTGCTATGGGGGCACCCGAGCTGAGCCACAGCTTCCTGTGTCCATTCAGACATGGAGCCATGGCCTGGCCCTGCCCATGCCCTGCCCCTCTCTCTCCTCATTGGCTCACTGACTTTGCTTTACAGCAGCAGGAGTCAATGGCACAGTGCTTCCATCTCAGCCAATGGGGAAGGAGAATCCCGGGCAGCTGAGACATTCCTACAACATTGCACTCTAAATGATCTTCTGTATCTGGCACACCTCTGGGTGCAATGCATACCAGGTCCCCGACTACATTGTTCCATCTGCTGATCCTTACATCTATAAAGGCTTAGTCATACTTGCTTTGGTCTCTGAAGAGTTGTGTATATTGTGTACACTGAAGAATATACCAAGATGTGGGCTATTGTACTTTGGAAAACTGTTCAAGTAAAGTTGAAAGCAAAGGTATTTATTGCCTCATTATTGTCTCAGCTGGGGGAACAATACTTAATGGATATTTTGGGTTAAGCTACTTGGAAAAAAAGAATTAATGTGCAATGTACTTGTGCAAGCCTGGTCGGCTCAAGAACAGGTGGTGATTAGAGGAGAGGAGTCCCCCCTGGCGGTGAGAGAAAACCGCCTCAGGTGACTTGGCCCCATGTATTATGTGAGCTTTGGCACTAGAAGTAATGGAAGCTCTTCCTGTAGATAGGGGCTGAGCTGCATGTGCTGGCCACAAGTATGGAGAATGAACAGCCTGCTTACATGCATTTTTTCGCCATATGGAATTGCCCTGATGTACTTTGATTGCTTATGCTTATGACGGTTAAAGTGGTTCTAAAGTCTGAGGGCCAGATTCTCGTAGATCTGCCCTTTTTCTGCGTAGCGTATCACCTTTACGCTACGCCTCCGCACTATTTACGGGCAAGTGCTGTATTCTCAAAGCACTTGCTCCGTAATTTGCGGCGGCGTAAGGCCGCGTAATTCAAATAGGGAAGGAGGGGGCGTGCTGTATTTAAATTAAGCGCGCCCCTGCGCCGAACGAATTGCGAATGCGCCGACCCTTAACGTAGCCCACTGCGCATGCTCCATAGTACGCCGCAAATACATTGATTTAGACGGCAACGTAATTAACGTACAGGCCTATTCACGACGAGTTACGCAAACGACGTTAACAACAGAAAAACACGACGCTGGCCCGACGTCCATACTTAACATGGCTTACGCCGGACCTACGCAAGGTTACCCCTCATATAGCAGGGGTAACCTTAAGCGTACGCAAACTACGTTGACGGCGCGCAACTTCGTTCGGGAATCGGCGTATCATGAAATCGACGGAAACGCCACCTAGCGGCCAGCGTAACATTACAACTTAGATCCGACGGTGTAAGTGACTTACGCAAGTCGGATCTAAGCAAAATCTATGCGTAACTGATTCTAAGAATCAGTCGCATAGATACCCAGGGCCAGATACAGAGATACGAGATACACCGTCGTATCTCTTTTGAGAATCTGGCCCTAAATGTTTTTTACCTTTAAGTGATACTAAAGTTTTGTTTTGTTTTTTTGTTAAAAATAACAAACATATGTACTTATATGTACATATATACTTACCTGCTCTGTGTAATGGTTTTGCACAGAGCAGCCCAGATCCTCCTATTCTCAGGTCCTCCTATTGAGTGCCCCCCACAGCAAGCAGATTGCTAAGGGGGCACCTGTCCATTCAAACATGGAGCCATGGCCTTCCCCTGCCCTTGCCCCCCCTTATTGGCTCCCTGACTTTGATTGACAGCAGCAGGAGCCAATGGTGCAGTGCTGCCATCTCAGCCAATGAGAAGGGAGAGACACTCCTACAAAATCACTGGATCAAGATGGGCTCAGGTAAGTATTAGGGGTGCTGAGGAGGGATGCTGCACACTGAACACTTTTTATCTTAATGCATAGAATGTAGTTCCTGAAGAAGACAAATATTTATATTTCAATGCCTTGTTCTATCTGCTGATCTTTAAATCTATAAAGGCTTATTCATACTTGCTTTGGTCTCTGAAGAGTGATTAGTATCTAGCTCACTCTTCAGAGAGCATTTGACAGGTGGTGAGTAAGCATTGTATCACATTCTCACCGCCTGCTTTAACCCCTTGACCGTTGCACTTGCACACCACAATGCCTGCGGTAAACCCCTGTGGTTGACCTGTGTTTTTTTTGCCCCAACTGCTCCCCCTTTAGCTGCACAGACAGTGGCTGGGGGTGTACGCATGCCGTGGTGCAGAAATGATATCCCCTGTCCCTTTGCAAGACCTATTCAAATGTATAGGCCCTAAACAGAAACTCTTATGTAAATAAATTGTTAGTACTAGTAGTAATTCCTTATGGCAACCAGTCAGATTTAGTTCTGCCTTTGGATTGAATTAACTGCAATTTTTGCTGGCTGGCCTTAGTAGATCACTAATTGATTTTTAATGTTTTTTTTTTTTAAATTGTACTTTAACTATTCTAATATTTAATACTTCTGGGAAAAGCCACTTTGTGTCTGGTTTGGATCATGGGCAATATTAAATAACAGATATTGTTCTAACGGCTATATTTTCCCTATTTATGAAATTGCATTTGGCTGGGGGGCATGTAGACTTAACACTATACATATTTCTAAAGTGTCTCTCATGGATGTATGCTTGAATTTCAATTGCTCTTCTTTTGGCACTACCATATTTCTGTATCATTCTCTGCCACTAATCAGATCATCTTAGATTAAAAGATCTTTAACCACTTCAATACCCGACACTTTCACCCTCTCCCTGACCAGGCCAATCTTCAGCTTTTAACGCTGTTGCACTTTGAATGACAATTGTGCGTTAATGCAACTCTGCACCCATATAACATTTTTATCATTTTTTTTCACACAAATAGGTGTTGTTTAATCACCACGGGATTTTTTTTTACTAAACAAAAGAAAAAGACAAAACATTTTGAATAAATAATTTTTCTTAGTTTCTGTAATAAACTTTTGCAAATAAGTCTTTTTTCTTCTTCATTGATGTGTACTGATGAGGTGGCACTGATGGGCACTGATGAGGAGGCACTGATGAGGTTGCATTGATAGGCGGCACTATTGGGCACTGATAGGTGGCACTGATGGCCACAGATAGGCTGCACTGATTGGCACTGATGGGGCTGCACCGATAATCAGTGTAAATGATGTGCTGACAGACTTACTGGTTAACGGCTCTCCTTTTCTCCCACAGACATTGTGGGAGGAAAGGACTGCGGATAACTGGCAAGTCTGTTTACATGAGAGCAGCTGTGATTAGAGACAGCTGATCACATGGTAAAGGGCTGCTGTGATTGGACCTTTATCCTGATCTGTGATTAGCTCCGTCCAAAGGACAAAGTGGTCACAGAGCGCCTCCGATGTGCGCCGCAGGGGGCAGGGTTCTGGAAGGATGTCCATTGATGCCCTCCCAGGCCTGAATGATTGTGCTGTACCCGTCTTTTGGCTATAGCGCATCAGCAAGTAGTTACTTGCCACTGAGAAACTGAAATTTTGAGATAACCCCTTAAACCCCCCACTAGTGTGTCAAAACTGTGCGCAATTTAAACGGTTGTGAGGTGCTCACAAAGAAACCCCATTCACTTGAATGGGTCATGCTCAACAAAAACGGCTTGGGGTATACAGTAATTCCTGCAATGGCTGTGAAGCAAGCCATCGTGGCTGTGGCATATGTACTCCTCTGGCCGCTGCCTCTGCAGCTAAAGGGGAGCGATTGAGGGGTAAACCTCTACTGCCCTTCAACTGCTAGTGTAAACAAGCACTTTTACTTCTGCTTAGTTAAAGTTGCATTTTTAACTCCAGATTTCAGAGACCAGAGTAAAAAATAAGTGCAAAATTGTATTGGTAAACCAGTTAACATCAGGCAAAATATAAAAGATATTAATGAATGCAGCGCTTTTTTAAGTAATCATCATTAAAGGATTACTTTTTAAAGGCAAATAGTGTATACACCTGCATTTGACTTTCAGCCATGCTGAAGTGCTCATATGCTAACAAGAAGAATGCTAAGGAGGAGAAAGAAGAGTAACAGAGAAATAAGCTAATTTGTTTGCTGCTTCTTCTTTCACTGTCCAGTCACAGGCTAGGGAAGGAAGAGGACTGTAAATGTAACTTAAAGTGGAGCTTTATTACAAAAATTAAAAGTGGGCAATCAGGCAAGATTTTTAAAGTTACTTACCTACCTGCCCACCCCAATACAGTGAGCTACGCATGTGCAACTCATTGTTCAAATTTGGCAATGCCAAGCTGACTGAACTTCAAGTCATGTGCATGAGTTACATCACCTCGGGACAGCTGGCGATTGATACCCAGAAGCCAGCCAAGTCAGTGACCAGTGGGAGCTCTGGATTGCCGCATTGCTGAGCTGAAGGTCAGTAAAGTTCCACTTTAACTACAATAGGAAAATATCAGGTCACCCCCTTGCTAGACTAGGCTATATGCCAGAACTGGATAATCTCAGGACTGAATGGATAAAGATTCAAATCCTTTGGCAGGTAAAACAGCTCCCATGTTTGTAGTTGTTCTGTCTATGTATTAGTTAGTGTTTATCTTTAAATAGCCTGTCTTATACCCTCTTTTTCCTCTTGGTTATATCTTATACATTGCTTCTTGCTTGCTGGCCCACTTATGTACCTGCATGTCCCATTGATAATTAAAGTGTTACTAAACCCAGGATTAAGGATGAGCTTCGAGTTCGAGTAGAACTCATGTTCAACTCGAACATTGCCTGTTCGCCGAACAGCGAACTATTTGGGGTGTTCGCGGCAAGTTCGTGTGATCTTTAGAACCCTGTTAAAGTCTATGGGACTCAAACGTTTGAAATCTAAAGTGGTAATTTTAAAGGCTAATATGCAAGTTATTGTAATAAAAAGTGTTTGGGGACCTGGATCCTGCCCCAGGGGACATGTTTCAATGCAAAAAAAGTTTTAAAAACTGCAGTTTTTTTGGCAGCAGTGATTTTAATAATTCCTTTAAGTGAAACAATAAAAGTGAACTATTCCTTTAAATTTACTACCTGGGGGGGTGTGTTTAGTATGCCTGTAAATTAGCGCTTGTTTCCAATGCTTAGAACTGTCCCTGCACAAAGTGTCATTTCTGAAG
This sequence comes from Rana kukunoris, assembly GCA_029574335.1. Classification (NCBI taxonomy): domain Eukaryota; kingdom Metazoa; phylum Chordata; class Amphibia; order Anura; family Ranidae; genus Rana; species Rana kukunoris. Next base: position 544,730,895 of record CM056050.1, on the reverse strand, counting down.
GAAAAAAAAAGTAATTTAAAATCACTCGCGGCTCTGCACTGGACGGGGCAATGCGGGATCTGTCCTCCACTGAACAGGGGTATATGGCGAGCCCCTCTCCTGCTGGGGCTGCCCAACTTAGGTTACAAACCAGGGTGGTCAATCAGCTACAGCACGAGACAGCCAGGAAAAAACTTTTTTTTGCCAGACAAAAACTGTATGAACATGGGGAGAGAGCGGGAAAACTGTTGGCTTATCTAGCACATAGTTAGGATAGACCCCCTACGGTCATCTCCCTCACTGGTTCTAACGGGGAAAAGATTATGGAACCCCAGGCTGTCACTTCCAAATTTAGGGACTTCTTTTCTCAACTTTATACTTCCCAGGATTTCGCCACTGGGGCTCAGCTGGAGGATCTACTGGCGGGAATCACCTTTCCACAGCTAGATGATACTCAAATGGCTATGCTAGATGCACCTCTTACACTTGACGAAATAATCACAGCGATTGCGAGCTTCGCCAGTTCCAAGGCCCCGGGTTCAGATGGGTTACCCATTGAATTTTATGCCCAGTACTGCGAGATACTTGCCCCTAAGTTATTGTCCCTCTTCAATCATTTATTCAACAACTTCACCCTACCCCCATCGATGGGTGAGGCGGTCATTATCCTTATACCTAAACCGGGCAAGGACCCAGGCCCCCCGGAATCTTATAGGCCCATATCACTCCTCCAGGTAGACATAAAGATCCTGGCTAAAGTACTTGCTCTCCGCCTTAATCAAGTGATTCTAAGCCTGATCCACACTGACCAAGCTGGATTCATGCCGGGGCGCAACACCTCCTTCAACCTCAGGAAATTGTTTATTAACTTGCAGGCAACACATACTAACGTTGGGTCCCGGGTGGTGGTGGCCTTGGACACCGCCAAGGCTTTTGACTCGGTGGAGTGGCGGTACCTCTGGGGATGCCTCCGTAGCTTTGGCTTTGGACCTAACTTTATCAAGTGGGTTCAATTATTATATCTGGCACCCAGGGGTAGGGTGGTGGCCAACGGGAGGGCCTCCCAGACATTTAACTTATCCAGGGGCACTAGGCAGGGCTGTCCACTGTCTCCACTCCTCTATGCCCTGGTGGCAGAGCCCCTTGCAACTTCCATTAGAGAGGACCCCGAGATCCAGGGTCTTTGCCTTGGTTCCCTGACTGAAAAAATTAGCTTATACGCAGACGACACGCTGCTATACCTGGCCGACTCTACCACTTCTCTCCGGAAGGCATTACATACGATTGAACACTTTGGTCAGTTCTCTGGCCTTAAAATTAATTGGGAGAAATCCCAAATATTGCCTATGGATAGTTTCCCCTCCCCCGAGCTACAGGCGCAGCTACCACTCCAGCGAGTGAACACTATTAAATACCTTGGAGTATTGGTGAATAGAACACCGGCTGACTACGTATCCCTGAATATAGAACCCCTTTTCGATCTCATAAAGTCTAAAACCCAAATATGGGCGAGATTGCCGCTCGGTGTGTGGGGCCGCATTAATATCGTTAAAATGATATTACTTCCTAAAATATTGTATATACTTTGGCACACGCCCGTATACTTACCCTTGAAATCTTTCAAGTTAATGGAGGCCATACTACGGACATTTATCTGGGGTACCAACAGACACAAGCTGGCCTGGAGAGTCCTTAAGAACCCTACTGATCTAGGTGGAACAGCCCTCCCCGACTTAAATCTCTATTACCTTGCATCCCAACTGTCTCAACTATACCACATAGATAAAACCGACAGAACCAGATTTCTCGCGCTTCTCTGCCCACGGTGGGCGCAGCTGATCCGCTTACTGCAATCACGGTGGAGTATAGTGGGAACAACTCTAATAGAGACAGGGGGTCCCTATTGTATCAATATAGGCGGGTATGGGACATTGCCACTTAAACTTTGACGGTCCCTAAACCCAATGACTACACCCCTTTATGGCACAATAGACTACTCTCAGAGTTTCTCTCGATCCCTGACACAGAGATATGGTGCGAACATGGAATATATTATTTGCATCACATAATTTCTAATGGCACACTTAAAAACTTTGAGGACCTTCAAAATGAGTTCCTGCTGCCTAACTCCATGCTTTTTAGATTCCTTGAGGTGCGTCACGCAGCCCAAGCTCAGTTCCCCCAGTCTTTGCCACAATCTACACCAAATGTCATCATGGCAGTGGTTAAGGGTGTAGACCCACGTAAACTAATCTCTGATTTTTACGCCATGCTCCTAACCCCGTCATCTACTACGCTAGCTTACAACCTTAAACCAAGATGGGAAAGGGAGGTGGGCCCAATGGAGGATGAGGAGTGGAGTGAAGCACTTGACGCATGCAAGACTGTATCCCCCAAGCTCTCCGACAGGTTGACCCAGTTGTACATGGTGCACCGGGGATATCTCACCCCCCTAAGAATCGCCCGCTTTCGACAGCAGTCTTCTACTTCGTGCACAATGTGTAATCAAGCGACAGGCACATTCTTCCATCTACTTTGGGCGTGCCCGGTCCTCCAGGGTCTGTGGAAGCAGATAGCGGACTTCCTCCATGATGAAATGGGATCCCCATTGTCCCTGGATCCTAAACAATGCTTACTGGGGATATTCCCCGATGCAGAAATAGACAGATTCACTAAAACATTTTTGCATGAAACATTGTTTTCTGCTAGGAAAATTATAGCCAGACAGTGGATGAGACCCACTCCCCCCAGCTTTAACGACTGGAAACTAGATATAAATAACACACTTCCCTACAAAAAGTTCATATATATTAATAGAGGTTGTCCAGATAAGTACAACAAAATCTGGGACAGATGGCTTGAGTCCACTGACACATGCACTGAGGGTCCATAAACCTATATATTCTTCTAGCGCACAATCCCATGAATAGAGTAGGCACAAGGTTTTCCATTCATAAATAGCTACTGAGTCCATTGTTCGATCTGAATACGTTTCTTTTGATCTAGTGTGCCTTTATGTGTATAAGCCATATTTCTTTATTTTATGCATTTCTCCAGTATTGCCTTGTAACTTGCAGAACTATGTTCCAAATGTAAATTGTTCAATAAAAACTTTATTTAAAATCACTCGCGGCTATAATGAATTGTCGGCTCTCGACAAAACAGAGAAAAGTCATTCATAAATGTTATTTTATTTTTTTAAATTTGGGGTGGAGTTCCCCTTAAAATCCATACCAGACCTGAAGGGCCTGGTAATTGAATTTGGGGGGACCCCCATGCATTCTTTTTTTATGAATGACTTTTCTCTGTATTGCTGGTATCCGACAATTCATTATAGCCACAAGTGATTTTAAATGACTTTTTTCCTTCAGAAATTTCATTTTGTGCAGGGACAGTTCTAAGCACAGGAAACAAGCGCTACTTTACAGGCATAGTATACACCCCCCTAGGTACGAAATTTAAAGGAATATTTCAATTTTATTGTTTCACTTTAAGCATTATTATAACCACTGCTCCTGAAAAAATGTCAGTTTTTTAAAACTTTTTTTATTGATACATGTCCCCTGGGGCAGGACCCAGGTCCCCAAACACTTTTTGGGCCAACTAATTTGCTTATTAGCCTTTACAATTAGTACTTTAGATTTCAAACGTTCGAGTCCCATATACTTTAACAGGGTTCTAAAGTTCACACAAACTTTTGGTCTGTTCGCAGGTTCTGATGCGAACCGAACCCAGGGGTGTTCGGCTCATCTCTACCCAGGATCCTGCATTCTCTATATCTGGTCTTCCACAGTACACAGAACATGGACATGTAATTATTTTAGTAAATATAAACGGCTAAATACCTTTTCTTATCAGCAGTATATAGTGACTTCTATCAGTGTTTGGTTAAAGTTTGTCAGAGGAGTTTTCATCCTACTCTGACTCTCCTATGAGGCTGCAGGACTCCTGACCCTCTGTCTGGACAGTGCTGATTGGCCCTGTGCTAATCACATGCACCCACCCAAGAAAAAAAAAACTCTCTAGCAATACACACCAAACTAAGCATGTGCAGAGTGCCCACAAGGCTCTGAACTATCAGCTGATGGGTTAGGGACAGTGAAAGAAGGGGGGGGGGATCAAAAAGTCTTTTTACACAATGCAGATGATTAACCCCTTTGGTTCCACAGTGAGTATAACAAGCGTACTTTACTGCATATACAGACTGATTTTACTGTTGTGGGTTTATTATCACTTTAAGGTCCTTCTGTAGAGTCCAGGGAGAAATCTTAGGAAAAGATAACATTTACACAGAGCAGTGTTTAAGATAGGTGCTGTAAATCATTTAAACAGTTATTTCTGTGCTCGGTACCCTGATGTTGATAGACAAAGGCTAAATCTAGGGTCAGTATTTAGGATAAGGAAGATTGCATCTGAGGTCAGTATTTGGGATAAGAAAGGTGGCATCTGAGGTCTGTATTTGGGATAAGGAAGGTTGCATCTGAGGTCAGTACTTGAGATATGGAAGGTTGCATCTGAGGTAAATAATTGGGATAAGGAAGGTTGCATCTGAGGTCTGTATTTGGGATAAGGAGGGTTGCATCTGAGCTCAGTATTTGGGATAAGGAAGGTGGCATCTGAGGTCAATATTTGGGATAAGGAAGGCTGCATCTGAAGTCATTATTTGGGATAAGGAAGGTTGCATCTGAGGTTAGTATTTGGGATAAGGAAGGCTGCATCTGAGGTCTGTATTTGGGATAAGGAAGGTTGCATCTGAGGTCTGTATTTGGGATAAGGAAGGTTGCATCTGAGGTCAGTATTTGAGATAAGGAAGGTTGAATCTGGGGTCAATATTTGGGATAAGGAAGGTTGCATCTGAGGTCTGTATTTGGGATAAGGAGGGTTGCATCTGAGCTCAGTATTTTGGATAAGGAAGGTGGCATCTGAGATCAATATTTGGGATAAGGAAGGTTGCATCTGAGGTCTGTATTTGGGATAAGGAGGGTTGCATCTGAGCTCAGTATTTGGGATAAGGAAGGTGGCATCTGAGGTCAATATTAGGGATAAGGAAGGCTGCATCTGAAGTCATTATTTGGGATAAGGAAGGTTGCATCTGAGGTCAGTATTTGGGATAAGGAAGGTTGCATCTGAGGTCTGTATTTGGGATAAGGAAGGTTGCATCTGAGGTCTGTATTTGGGATAAGGAAGGTTGCATCTGAGGTCAGTATTTGAGATAAGGAAGGCTGCATCTGGGGTCAATATTTGGGATAAGGAAGGTTGCATCTGAGGTCTGTATTTGGGATAAGGAGGGTTGCATCTGAGCTCAGTATTTTGGATAAGGAAGGTGGTATCTGAGATCAATATTTGGGATAAGGAAGGTTGCATCTGAGGTCTGTATTTGGGATAAGGAGGGTTGCATCTGAGCTCAGTATTTTGGATAAGGAAGGTGGCATCTGAGATCAATATTTGGGATAAGGAAGGTTGCATCTGAGGTCTGTATTTGGGATAAGGAGGGTTGCATCTGAGCTCAGTATTTGGGATAAGGAAGGTTGCATCTGAGGTCAGTATTTGGGATAAGGAAGGTGGCATCTGAGGTCAATATTTGGGATAAGGAAGGTTGCATCTGAGGTCTGTATTTGGGATAAGGAAGGTTGCATTTGAGGTCAGTATTTGAGATAAGGAAGGTGGCATCTGAGGTCAATATTTGGGATAAGGAAGGTTGCGTCTGAGGTCAGTATTTGGGATAAAGAAGGTGGCATCTAAGGTCAGTATTTGGGATAAGGAAGGTGGCATCTGAGGTCAGTATTTGGGATAAGAAAGGTTGCATCTGAAGTCAGTATTTGGGATAAGGAAGGTGGCATCTGAGGTCAGTATTTGGGATAAGGAAGGTTGCATCTGAGGTCTGTATTTGGGATAAGGAAGGTTGCATCTGTGGTCAGTATTTGAGATAAAGAAGGTTGCATCTGAAATCAGTATTTGGGATAAGGAAGGTTGCATCTGAGGCCTGTATTTGGGATAAGAAAGGTTGCATCTGAGGTCAGTATTTGGGATAAGGGAGGCTGCATCTGAGATCAGTATTTGGGATAAGGAAGGTTGCATCTGAAGTATGTATTTGGGATAAGGAAGGTTGCATCTGAGGTCTGAATTTGGCATAAGAGAGGTTGCATTTGAGGCTAGTACTTAGGAAGGTTGCTTACACCATAAAGATTAATTATTTCCCTAACCAATAAAATTGGACATTAAAAAAGTACACAGGCATCGATACCAAATAATAACGAACCAGTGCTTACTGGTACAGTAAATGCACATTTACTGTATACAATAAAAAGAAATGTCAAAAGATCACTTATCCGATGAAAAATGTATACAAAAAATTGCAAAAAGTTGTATTGATCAAATTTTCTGGCAAGATTTATCTATGAAATTAATTCTTTCCTAGTTCAACAAACATTCAGCTTAGAATTTAAATTCCTTGAGACTATTATTTTGTGACTATGATACAGTCATGACCGTAAATACATTTGTTATTTACTAAAGCTGGTCTTACGCAAATCTGAGTATAAAGGAGATGGGTGAAAAAATGTCAACCAAACAGTGACTGCAGCTGGTTTTGGTATTCTGAAATCTGCAGTGCTGGCTGTCTGAATGCAATGGTAGGCAGTAGGAGATTTGCCCATCTGCGCTGTTTAGCATGGATGGAGGAATCTGTTACATTTCTTTCATTCAGCTAGCAGTCTGAATGAAAGAAATCTCTGAATGTATGGCCAGATTTACAGGTGTTAAATAGGTCAGCAATTTAAAGTCTTAACAAAGCCAGCTTATAGTAAGGAGAAGGAATGACCTACACCAGCAATCTGCCCTTAAGGCATTAGTCCTATCACTGATTTGAGGCAATACTCCTCCTACTGACATCAACAACTGGGCATCATTTCTTCCACTGACACCAACAATGGGGCATTAATTCTCCCACTGATATAAACGATTGAACACTACTTCTCCTACTCACACAAAAGATGCAGCACAATTCCTCCCACTGACACCAATGATAGAGTACTATTCTTTCCACTGAAACCAACAGCGGGGCATAATTTTTCCCATTCATATAAACTTGGAGCACTATTATTTCTACTAAGACCAACGGTGGTGCAAAATTCCTCCCATTGATATAATTGATGGAACTCTATTGCTCCACTGGCACCAATGATGGGGCATTATTACTTCCACTGACACCAAACGCTATTGAAAAAAATGCTGAACATTTTTTAAAAAAATGCACTGCAAAGCTACTGGCGTCTTTATAACAATATTATCATGTCCAGTGTTCATGAGATACTATACTGCTACATCCAGATGAACCCTCTCTGTCCTTATCTATCACCAAAGAGAATCTTTAGTCTCTTGAGAGGTTCTGCACTACAGTGTTTTGGTATCAATACACCAACCCCCAAACCCCCCGCCCCCCCACAAGGCCATCTCCCTCCAGTGTGTTGGTCACATACACTTTTGTGCCATATTTCTCCACATACAGGGTCTTGAGGAATGCCTGGGATATTTGGAGTTAGTTCACGTTTTCATTTTTTTTGTGAAAAGGTGAACTTACCCTTTAAAAAACACAGTGGTATATTTTAATAATATGGAGAAGTCTCTTGTTTTAATAATTTCACTTCTACAGTTTAAGCATAAAGAAGAAGAAAAGTTACATCATCCCATAGGCAACCTAGGCAGGAGTCTAGTGCCCAGTATTTTAAGGGTGGGCAGCTACAAATGTAATGATCCTTTAGTAGAGCAGATGTATAGCACCTGCCTGTCACTTCACAGGGGAGTATGTACTGTGTCTGTAGGCAGTTGTTGTCTGATGGGGCCATTCAAAAAGATTGGAAGGGTGAAGCTGCTGCTTTGCCTAAAGCCCCATGTTATCTTAATCTGGCACTGCATAAAAGAGATGTAAGTACCAGAGTAGTAAATATAGGAAAGGATCAGTTGTACTTGGGCCCATGGATTTATGTACTAAACTTGCCTTAGAACAGATGAAACTACTTAAACATGTGGATGAGTTATTAATGCCAACCAAATGTAGATTAGAATCCCTGAATGCAGCTAAGTGCAGAACTGTGTCTGTGGCTTTTTCTGCCCCACACCCTGTAAACCAGGGGTGCCCAACCAGTGGCCCGGAGACCACATGTGGCTCACTGAGCCCTCTGATGTGGCCCGTGGTTTGGCTTGCCCAGATTGCAGGTTGCGTACCCGCCATGCCAGAGCATCAGTGTTGTGAATTAAGCCAGCGGTAGAGAAAGCAAGCAGCTGCGGAGCAAAGCCGCATAAGCCAATGCTTCCTGCATAGCATCGGCTCCTGTCATACGTGGAGTGATACCAAATGCACTCTGCCTGGGACAGCAAGTTCATTACTAAAATCACAGTGTATATATGGACATATCTGTTCTGCAGTGGTTACTAGGCTTCTTTCAAACTGATCCGCAGGTGTAGTGCAGTGCACTGAGCCATAGACTTCTGGTTTTACCTGTGGGTTGGGTGTACTTTCAGAACATGCAACATACCTACCTGCAGGATATGATAGAATTCCATGGCAAAGTACAGCTAACCCACAGGAAAGCCACATGTGCACTGTGCTGCATCCACGGTGTGGGTAGATCGCAGACTATCAGTGTAAAAGTAGCCTTAGGCCCCTTTAACATGATCTGTCTAATCCAATCGGACCCTCCATTTACTTCTATGGAGCGGCAGATGTAAACAGACTTGTGTCCGTTTACACCTGCTTACTTCCAATCCGATCTGCTAAAAAAAACAGAAGTGGATCCGTTCCCATCCATTTAATCAGATGAGAGGGCTCCATTTACTTCTATGGAGCAGCAGATGTAAACAGACTTGTGTCCGTTTACACCTGCTTACTTCCAATCCGATCTGCTAAAAAAAACAGAAGTGAATCCGTTCCCATCCATTTAATCAGATGAGAGGGCCCCATAGAGTAGAGTGGACTGTGTCCGCTTTGCTTACACAGATTGGACGCAGACCTGTCACCTGCTCATTGTGACCCACAACTAAATCGCTTAAGTGGTCCTCGCTCTTCAAAAAGTTGGGCACCCCTGCTGTAAACATTCATATAAAGCATTCCTACAGCCCAAATCTGACGAGTGATATTAATTCTGTATCTGTTTATTAGGCCACACATCTTTCCAACAAGTTATACTTATGCATACTGTATTGACAAAAATGCTGCAGGGGAAGCTTTACCTAACATGGGTTTTATTTAATTAATTTAACGGAGTCTTGCGGGAAAATTAATGCCATGAACTGGCTTTAAAATTATTGCACATATTACTTGAGATTTACAAATGCCGAAAATGCCTGTCCTTCTGGAATGGGATTTAATTACATTCACATTTCTGTTAAAATAGTTGTAGATAATATTTCTTTCTACAAAATAGCTGAGTATTTTACCTCTGAAAAGGCAGATGGCCTTTCAAAGATTTGGCAACCTGAGCACTATGTCAAAGCATTCAGAGATGGCAAGAAAAGGCTATCCTCACAATTTAACAGATGCTACCTTAAATGTAATAAAACTCAAATCCAGCATAATTTTAAATAATCCCGACCATATGTGTCGCCTTAGTCACACAGACTATAATTGCCTTGGTACTTGTTCTGTGTTTTTCCTTCTCACCTTGAAATGCTGCTGAAAAGCATGAGTAGTCTAAAGGCAGATTTACAAAAAATGAAACAATGGAGACTGGAACAAAGGAGGCTAGATTGCCTACAGCAACCAATTGGGTTTCATCTCTTAAATTAAACAAAAAAAAAACTTAATTTTGCCATATTTGACTAAATTCCTTGCATTTATAAGTTTTAGGCTGTTGGGTGATGTTTCTATCCCCAGACTTTCTTTACTCTTTGGCAGGGTCAGAACGATGTGTAATTGGCCCCTATAGCAAAACAATAAAGGGGCCCTCTGCCTCTATTCTCCATATACAAGGGAAATTCAACTAGTGATATTGAATAAAAATTGCTTTAATAGAACTAATTTATCCAAATGTATTTGTCAAAATGTAATCACTGCAGCCAGAAAGTGCTGGGCTCCATATGCCTGTAATAGTTGCAAGGTTTGCTATGGCTATAGTTATAGCCTTGCTACTTAGCAATTGTAGCTGTGACTACTATAGTTCCACCTTTGTATAAAGTGTATGTCAACCCAAAAACATTTTTCTAGTTTTGGATTGAGGGGTGGAAGAATTGTAACCCCATGAGGTTTATACAGTTATCCGGGGCTCTATTAGGCCCGTACACACAAGCAAATAGATTTGTTTAAATCTGTCTGCTGGCCGTTTTGGTTTGATCGCTGTACACACGATCAAACCAAAATCCCCGCCAGCAGACAGCGCGGTGACGTGGCGGTGACGTTGATGCCGCCACGTCACCGCACCAGGAAGTAAATTACTTCCGCGCATGCGTCGAATCCATTCGACGCATGTGCGAGAAGATATGTCTGCTGGTTAGCGTACTAACCAGCAGACATATCGGGCGGACGGATTCCCAGCCGACAGATTTTAAAGCATGGCCAAATCCATCGGCTCGCCCGTACACACGATCTAATCTGTCTGCTGGGGGCGGTCGGGCCGACCATTTCCAGCAGATAGATTTGATCGTGTGTACGCGGCCTTAGTTAAATTTACCCTCATTTCCAATCCTGCTGGCAATAGCTTACCAGACAAGAAGTAAATGGACAAAACAGTTGCCCCAGAGCTAAGTAAATGAGGTTAAGCAAAGAATACCCAATCACGTGATTAAAGTCAGCAGAGCTTCTGTGTGTGGCAGCCTCCTCCCAGCCCCCTTAATGCTTACCTGAGCTCCCTCTCGATCCAGTGATGTCCACAAGAGCCTTGGTTCTCCAGGGACTCTTGAAAGAAATGTAACATTGCTTTTAAGGGGGGGAAAAGGTCAGTACTCAAATGCCCCTATGGGTATACCTAAAAAAAAAGACAATTGTATTACCGTATTTATCGGCATATACTGCACACATTTTTCCCCTTAAAATAAGAGGAAAATCATGGGTACGCGATATACGCCGATACCCGCTTCCCGTGCTTAGTTTGAACGCCCCTGCCGACATATACCGAGCGCAGCACACTCGTGTACATTCGGCCAGGCTCGGCTTCACTAGCGAGTCACGCTCCTAGCCTTTATGCGTGAGAAGCCGAGCGTGGCCGAGCACGCCCGAGTGTACTGCACTCAATATATGTCAGCGGTGGCGTTCAAACTAAGCTCGAATAAGCGGGGATTCGACTCGGAGACAGCGCGGGAGAAGCGGGGAGGACACCACCGAGGCCACAGACGGATGCTGGACTGGACAAGGCCGCCGATGGACACCGGGCAAGACACCGACGAGGGGCATATAAACTGTAAGTATTTTCTTTTTTTTTTCAGGATTTTCCCTTCTAGGTTGGGGGTGCGCGCTATACGTGGGTGCGCGCAATACCCCGATAAATACGGTACTTGTAGAAATTAAGGGACTAGTTTGCATCTTTATTGAGGCAGTTCCCATTTTTTTCCATTTTCCCCTCAATTATTTGATGCCTTTGTGCTGCATGCAGCCCCTGAGATTTTCTAGAGATACAATTTTGTTTACAAAAATGATTGTAGCAGTGTGTATAATAAGATTTGGGAGTGATTTACTAAATTAAAATCTGCTGTTTACTTTGCAAGGAAGTTTTTTTTCCAGAGCTTAGTGAATGAAGTAAAACTCTGCTGACTTCCATCAACCAATCATGTGCAAACAAAAATGCATTTTTGTTTTTTTATTGATTGGGTATACTTTGCAAACTTAAATATCTATAAACCAATACATTTGCCTCCTGACTATTCAGCCAACCAAATTAGTTTTAGGCTACCGTTCCCCCTAGTCGTGAGTAAAATATATAAATAAGAGTTATAGATGGCAACCGTCTTCATTGCATGTTGTTTTGCGTTTGAGCACATTTTATTTAAAATTACACTTTTTTCACTCCTGATGAAGCCCTTTTATGAGTGAAACATGTTGAGTCTTGGGATTGGTGTCTTCACTTTTTGATGTGCTCTATATTATCAGGGGACACATGATAAAATTGGTATCTTCGCTGAAACCTAATTTTAATACTCCTAACAGATTTTTTTCCAACTGCATCATGATTTTTAAATGTTTGCCAACATATGTTATTTTTAGCTGTGTAAGAATAAATGTTATGTTTTAGGGCTTAGTGGATTTTGTGCTTAGAGTGATTGATGCACAGCTCTCGCATTATTCTATCAAACTGAAAAAATACCACATTTAATACGCTTTGGGGAAAATTTATTTTTTTAAATTCAACTTTCCCTTTAAAGGGGTTGTAAAGGATTTTTTTTCCCCTAATAGCTTCCTCTACCTTAGTGCAGTCCTCATTCACTTACCTCATCCTTCCATTTTGCTTTATAAATGTCCTTATTTTTTCTGAGAAATGCTCACTTTCTGTTCTTCTGTCTGTAAATCCACACCGTAATGCAAGGCTTTCTTCCTGGTGTGGAGAAAGCCTCTTGAGGGGGGGAGCAGGCAAGTCAGGACACTCTCTACTTTGCAGATAGAGAAAGGAGCTGTGTGTTAGTGGGCGTCCTGACACTCCTGCTCGTCCCCTCCCCCCTCAAGAGACTTTCTCCACACCAGGAAGAAAGCCTCGCATTACGGTGTGTAGTTACAGACATAAGAACAGGAAGTGAGGATTTCTCAGAAGAAATAAGGACATTTAAAAGCAAAATTGAAGGATGAGGTAAGTGAAGGAGGACTGCACTAAGGTAAAGGAAGCTATTTAGGGAAAAAATGGTTTTCCTTTACAACCCCTTTAACTTGAACAATCTATTTGCCTTTAGACAAGGTACACATGTATGCATGTTGAGAAAGCACACACAACTTTTCAAGACCTTAAAAGGTTATTAGCACCCTGCATACTGAATGTATTGTAAACAACATTTCAGCTTTTAAAAGAATCCCTTTATAAAACATGAATTCAGTCTTTTTTATATTTCCATTTACCCACTTGTGTCACAGTGTTTGAAGGATGTACCTAAATCATAACATACACTTCTCAATGTGTATGCTCGCTCAGGCAAATCTGTGCAAATAGCTGACCAAGATACAGGGTAAGAGGAAACACTTATCTTAAAAGACAGATTTGAGCACATTGTTGGAACAATATATTTAATCTGTTCCTATATGTCAAGCTCCCTTTTTGGCCACAGTAGCGTCATTTATAATCTGGTTTGTTCCAGGATGTGGTCAAGATTGCACATCGGTAAGAGTTATGTAGGCCTTCACAAATCATTGCTGCACCTACAAAGGCTTCTGGTGTCTCTCAATGACTTTTGATGTTCTATGAATACAGAAGTGGAAGCCTGAACAGTAATGCTGCCCTGAAAGTATTACAAACGTGGACTCTTGCAGTGGTGTGATTGTTTGCTGTTCTTAAGAAGAACTCCGGGAGAAAAAGGTTTTACCCATACAATGAGGCTGTGCCCGCACTGTATGGGCTAACTGCGCATTTTCATCTAGGGAATTGCGTATCGAAGATATTCTTACCTAATCTGCTGACCGCAGGATCGTTTCCTGCTGCTCCTGTCCCCCCACACACTAGCGGTCTTGTGAATGGACCATTCCTGACATCATCACATCCATTGACCTGCTCTGGACATGAGGACAGCAGGAACAGTGGGAGAATAATATTTTTTCAAGAGTTCTTCTATAACTATGAAAATGCATAATGTTAACCATATTCACAATTTTACTTTTGGTAGCAATACTAAACCAGAACATTGAATTTGAGTGGAAGTACAGTTTACCCCCCTTCACTGGTGATCAATAAAATGCTTTTAGCCCCCTTCCCCCTTTACATTGCTGGTCAGTGGCAGTGCTGTTAACCTCCTTGCAATTCTGGCCAATGGTAGTGATTTTAACCTCCACTCTACTTTGTATTGCCGGTCACTGGTATTGCTGGTAACCCCCCCCCCCCCCTTCCACCACCAACCACCAATGGTGGTTAGAGACAGTGCCATTAACTACCCTCCTCCCCCTGCATTGCTGGTCAGTGGAATTGCGCACATACCTCCGCAAACACCTTGTTTTGTTGGTCAATAGCAAAGCTATTAACCTCACTATTAACCTAGCTCCTGTAATAATGGTCCTTTACTGCTAACTAGATCTCACTCTCCTACATTGCTTTCTCTCTCCTCACTCTGACCAGGACTAACTTGTACTCTCAGGTGGAGATCACTCTGTAAGTACTATAGGTGTCCTTTCAGTTCCTAGTGTTGGAATGCAGAGAGCATTCTGTACTGTTCTACAACCTAACCTGCTTCTGACACCACCGAGGATGCTACAGTTGGGTAGGTCCTGCTCTGATTCTTATTTGCTTTGCCCCAGATTTGGCTGATTGGTTAATGTAGCTTTTTGTCAGGATATCAGGATATTTGTCAGGATATTTTTTACTGAGACCTGCTATGGAGATTTCCCTTCACTTCAAGTATTGATATTACAATTGGAGGTGAAAGAAAAATCTTTGAATTGAGGGGTATTCCAATCTTTAACAATTGTCACCAGAACATTTGTCCCCAATCGAAATTTACGGTTCCTCTTACTTTCTTATTTAGTGACAATGGTTAACAGGACAAACAAAGGGATTAATCTACCCAGCAGGGACACAGACAAAAAAAGAACCCTTTCCTACTCTATTTACACGTCTAACCCTTTCCTACTCTATTTACACGTCTAACCCTTTCCTACTCTATTGAAACCTGAAGAAAGTTTTACTTTTACATACCTTTTAATACTTTAGTTCTTAAATTAGAGTTACTGTATGTTCATCCAATGATTTTAAAAAGCATACAATACTTTCTTTATGATTCAAGCAATTGATATAATATGTATTCAATACTTATTAAGTATGTCAACTGCAGAGAACTCCTGTTCCAAAGAGAACTTTTCACTCTATGTATCAAATCTAAAAACAAGGATCAGTAGAGTTTAATTTATAATTTATGGTCTATAGGGTAAAAAGAAATATGTGTGTCTTGCATGATTTATGCTACCGTGATATATTATGCAATAGATTATGGGTAGTACCAATAGGCTTCCCAGAATTAATCAGAAGATTTATATTGATCTCACTTTTAATTAAAAGTTAAGCCATTATAAAAGCCATACCCAACTTATTATTAATTGAAGAAGTACATCAGAAACACATCCTTGGATGCTTACAAATAATAAATGTTTTAAGAATAATTTTCAGTTTTGTAGTGATATAACTTCCAATGTTGAGCAATTTGTTTGCAGATTTGAAAAGTACTAAATATCATCAAGGCACATGAAACATATATAGCCCATGACATACTATTCCCTTTCCTATTTAGGACATGGAAGACCTAAGTGCCACTCCTTAACAAGTATCCCATTAAATGTTTGAGACCAAGTGAGGGCACTATCATACAAATGCCGTTCGTTCCATCTCAACAGATCTTGGGCTGATCACTAGCTGTATTGGTTAAAAAACAAAATGAATGTCATCTATGTGACATCCCTGTTGATCTGATTTTTGCTCATTCCTATGATGGAAATAGAGATCCATGTAATACCTATGGATGGCCTAGGTCTGTTTAAGTCCAGTCACGTCAGTAAAATCAGACATGGATGCAGATTTATTGTTCTCAGTCCAATAAACCTGAATAGACATTTGGGCGAATATAGGTGGCCACACGTCCAATTAGACTAAGCCGCCCATAGGTCATCTGTTTATTAATAAGTTTAATCTTGGGTCAAAATGGACTACTGGAACACCTGGGTGAAGGAGGCCTAAATATTTTTAACTGTATCTAAAGCCAAAACATTATACTCTCTAAACAGGTTATAGTTTGTGGATCCTTCAATTCCCTTAATATTGCTGTGTTGATCACCTTAAAAATATACAAAGGAAAGTAATTTATCCAAAAATGGGGTTGTCATGCGTATCAACACATTAAAGCAAAGAAATAACAAATAACTTAAAAATAAAAATAAATCACAATTATTGACCATATAGCAAAAATCAAAAAACGGTACATTAAAACCAGCACTAATTTTGTAGCCTTGTTATGGGATTCATGAACTATCCTCACAACTGTACATCAGATACATGATAGTAGAAAGGTATCATATAAATCATAAATAAACATCATATATAATATGCATCATTACAACAAGGTATCACATGCGTCCTATGTGTTTCTTGAGTTTCACTCACTTTCTCAGGGCAAGGAAAATCCCAACAGACCAGCATATTATTTCATGAGATTTATCCCAATATGAGTACAGGAAGTCCCCGAGTTACGAACACAATAAGTACTGTATTTTTGTTCTTAAGTGGAATTTGTTAATAAGACAGTAAGCTGCATTTGTAAGTGTAACTTCTGGTCGGAACACTGCATTTGTAAGTGTAACTTCCGGTCGGAACACTGCATTTGTAAGTGTAACTTCCACCAGGCATGCAGTTATGTTATCTGGGGCTCTTCTGGCCATGCAGTACATGTAGTACTGCAGTGTGGAATGTGTCCAGAGGAGCTCGGAGGTATCCAGGACCAGCGTGGAGCACAAGCAGCCAGCATTGTAGGCTTTTCCTAAGTAGGAGTCCTTCGTAACTCGGGGACTGCCTGTATAGTATATGTATAGTAACATCAGTTTCTGAAAGTCATTTAACTAAACTCGGCCACATATCTTTATGTATGAAAAAGCAACGTGTGCATATTCATCCACCTGTCCCAACATAGGGGCACCCCTGTGGAATCTACTTTTCCACAGTTGTCACATGTAGACGTGTCTCCATAGGAAGATTTCACCTCAAATCCCTGTTCTTCTGAAAACTCAATATAAAAGCATAGTGGGGACACAGCCAGCTTTAAGAATATGAAGAGGGTTCTAACTCTTCTCTACACTATCCAAATGTTATGAAATTAAATACACTTTAAGCAGCTTTAACAAAAAATGAAGACCGAATCAACTATTTTTGCAGCTATTTGGTATTTATACTAGCAAACAATGCCACATACTGTATACAATTTTAGGTACAGTATTTTCTTCAGTAGATTGCCAGTCTAAGCCTCCTTTCTCAGATTTTTAAATGGCATTCAATGCTAGATATGAATGCTTCTAATGAATTTCTAATTTTCTTCCTTGACATGCCATGATATGGGGATTTTTGTAAAGCATGCTTGCTAAATAATCAACGTTTTATTGTGCTTTGGTGTGTCTGTGTCGCAGTGAACCCGATGCGCTAAAATTATCACGACTTATTCTTAAACATTTTTTTTTTTTAACTGAAATAATTTTTTAATAGTTTTTAGGATTGGTCTTACTTTTTTTTTTTAAATGATTCATTGTTTAAAATAATAGGTACACTTTGAGTGCACTTATCCTTTTGGTCTCCCCTCCACTCAGTATTTTGGTAAATAGTCATAATTACCTGAATTTAGCTGTACAGGTTCTCTTGCAAATCCACCTAGCCCTGAAATCTGATCCCTGTACATGCTTTGTTCAGGTTGCATTTAGGTGGGGCCTAGAACAAGTTACCCAGCCACACAGCCCTGAGCAGACAGAGCACCCGTGTTTATGAGGACTTAGAGAGTCCCCAGAACATATTTCTACTTTGTGAGGTTTCCCTTTGCTTCCTGTTTCTGTGATAAATCAAACATTTTGGGTTTTCATTCCCTTTCTGTCACCAACATCAATAGAGAGAGCAAATCCCTTGCAGAGACACAGCAATAAAAACCCTGGCAGAAGTTCTTATCCTTCCACATTCTATCCAAAACAAATTATTTTAGCTTGAAGGTATGACCTATCTAACGGAAAGATTGAATAAAGCATCTGAAACACATTTCTGCCAGTCAAAAGGCTTGAGCCAGTTTCGAAACATTTGTTGTACTATCACCATACAGATTATTTTTATAAGAATCTATGACACTATGAATTTCACAGTAAAGGTGTGCTTATCCTTTAAGAATTAACACGATTAGAAATTCAACAAAGAAGTGAAATAAGTAATAATGAATTCAACAGTGTTTAATTGTCAAATATACTAGGCATTAGCATTAATTCTTATATAAGACTGCAAATCATGTGTGTCCGCTGTGCATATTAATAAACATTTTAATAGATTATACATTTAATAAACTATTAAACATTGCAATCTGCTCACTCCAAAAATTCCTTTCTGCGGAGATCCATTTTATCAAGCTTGTTCTTGATCACTGTATTCCTTTAGGTCAACTGACCTAATTACCTCATTAGATCTCATGATGGTTCCAGCAAGAACCTGACTAAGACAGTTTTAATGTTCAACTTTCCTTTAGATTTACCAAAACCAAATAATATGAGTTCAAACCTAAACCCTTTACATTTTTATGCAATCAGGCAGACCCTTGCACTACATAGTTCGAGGTAAATCTAAAGGAAATTGAATGAGAAAATTGTATAGTGTATGGCCAGCCTTATGCCGCGTACACACGATCGGAAATAAATTGGATTTTTTTCAGATGGAATTTTGGCTCAAACTTGTGTTGCATACACATGTTCACACCAAATTCCGACCAAGAACAAGATCAAGAAGGCGGTAAAGTAAAAAACTACAATGAGCTGAGAAAAATTAGTGTCAATGCTTCTGAGCTTGCGTTGACTTGATTCCGGGCATGCATAGGATTTTTCTCAGTCGGAATTGCATACAGATTATCGGAATTTCCGACAAGAACTTTTCCCATCGAAAAATTCGAGAACCAGCTCTCAAATTTTTCATGGCGGAAATTCCGACAGAAAAATTCCATTGGAGCCTACACAAAGAGCTCACATCGAACTTTTCTTGTCGGAATTTACGATCGTGTGTACGCGGCATAAGAGGTTGTATAGCTGAACTAGTGCAGCATGCTTTCAGGTGCAGTCAGAACGCATTTTAGTTCATGCTTTTGGGATTATTTTTGAGTGGTACCTCTAACCTGGTTTTTAACACCTTCTAAATTGTATTAGGACCATGTCGATGGACACCAGTTTAAAATGCTTCTGATATCATGACTAAGCACTAACATAGTGTGAAACGCGTCGGATGTCCTGTCCTGTGGCTGTGTTTGTTTTGCATGCCCATTTTTTATTAATAAAGACAACTTTATTTGAAGTTTACTTGGAGTGCAGCTGTCCATCCCCTTTTCCTATTTCTCACAACTCTCCCGCTGTGACACTGTATTCCCCTCCATCTGAATACACAGCACGGCAGACTTTAGCCGCAAGCACTGATCAAATGCTGGTTTTCCAGCATGATTGTTTGGCAGAAGCAAGTTAGGCTGGCATCTGTTGAATGGACAGCGGTACACACACCAAAATTTGACCAGTAATGCCCTGTATACACAATCGGAAATTCAGACAGAAAAAGTCAGATGTGATTTTTTGAACGGAAATTCCGACCATGTGTATGCTCCATCGGACTTTTGCTGGCGGAATTTCCGGCAGCAAAAGATTGAGAGCTGGTTTTTAAATTTTCAGACCATAAAAATTCCTATCAGAAAATCCGATCATCTATAGCAATTCCGACGTCCAAAATTCTAACCCATGCACTGAAACAATTCAACGCATGCTCGGAAGCATTGAACTTAATTTTCTTGTCTCGTCTTAGTGTTGTACGTCACGTGTCTTGACGGTCAAAAGTTCCGAGAACTTTTATGTGACCATGTGTATGCAAGCCAACCTTGAGCAAAATTCTGATTGTGTGTACAGGGCATTAATGCTGAACCAGCTGATTTTTGGCACATGTATCCCCATAATAGGGGAGACATGTAAACCCTTAATAGGGAAGACATACCACATTTTATGCCATGACAAACAAGGTGGAGGGAGCTATCTGTGCTTTGACCAGTCTACTAATACAGATCTATTGGTCTTGGGCAGTGGCAGGAGCTAAACAATCCTCCAGAACTGGCACAAGGAAGCTGCCTTTCCACTGAGGTTAAGAGAGACATAAGTCTGATAGGAATATATAGAAGCACGGCGTACAAAGTAAAAAAAAGGGTGCTGTAAGCCCATAGGATTGGGGACAAATCAGCTTTAGCCTCCTTCCCCTGTTGCTTACATTTGAGATCAGTTTGAGGCACTTCTGAGATCATTCACAGGTCATGTAACCACTTCTGGAACGCCCCAAGCATATACACTGTGGCAGGGCAGCCCTTCAGCGCAAAATCATGTTATGTGATTTCATTTCCTGGGTCTGGGGCGCACGCTTGCCACTTAGTATCCAATTAGTCACATAGTGTCCAATTTGTCTGCCACAATGTCGCAGTTGCGCTATAAGTCACTGATCACCGCCATTACTAGTAAAATTAAATAAATAAAAAAAATATCCCCTATTTTGTAGACGCCATAACTTTTCTGCAAACAAATCAATATACGCTTATTGGGATTTTTTTATGTTTTTATTTGATGTGTTTTATAGCAGAAAGTAACAAATAAAAATAGTTTTTTTCCAAAATGATCTGCCTTTCTTTGTCTCTAGCGCAAAAAAATAATAATCAAAGATTAAATGCCACCAAAGGAAAGCTCTATTTGTTGAAAATAAAAAGGACATCATTTTTATTTGTGTACTGTGTTGCACGACCAATCAATATACACCTACAGGGAGTGCAGAATTATTAGGCAAGTTGTATTTTTGAGGATTAATTTTATTATTGAACAACAACCATGTTCTCAATGAACCCAAAAAACTCATCAATATCAAAGCTGAATATTTTTGGAAGTAGTTTTTAGTTTGTTTTTAGTTTTAGCTATTTTAGGGGGATATCTGTGTGTGCAGGTGACTATTACTGTGCATAATTATTAGGCAACTTAACAAAAAACAAATATATACCCATTTCAATTATTTATTTTTACCAGTGAAACCAATATAACATCTCAACATTCACAAATATACATTTCTGACATTCAAAAACAAAACAAAAACAAATCAGTGACCAATATAGCCACCTTTCTTTGCAAGGACACTCATGCAGCCTGCCATCCATGGATTCTGTCAGTGTTTTGATCTGTTCACCATCAACATTGCGTGCAGCAGCAACCACACACTCCCAGACACTGTTCAGAGAGGTGTACTGTTTTCCCTCCTTGTAAATCTCACATTTGATGATGGACCACAGGTTCTCAATGGGGTTCAGATCAGATGAACAAGGAGGCCATGTCATTAGTTTTTCTTCTTTTATACCCTTTCTTGCCAGCCACGCTGTGGAGTACTTGGACGCATGTGATGGAGCATTGTCCTGCATGACAATCATGTTTTTCTTGAAGGATGCAGACTTCTTCCTGTACCACTGCTTGAAGAAGAAACTGGCAGTAGGACTGGGAGTTGAGCTTGACTCCATCCTCAACCCGAAAAGGCCCCACAAGCCTGCTGAGGAAGTAGTATTACGATACGCGTCCGGGGTCAGGAACCATCCCATGTCACTCCTTGATGTCCCACATTTTCATTTGAGCTGCCTGATATGGTGTTTTATGCCTGTACTTTCTACTTGAATGTGAGTACCCTGCACATTTTTTACTCATTAAAGAGACCTGGTTTATATGGAAGCTCTTAGATCTGGCCTTTTTTCTTTGCATATTGATTCGTTGGTGCCACTGAGGATACTTGCATATCTCCGGGTCCTTCAGCTGACAATTGCACATCTTTGAGCCATCTGGATTTCCTGCCATTTGTTCTAAGCGTTTTAGACCTTTGGTAAAACAAGGGTCTTGGTGTGAGGTGAGAGTACCCATCTTTACTGGTGAAGGGATCACGTTTGAAATATTTGAAATATTGGTTTTCCAAGTCACATGGTGGAGATACTCTGACTGTTTCGATCACAGGATTTGTTTGCACTTTGCAAATGTGGACTTTCTTTTTATTTTATTTTATTTTTTCACTGTTATTAATTCAACTATGTCTTCACTGGTATGAGCATATTCGTTTTAATATTAATATTATGCTATTTAGGTTTGCGCTGCACTGCTCTGTTTGATATATTTACTTCAGGAATTTTGTGATTGTTCTTTTGGTGTTCAGCTTGCATCCATATGAAATTCACTCTTTGAGTATTTTACATTTTTACACTTATTATTTTTATTTTTTTCTGATCTTTATATTTTTGCGCTGATTGCACCCCCCCCTGTTTTACATCTTTGATGATACCAGCCCAAACCAGTACTCCACCTTCACCTTGCTGGCGTCTGAGTCGGACTGGAGCTCTCTGCCCTTTACCAATCCAGCCACGGGCCCATCCATCTGGCCCATCAAGACTCTCTCATTTCATCAGTCCATAAAACCTTAGAAAAATCAGTCTTGAGATATTTCTTGGCCCGGTCTTGACGTTTCAGCTTGTGTGTCTTGTTCAGTGGTGGTCGTCTTTCAGCCTTTCTTACCTTGGCCATGTATAGCACACCTTGTGCTTTTGGGCACTCCAGTGATGTTGCAGCTCTGAAATATGGCCAAACTGGTGGCAAGTGGCATCTTGGCAGCTGCACGCTTGACTTTTCTCAGTTCATGGGCAGTTATTTTGCGCCTTGGTTTTTCCACACGCTTCTTGCGACCCTGTTGACTATTTTGAATGAAACGCTTGATTGTTCGATGATCACGCTTCAGAAGCTTTGCAATTTTAAGAGTGCTGCATCCCTCTGCAAGATATCTCACTATTTTTGACTTTTCTGAGCCTGTCAAGTTGTTCTTTTTACCAATTTTGCCAAAGGAAAGGAAGTTGCCTAATAATTATGCACACCTGATATAGGGTGTTGATGTCATTAGACCACACCCCTTCTCATTACAGAGATGCACATCACCTAATATGCTTAATTGGTAGTAGGCTTTCGAGCCTATACAGCTTGGAGTAAGACAACATGCATACAGAGGATGATGTGGTCAAAATACTCATTTGCCTAATAATTCTGCACTCCCTGTATTGAGATTTATTTTACCAAGAATATGTAGAAGAAAATATACCGGCCTAAACTGATGAACACTTTTTTTTTAAATTATTTATTGGGGCTAAGTATTATAGCAAAAAGTTACAAAAATAAATAAAAATGTCGGCCTTTTTTGTTTATAGCACAGAGGTGATCAAATACCACCAAAAGAAAGCTCCATTTGTGGCGAAAAAAAAGAATGTAAATTTTGTTTGCATACAATGTCGCACGACCGGGCAATTGTCAATTAAACTGACGCAGTGCCATATCGCAAAAAAAATGCTCATGTCATTAAAGGGAAAAAACCTTTCAGGGGCTCAAGTGGTTAAAGTAACGCAGGGCCGTATCACTAAAAATGGACTGGTCGTGAAGGGAGGGTAAAAATTCCAGAGCTGAAGAGGTTAAAGATGAATTTATATTTGAACTTCTGCTAAACTGCATCATCCTACTTCGAGCTGCTTTTGCATTCCTATTAATTTGAATAAAGAGAGAGCTCTGAGGTAAACAAAAGCCAATCACCTTTAATTGTGTGGCCAGCTATAGGACTTTTCATAACTCAGCTCTTATGTTCCCACAGTGGCTTCAGCAGGAAACTGAGCTCTTCAGGATTGCTGAAGATGATGGGAGGTCCCGCAACGCACCATAGGCAGCTGCAGTTTGGAGACCTGCAAATTTATAATCCAATAATCCCTTCACATCTTTACATCTACTATGTATGGTTAATAAATCTTGGGAAAAAAAATTGGGTTGCTAGGTGATAGTATAATGGAAGTATGAAAAGCAACCAGAAGAATAGCATTGTTTCTTTACTTAAACTATATATAACTTCATAAAACAACAACTTACTAGTTATTGCAGCAGTTCTATAGCAGGAGCAAAGCACAGGATGACTTAATTAAATTGTGAAATTTCATCATTCCTAAACTGATTAGAAATACAATGAGGGCTAAGGAATCTTTATTGATTGAGTTTAGGAACAAGGTTTGACAGGCTAGCACAACTCTGCAGGATGATCTATGACATATAGTGAGGTATTTCCCTATTCCTACCAATCTGAACCATCTGGAAATGTGTAAACCTATTTTGATCTGCACATATTTACGTTCCTGAATTCTGTGACACATATTCACTATGCCCTGAGTAGGCACTGCTGTGTCACAGAATTCACAGAGCCTGCCTTCTGAACTACAAAGGTGCTGAGAGTTTGAGGAGACAGAGTCGTGCAGAACATGACTGCTTCAAGGCAGCATGGTACCATGGGATATATAGTTCTTAGAAACCAAAAGCAAACAGCAGAGGAGAAAAGCATGCAGGGAATCTAGGAAGTTGTGGAAAGAGATGGCCAGCACTCACAAGATAAAAGCATATTTTTCAAGTAAGTTTATACTGGTTTGTCAAATATAACTTTGTTTATATTGCTATTACGGAGAAAGGGAAACAGTAAGCGCAAGGATGGAGTAACTGTAAACATATAGATGGGTGTTAAACCAATAGTCATGTTAGTCCAGCAGTCCATTAGTGGTAAGTTATTAAGGTAAATAGTGGCAGCTATCCTAAGAGAAAGCCAGCTCTGTAAACAGGATAAGAAGGAGGGGAAAAACACAGGAAGCGCCACCTGAGTGTAGTATTAGAATAACGTTTTATTGCAAGTTATGTATAACACTCACAAGATAGAGATGAAAATCAAGCTCATCTGTTTGTCTGGGTGGTAGCTCTCCCGACAACCGAGACAGTTATCCAAGTATGGAGGAGATGGAAGGGGATCTGTTTGCCGTCCTTTGGCCACCAAGAAATACACCGGAACCATATAGTATTAGAATAACGTTTTAATAGCAAGGTATGTAGTACACTCACAAGATGAAAATCAAGCTCATCTGTGTGTCTGGGGGGTAGCTCTCCTGGCGTCCGAGACAGGCATCCAAGCATGGACGAGATGGCAGGGGATCCATTTGCTGTCCTGTGGCCACCAGGAAGTAGACTGGAACCAGCATGGAATGCAAGGAAGTGATGTCACCAGAAGTAGAGGAGAAAAGCATGCAGGAAGTTGTGGAAAGACATGGCCAGCAGATAGGCAGCACTCACAACATGAAAGGAGATTTTTCAAGTAAGCTTATACTGGATTATCAAATATAACTTTGTTGGTATTGCTATTACAATGCCTATGTCATAAAATTAAAGTGTATACTGTGATCATAGAACTCTATTAATTTCAGGCGGTTGTGTGCATTAACAATTAATGCACACAACAATTAATTAATATTAATTAATAAACAATTAATTAATAAACAACTAATTAATATTAATTAATAAACAATTAATGCACAGCAGGTTTGCAATTAACGATCAGTAAGGATGAGCCGAACACCCCCGTGTTCGGTTCGCACCAGAACCGTCGAACAGACCGACCGTTCGAGCGAACATTTAGAACCCCATTGAAGTCTATGGGACTCGAACGTTCAAATTCAAAAACGATTATTTTAAAGACCAATATTCAAGTTATTGTTGGAAAACCTCTTTGAGAACCCGGGTCTTGCCCCAGGGAACATGTATCAATGGAAAAAAGTTTAAAAAACGGTCGTTTTTTTCATGAGCAGGACTCCTGAAAAAATGACCGTTTTTAAAACGTCTTTTTCCAATGATACATGTTCCCTCGGGCAAGACCCGGGTTCTCAAAGACGTTTTCACAGGAAAACTATAGACACCCAGCAGGTACAATATTTAAAGTAATTTTTCCTTTTTTTTTAAGTTAAGCATCATTAAAATCACTGCTCCAGGAGCAGTGATTTTATTGATGCTTAAATAAAAAATAAAAAAATTCCTTTAAATATTGTACCTGCTGGGTGTCTATACCTGTGATAACGTCTTTAACCTCCCTGGCGGTATGATTCTTTCAGATTTTAGGTGCTGAAAGCGGTACCATTATTTGCAAGGAAATTTGGCGTTTTATACTGTAGGCCTGTAATTCTTAGGAATAACTCACTTAAATCTGACCAAACAAGAGTCTAATAGGCATCCCGGGTATGACATTTTTTTTAAAACAAAATTATAAATTATAATATAATAAATAATTATACATAATTCTAACAAATAATAATATAATTATATTAAAAATTATTCAATAATGTAATCAACTTAAAATCACTGAAATTTGCTCATTTGCAGAATTGTCGCTGTCATTATTATTATTTTTTTATGACAAGTTTCCCCACAAATTGCTATCGCATAATTCTGCAAGTGATTATAATTTATTATCGCTGTTTTCTAGCTGATCTAAAACCATTTTTGACATAAATGGACACTTTTGGTTGCTATGGACAATCTACAGTTTGCAGGGAGAAAGAACCGTTTTTATTATATAAAAGTACATGTAGGACACTGGGCAGACCACTAGGGACAAGGGGGGTGGGTATTTTTTACATACAGTACTGTAATCTATAAGATTACAGTATACTGTATGTAATGTGTTTGTTTACTTTTTTGAATATGGCGCCGTTCTCCGCCCCTGTGCGTCGTAACATCGCAGGGAACGGAGCTCAGCGGCACACAGGGACAATGTGTGAATCGAGCGAGCACCCGCTCGCTCACACTGCGTGGATGCATTGCTGGATCCAGAAACAAGGTAAGTAAACCCTGCCTGTGGATTCAGCGAGGCGAGCTCGAGTCTGCCTCGGGGTTAGCGATCGCAGCACAGAAATCTAACCCTGAGTTAGACTCGGGAATACCGCCAGGAGGGTTAAATAGCACAATCACCTGCCTGCCAGTAAATTAGGAAGAACTGATCTATCTAAGCTATACAGTGTATAAATATATGTACAACTCCTAGGGATGTATATATATCCTCTACACACTGTAAATGAAGCTAAACTGACTAGCCTGCCTGCCCGCTCTATCTAGCTATATAAAAAGACAATCTCTCTGTCTCTCTAACTGCTTTCATTAACAAGCCGGAACACACTACACGAGGCCGCCCAGCAGGCGGCCTTATATAGTGTGGGGCGTGTGCTAAAGCTCTGAGCCATAATTGGCCAAAGCCACCCAGGCTTTGGCCAATTATGGCTCTTCGTTTTTTTGCGCGCTGTGATTGGCCAAGCATGCGGGGCATACAGCGTGCTTGGCCAATCATCAGCGCGCAATGCAGCAGTAAATTATGGGCCGTTTTGCGTCACTCAAATTTGGCGCGAACTACCGCTTTTGTTCGAATTTCGTCAAACGTACGAACAGACAATGTTCGAGTCGAACATACGTTCGTATCGAACGCAAAGCTCATCCCTAACAATCAGTAACGTTTTCATTTTTGACTGGGGAGCCTCAAGCTTTTTTAAACGTTTAACCGATGCAGTGACAAGAAAGTTAAGAAACTTTGGTTTACTACACAGTACTTTTGCAAAGTAATTGGTATTAGTATAGTTAGTTCATTATTTGTTCAGTTTGTTTAGTTATCTAGTTTTTTTAACAAATCATCATATTTCTAACCTTTATATCACTTTTTGTAGCCCACATATTCCCAGACATATTAATAGCTTGTAATTATTTAATTCCTTGGAGAAAGCATTAATTAAATGTAAAGTAATTCATTAGACATAGGTAAAACTTGCAGTATGGGCTTTACTTTAATTATGTAATGTGTAATTTTTCACATGATTCCACTCTGTTCCCTAATTGTGATACAGAGTTAATGAAATTCACCAAGAAGTTCAGTGAATATCTCATCTGTATTTCTTTTTCTACCATATATCTCTTTATTACAAGTTCTCAGTGCACGCTCTAGTTGTTTTATTATTATGTGCACTCAGGATGACACGATAAATAACAGCTGCGTTCAGGAAACTACAGACCCTCCTCCTGCGCTACAAAAACCCAGCTATAGCTGCTAATACATTTCATTGCAATTTATTTTTTCATTAGCGTGATTTTTAATTATCAGATTTAAGTTCCCCAAATGGCTCGCCTAATTTGGAAGCATACCCTAGCTTTAAAATAATTTACAATAAAATAATTAAAAATAGGAGCAAGCTGTATAAAATGCAAGATTGAGTATTCATTTATGCTAAATGCTCATTTCACAGAGAATTGAATTAAATGTAGCAACATCTAAATAGAAATGTAACTATAATTTTCACTTTTTTGTTTTTTCATTAATTTGCTTTATTGTATTAATCAGGTTATTTTAGTTTGTAAAGAAAACTATAAAACATATACAGTAAATGTTAATACACATTTTAAGGTTCCAGTAAGCTGGAGTGTTGGTGTGAAACATTTGGCCTCATAAACACTCCAGCTGTCATTTAGAGGCAGTGGAATGTAGGAACAGAAATCTGAACGCACAAAAATCGTGTTTAGGAAAGGAGCTTTTGGGCAAAAAAAATAAAAATCCTGGCACGTCTAAACGTGCATAAGTTCTTGGTGCATTTCATGCTTGAGGGTTCATTCATTTCAATGGCCTTAATAAATTACTAATGTGGCCAATGAAATGAATGAACACCCAAATGTTTGACATGACCTAATGCATGGGTCTTCAAACTACGGCCCTCCAGTTGTTCAGGAACTACAATTCCCATCATGCCTAGTCATGTCTGTGAATGTCAGAGTTTTACAATGTCTCATGGGATGTGTAGTTCCGCAACAGCTGGAGGGCCGTAGTTTGAGGATCCCTGACCTAATGCATCTAAATACAACTAAGCAAGTTTGAAAATCGTGGCTTTAGATGAGATTTTAGCTGCTTTTCTCCTGTCAGGAGAGAAACATTAAGGAGAGCATAGTGTGCATGCAGACCTTCAGCACTTTTTTTCAGTATTTTTGGCACCAAAAAAAGATTTTTCAGTGCTCATTTTTCGAATCACAACAATTTGTAGGAAGGTAGATTCTTGCATGTCAGAAACGCAGCACCAAGCAATCAGCTTGTGATCAAGCCCTGGTGCATACATGACTTTTGTATCAGCAAACAAATATTTTGGGTCCAATCACTAGTCATTGCTCTTACATAAACTTTCCTGTAAAACCATTGCAAAATATACTGTATATTTACAGTATTTTTTGCCAGGGACTTATTTTAAGATCTTTGAAATAAGATGAGTTAAAGGGGTTGTAAAGGATTTTTTTTTCATAATAAGCATCCTTTACCTGCAGACATTCCTCTTTTTACTTCCTCATTGTTCGTTTTTGCTCAGAAGTTGCTCTATTTCTTCTCTGTTCTGTTCACTTCCTGCTTGTCTGATTTTTACTCACCACCGTGAAGGGAGGCTTTACTGCAGTGGTCAGTGATGTGCTCGCCCCCTCCTGGGAACTGCATCTGTGCGGCAGGTCACTCTCTACGTGTTAGAGACTTCGAGAAGGTGTGAATTACTGGGCGTGCCTCAATGCATACTGGAAAATGTAGTTCTTACATGAACGAGCGCCGCAAACCAGGAAGTGAATGAGAGAACAGAAACTAGAATGCCTAGATGAAGGAATTTAACAGGTATTTACTTGTTTTTTAACAGAATCATTACACTATTCTGTCTGTCTACCTTGCAAACATTTTTTTTCCTTTACCACTTTAAAGATGGTTGAAATGGTACACCAGTTCCTTTGCATTGTAAGAAGGCTCAAATCGGTTGTATACTCTTCTTTCACTTTTTTACCTACAGGTAAGCCTATAATAAGGCTTACCTGCAGGTAAAATTAATATCTTTTAAACCTGTATGGTTTAAGAGGTATTCACCTTGCATGCAGTCGCTGACATCAGCAGCACATGCGCTCTGAAGGCCTGGCGGAAGCTCCTTACCGGAAAGAGGAGTCCCACACGCATGCATGGGGGTGATGTCATCGTGGCTCCAGCCAATTCGGAAGAAATACTGAGGGTACGTGTCAGCTCCCTCAGCAGTGACCAGGAGGTGATGCTAGTGCTTCATTCTAAGGTAAATATTTCATATTAAGCTAGTATGCGTCTTTTAGCCAGTTCAGTTAAGTTGCAGGGGCTTCCTTTTCTTCCCTTTGGTAGTTTCAGGGCGTGGGCATTTATCCAGGACTAAGCAGCACTCACATAATGTCTGAGCACCACTCAGTCCTAAAGTACTCTGAGCCAAGTCTGCATGATGACACACCCCCTAGGGGGTATGAATAACAGACGGATCTTATAGGAAATGAGCACAATGACACAAGCTTCATTCTGACCAAAGAGGATCACCAGAGCTGGACTGTTGAGAGGGTCGGGGACAGCCCTGGAGAATGGAGAGGGTAAGTAGAGTTATAAATGAGGTGGGGGAATCTAAGCGTTTTGCCGTAAAGCTGAACCAGAGAAATTAGGCAATACACTTGCATTGCCCCCACACACACGCACATGCACATACTTCAAAGGGGTCCTGCTCTGGCATGCTCCCTTGATATGTGCATTTGGTCCCATGATGCCCAAGCCTTGAGTGCTGGAGGAAGAGAAGAGAGCTTGAGCCCGTGGGAACAGGGGTAAGGTAAGTGATTCTAATTGAGAAAAGTTGGAAATCAAGTGTTCAGTACTCATAAAACCTTCTTTATTGCATATCCATTAGGAGTAAAAAAGATCCTATACACAGAGAATACTGACACGTTTCAGCCCTTACGGGCTTTAGTCATAGCAACAAAGCAATGACTATATCTAAAGCCTGTAAGGGTGGAAACTAATCATTCTCTATGTATTTGATCTGTTTTACACCTAATGGATATGCAATAAAGAAGGTTTTATGACTATTGAACATCTGGTAGCCGACCTTTCTCAAATTGGATGTCTAACTTAACAGCTTGTGCAGCTGTGGTTCTGGCACAGGTGGGAACGCCCTATACCTCATTTGGAGTTTAAGGGTAGCAGCATCACATCTTTGTGTCATGGACTTTAAGGTAAGTAATGCATTTAATCTATACAGTGCGGGGGGGGGGGGGGGGTTTGTGCAGGGGTATATTTCGCCTAATTTCCACGTTTCAGCTTTAAAAAGTATTTACAAAATATAGTCAATTAGGATCTTTTTCAGCTTAACCAAGCGCTACATTTACAATTTCATGGAAGGTTTTCTGTTAGGGATGATGTAATCACTTAGAGAAAGTAATGTTTGAGAAGTCTGGAAATGCACAGATTAAAAAATGACTTTGCTCCTAAATCAGAATTTCAGAAACGCAGTTTGGCCTTTCAGCAGGCAGAGTTCTTGCACGTTGTGTTGTTAGATAACTTTTTTGGCAAGAGTAATAATGTATCTCAATATGTGATAAATCCTCAGTGTTATCATTTTTGGCGGCTTTTTCACATAGTGACATGATCTGGATGACTGAGTCAAAATAACAATATACAAGGATTACCACTGAGCATCTATTGGAAGAAAGTGAAGAAAACTATTTTGTAATACAGGCACAAGCAGAATTTGAAGCTGAACTCCGGAAAAGAATCAAAACTACCTTTGCAGTCAGGCAACCCCCCGCACTGTTAGGGTTAAATGTTTTTTTGTTTTTTTTTAATCGATGAAAGTTTTAATTGTAGTTTTACTTACTTCCCACACTGCACAACCAGTCTTCCGAAACCTCTTCTCTAAGGCCGCGTACACACGATCAAATTTATCTGCTGAAAACGGTCCGACGGACTTTTTCAGCAGACAAATTCGATCGTGTGTACGGGCGAGCAGACATGTTTTTCCAGCAGACAAGTTTTAAAGCATGCTTTAAAATCTGTCTGCTGGGAACCCGTCCGTCCGACATGTCTGCTGGTTAGTACACTAACCAGCGGACATATCTGCCCGCACATGCGTCGAATGGATTCGATGCATGCGTGGACGTTTTTTACTTCCCGGTGCGGTGACGTGGCGGCGTCAACATCACCACCACGTCACCGCGCTGTCTGCCGGCGGGGATTTTGGTTTGATCGTGTGTACACGATCAAACCAATATATCTCAGAAGACAAATCAGATCAAAACGGTCTGTCAGATTTATTTAGTGGTGTGTACGCGGCCTTAGGTGCACTGTCTGTTGATCACATTCTGACATCATCACATACAGTGAAGCAGTGCAAGTGAGAATACAAGGGGCCCACCTTTAGCCCAGAGCATCAGAGGGAAGAGTGCTGGATACTGGGGGAAAAAGAAAGAAAAAAGAAAAAAAAAGAAAGAAAAAGGGAGGGCGCACCGACCTAGTGCATTACCATTAAAAAGTTTTATAAAAAATAGAATAAAAGCAGTGATCCTACTCACAAAGGAAGCTTAGGTAAGCGCTTTTCAGACAGCTAAGCTGAACCTGACGGCACCTGCCAGTGGAACCTGATGACAAGGAGGATCAAATAATGCCTCAGATATCTGGACGGCTGGACCACCTAGGCTTTAAGGAAGGGGGTACGCCACAGAAACGCGTCAGCCATCCAGATGTCTGAGGCATTATTTGATAAGCCCCCCACATGCAGACCCCCACAGCCCAGGGTTGGGGGGAAGAAGCCCTTGCCCCCATCAACATGGGGACAAGGTACCTTGGGGTGGGGGAGCAGAGCCCCACCGCCCCAAAGCACCACCCAATGTTAAGGGCATGTGGCCTGGTGTGGTTCAGAAGGGGGGACACTCGCTCATCCTATCCCTTTCCTGTCCTGCTGGGTTGTATGCTCTATCTAAAACAAAACGTGTTTTTTTGTTCTGCACATGTCCACTGCCCAGCCACATTTGTGATTTCTATGCCTTTGTATTATAGAAAGTTAGTCTGTATAGCTGTTAGAATATAGAGTGGTGTCTGCTCCCCTATCTCCTATCCCAGCGTTTTTCAACCTTTTTTCAACCAAGGCACCCTTTAAAATCTGTCAGAATCTCGAGGCACACCAAACCAAAAATGTAGAAAAAAAAAAATTGCCACTTGCTATTTGCACAGTGGTTCAATTAACTAAAACAAAACACAATATACAGGGCCGCTATCAGGAATTTTGGGGCCCCTTACACAGCTTCAGGCATGGGCCCCCTGGAGCAGAGAACCGGGGGGGGGTGCTGCCTTATGAAATTGAGAAGCAGGGGGGGGGGCTGCTGCCGCGAGGCGGGGGGGGCCCTTTACAAAAAGAAGAAATAAAGAAAAACATATATATAAAAAAGGGGGGTAGCCGTCCGGGGCCCTGGGGACCTCTGTGCCCTTTAATAAAAAGAAGAAAGGAGAGAATATATAATATATATATTTTTTTTAAAAAGGGTGGTTGCCAACTGGGGCCCCGGGGACCTTATTTTTTTTTTTTATAAAAGGAAATTACAAAAAAAGGGGGCTTTCCATTCAGGACCTCTGGGCCCTTTAATAAAAAGAAACCTTTGGGCCCTTTAAAAAAAAAGAAAGAAATAAAAAAAAAATATATATATATATAAAAAAAATAAATAAACATTTATAAATAAAAAAAAAACCAAGGCGTTGCCTTCCAGGGCCCTGGGGACCTCTGGGCCCTTTAATAAAAAATAAAAATATAAAAAAATATATAAACAAAAATAAAAAATACCATTATAAAAAAAGGGGGTTTGACACATGGGGCCCTGGGGACCTCTGAGCCCTTTAATAAAAATACATCTATATATTAAAAAAAAGAAATAAAATAATATACAAAAGTAAAAAAATTATAAAAAAGGAGGATTGTCATCCGGGGGCCCTGGGGATCTCTGGGCCCTTTAATAATAATAATAATAATAATAATATTATATATATATATATATATATATATATAAAAATATAAGAAATAAAAAAATATATAAAAAATATATTTTTTTTTATAAAAAAAGGGGGGTTGTCATCTGGGGCCCTGGGGATCTCCAGGTCCCTGTGGACCTCCGGACCTTTAAAAAAAATAAAAGAAAAAAAATTGGTCCTTTAATAAAAAATAAAAGAAAAATATATTAAAAAAATATATTTTTTTATAAAAAAATATAAAAAAGGGGGGGGGGGGGTTGCTATCTGGGGCCCTGGTGGCCTACGGGCCCCTAGACCCCTAAAAAAATGGCCCTTTAATAAAAAAATAAAATAAAAATATATTAAAAAATATATATATTTTTTTATAGAAAATAAATAAAAAAAGGGGGGTTTCCATCCGGTGCCCTGGGGGCCTCCGGGCCCATGTGGACCTCCGGACCTCTAAAAAAAATAAAAGAAAAAAAAATTGGCCCTTTAACCACTTCCCGCCCGGCCAATAGCCGATTTACGGCCGGGAAGTGGTTATGAAATCGTGACAGGCCGTTCTCAAACGGCCTGCACGATTTCATGCCGCACGCGCCCCGTGCGGGCGCGCAGCGCGGCGATCGGTGATGCGGGGTGTCAGTCTGACACCCTGCACCTCCGATCTCGGTAACGAGTCTCCGGCGGAGCCTCGTTACCACGTGATCAGCCGTGTCCAATCACGGCTGATCACGATGTAAACAGGAAGAGCCGCCGACGGCTCTTCCTCACTCACGTCTGACAGACGCGAGTACAGGAGAGCCGATCAGCGGCTCTCCTGACAGGGGGGGTTCGCGCTGATTGTTTATCAGCGCAGCCCCCCTCTCGGATCGCCACACTAGACCACCAGGGAAATAAAAAAAAGACAAAAAAAAATACAAAAAAAAATGACAAAAAAAAAAAAAAAGACAAAAAAAAAAAGGGGGGCAGTAAAAAAAAATGATGCCAATCAGTGCCCACACATGGGCACTGATTGGCAACATTGATCCATCAGTGCCACCCCTCAGTGATCATCAGTGCCACCCCAGTGTCTGTCAGTGCCACCCCACAGTGCCAATCCATGCCCAGTGCCCACCTACCAGTGCCCACCTGTGCCACCTATCAGTGCCCACCTGTGCCGCCTATCAGTGCCCACCTGTGCCGCCTATCAGTGCCCACCTGTGCCGCCTATCAGTGCCCACCTGTACCGCCTATGAGTGCCCACCTGTGCTGCCTATGAGTGCCCACCTGTGCTGCCTATGAGTGCCCAGTGCTGCCTATGAGTGCCCATCAGTGCCGCCCATGAGTGCCCATCAATGCCGCCCATGAGTGCCCATCAGTGCCCAATACCAGCGCCGCCTATCAGTGCCCATCAGTGCTACCTAATCGGTGCCCATCAGAACTACCTCATCGGTGCCCATCAGTGCCACCTCATCGGTGCCCATCAGTGCCACCATATCAGTGCCCATAATTGAAAGAGAAAACATACTCATTTACAAAAAAATTAACAGAAAAAAATAAAAACTTTTTTTTTTTTTCAAAAACTTCGCTCTATTTTTAGTTGTTGCACAAAAAAAAAAAAAACGCAGAGGTGATCAAATACCACCAAAAGAAAGCTCTATTTGTGGGGAAAAAAGGACGCCAATTTTGTTTGGGTGCAGTGTAGCATGACCGCGCAATTGTCATTCAAATTGCGACAGTGCTGAAAGCTGAAAATTGGCTTGGGCGGGAAGGTGCGTAAGTGCCTGGTATGGAAGTGGTTAATAAAAAATAAAATAAAAATATATTAAAAATATATATTTTTTTTATAAAAAAATATATTTTTTTTATAAAAAATATATATTTTTTTATAAAAAAAAAGGGCTTGCCATCTGGGGCCCTTGGTGGCCTCTGGGCCCCTGGGGACCTTCGGACCCCTTACAGGTGTAATGCCTGTACCCCCCTGATGGCGGCCCTGACAATATAATAACCCAATTTGTGGGTATAGTGTGAAAGATGATGTTATGGCGGGTACATAGATACCCAACATGTCATGCTTTAAAATTGCGCACACTCGTATGATGACAAACTTTGGTACTTCAAAATCTCCATAAGCAACACCTTAAAACACCTTGTCTTATTAAACTTAAGCTTCTGAAAGCATTCCAGTGGCTCAAAAACCACTCAGAACGCTTTCATGAGAAAGCCAGCCACTGGTTGTAAAAAAACAATGCCAAGGTTATGGCTGATATTTTCATTTTAGGGCACTTTCACATTGACTAATTCCATTGCAAACATGGTGATTTTATTTATTTTCTATATAATATACATGGGCTATGTGGGTTATTATTGATAATGATAACTGTAAACGTCAATACTGCAGTTTGGCCGCAGCGCAGGATACCTGCGGTTTTCATATGGTTTCTCATAAACTTCTATTATGTAGTACATTTTTGGTACATTTTCTGAAAGCACACCAAAAATAAGGGACACAATAGAAGTCAATAAAAAAAACACAAGAAAACCGCAGGTATCCTGCGCTACATCTGATCTGCGGCCAAACTGCAGGATTGAAGTATACAGTTATCATCAAAAATAACCCATATAGCCCATGTACATTATATTACATTTAAAAAAATCACCATGCTTGCAATGAAAAGTGAGGCAATGAAAGTGCCAACAAGTGTTATATAGTTTATTTTTTATTTTTAGAAACACCATGCCTGCAATAAAAATGAATCATACATTGAAAATGACAGGTACAAGTACTGTACCTGTGTCTCCTCGCTGTTTTGTTTCCTACTCGTGGTGTTCTTCTCCTCCCCTCAGGGAAACGCGCGCCAACCAACATCTATTCCCGAGGCTCAGACGTCACAAATATCAGTGCGTGCGGCGGGCGCCCAACCCTCCCATAGCAACCGATGACGTAATCGGTTGGCAAGACGCGGTCGGAAAGGCCCGCACAGCTTCCCGAGTGCCGGTGGCAGCGGGAAGTGAGCTTTACACAGTGGACCGGCACCACTGTAATACCAAACAATAACCAAGTGGCCATCAGATAGCTGCCTATATTGGGGGTCATTTTGCCGCGGCACACCTGGGAACTCTTCGCGGCACACCAGTGTGCCGCGGCACACTGGTTGAAAAACACTATCCTATCCTATACCATGGGTCTTCAAACTATGGCCCTCCACTTGTTCAGGAACTACAATTCCCATCATGCCTGGTCATGTCTGTGAATGTCACAATGCCTCATGGGATGTGTAGTTCTACAATAGCTGGAGGGCTGTAGTTTGAGAAACCCTGTTCTATACTGATTGGACAGTGAATGAGCATCAACACAACGATAGGTCATCACCTCTGCTTATTCTTTATGAACTCCTATCAGCATGCTTCCTGTCAGCATATATTCATGGAGCAGAGCCTGATTGGTGCCTAGTGTGAGCCTCTCCCTATTTCTAGGTCTGGGTGCAGTTGTGCAGAGAATGACAGGACAGTGATAAAAAAAAACAAAAAAAAAAACAGATTAATGTAGATAGTATGTAAAGATACATTTCATTTTACACAGCTGAATTATTTTGTTTTTATATCTGCCTGTAATTACATTTTAATGCAGCTATGCCAACTTTAGTGCCCAGTTATAACTGCATGAAATATTTCCGAGTAAAATTGTTTGAACTTTACCCTTCCTGCATAGCTCTGCATGTTAAATGTGGTGTTACATTCTACATATTCATGTAAGCCGTACCTTTAAATTCACCTACAACAAAGTATCGACTGCTGCTTAATTTATGCTCCATAATATACATTTTCCCCACTGCTGCACTTTCCTACCAATCTCCTTCTATGATCAACCTCTCCACAATAAAGATGAAATCCGACTAAAAATAAAAACAGGCACTTTACTCCATCTATCACTGTCAGCAAAGTTGCTTAATCAGTGTTTATGGTCATGGTCTCAAAGCATAAAATCATGTATCGTGTAATGTTATGAGGTATTTACAGAAATAATCAATCTATTTTTCACTTTTATCTTAACGGGAAATATCCCTTCAACATCTTGATAAATGCAGATATTTAGTTACCATGTCAGCTCTTTTTTCTTTAGTTTGGGAGTTACTCATTAGCTATAGGGGTTATAGGAGGGTTTAAAATATGAATAATGGGAGCTTGCATTATTAAATTGCACCACAGATTATATGCGAGGTGAGGATGGGTGGACTGGACAGCCCACATGTACCTTTAACCACTTAAGGACCGGACCAATATGCTGCTAAATGCCCAGAGGCGTTTTTACAATTTGTCACTGCGTCGCTTTAACAGACAATTGCGCGGTCTTGCGACGTGGCTCCTAAACAAAATTTGCGTCCTTTTCTTCCCACAAATAGAGCTTTCTTTTGATGGTATTTGATTGCCTCTGCGATTTTTATTTTTTGCGCTATAAACAAAAATAGAGCGACATTTTTGAAAAAAAAACAATATTTTTTACTTTTTGTTATAAGAAAAATTGAATAAACTAAATTTTAGTCAAACATTTAGGCCAAAATGTATTCAGCCACATGTCTTTAGTAAAAAAAAAAACGCAAAAAAAAAATGAGCTACCTAGCGGCAACAGCGACACTAATACAGCGATCAGAAAAATAATCGCTTAGTGACGCTGGTAATAGGGGGTGAAAGGGTTAACTAGGGTGGTGATCAAGGGGTTAAAACTTTATTAGGGGGGGGGGTACGGGGCTACCCTGGACCTAACACTAACTGCCTGTCACACTAACTATCACACTGACACTAAATGCAGTGATCAGTAAATATATGATCACTGCATTCAGTGACAGTGTGATTTTAATCGCAAGGGGTTAAATGTGCCTATGTGTACTGGTGTCAGTGTAGTGTTGTGCAGACTTACTGTGACTCTTCTCTCCTCTCGGCGGTTTGAAAATACCGCCGAGAGGAGAGCTGCATCACTTTCTCTGCCAGTGTTTACATTTTACAGGCAGAGGAAGTGACACGGCGGGGGCTCACGGGATTGGCTGGGAGCGATCATGAGGGAGCGGACAGAAATGAACAGCCGCCCCCTCAAGACGGATCGCTCCCACAGGTAAGCCGCCCACCGCACGCAGCGGAGGGGGTCCCGATCGGACCCCCGACCCGCTAGAAGGCAGGGACGTACATGTACGCCCATCTGCCTGTACGTGCCATTCTGTGGACGTACATAGGCGTGCGGCAGTTAACCACTAGCCGACCAGCTCAAGCAGATATACTGCAGCAGCTTGACAGCGCAGCGCGAATTGCCGTAGTGTACTAAGGCTCATGCAGGCACAGTTGTGGGTGGGTGCGTGCCACTGGCGGTGCGCTTTTGCTGCACGCTGCCGGAGCGTGCCCATGGGTCAGGCGGACTTGATGTCTGCCAGGGACCCGTGATTGCCTAGTACAGAGGCAGAATGGGGATCTGACAGTGTAAACAAGGCGGATCTCTGTTCTGACAGGGGACATCTCAGAGATCTTCTGTTTCCAGTGATCGGGAACAGTGATCTCTGTCATGTCCCAGTAAGCCCATCTACCTACAACTAGAACACACCTAGGGAACACACTTAACCCCTTGATCACCCCTTAGTGTTAATCCCTTCTCTGCCAGTGTAATTTTTGCATTGATTGGTGCATTTGAATATTACTCATCAATGTAGTAATGTCACTGCTTCCCAAAAAGTGTCATCTGTTCACTGCAATGTTTTAATCCCGCTATAAATAACTAATCGCCACCATTACCAGTAAAAAACAATAAAAGAAGAAAGTCCCTAAATCTATCCCCTATTTTGTAGGTGCGATAACTTTTGCGCAAACCTATCAATATAGACCTATTGTGATTTTTTTTTTACCAAAAATATGTATAATATATTGGCCTAAACTGATAAATAAATGTTTTTTTTATATTTTTTTGGAATATGTATTATAACAAAAAGTAAAAAAATATGTTATATTTTTTTCAAAATTGTGGCTCTTTGTTCGTTTACAGCAAAAAAATAAAATAAAGACTGCAGAGGTGATCAAATACCAATAAAGGAACTCTGTATTTGCGGGAAAAAAAGGACATCAATTTTGTTTGGGTACAACATTGCACAACCGCGCAATTATCAGTTAAAGCAAAGCAGTGCTTTATCGCAAAAAATTGCCTGGTCATTAAGGGGGCAAATCCTTTCAGGACTGAAGTGGTTAATATTTTCACTATTTCACTCAGCCATTATACAGCCAGGCATTGGTGTGGGACTATGACATACTGCAAATTGTTGTAATACTAGCCACTTTACAAGGTAGGCTCGTATAAATTGTATATGCCTCTGTTGATGACAGAGCAATGATATCAATGAACTTGGTACTAGTGTTGAGCAGAATATGCCATATTCGAATTCGCGATATATCTCGAATATATAGTCGAATATTCGACATATATTCGCTGAAGTGATATTTTTTGGAAATGAAATGATTGCGAATTTTCCTAGGAATTGCATCATAACAACTATGAGGGGACCTTTGGAAGTTGCTCTACTACCAATGCAAATCCTAAAGCCAAATGAGAAAATATTTTTGGGGGATTGGGTACTCTATTATATCTCATTATGGGGCTTCTGAGCACATGTAGCATTTACTCCCGTATGGGGCCGCTTCGAATGTGCCAAGGTCTTCCACAATAATACAGAGGCTGCCAGTAACAGGCATGGTTCCATACACACCGACAATTCAGGCTCAGTCTAGGGGATGTCTTTTTAGTATTAATTGCTGAATACCTTTAACAGGAGAAGTGTTTAGGGTGAAAGGATACTCCTTCCTAGCAGTAAATTCTTATAGGAGGGGCACACACTATAGTCTTTAATGAGGTTTTACTCACAATATCCCAGGAGCTGTATGTCACCCCCAGAAACATCCACAGGTAGTTCCTCCGTGAGGAAGTTAAAACTCCCTCTCCAGACAAGGACCAAAAGACAGTGCTCTCCAGCAAAAAGTCAATTAGAAATCTCCACCAAGCTTTAAGTCCAGCTCCTGCTGAGGCCCAGACTTCAATCTCTTGTCTCAGTAACTCTCTCCTAGGGGTAGCAGCACCTGAAAAACTGAAACCCTCGGTGGAAAGACACTCAGGCCTCCTTAACATTTATGACCTTCCCAACCACCTTCTGGAAGCATCTTTCCAGGGTTCGGCTGGAGCATTATCAATATCCATGCTGGCTATTTGAATCTCTCAGCCCCATATTCAGGAAGTTTCTTCCAGAAGCAGGTGAGAGAAATCAAACTCCCAACTTAGGAAACCCTGAAACAAACAAAAACAATCAACCACTGCTCTATTCACTACTGTTATGCCAAAAATGTAATTTAACTTTGAAACCTAACTAGAGGAGGGTGCTGCACACAAATGACATTTTAGTATTTTTTAACCTTAGCTTACATGGTTCACTGTAAAAAAAAAAAAAACTTAAGTATTGTGCCCACCTTGGGAGCTACAGAGTAGGTCTAGGGCTAGAATTATTGCTCTCTCTCTAACGATCGCGTTGATACCTCACTTGTGTAGTTTGAACACCGTTTTTATATGCGAGTGGAACTCACGTATGCGTTCGCTTCTGAGCGCGAGCTCGTCAGGACAGGGCACTTTAAAAAAAAAAAATTTGTTTTCTTATTTATTTTTATTTATTTTATTATTTTTTAAACTGAAAAAAAAAAAATGTGATCACTTTTATTCCTATTACAAGGAATGTAAACATCCCTTGTAATAGAAAAAAGCATGTCAGGTCCTCTTAAATATGAGATCTGGGGTCAAAAAGACCTCAGATCTCATATTTAGACTTAAATAAAAAAAAAAAAATGGAAATTGTCATTTTCTTAAATGAAAAAAAAAAATGTTTCTTTAAGACGCATGGGCGGACTGACGTTCTGACGTCACTTCCGCCCAGCATAGCTATGGGGACGGGTGGGGGCCATCTTGCCCTCATTTGCATCCCCACACAGCACAACAGAGGACCCGATCGCCTCCGCCACTACCGACGGCTCCGGTAAGCGGCGGAGGGCGCGGGAGAGCGGCAGGAGGGGGGGCCCTCTCCCGCCACCGATAAAGGCTGACTTCTTAGCAAAGCCTGTACATTTAGAACAGTTAGTAGAGTCTTGACAAATTTTCACAGCAAGTTCTGTAAAGGTTTTCATTGGTCCAGGTCATGGATACAGAACTTATAGGCAGCAGGGTGCTTGATTAGTACTATAACAGGTCCCCTTGCCTGGAATGGCATAGTCCCTGGACAGAGAGCTGTGCTGGCAATACAAGCCAAATTAGATCAAATGTAGACTGTAACAGGGTCCTTCCCCAAACTTACAGAAATCTCCAGGGGATGCCTAGTCCATTTTTATACTGTCTTCACCTGTCTATGCCTAGCCAGCATGTGCACTGTTCCTATATAGGTTCTCCATACACTGCAGGCATGCCAACCTGACCCAGCAGGGGTTATATAAAACCTCTAGGGAAGAAAGTTACTGCCTTGATCACAATATTGTCCAATTCATGATAAAAACGACCGACACAACTGCACCTCTATGGACGCTTGTTTAGTGGATGAGGAAATAAGCTGATATTTCTCCCATATAAGATGTAAAGTTATACCTGTGAAACACAAGTTCAAATTGCCAAATTGTTTTTTTTTTTTTCTTGTCCAGCCAGTATTTTCTTTCTTTTTCTAAAGGTTTAGTTCACACAGGCATATAATGCTTTATTTAGCCTGCTCTGTAGGTTGTGTTGTTTTATTACTATCTGTGGTTTTATTACACTGCTTACATTATTGTGAGACCATTATAATAAAATCAATATTAAAGTCAGTGCACAAAGATTACTGCACAGATTATTACTCCTTAAATTAGACAAGAACTCACAAAGTGAAAATTTTCTATGTTATAGGGAACATTTAGAAATGTTAATTGTGCCGTATCCTGAATCCTGAAAAAAAAAATATGTTTTGAATTCCTCTTAAATCGAGCAGTGCACTATCTGTGTCTTGATACCTATAGCTGTATATCTGCAGTGTTAGCTCATTTAAGTCACTGCTGCCTCCAACTTCTAGGCTCAGGAAATTTGAAGTGAGATTTGGTGATGTTATCACTGTACTGCTCACTGTTCTCCTTGCTTGAGAAAAAGCTGTACCTGACAGGTTGCAGTGCAAGGATCTCCTTGCTTCAACGTTATTCATTCTGTGGATTTGTGCCTTGTGAATAGTGATGAGCGGAATACGCCATATTCGATTTTGCGATATTTCACGAATATATAGAAGAATATTCGCAAAATATTCGTTAATATCGAATATTCGTGATATTTTATCATAAAAAAAAAATTTGCGAAATTTCGCTAATGCGAATGCGAAATTTCGCTAATGCGAATGTGAAATTGCTATTGCGAATGTGAAATTGATTGCAAATTCTCGTCAACACGCGAAAACTGGAGATCAATTTCCTGGATTACTAAACTAATATGCACTAAACACTGAGGCCGTGTACACACGGCAGAGAACCTCGACGGGCAGAACACATCGTTCCGCCCGTCGAGGTTCCCTGCCGGCCGTCGAAATCGGCGACCCGCCCGTCGGGAATGGCAACCAGCCATCTTCCAGCGGGCGTCGAGAAATAGAGAGCGTGTACACACGGAAGCCGCCGAGGTCCACGGCCGAGGTCCTCGCTGGAATGCAGCTTCCAGCGAGGTTCTCGCTGGTTTCCAGCGAGAAGCTCGGTACTTACACGGCCTAACTCTACTTACACAAACTATGACTAAACTAAAGCTAATTTTTTTTTATTTTATTTTTTTTTATACACAAAACACAGAAGGGCAGAGAAAGTATTTGCGAATTTTCGTAATACGAATATTCGCATTGCGAATATTCGGCAACATAAAAGGATCGCCTCAG
Source organism: Rana kukunoris (assembly GCA_029574335.1). NCBI lineage: Eukaryota > Metazoa > Chordata > Amphibia > Anura > Ranidae > Rana > Rana kukunoris. The sequence goes on along the minus strand of CM056050.1, from coordinate 544,687,415 downwards.
CTACTCGGCCCAGGGTCTCTAATCATACCAGCAATGCTTTTAGACGTCGATGGAGATCACTAGGATGTGATCTGTTTTAAAAAAAAAATTGAAAAAATACGAATATTCGCAATAGCGAATATTCACCGCGATATTCGATTTATTCCCGAATACTCGAATATGCAATATTCGTAACGAATATTCGTGAGCAACACTACTTGTGAACCTCATCTTCTGCTTTTTGAATATTCCTGCAACAGTCATCATATCACCAGAAAGGAATAAACAAATCTACATGTGGCGCTGGTACTGAAACAGATCCGATGATCCAAATGGCCAGTGGGCTGCTATGCAACTAGAAGAAAAATCTAGTGATTCAGGGCCAGCCTTAGCAGGGAAGCATAAGCGGTCTCCAAGATATGGAAAAAGAAAACTAAATGCAGTTAAACTGTAAAGCCTTGTACACACCAACGGGATTCCCGGTGATAAAAAGTCTGCTGGAAATCCCAAGGGGAAAACCGAGAACCTGCTCTGTAACTTTTTCCCACCTCCACATGACCTGGTTTCTCATCAGGAAAACTGCCATGAGAGCTTTAGTTGGGAATCCTGGCCATGTGTATGCTGCATCGCAGTTTCCCATAGGAAAACTGTGGGGTTAAAAACTGCCGGGAATCCCGGTGGAAAAAAAAAAAGGGCTGGTTCTTTTTTTTTTTTCGGCAGTTTTACTATCGGGAAAACTGCAACGGAGCATACACACGGCCAGTTTTCCCAGCCAAAAGCTCTCATGGCAGTTTTTCCGACGGGAAAACCGGTCGTGTGAACGAGGCTTAAAGAGTGTATTCATAAAAACACATAGTAACTTAAATCAAGGATTACAATGAAGAGTACATCTGTGGGTAGACGCTCTGTGAGGCATCCATCACACTGATCAAATAAAAGTAAGCTTTACCAGCCTCTCTGTGGGCTCTCCCAGTCGGCAGGAAGATGGTGTAGTGGCGGAGAGCTGGAGAGGAGGCTTGGAACGCTCCCTCAAAACCACTGGGCTGGTGCACCCTGGTGGTCTGAGGGGTGCACTCTGCTTTTTCAATCTTGAAAAAAGAGCGCACATTCCTCCCACCACCAGGGTGTACAAGCCCGGACACACATTGCGATCACACATGTGACGTCATCCCCTCCACCGCTGTGGTCCAGGGAGCATTTCAAGACTCCTCTCCAGCTCTCCACTACTACACCATCTTCCTGCCGGCCGGGAGACCCCACAGAGTGGCTGATACAGCTTACCTTAATTTGACCAGTGTGATGGATCCCTTGCAGAGCGTCTACCTACAGATGTACCCTTCATTGTAATCCTTGATGTAAGTTACTATGTGTTTTTATGAATACACACTTTGCAGTCTACAGTCTTTTATCATATCACCAATCATCAGGGGTCAGTTATGACATAAGAAATCAAAAACCCTGTTTAAGAAAACCTTAGGGACATTTATGTTTGTGAATTAAAAATTCATTGAGAAAATAACTGAGACAAAATGAGTGGAGTTCGTATAAACTTCTCAGATGTTGTGTCCTCAATTGTTGTGAATGGAGCCTGTCGTGCTCTGCATGCTTTAAAGTGGATGTAAACCCCCCAAAAAAATATATATTTTTTTATGTCACAATGTAGAGTATAAGATTTCCTATCATCTGTGCACAGTCTTGACACACAGAGTTAATCCAGATCTGAGAAATCCTCTTTTATGTTCAGTGAAAATGAACAGCCTTCCAGATAAAACCCTGCCTAAATCAAAAGTCCGTTTTTTCTCTTCTTGCTTTGAGTGAGAGGTTATTTACAAATATAGCTAGGACATATTTATCATATGTTATGTTTTGTTTATCATAACATGAGGTGATATAACATCATAACACATCCTAGTAATATACAATGAACTTTGGATCACCTCATGTTATGATAAACATGTCCAAGCTATATTTGTAAATAACCTGTTACTGAAAGCAATAACAGAGAAACGGACTTAACCTAATTTGGCAGGTTTTTATCTGAAGTCCGGTTAATTTGCACTGAACTTTAAAAGAGGATTACTCAGCGCTGGATTAACTCTGTGTGGCAAGACTGGGCACAGATGATTGGAAATCTTATACTCTACATTGTGACATTAAAACAAAAAAAATTAAGCTACAGTGTCCATTACTGGATTTAAATAGCAAGTAATAAAGAATAGCAAAAATCACTGCTGTAATTCTGAGTAGACGGGCAGTGGAGCTTAGCGAATTCACTGGAACCAGACCTTAGACACCCAACACAGATTTACTGTTTTTCTTACCAGACACTGAAAACACAAAGCTAGGACTGAATGGGACAGTAATGGAAGATAACATTTTGGACAATAGTGTTGTATTGGTGATGCCTGAATTTGCCATTTCTTATATAGTTATCACAGGGACAGGACAGTGAGATCAAATTTTCTCAGTTGGGTCATAGATAGACATAAGCATTTGACAGAAATGGCTGCCCTTCACAATTGGAAAACTGGAAAAAAAAGTATGGAATTGGACTTTAAACCACTTAAGACCCGGACCTTTAGTCAGCTAAAGGGCCCGGCCAGGTTTTGCGATTCGGCACTGCGTCGCTTTAACAGACAATTGCGCGGTCGTGCAACGTGGCTCCCAAACAAAATTGGCGTCCTTTTTTCCCCACAAATAGAGATTTCTTTTGGTGGTATTTGATCACCTCTGCAGTTTTTATTTTTTGCGCTATAAACAAAAATAGAGCGACAATTTTGAAAAAAATTCAATATTTTTTACATTTAGCTATAATAAATATCCCCCAAAAATATATATATAAAAAAATGTTTTCCTCAGTTTAGGCCGATACATATTCTTCTACCTATTTTTGGTAAAAATAAACGTTTATCGGTTGGTTTGCGCAAAATGTATAGCGTTTACAAAATAGGGGATAGTTTTATTGCATTTTTATAAAAAAAATTGTTTTACTACTAATGGCGGTGATCAGCGAAATTATGGTGGACACTTCGGACAATTTTGACACATTTTTGTGACAATTGTGATTTTCACAGCAAAAAATGCATTTAAATTGCATTGCTTATTGTGAAAATGACATTTGCAGTTTGGGAGTTAACCACAGGGGGCGCTGAAGGTGTTATGTGTTCCCTAATGTGTGTTTATAACTGTAGGTGGGTGTGGCTGTAGATGTGACATCATCGATTGTGATTCCTTGTATAAGGGATCACGCGATCGATGACGCCGCCACAGTGAAGGACGGGGAGGCCGTGTTTACACACGGCTCTCCCCGTTCTTCAGCTCCAGGGACCGCACTCCAGCGGCAAACGGGTCCACGTGTCCCGCGGTCCCGGTCACGGAGCTTCGGACCGGGTCACCTGCAGTGCCCGCGGCGAGCGTGACCCCACGGCTGGGCTTAAAGGGCCACGTACAGGTACATGATTGTGCCCAGCCGTGCCATTCTGCCGACGTATATCTGCGTGAAGTGGTCCTTAAGTGGTTAAAAGTATTTTCAATAGATTCATAAATGTGTTTTACTAGCTTCATGTAATTTTCTTAAAGTGATTCTTCGTTCAGATCTGCAAAAACGTAACTGTAGTCCAGGGATCCGGTACTGTCCTCACCCGATCTGGTACTTCACTAGTCTTTGGTGAAGAACCGGACTATTAATAAAAAGACACTCACCTGTCCAGTGATCCAGCACTGTCTTCATCCGGATCTGGTTCTTCTCTAGTCTTTGGTGAAGAATCGGACTATTAATAAACAGACACTCACCTTTCCAGAAAACCAGCACTGTACTCACAAGGTCCGCTTCTTAACCGGTCTTTGGATCCAGCCAGCATTTTAACTGTGGTCAGCCAGCTTTGACTTCTGACAGCTTCATAGCCGGCTGCTCACTAAGCATGCGTGAGACGCACTTCACTTTGTAAATGGTCCCACAGCCTTTTAGTCTGGAGTCTGCAGGCAGGGGGGAGGAGAACTTCTGCTCTGATGGCCTAGGCAATCCATGCGGAAGTGGAAGAGAGTACCTGTCAAAACTAGGTACCTGTTACACCCCTTAAAAATGATGCTCCAAATATAGCTATGGAAGGGGGGGGGGGTTGGTTGGAGGAGAAGGAAGAGTGGAACTTTCCCTTTTGGGTGAAGTTCGGCTTTAAAATCAACAGTCAATCAGGCTTTACTGGATTGCACAGTGCTGTAATTTAAACTTGATGATTGGAGCAGAGAACACCGAGATGGACTAATCATTGAGCTGCTATTCATTTACTATCCAGTTTCAGTACAGACCAAACTGTATTGCTTTCTTTGTAGCGGAGAAAGGTAAATGGTCAGCACATGGCAAGTATGGCAGGGCTCTCTGAGTTAAACTAAAATTGTGTGAATAAAATAATTTTTTTGCAAGTAAGAAATTTCGCTTGAGTATATTTGTTACTAAACTTACAAACTTACAAAGTTGTTTGCCTGCACTTACGCTTAAAAGAACAAAAAAATAATTAATGTGCTGCTGGGTTATTTTAGCCTTATTTATGGCTAGTAAATCTATAAAGATAATTTTAAATGACCTTTTAGCAAGCACAAGCAATAGTTCAGTGATTTTCGTATAAAAAAGTCCTGATGAGCAATTGGTGAGCTCACATGAAGACGTTTCCATCAGCTGGCATCGCAGTGTTACACTTCACACAAATAAGGATTGACAGCAATTATTTTAGACTTTTGATGTTCTGTGTGATATTTTGACTTGTGAAGTCTTTTTCCCCAAATAGATTGCCAGCGTTACTCCATAACAAGATATTTTTCTTAGGAGTCCAATTAATAAAAGCAGAAGAACAGCAGGGAACATTGTACTACTTATACAACATGTTGGGATAGCATAAGTCTTTCCGCTCATCATTTTATTAATTAAAAAATAAATCATGACAGTAGATTACAGTTTTTTTTGTGTGACTTAGAGAAGGATACAGAGTGATTAGCAGGTCTGTTCCTCTTGGTCTGCCCAACACACATTATATTCCCTTGTTATAAGCCCCACACTCTCCAGATCAAAGCCCTTACTGACCCTATATAGAGGGGGTAATGAGTCCGGTGACACAGATATTAGTACAGTGGAAACTCGGTTTACGAGTAAACGTTTAACAAGAATTTTGAAAGACGAGCAACTTTAAAAAAAAAATTCTGACTAGGTTTGCGAGTGTTGTCTCGCAAAACAAGCGGAATTCAAGCTAATGGGGTGTGCAGATCCGCATTTGACCCGAGGTGAGGGGGCACCGGAGCCGAGCAGAGCTGAACGGAGCCGATCAGAGCTGATCAGAGCCCTTCTGAGCCATTCGGAAATGCTTGGAAATACTCAGTTCCTGGCGTTTCCAAGTCTTTCTGAGGGTTTCTGGCACCCCCCCACCTCTGGCCACATGCGGTGTTGCATGCCTTTGAAGTCAATGCGGAACAAATTATTTTCGTTTCCATTGACTTCTATGGGGAAACTCACTTTGATATGCGAGTGCTTTGGATTACGAGAATTCTCCTGGACCGGATTATGCTCGTAATCCAAGGTTCCACTGTTTTAATTTCCCCTCTGTACACAGCAGCATCAGCCCAGGTGAATGAGCTACTGTTCAAAGCCTGTCACCAGTAAATGTGGGCTTGCCACCTGTTCTATAGTCGCCAACACATCTCACTTTAAGGTGCATTCTATGTCATTTCCATTGTGGTACATATATCCTAGCCAGCCCCCCCCCCCAAATATGTTGTTTTTATTATAATAAGTTGATCCAACCCTTATTCTATCCTTAAAAAAGGGAGAAGAACAGGGAAAGGGTACCTAGGAACATTGGGACTTTGGAACGGTGCTGATAAAGTGTAAATAAACACCAATTATAAAAAATAGAAAAATGTATTTTGTTGATACAAAAACATATAAATAAAAACCATCCATAATTCTTTGAATGTATCAGGCTTCAACAAGGTGAAACAGCTTGTTGTAATTGTAGTTCAATCGACATGTTTCGCTCACATTTGAGCTTCCTCAGGGGCTTGGAACTAACTACAATGTATCAAAAGAAATAGATATAGCTAAACATCATGGGGACGGGATATATTATGCTGATTAATTACATATACTACGAAACTCACAAAAATGCTTACTTTTAATATACCCTATATACGCGAGTATAAGCAGAGTTTTTCAGCCCCTTTTTTTGGGCTGAAAATTATCCCCTCTGCTTATACTTGAGTCAGTGTGTCAGAGTCCATTGCCGTGCCACCTCACCGTGCCCATTGCAGAATCCGATCTGTATACCCGAGTCTGTGCAGTGTTAAAAACTTGCACTCCTCCTTGTGCTGTTCCGTGATAGGCAGAACACTCGGTTTCCCAGCAAACATTATGTTCAGTGTTCTGCTTATTACGAACGCCCTCTCGTCCGTGATAGATGAGTGAACGATAGGGCGTACGCAAAAAGTGTACCTGCTGGCTTTTAATAAACATACACTTACCTGTTTCACGGTCCAGCAGCACTCCGTCTGGAGCTTTACTCCTCCCCCCCCCTTCTAGGCCGGTGCCTCCATTTGAACTGTGGGCACCCGGCAGTGACAGCTTTTCGGCTTCATGACCGGGCACTCAGTGCCTACAGGGAGGGGCCGCCAAAAGGCGATATGACGTATCGCCTTAGCGGTCCCTGGGCGGAAGGAGGAAGTGGCATAGGAAGTCCCACTCCTACTGAAGCCCCAACTCTCCCCCAAAAATATTACATGCCAAATGGGCGAGGAGTGGTTTAAGCGGAAGTTCGCTGTATCACAGAACAGCACAAGGAGGAGCGCATTGTTGCCCCTCTTTTCTGCCTGCAGTATCTGCTGCATTCTCGCCCTAGGCTTATACTCAAGTCATTAAGGTCCTTGGCTTATACTCGGGTCGGCTTATACTCGAGTATATACGGTAAATCAGTAATAAATATATCTAATGTATTTGCTAATACCTGTAAAGTAAAAAAAGAGCCTTAGATGCAGATGCTGCCTGAGCAAAATGGAAGCTAGTGTCAGTCATATCTGACTCTGACTACACCATATTAATAGTTTAATATTTATAATCTAAATTTTATTTCTGGAGTACAGGAACAATTAGGACTGGCCAGACACAGTCTTACACTGTAGGGAGTATACATCAGCAGAGTAATAGAGGGCCCCTCCCAACTATGTTTCCCTGCAGTTGCCAAAGTATAAGGAAAGAGCATGTGACCATACAACATTTTTGCAGGAATAAGGTACTTAGAGGCAACGGCGGATCCAGAGTCTAGTCTCTGGAGGGGCACTGCCAGAAAATACTTTTTTTTGCAGGCAATTTATCGGGGAAATGGCTGGTGTTGGTGCTTCAATCATCCTGGCACCATGGCTGTTATGGTGTCAGAATGATTGAAGCACATTATTTATATTATTACATTGTAATATAAAATAAAATGGTTCAACTCACCATAATGCTGAATCAGTGGGAGCCCCAAGTGTGTCACTTTCCACCGTCGCCTGCCACCAGATGCGGATTGTCACTTGCCACGTCACTTGCCACACGTTGCAGATTGTCACTTGCCTGCCATCAGATGCAGATTGTCACTTGCCACATCACCTGCCACAAGATGCGCATTGTCACTTGCCACATCACCGGCCACATGTTGCAGATTGCCACTTGCCACATAAGCTGCTGCAAGTTGTGGATTGACACTTGCCACGTCGCCTGACACACTCTGTGGTTTGCCATTTGACACGTATCCTGACACATCTTATGGATTGTAACTTGCAACGTCACCTGCCACACCTTGCAGATTGTCACTTGCCACATTTGCCTGCTAAGGTGTTGTTTTTCTTGTCTCCTGCTGTGTTCCAGGGTCAGGCAGCAGAGAGATGAGCGGAAGGCCGGAAGTTAGTGCAGGGATGCAGAGCAAGCACGGGGCGGTGAGAGATAATGTTATCTCTCTGCTGCCCACACACCGGCTTGCTGATTGGCCAGCCACCTGCTCAAACACCGAGCCGCCCAGCTGCCTGCCCACTCACACACTGAGCCATTCGGCCACCCGCCCGCTCGCTCACCAACCCGCCCACGGAGCCGACCGCCCTCTCACTCGCCCAGCCATCTGCCTACAACTAATTTCTGGCGGGGAGCAACTGCCCTGTTGCCCCCTGGATCCGTTACTGATAAAATGCCACTGTATTTTATTTTTTTATACTGTATATGATTACGTGATTGAAGTATGGCAATTAACCTTTCTCTGTTTAGTATTACTTTAAGAAACATGGGCAAGAAAATGTGGAGTGAACATAGAGCCTGTAGAAAGCAATCAGATTTCATCCTAGGATTGCTGCAGATTTACTTTTTGTTACATTTGCGATATCTGCCCCTGGGCCAGTGTTGAATGTTCCTAAATGTTTGACCTTCCATTGAAGAATAAATATATATTGACATACACACTGGGTTTCCCATCCACTGACTGAGTCTGATTGGAGTATTAGTTCAGTTTTTTAAAACTTCTATAAGAAAATAAACCTTTCTTAATGCAAATTGGCGGGATTTCTGCAAATCTAATAAATATATATATTTTATTACACAAAAGTGAATTAATTCCTTGTGGTGAACGTACGGTAAATATTTAATACACATGCATATTTCACTTGTTGACATTTATAGGCCATTTGTGCTGAAATTTACATTAAATTATGACAGGAAAAATGGGTAATGTTCCAAGTTATTTTCTCTCAGCTTGTGATTTCAAGTTGATTTCATCTGTCATTTTAGCATTCATAACTGTTGCAATGGCAAGCTATACATTGTTTTACTCTTTTAAAGGAGAAGAACAAACAGTGCAGTTAATTCTGTACACCAGTGACACGTTTGTCACTGAGAGATGACGTCACAGAGGTGGTCCAAGCTGGGTAAAATTCACAACCATTAAGTCAGGATCCACCCAGATCCCTAGACCGGCAGCCAGCTCAGCCTCTTATCAATCCGCTGAGATACAAAAAGAAACAAATGCTCCTGCGCTCAAAAGATTGCTGTACAGACAGTACGGTAAATTAGAGAAGATGATCTTCACAAATCACGTCATCGCATCACCTGTGCTGCCACTCTTAACAGGTCAGGGGAAATACAGATGAAACTTTAAGGCCGCGTACACATGATCGGTCAAAACCGATGAAAACGGACTGAAGTTCAGTTTCATCGGTCCAAACTGACCGTGTGTATGGCCCATCAGTCTTTTGTCCTTCAGTCCAAAGTTTTAAAACATGCTTTAAAATCTGACTGATGGACGCCTGACCATCGGTCAAAACCGATGGTTAGTACGCAAAAGCATCGGTTCAAAACCTGTGCATGCTCAGAATCAAGTCGACGCATGCTTGGAAGCATTGAACTTAATTTTTTTCTGCACGTCGTTGTGTTTTACGTCAACGCGTTTTGACACGATCGGTATTTGAACTGATGGTGTATACGAACCATCAGACCATCAGTCTGTGAACCGATGAAACTGAACTTCAGTCCGTTTTCATCAGTTTGGACTGATCGTGTGTACGAGGCCTCAGGCCTCATACACACGATCAGTCCAAACCGATGAAAACAGACTGAAGGTCCGTTTCATCAGTCCAAACCGATCGTGTGTGGGCCCCATTAGTCAGTAATCCTTCGGTCAAATAAAAGAGAACTTGCTTTAAAATTTGACTGATGGAAGCCTGACCGATGGGTCAAAAACGATTGTTAGTATGCAAAAGCATTGGTTAAAAGGCCTTGCATTCTCAGAATCAAGTCGACGCATGCTTGGAAGCATTGAACTTCGTTTTTTTCAGCACGTCATTGTGTGTTAACTGATGGTAAGTAGGCACATCAGTCCATCAGTCAACTTCATCAGTTAACCGACGACAACGGTCCTTCAGAACGTTCTAATCGGATGGACTGATCGTGTGTACAAGGCCTAAAAGAAAAAAGGGACAGAGGGCACACGATCGGTTTAGACAGATGAAAATGGTCCATTTTAAAGCTGCAACGGGTGAACCAACTCAACATTGAACCCTATGGATTAAGAATGGGATGCCATTAAAGGTCAAGTGTGCGCAAAGGTAGGCATCCCATTACTTTTGGTAATATAGTGTATGTAATATAGTGTATGTAAATCAAAAAAATGGAATAGAGAAGGAGAGTAGAAATTTCAGGAGAGTATGAGACACCACAAAAAATATTTTTGCTGAAGCTTGTGAACATCCATTATGATCATAGATAATACAGATATTGCCCAAACTGACCCCAACTTGAAGTCACATACATACAGTATCTATCTGTAAATCCAAACGAGGGAAGACAAGATATATGCACTGTATGTATTTCAAAACTGTTGTTGGTAAAGCCAGTTAAATTGTCATAAGATACATTTTATCCAAAAGAATCATGAAAGTTATTACAATCAAACTGGGGTGGTTTAGTATGTGTATGGACAGCTTGTAGCAACAAGGAGGATTATCCCAAATTCAAGCCATGTACTGGATTGCAAGTAATAGAAATAGTATCTAGGCATAAACATAGAGAAAAGCAACACTTTAGCAACCTTTAGCTTTCAGTTTCTTAAGTAAGACAGTATAATTGCATATATAGAAGTACACTGTTGGATATTGCCAAAAGGCTAATTACTGTATAGTGTTATCACCAACCACAAACACATACAGTACAAAATGCTTAGAAATAAAATACATTCTTTATGTTGAAAATAGCTTGCAAGGAGTTTAACACTTTGTGTACAATGAAGTGTACTGACTTCTCCACTCATTCTTCCTCTTGTACCAAATTGTAATGTAACTGTAATTTGTGCCTTCATTTTGTTAAGCGCTGCACAAACTGTTGGTGCTGTATAAATCCTGTATAATAATAATAATACAGTATATACTGTAGATGTACATCACAGCTAGGTATGGTAAAAAAAATCCAAGTTCATGTGACAACAATAATCACCAGCTTTGCAGAATACTGTATTTGATATTGACAGCAAATCTCAGATTTATGTCTATACTGTGGCACAGAGTTCACATAGCCTCCAACTTCTACAATAGTGCAGTTTAACTAGATGAATTGGCTCAAGCTTACACACACTGCCAACAAGGTAATAATATGGCAACAAATGTTCATAGGTAAAGAAGCCACAGGTCAAACACAGAAAACTGCATAGCCACTCCCATTTTCCAAAGAGCTGCACTGAAGAAGCCTATATTATGCCAGATAGACACCGTGGGCTAGATTCAGGAAGGCTTACGACAGGCGTATCAGTAGATACGCCGTCGTAAGTCCTACTCTGAGCCATCGCACATTTAAGCGTATGCTCATATTGAGATACGCTTAAATGTTGCTAAGATACGAGCGGCGTAAGGCACTTACGCCATCGTATTTTAGATGCATATTTATGCTGGCCGCTAGGTGGCTTTCCCATGTAAAATATGCAAATGAGTGTAATACACCGATTCCCGAACGTACGCCCGGCGCATTTGTTTTACGTCGTTTGCGTTATCGTAGGTCCGGCGTAATGTTACCACTGCTGTATGAGGCGCAGCCAATGTTATGTATGGATGGCGTGCCAGCGTAATTTTTCCCGTCGTTTACGCCGTTTGCGTAAAACGTTCACGAATAGGGCTTTGCGTAAGTGACGTTCACGTCATTTTCATTGACTATTTCCGACGTGATTTGGAGCATGGGCACTGGGCTACGTTTTGGCCTGGTGCATGCGCAGTTTGTTCGGCGCTGGGACGTGCTTCATTTAAATGATACACGCCCCCTACCCGCCGAATTTGAATTAGGCCGGGCCATTTACGCTACGCCACCGCAACTTTACAGGCAAGTGCTTTGTGAATACAGCACATGCCCGTAAAAGTTGCGGAGGCATAGCGTAAATGGGGTACGCTACGCCCGCACATTTTTACGCGGCTGTACCTGAATCTAGCCCCTTGTTCTCATTGCCGTGGATTCTACTCCCCCCTCCACCATCCCCAAAGCATCTCTGAACATGGAAGTGAAGTCATTTTTCTCAATGCTGATGCTTGGATGTAATATATATTACCTGGAATCCAGATGGAAATGAATGTACAAATGGGCGGAAACGTGAGTTCAAGTTTGGTTCATTTTGCACAATATATTTATTATCTATGGCTATAGTGGATGGAACTTGACTAGCTTCAGCAATACGATTTTTTAATGGGTTTTAACGCCTACAAACAATTTTTTTTTTGTTTGCTGTCTTTTATTATTTTTTTTTCAAACAGTACCACCATACAAGCATACAAAAGTCTACATTTACAAGTAGAAAAACAAACTTGTTTTTAATATTGTTGGTAATATAAACATATTACAAATTTTCAATACAATTGTATTTTAGTGTTCTGCAATTGTCATACTCTTGAGATTTCTATTCATCCTTTTGATTCAAATGAAAAAAAGGTAACACATATGGTACTCAACTGTTTACCAAAAATGTTTAAAGGGTTTCGGTTTTTAGAACTTGATGTAATTTAAAACATGACAAAGAATTCCCAGAGCACTGTCTTATGTAAATAGATATCACAGAAGTAGAAGCCTGCCTTGAAGCTCATTTTGTATGAATACAAAATTAGACAACACTGCCTATAAAGGCCACCTGTAGCCCCCGTAGTTATTACACCATGTTACATAAACAGATTCACCTCTTGTTTATTACCAGAACACCAAGGGTCTCTTTTACGTAAAAAAATGAGAGGACATTTATTGTAGTTTTATTTATTGTAGTTTTGAAAAGATTGAAAAATAGATACCCTCTCTCTTTTTGTCTGTGACTCTGCTGGGGCGATTTTTCCACACTTTCTCGAACTGTAATACCTATATAATAAATAGGGGAGGGGGGTGAATTCAACCCCGGAAAAATAATCTCTATGGGCCAGATTCAGGTAGTCCAGAGCATCTTTGCTCTGGAGTAACGCTTCTCATTTGCGTTGCGCTGCCGAAATTTTAGGAGCAAGTGCTGTCATTCACGAAGCACTTGCTCCTAAAGTTGCGGCAGCGCATCACAAATGAGCCGGCGGAATTCAAATTTAGCGGGTACGGGGCGTGTAGTATGCTAACTACGCGCGATCCCGCCGCCAACGTACTGCGCATGCGTCGAGTGTCAAAACATCCCCGTGCGCATGCTCCAAAATCTGTGATTGAACGTCAATGACGTCACATTCCCATTCATGACCGTTTTACGCAAGCGACGTTTTTTTTTTTTTTTTTCGACGCGATGACGACGCCTATACCTAACATAGGATACTCCAACCCCATGTAGGTATATCTATGCGCCGCGTATCCCGTCCGGAAACGTCGTATCGTCATTGCGTCGCGCCGGATTTCGATCGTGAATTGCCGATTTCCGCTCATTAACATATTTTTTGAGCGTAAATCGGCGGGAACGCCCCCGGCGCCATTTTTAAGTTGAAGTAACGATGCGATGGCGAAACTCAGTTACGCTGCTCGCATCGGAACTTCAACCCGGCGTTTCTTGTTTTCTGGTTACAGAAAACAGAAACGCCGGCTCAAAGTCACAGTTAGGCTGGCGGATCACTCGATCCGCCAGCGTAACTGTTCCTGAATCTGGCCCTATATATTTACTTGTTTATGAATAGTGCTAAAGTAGGCAAGCTGTGCAACTGTACAATAATGATTACTATATGAACGATTTAGAGGGTAATTGAAGGCAAGTACAAGTACTAACTATACAGTTAAAAAACATAGGTGTAAACTTACCACCCGGAAAAAAAATGAATATTAATATCCGGATAACCCTGTTATACACCACAGCCAGGTGATGTGTTTGCAATGTTCTTTCTTCCTCTGCAATGAAACCAGTACTGTAAGGGGTAGTGAAGTAAGAGCAGCTGATTGAGACCATATCTGTGCTTGTTCAGGGGATTTCAGGAGTCTAGTAAAATTTTGTGATAGACCAAATGTACCTAGGTCCAGTTCTAGCAAGGTTCCTCAGAAATGATTGAAATCAATGGGAGCCACATCCGTAAAATCAAGTAGTCATATAATAAAATAATAGCAATCTTCTTGGCTTTTAGGCTAAGGAATTGTCAAACAAATTACACAGGGAGGACATGCAGTAATGCAAAAAAATAAATAAATAATTAATACGATTTCAAATTGGCCAAGAACAGCAATTTTGAAAAACCCTAAAGCAAAATACTGTATTATAAATGCCCATTTGCTTTAAATAACTTGTCTGGGGAGCCTATCAGATCTAGTATAGATTTTAAGGGGGAATCCTATATAAAAAAAAATTGAGACCTCCCCAAAATCCATACTTAATCAGAGCATGCAACATGACTGACCAGGAAAGGGGGGGGGGGTGAACAATACCAGGCCAACTGCCCCCAACTGGGGGGTGCCTAAGGAGACCACCCTGGCAAAGTAAATTGTCCCCATGCTGATAAGGACACAGGCATCTTACCCAAAGTCCTAGCTTATCAGAATCTGGAATCCCTATTTTGCACCCAGATACCACCCCCTCCCCATCTTGTTAATGAGTAAAGAGGTACATAGTACTCCTCATTGTTTACATAAAAATAAAAGTTAGAAACATTTACAAGTCTTTCATTAAAATAAAACAAAAATGTCACACAATGTAAATCCATCATCAATCACATCATCCAGTGCTGAAAGAAAGCAACCAGATGACTCTAAGGCCTCGTACACACGGACGGACATATCCGATGCAAACGGTCCTCGGACCGTTTGCATCGGATATGTCCGCCGGGCTATTTTGGTCCGATGGCGTGTACACACCATCGGATCAAAATTCCCGCCGGCAAACAGCGCGGTGACGTGGCGGTGACGTTGACGCCACTACGTCACCGCACCAGGAAGTAAACAACTTCCACGCATGCGTCGCATCCATACGACGCATGCGCGGGTGGATATGTCCGCTGGTGAGTGTACTGACCAGCGGACATATCCGACAGACTAGTGTCCGGCGGAAAAGTTTCAAAGCATGCTTTGTAAATTTTCCGCTGGAGAAAACAGTCCAAATCCGTCCGTTTGCCCCTACAGACGAGCGTATTTTTCGGCTGAAATGGTCCGTCGGACCATTTCCAGCGGAAAAATTCCATCGTGTGTACGAGGCCTTACATGACTGCGACCTTGTGATCAATGTTTTTGCTCAAATATGGCTCTGTGGTCATATTTGGGCAATGATGTCACAGCACCCGACCCATTCACTTACATGATCAGGGATTCCCAGAATGGTTTAGGCGTGGTCAGTGTTTGCTAAGTATGCTGATGGTGCAGGCACCCTGGGCTTCCTCAGCAACCATTGACAGCAGAAAGCTGTCATGTTAGTCCAAACTGAGTGCCCTAAATGTTCAGGATGAACCATCAAAACAGTTGTATTCAGACTGAACACCAAGCTCATTCCTAGTAAAGATAAAGATTCATGAACTAATTAAAATGCATCTAAAAACAAACTCCAAACATTTTTCCTCTTTTTAATTCTCTTTTTAATTCTGAATAACGTGGTAAAGAGTTACACTCTGCCAGGCCTTTCTGGCTCCCTCTCTGATCCCCATTGATGGACAGATTTCCACAATGTGGTCACGGACAGCAATACAGTTGTTTTAAAATGGCTATACACAATATATATATATATATATATATATATATATATATATACAGTATATATATATATATATAGTATATACACACATGTTTACATTATATATACAGTATAGACACATATATTTTCTGTCAACACAAGTAAAAAAGTCGTTTGTTGCTGCCATCACACTTGAAGAAAATCTATTTCAACGTGTAGTCCCACTAGACCAAACCAGAAAGAAGTTGTCATTGTCCTCACTTAACCTCCCATGCTAGCACTTCAAGATCCCAGCATGCTGCAAAGTGTCTTTCACTCAGTAGAATATTCTAGTGTGCCCATCAGGGGTGCTTCAATTCACCCGATTTTTAAGTGATGCTGAAATAAGAGAAACTATCATTACAATGGTATAATTTTGAGAGAAACCCACTGACCAACTTAAAAACAAAGTCTATTTAATGTGGGGGAAAAGTAATGCATACATACATTAAATACAATTACAAGATACTTGGAGACATGCTGAGATTTTTTTTTATATGAGATTATTACATTTTAGGAGTGATGTATTATTACTAAAAAGTGTTTATTTTCAGGCGTGTCTGTTTTCCCCCTTAAAAGTAAAACTGAACACCCCAAACATTTTTTACATGTAAAAGCCTCCTTTGTCTAAACATCCAAAAGCCCTAAGACTACTGTTGGGTGCTGCCATTTTAAAGTGGTGTCAGCAGTCCCAGCAGACTCAAACACTCTATAGCAGCAATTCTAAATTAGGGTTCCATAGGACCCAATGGATCCTCCAAAGATTGCTATTCCAGGGGTTCCCTTTCACCCCCTGCTCTAATGACAACTGTAAAATATTGGATTTTTCATTGGATGGATTTCACATCACAGAACAGATAAAGATGATGAATCGCCCCAGCAGGTACACAGATATCAATAAAAACCTGACATGGGTTTTACCATTCCATGCCCTTTCAAAAGCTAAGTTGTTTATATTAAAGTTGCTAAACCATAGGAGCATTGTAAAAATAGAGGTTTACTTGCAGTATAAAAATAATAAGTCAAAATGAGAGGGGATAAGCCAAATGTGTTCCTATTAGTCCTGTCTAAGCTTTGGAGCTCCCAGAGGACTTCATAGTCCAGTGGTCTCCAAACTGGCCCTTGGGGCACTATTTCATCCACTGAAGCCAACATTGGGGCATAATTCCCCCTGACACCAATGAAGGGGGGCACAATTCCTCCTAATGACACCAACAATGGGACACAATGTATCCCACAATCTATCCCATTGACAGCAACAATGGGGCCCAATGACATCAATGATTGGGCACAATTCTTCCCAATGACACAAAGGATGGGGCCCAATGACATCAATGAGGGGGTACAGTTCTTTACACTTAAACCAATATTTCTCCTATTGACAACAAAAACAGGGCACAATTCTTCTCAATGACACCAACAATAAGCTCAATGACATTAATGATTGGGCACAATTCCTCCCAATGACACCAACAATATGACACCAACAATAGGGCACAATTCCTTCAATTGATACCAATAATAGTCCACTATTCCTCTCACTGATACCAAAAATGGGGCGCATTTACTTTCACTAAAACAAACAATGGGGATTTTTTTCCCCACTAACGTTGGAACCTATTCTACTCCCAATGGCCACAGTCCGGCCCTCCTAAAGTGCAAAGGGCATTAAATTGGCTCTTTGTTTAGAAAGTCTGGAGACCCCTGCCACAGTGAACATACTTTCAGGCATCTTCATAAATACCAGTGGTTTTGAAACATATAGTCCTGCCAGTAGTTTACAAACAAATGTGCTTTAATGTAACTACTTAATTGCCATTCTTATGACACAGAAAGCCTTTCCTAAACCCAGTAGCAATGACAGGTTTGATATTGCATCAGTGACAAGTGAAATCTCAGCTTTTCCATTATTTACTGCCAGTGAGCTTCCTGTTTGCTTTGCCAGTGGGTACATTAGTCAGGTAAAATAATTGTGTCCATCCTTGCATGAAATATTTATTATAGTAAGGGCAGTAAATGGCTAAATAGCACCAGAAAGCAAAGCAAATTGTATGCGTAGCCCGTAGGAATTTTCTGCATTTCTGCATGAATGACACCTAAAATTTGAACTGATTGTTGTCATGAAAAGATCTTTCCATATCTTCACTGAACAAATGGTTTAAACAATGAAGGTCATTGATGGGAAAACAATGTAAACCCTTATGTTTGGTAAAAAATAACAGTCTTTTTTTTCCTCTTTTATTGGAGGTAAACTCAACCAAACTTATTTTTATTCAAGCAGTACATTGAAAACTCAAATAAATAGGAAGAAGAACTTCATCAAAGAAGTTCTTTGAATACAAGGTCTGGCTCCACTAGTCACCTGTGCGATCACAATACACGTTAATAATCATATAATAAAGTAACAAAAATTAATAATGCAAATATGCAATTCAGTTATTATCACTATCTCACAATAATCTCATACAAAAAAATTCCACCTCCCGAAGAAAAACATTATGACAAGCTTTTCATGTATAATGATTGCCATTCTTAGCTCCTAGGAGCACTCCTCAGTGGTGCATAGCTCCATGTCTTTTTTTAATCAGTAATTAGACTCAGGCATAGGTTCTGTATGAGTGGTCAGTTATAAACCTGCAGAATAATTCATTCAAATTATAAGGCAGCTTTAGAATATGTAAGAATTCTGGATTACATGATATTACATTATATCTTCTGAAAACTATTTAAAGGGGTTGTAAAGGTACACGTTTTTTTACCTTAATGCATCCTATACATTAAGGTAAAAAAAACATCTCACAGCACCGGCCCCCCCCCCCGAGCCCCCGTTGTACTTACCTGACCGTTCGAATCTCCCGGGCGCTTCCACATCGTCCTCTTCGGTTCCCAGCCTGGCCGTTGATTGGCTAGGCTGGGCGGATTGATAGCAGCGCAGCCATTGGCTGGCTATGGCCGCCGCTGTATCACAGGAGCGCGCTCGCAAAAGCTTTCCTCCATGCGAGCGCCCTCGCATGAAGAGGGAAAGCTTTTGCGAGGAGGAGCCCAGACAGCCGCCGAGGGACCCCAGAAGACAGCTTTCCGGGCCACTCTGTGCAAAACGAACTGCACAGTGGAGGTAAGTATAACATGTTTGTTATTTTTTTTTTTTAAAAGCCCTGACTTTAGTGTCCCTTTAAGGTGATTGTATCCATTGTGTGGCTCATTGTGCTGCCTTTATCTGCATAGAGCAAGGGTATATAGAAAACAAATGTTTTATATGTGCCTTGTTTACACCACAATGCTGCATTGAGCTAGGTTGCAATGTGTTACATAAAAATGCATACATTCTGCATACATCACCATTCTGCAGTACATTGTAACACGCTGCAGTGCATAGAGTTGAATAAAGTGTGCCCCTACACAATGGACGCCATCCTGCACACATTTTAGCATTCAAGCTTGTGTGAATTTAGTGCATTTGTAAACAACACAGTTGAGTAATATTTATGATACTTTTGGCATTTGCAATACCAAGTACATTTTCAGGACTAGCCCAGGCAGTATTGATATGCAAAGTTTTTGCTAAAATCTCTGAAATAAAAACACACGTAGGGTATGAAAGGGAGAAGATGGGGGGATGAAGTGTCACAGAGGTGAGAATGGACGTAACACTATTTGATAGTGATTTAAAACCGAGGTCCACAAGACAGAGATAACAGATTGAATGTGTTTTGTAAATGACTATTAAACAGTCAATGCTCCTGCATGTGTACATACATATCCTAATACTTTCTGTGTATCGGCATCCCAGCGATAGAAGACTTCTTCCTAGAAAAAATGCCATAGGTAGCTATTTTATGTAGTTATCTTTTTTCAGGAAACAGATGGAACCTACTTGGAGTGAGCACCCATGGCTGGTAACAGAAAGCTGTAGGTCTTCCTAAAGTGATACCATATTGAGAGTTTCTCTGTAGATACCTCTGTTTCCCCAACAATGAAGTGTCTGTGAAACATCCCTTCATCCATCCCTGCTTTAGTAATGCAGTGTCCCTGAGTACTGCAGTCTCCCTATCATAGCTGACCTACTAAAGCTGCAGGGTGAAATTATTGTGTTGGCTTTCTAAATTATGTATTGGCCTTTGGATTTGGAAGTAGCCCAGACCAACATTGTATGTACTGCCATAGTAACTGGTCTGCTACATTTTTATATTATTAGTGCAACAATTTACACTGGTAAAAAACGAAAATAAAGGAAAGATTGACTTTGCTTCATAGCTCAAAGAGTTCTTCTTCCAGATACTTTCATATGGGACTCATGTAGAAGATATCTAATAATGTGTTTGTTTTGACAATACCGTCGCAGATACAGAGTTACAAATAATTTAAAAGTTTGCATATAAATACATAGAAGGGACAAAACAGGTTGTTTTCCCAGGGCATCAGGGTTTTATCATGTCATTGTTTGAGCAAACAAAACCACCCTTAGAGCTGGCACTAAAGAAAAATTGAAGTCTCAGGCCACGTACACACGATCGAACAGATCTGCTGAAACTGGTCCACAGACCAGTTTCAGCGGACAGATTCGATCGTGTGTACGGGCTAGCAGACAGGTTTCCAGCAGACAAAAGTTTTAAAGCATGCTTTAAAAATTGTCTGCTGGAAAGCCGTCTGTCGGATATGTCCGCTGGTTAGTACGCCTAACCAGCGGACCGAAATCTCCCGCTGTGCATTTTAACTGACCTGGTCAGACACAGCCCCTCTTTCTCTTTATGAATTGGAATGAGGGTTGTGGATGATCGCGTGTACACAGATCAAACCAAAACATCCCAGGAGACATGTCCGATGAAAACGGTCCGTCAGACCGCTTTCATCGGATATATCTCCTCGTGTGTACACGGCCTCAGAAATAGCTATTCAGTTTAATGGTTGGTTTTCATACATTTTCATAGCTTTTTCGAACAGTTGCTTGGTGCTTCTAAATATGATTAGTTATGCTTAACTGGTACTAGAGTGCATTTTAACTGACCTGGTCAGACACAGCCCCTCTTTCTCTTTATGAATTGGAATGAGGGTTGTGGATGATATTTATCTTTGCTAGAAAAGTGCACATAAAGCGGAAAGCCAGAATCACATTCCACAAATAAAAATGGATATTCTAAAGCCCTGTACACGCGATCGGTTTGACCGATGGACTGTTTTCATCAGACAAACCAATCATGTGTGGGCCCCATTGGTTTGTTTTCCATCGGTGAAAAAAAATAGAACATATTTAAACATTTTCCTATGGATAAAAAAAGATAGAAAACAACGATCGTCTGTGTGGAAGTCCATTGGTCAAAAATCCATGCATGCTCAGAATCAAGTCAACGCATGCTCTGAAGCAATGAACTTCATTTTTCTCAGCACGTCGTAGTGTTTTACGTCACTGCGTTTTGACACGGTCGGATTTTTGAATGATGGTGTGTAGCAGTGGCGGCCCGCCCATATGGGCGCACAGGCGCCGCCCCCCCCTCCCGCAGTCACAAGAAAAAAAAAAAGAAAAAAAAACGGGCCCTTTAAGAACTTTTATTCGGCTAAAATGTAATTTTGGCATTTTAGCCGAAGTTCTGGCGGCCGTCTATAGAGGGCGCTGCAGCGCCACCCCCTCTCGCAAGTAACACACGTTCAATGCTATGCATTGGACGTGTGTTACTGTTGCCAGCTGCCTGGTCTATTCGTATAACCGGACATGGGACGCCGGTTACCCGAATAGCGGCAGCTGGTTGGCTGAGGGGAACTGCCTATCAAAGCCAGCGGCTCTGATAGGCTTTTCCAGTGCCGCCCTCCGGATCTCGGAAGTCTATGCTCGGAGCGCAGGCAACCTGCGGTCCTTGCATTAGACTGACAGCCGTTTCAGCCAATCAGGTTCCCGGATTCTGGTTTTCAGGAACCTGATTGGCTGAAGCTTCTCCACGGCGGCAGAAGACTTCGAGGGAGGACATGGAAGTGTCAGGTAAGTGATTTTTTTTACAGGGAAAGGGGCAGCATGGGGCACAGTGGCAGCATGGGGCACAGTGGCAGCATGGGGCACAGTGGCATGGGGCACAGTGGCATCATGGGGCACAGAGGCGACAATGAGCACAGTGGCATGGGGCACAGTGGTGACAACTGATGGCACAGTGACTGAATATGATGGCATGGCACAGTGGTGACAATTGATGGCACAGTGACTGCATATGATAGCATGGCACAGTGGTGACAATTGATGGCACAGTGGTGGCGTTTGATGGCATGGCACAGTGGTGACAATTGATGGCACAGTGACTGCATATGATGGCATGGCACATTGGTGACAATTGATGGGCACAGTAGCTGCGTTTGATGGCATGGCACATTGGTGACAATTGATGGGCACAGTAGCTGCGTTTGATGGCATGGCACATTGGTGACAATTGATGGCACAGTGGTGGCGTTTGATGGCATGGCACAGTGGTGACAATTGATGGCACAGTGGTGGCGTTTGATGGCATGGCACAGTGGTGACAATTGATGGCACAGTGACTGCATATGATGGCATGGCACAGTGGTGACAATTGATGGCACAGTTGCTGTGTTGCATGGCACAGTGGTGACAATTGATGGCACAGTGACTGCATATGATGGCATGGCACAGTGGTGACAATTGATGGCACAGTTGCTGTGTTGCATGGCACAGTGGTGACAATTGATGGCACAGTGGCTGCATTTGATGGCATGGCACAGTGGTGACAATTGATGGCACAGTTGCTGTGTTTGATGGCATGGCACAGTGGTGACAATTGATGGCACAGTGGCTGCATTTGATGGCATGGCACAGTGGTGACAATTGATGGCACAGTTTCTGTGTTTGATGGCATGGCACAGTGGTAACAATTGATGGCACAGTGGCTGCATTTGGTGGCATGGCACAGTGGCTGCATTTGGTGGCACAGTGGCTGCATTTGGTGGCATGGCACAGTGGCTGCATGTGATGGGCACAGTGAGGCTGCAATATTTTTTTTTTTCGTTTGCGCCCCCCCAAAAATTTTGAGCACCAGCCGCCACTGGTGTGTAGGCAAGACTGATGAAAGTCAGCTTCATCGGCTATCCGACGAAAAAATCCATTGGATTAGATTCCATCAGATATCCGATCGTGTGTACAAGGCTTAATGCATTTCCAAGTCGAAAGTTTAAAGTCATAACATATGGTCATACAGGACTATAAAGAAAAGTAAATGTGTGAGAGATCACATGGGCTGACCTTCTGGGAACACCTAACTCCAATCCTGTAATTCTGTAGGCTTGGAAATCTTACAACAGTGATGAGCGGCAAGAGCCTGTAGCATCACCCACAGATATTTAGAAAACCTCACTTTATCTGGTAATGGGTACATTTTACAAAAAAACATTTTACATTTTTTTTTTCTGTAAACCCATTTCAGTTCCAAATGGTAACACAAGATATGGAAATGTTTCCACTGGGGGTAAATATTTATGCAAATGTACTGGTGCGTGTACTTTCTAATTACCACAGTGTTGCAGAGTTTTGGAAACTTTATCTGTTCAATTAATGATCTTCCTCTGGAGCTGATCACTAACAGGCTGGAGACCATACAGATTATATCCAGATGCAAGCTGAGAGAATCTTTAATTACAATTTATTTTGGCCAGTATTAGATAATATTTTCTTATCTCTCACCTTTTCCTGAACGACTGGACTTATTTTTAACACGTATGCCTCCTGCACCCTGGTGCCTATAAACTCAGCGTTTTTTGGCATACCGACTTTTTATTTTTTTACTGATCTAATTACAACCCATTGTTTTCAGTGTGCCTGTTCACACAAGTGCATAAACATGCTCTGCATATACAGTAGATGATTTTAAAAAAATATATACAGAATCCTGAATGGCTGGTCAGTATTTTACACGCATATGCACGCAAATACAAGTGTGTAAACTGTTAACTTGAAGAGATTAAAATTCCATTATGAGAGATAAAATGTATTTTAGTCTGGTACAACTTCAATACCCTTAATTGTTTATATATTAAAACATTTCAGCTTAACATCCAGACTCTAAATATAGCATTTAATGTTACACAGTGTTCTATACAAAGCTCTTTTAATTATTACCCTGGTGCTGCATCAATTAGTGCGATGCAGTTTTTTTTTTGTAGATGTGTGTAGACAAGAATCCCACGTAAGTGCTCCGATGTATTTTTTAGGAACTGGCAGATTTGTTATATGAGATCACATTCATCGGTTAGGAATAGCAATAGCTACAAGTTTTATATAGAAGGGTCATGAAACAATATATACTGCAGCTATGTACAAAATAGATAGTATTTCCCAAGACATCATGTCCCTGTGGAATATCACTGCATCCTGCATTCAGCCCAGTTTTCCCTTTGTATTCCCTTTTATTTTCTCCCTTTATATCTCGAGTGCGATTTATATAAAAGTACAGTAGATTTGTATCCTAACTTGATGACATTTAGTTTGCTAAAGCACTTTGTATCATAAACAGCTGGATTTATTTTTTATTTTTTATAAACTATATTAATTATAAATATTTTTTTCACTTTGTTTTCATGATTTATACTTATTTATACCTATCATCACTTCTAATATTTTGCAGTGGCTTCTTGTCTACATGTCTGCTGCATGTTATCTCTCAATGCAAATTTTCTGATGGTGACATAAGAGGTCCGTGCAATGTGCGTGACAGAGTGACAATGTAAGGAGAACATTTGGGAGACCAGGAAAGAACGTTGTCACCCTATATATAACAGGAAGTGTCTTAAAGTGATATTAAACCAAAAGCAAACTTTTATTATATTGTAACCTACCAGTTCTTAGATGCGATGGTTACATTTGTTTTTGATCTTTCTTTCCTTTATACGTGGTGATCCAGCAAGTAAGAATGTTGTTTTTCAAAAGAACAAGCTCACTTGCAGGTGTATCAAGTTATAGGGAAGAGAAAAAACAATTTTCAACAGGGCTGCTTAACATACAGAGTCCATTAACATGCACAGTGTGGGGGCGTGGCTTAGACATGACCGAGTAAGGCAGCTTTTTCTCTGAGCTCCCGGCCTGAACTCCCTAAAACTGGCAAAATAGCTGAAAAATCGGCATGCACTCGGCGAGAAGGTACAGCACTAGGGCTACTAACCGTAAGACACCTTCCGGAACAAAATCGGGCGAGATTCAGAAGTACTTCTGCAGCCTGCAGGACGAATCTCCGGGGACCAGAGCGACCGCGCCTCGAGGCCCGCCACGTGGGACCCCGGTAAGGACAACCACTGGCCAGCCCGCTGCGAATACCGGATCCCCCAAACCACCGAACAGCCTCCCCAGTCCCGCAACACACGAGGAGAAGCGACCTGGAATTACAATGCAGGACCAAGAACTCAGGACCCTGCTCCTTGCACTCCCGACGCGTGCTGACATTGAGGCCCTCCCGACCCGGTCTGATATAGAGACCCTTATCCTCCGGCTGGAAGAAACGCATAATCGGGACATACAGGAAGTCCGTGGGGAAGTCTCTGCGCTGACGGAGCGGGTGACAACGGGGGAAACGTCGGTGTCCTCCCTGGAGGTCAGAGTGGCGGCCCTGGAACAAGCCAGAAACCGGCACCACGACACAGCGGTGGAACTCCAGCTCCACCTAGAGGAAATCGAGGACCGCAGCCGCCGCAATAATTTGCGTCTGCGGGGAATACCGGAGGGCACGGAGGGGGAGAGCCTCGGGGACGTGGTGCTGGAGTTGTTCCGGGCTATACTGGAGGAACCAGAGGCGGTGATACCCTTAGACCGGGCGCACAGAACACTAGGCCCGCGCTCGACAGACCCGGAGAGACCGCGCGATGTCATCTGTCGGCTCCATCGCTATACACAGAAGGAGGCCATCCTCCGGCGAGCCTGGGATCTTGGGGACGTGGGGCTAGATGGCGCACAGATCAAGATACTCCCGGACCTTTCCAGGGCGACGCTACGCAGGAGGACCATGATGCGCCCCCTCTTAGACCTGGCCAAACAGAAGGGCCAGACGTACAGATGGGGATACCCTCTGTCGGTGTCATTCAGGGGAGAATCTGGAACCTTCACACTACAGGGAGTGCAGAATTATTAGGCAAGTTGTATTTTTGAGGATTAATTTTATTATTGAACAACAACCATGTTCTCAATGAACCCAAAAAACTCATTAATATCAAAGCTGAATATTTATGGAAGTAGTTTTTAGTTTGTTTTTAGTTTTAGCTATTTTAGGGGGATATCTGTGTGTGCAGGTGACTATTACTGTGCATAATTATTAGGCAACTTAACAAAAAACAAATATATACCCATTTCAATTATTTATTTTTACCAGTGAAACCAATATAACATCTCAACATTCACAAATATACATTTCTGACATTCAAAAACAAAAACAAATCGGTGACCAATATAGCCACCTTTCTTTGCAAGGACACTCAAAAGCCTGCCATCCATGGATTCTGTCAGTGTTTTGATCTGTTCACCATCAACATTGCGTGCAGCAGCAACCGCAGCCTCCCAGACACTGTTCAGAGAGGTGTACCGTTTTCCCTCCTTGTAAATCTCACATTTGATGATGGACCACAGGTTCTCAATGGGGTTCAGATCAGGTGAACAAGGAGGCCATGTCATTAGTTTTTCTTCTTTTATACCCTTTCTTGCCAGTCACGCTGTGGAGTACTTGGACGTGTGTGATGGAGCATTGTCCTGCATGAAAATCATGTTTTTCTTGAAGGATGCAGACTTCTTCCTGTACCACTGCTTGAAGAAGGTGTCTTCCAGAAACTGGCAGTAGGACTGGGAGTTGAGCTTGACTCCATCCTCAACCCGAAAAGGCCCCACAAGCTCATCTTTGATGATACCAGCCCAAACCAGTACTCCACCTCCACCTTGCTGACGTCTGAGTCGGACTGGAGCTCTCTGCCCTTTACCAATCCAGCCACGGGCCCATCCATCTGGCCCATTAAGACTCACTCTCATTTCATCAGTCCATAAAACCTTAGAAAAATCAGTCTTGAGATATTTCTTGGCCCAGTCTTGACGTTTCAGCTTGTGTGTCTTGTTCAGTGGTGGTCGTCTTTCAGCCTTTCTTACCTTGGCCATGTCTCTGAGTATTGCACACCTTGTGCTTTTGGGCACTCCAGTGATGTTGCAGCTCTGAAATATGGCCAAACTGGTGGCAAGTGGCATCTTGGCAGCTGCACGCTTGACTTTTCTCAGTTCATGGGCAGTTATTTTGCGCCTTGGTTTTTCCACACGCTTCTTGCGACCCTGTTGACTATTTTGAATGAAACGCTTGATTGTTCGATGATCACGCTTCAGAAGCTTTGCAATTTTAAGAGTGCTGCATCCCTCTGCAAGATATCTCACTATTTTTGACTTTTCTGAGCCTGGCAAGTCCTTCTTTTGACCCATTTTGCCAAAGGAAAGGAAGTTGCCTAATAATTATGCACACCTGATATAGGGTGTTGATGTCATTAGACCACACCCCTTCTCATTACAGAGATGCACATCACCTAATATGCTTAATTGGTAGTAGGCTTTCGAGCCTATACAGCTTGGAGTAAGACAACATGCATACAGAGGATGATGTGGTCAAAATACTAATTTGCCTAATAATTCTGCACTCCCTGTACAGACGGCTGCAGACCTCCCGGCGCTATTTAGATTCCTAGACACGGATCCCATACAAGTACCTGACTGGCTGCAACTGCTCCCGAGACCACCTGGACGGTCGGGACCCTCGGCTAGACGGGGTCCCCTGCCGCCTCGCCAGCAACGTGGAGGAAGAAGGAACCGGTCGGCATCGCGGGGGGAACCACGTGAGTAGGCCCCAGGCCACGTATCTAAGTCCCTGGTCTTCCCATCCCCTCCTCCCGCTGATCACACTTGCCTATTCGCCCCCCTTATTGACATCCCCCGCTGCCATCTTTCTACATGCGCCCCTCGGCCACGACCTCCAGGGAGGTCACAGAGACCACAGCGCACTCTGGTCACTTCCCCCCGCCGCTCACCTCCGGATGCAGGACCCGCCTGCCGGCTGAGAACCCTTTATTCTTGTGCAAGCCGGAGGAGCCGGCTGCTGCTGCTGCACATCCATACACGTCAGACCGGCGTCCGCTGCTCATGTGCCAGATGTGTTCCCCCCCCCTACTCGGTTGTTCATGGGAGAAGGTAGGAAAGCTCCTTGTTGGTGAAGGGGGGGGCGGAGGGGGCATGCTGTGGTGCGGAGGGGGACCATATGTGATGTTCTTATACCGCTGGGAGCAACGGATGACCCGCCACATAATGTTAGACACCTTAAACAGTTGCCAGACTGGGGTAAGCTCCAGTCACCAGCCCCTGCCTGTCCTCTGATGTCACACGGGAAGCTCCTCCCCCGCAACACGCTATAACTGAACTGGCGGGGTCAGATATGCAACACACTGGAGAACACGGGGGGCGGGCATCTGTTTGATTTGTTTGCGGGGGGGTATTGATGGGCGACCAGCACTTCTATTTACCTACTGAGCTGGAGCAGTTGCTCTGCTACTTGCACTAATTCTATAATCAGTTACTCAACCACAAATTGATTGCCTGCTTACTTATGTTATGTTTATTATGCTTGCTGTATTTCTCCTATGTTACCGATATAAGCTACACTCTATACACCTTACAAGATGGGGGAGAGGGCCGGGTAGCTTCTACCTTGGCTTAATACAACCACTACCCCGTGTAGGGCGGCGTTCAATACCCCGGAGTCCTCTTTATACGGGCCTTCCGGCGAACGCCACAGCCGTTAGGGCTACATTAGACATCCTTACTGCTGCACGCTCTAGTGTCAGCTTTCTATCCCCCTTTTTCTTCTCCCTCCCCTTCCCCTTCAGCCTCTGGTGTACTGCAATCTATTTCTGACCTCCACCACACTAACCCCTCAACCTTCCCCCCCACCCCCCCTAATCCCCCTGCCTGAGGTGCGGACATGGACCCGCTCAACATTGTCTCCCTGAATGCAAAGGGTCTCAACACCCCAGAAAAGCGGAAAATGCTACTCCATGACATGCGCCGCCTTAAGGCGGATGTCGTCATGCTACAGGAAACACATTTTAGAGACATTGGGTTGCCACTGCTTAAGAACAAGTATTACCCCCAGGTTTACCACTCAGCCTACTCAGAAGCCAAATCTAGAGGGGTCTCAATCCTTATTGCGGCTAGGGTACCATGGAAACTTGAGAATACACAGACAGACAGGGAGGGCCGCTACCTGTTTTTGAGAGGCCTCATTGGGAATAGTAAGGTGACGCTGGCGAACCTATATGCCCCCAATGCACGCCAGGACACTTTCATTAGGAAGACCATCGACAGACTCATGCGATACACAGAAGGCCAACTTATCTTGGGAGGCGACTTGAACATACCCCTCCATCCCCCGGAGGATACATCCACGGGCACATCTTCCACGTCACATGACACACGCAAGCGAGTGGGTGCGACACTCCACTCTGCGCAGCTAGTCGACGCATGGAGACTCTTCCACCCCGGTGAGAGGGACTATTCATTCTATTCCAAACCTCACCGATCGTACTCGCGAATCGATTACTTCCTAGTGCCCCATAGCCAGCTCCACGCGATTAAGGACACCTCAATCGGCTCCATTACGTGGTCTGATCACGCTCCGGTGGGGATGAAATACGCGCTGTCGGACAACCAGACGGGACAGACCCCGACCTGGAGGCTTAATGAGAGCCTACTACAAGACCCAATAGTCCTGACGGACGTGGTGTCTGAAATAGACCGTTACTTCGAGACTAACACTACAGCAGACAGCGACCCCGGGGTGGTCTGGGAGGCCCATAAGGCTGTGATTAGAGGGGTCCTTATAAAACACGGGGCAAGATTGAAGCGAGCGCGGATGGCACAACTGAAGGTACTCCTCACCAAACTTCAGACACTAGAAACCGCACATAAAGCGGCCCCGACGGACCGTCTGGGGGCAGAGCTGAATGTAGTCCGCTTGCAGGTAACCGACATGCTGCAACATAAGGCCAAAACGGCGATGCAAATGTGTCGGAGGAAGGTCTACGAGTCGGGCAACAAATGTGGCAGACTCCTAGCCCAGACCCTACAGGCACAACGATTGGCGTCCTACATCCCTCACGTGACCTCATTGGCCGGACTGCGGGTATCGCTCCCGCACCAAATTACTCAGGAATTCAGGACATTCTACGAAGCCCTATATAACATACCCACGTCAAACTCAGCACAAGACATTACAACAGACTACCTAGACAGATCCCACATGCCCACATTACCGGCCGGTACTAGGGAATCCCTGGAGGAACCCATCACCCTAACGGAACTGCAATTAGCCCTCGGCAACACTAAATTAGGCAAAGCCCCCGGCCCAGACGGCCTTACCACACACTACTACAAGACCTTACTGCCATCTCTAGGCCAACAAATGGTTCAGCTATTCAATGCTCTCGGCACAGGGAAACAGTTTCATAACACCACACTGCAAGCTCAGATCTCGGTTATACCGAAGGAGGGCAAGGATCCAACCCAGTGCGGGAGCTACCGCCCCATCTCCCTCCTTAATGCAGACCTCAAATTGTTTACTAAAATCCTGGCCACCAGACTGCAACAACACCTCCCCCACCTGATTCATTTGGACCAGGTGGGATTCGTCCCGATGAGAGAGGCCAGAGACAACACCATCAAGGTCCTAAATTTACTACACGTCGCGGTCAGCAACAGGACGCCTTGCGTCCTGGTGGGGACGGACGCCGAAAAAGCGTTCGACCGGGTGAACTGGAGGTATATGTTCGCAACTCTGAAACATGTGGGTCTGGAGACACGGATGATGAGATGGGTGGGAGCAGCTTACTCAAACCCTACGGCCAGGGTCAGAGCAAACGGGGTTCTTTCAGAGTCGTTTCCAATATCTAACGGCACAAGGCAGGGGTGCCCCCTTTCGCCCCTGCTCTTTGCCCTGACTTTGGAACCCTTTCTTTGCCATATTAGACAGAATTCTGCTATCTCCGGAGTGAGGGTGGGCGATACACAGCATAAGATCTCTGCCTATGCAGACGACCTGATGTTTACACTTACGGACCCCCACACCTCACTGACTAATCTCCTTCAGGAATTCCAGACATACGGCCAGATCTCTAACTTGAAAATCAACCTCACTAAGTCGGAGGCTATGGGAGTGGGGATCCCGCAGCATGGACTCCGGAAGCTTAGAGACGGTTTGAACTAGGCTGGACGGACAAGGCCCTGAAATACCTCGGTACCTACATACCGACGTCACTCTCCCGCCTATTTCAACTTAACTTCCCTCCCCTCCTTGGGTTGGTGAAAAAATTGCTAGATCAATGGAACGGCGGCCTACACTCATGGCTGGGTCGCTGTAACATCCTAAAGATGTCGATCCTACCTAAATTTTTATATCTCCTACAAGCTCTCCCAGTAAGATTGCCAAGAGACTTCTTTAAGCAGGCTCACTCCGCATTTACTAGGTTCCTCTGGGCGGGAAAAAGCCCACGCCTGAATAGGAAAATGCTATCACTCCCGAAACTGCATGGAGGCCTGGCAATGCCAGACATCCACACCTACTACCAGGCGACCCACCTGGGTAGGCTGGTGGACTGGTGCCGCCATACTGACACCAAATTGTGGACGCGGATAGAACAGGACCAGAGCGCTGTCCCTCTGCGCGGAACACCGTGGTGTTTCGCGGCACTGCCGTCGAGCCTAAAGCGTCACCCGCTGATAGGAACCACGGCCCAAATCTGCTCGCAACTGTGGACAAGACCCTCACTCACAACGCATAACTCCATACTGAGACCAGTACTTGGCCACCCCAGTTTTACACCAGGCCTACTGGATAAAAAATTCCTCGACCTACGGGAAACGGGAATCAGCCAGGTGTCACACTTTAGTGGGGGGGGAAATGGAAGACTGCTGGGGAACTGGCGGACCCTGCAGGTCCATACAGGTTAGACCATATGAGAGCACTCCAGCTGGGACACTTCCTGAGCAGTATGCAGCCCCCTGATGGTAGGCTGCAGTCACTTACGCCCCTGGAGGAGCTCTGTGTCGGGTCCGGAGTGGTGTCCCACTCCCTGTCACTTATGTATGGGATGCTGAATACACCACCTGTAGATAGCCCGGTTCCTTGCCTCCTCAAGTGGGAGAGGGACTTGGACTGTCTCTTTCCTAGTAGCAGAAGGCAGCGAATCCTTGAACTCACCCATAAATCTTCCATATGCTCCAGGACCCAGGAAACTAACTATAAAATCCTTACTCGTTGGTACAGGACCCCGGTAGTACTACACAGGCTATTCCCGGAATCGTCAGACTTGTGCTGGCGATGTCGGGAGGAAAGGGGCACCCTCCTACATATTTTCTGGTCCTGCCCCAGACTACAGGAGTTCTGGAACGGAGTACGTCGAATAACCCAGAAATTCACAGACCGGGAGATCCCGAATGACCCGGCGTTCTTTTTGCTCCATGCAACGGATATCCCGCTGCGAGTTTACAAGAAATCGGTGATACGTCACCTACTGGATGCGGCCAAAGCCTGCATCCCGCTGACGTGGAAGTCACAAAACCCACCTACTCTGGCCCTATGGTTTAATAAAGTCGATAATATTAACAGGTTGGAAGACCTCATCCTAACCAGCCAACACAGGGAAGAGGCATACAAAAATACTTGGCAACTGTGGAATGTGTTTAAATACTCCTCGGAGAGCCAGAGCCTCAGGGAGGAGTGTGCAGGAGACGTCATTTTGGGCGGCCCCCTGACTCCCTGACCGCATCCTCAGGCCCCCCTCCTCCTACCCCCCCTTCTCTTTTCTTCTTTTTTCACTTTCCCATCGCCCCTCCTTCTCTCACAGTACACCCACCTCTACCGTTCCTACTCTCTAGAAATAATAAAGGAGACTGGCTCTGTACAGGCCTGAACACCCAAGGGAGCCCCCGGCCGGGGCGCCCACAAACCGCTTACCATAGGCCCCGAAGGGCACCATGAGAGGGATAATGCACGGAACAGGGCAGAAAGGTCCCGGGAACTGTCGGGACACATACGCTAACACACCACACAAGACGATGCACCGAAGGGAACACATGAGATTATCCTATATTATGTCATGAGCTCCTGCACCCCACGGATTCTGTTGTCACACGGACGGGGCCCTAAGACCTGCCCTAAGATGTTGTTTAAGTTGACAAACTGCATTGATGTAACCCTTATAACCTGATCTGTATTGCCACATAAGTTGAAATGTTTGTTTTATCGAGGCCTGTGCAGGCTGGTCTTTCTGATATAAATAAAAAATTAAAAAAAAAAAAAACATGCACAGTGTGGCTCACCCCTCCAACTCCCTTATCGCTGGATTTGATTGACAAGCAGGAACCAATGGCTCCCGCTGCTTTTACTGAGTCTAGTGAGGAGAGAGAGAAAGAGCTGTGTCGCTGCTCTCGGGCACAGCGCTAGATAGAGATCAGGCTCAGGTATGTATTTGGGAGGCTGGGGGGAACTGACAATAGAATGTTTTTTTTAATTATTGCAGATAATGCATTACGATGAAAAACTTTCAACCACTTTAACTTTCATAAACATGGAACCATTGGGTAATGTGTGGAGAGATCTGGGTATAAACCCTCAAGGAAGGAAGCAGTTAATGGGACTTTTCTAAAGCATAGAGCTATTGGGGTTAGGGCAGTGGGGGTCCAACCTTTTGACCTTCCTGGACCATATCAGAAGAAGAGGAATAGTCTTGGGCCACACATAAAATACACTTATGCCTTGTACACATAATAGGAATTTCTGATGAAAAAAAGTCTGATGGAATTTTTTCATCAGAAATTCCTATCGTGTGTGGGCCCTATAGGTTTGGAAATAGAACATGTTTTATTTTTTTTCTGATGGAAAAAAATCCTATGGGTAATTTCGATTGTCTGTGTGGAACTCAGACGGAGAAAAAAACACGCATGCTCAGAATCAAGTCGACGCATTCTCGGAAGCATTGAACTTAATTTTTCTTGGCTCATC
Organism: Rana kukunoris; assembly: GCA_029574335.1. Lineage (NCBI taxonomy): Eukaryota > Metazoa > Chordata > Amphibia > Anura > Ranidae > Rana > Rana kukunoris. The sequence goes on along the minus strand of CM056050.1, from coordinate 544,653,727 downwards.
GTAGTGTTTTACGTCACTGCGTTTTTGGACAGTCGGAATTTATTCTGACAGTGTTTATTCAAGACTGATGGAAGACAGCTTGAACGGAATTCTGACAGAAAATTCCATCAGATTTTAGCCCATAGGAAATTCCTATTGTGTGTACAGGGCATAACAATAAGGAGAGCTGATGAGCAGAAAAAGTCGGACAGATCACAAGTTGACAATCACTGATATTGATAAAGTACATATCTGCGTAATTACTTTTTATTATAAAAGTATAAGAGGGCAACATAGAACTAGTGCGATATTTGACACTGTTTTTGATAAATTTAACGCATCAATATCTGGTTTGATGGATGTAGTAGCAATTCTCAATGAGTTCTCAAGGTGCTCATCGGATATTTTGGTTCTAATTTTGCTCTTCCTGTGCTTCGTCCTTGAAAATAGTTGCCCACAAATATAGGATCTCCTGAAAACTGATGGCATGAATAAGTCGATTGTGAAGAGTGGAATATTTTTCTTAGATTTTTACATAGAAAAGTCCAGTAAAAAGACACTGTCAAAGGTTTTTGAGCTGCATGGGTTGGCTAAGGCCGCGTACACACGATCAGAGCAGTCCGATGAAACTGGCCTTAAGGCCAGTTTTATGGGACCAAATTGATCGTGTGTATGGCCCATCAGACTGTTGTCCATCGGACCAAAGTTTTAAAACTTGCTTTAAAATCTGTGCCATGGATGGCTGTCCGTCGGATCAAAACGATGGTTAGTACACAAAAGCATCAGACCGAAAACCTGTGCATGCTCAGAATCAAGTCGACGCATGCTCAGAAGCATTGAACTTCGTTTTTTTAGCACGTCGTTGTGTTCTACGTCACCGCGTTCTGACCCGATCAGATTTTGGACTGATGGTATGTAAGCACATCAGACCACTTCAGCGGTGGCCCGATGAAAACGGTCCGTCAGACCATTCTCATCGGACCGGTCTGATCGTGTGTATGTGGCCTAAGTGTAAATGCATTTTTACAAAAAATTCCAAAAGAATCAACATATTTAAGTAAATGTATGATTTTGTGCTGGGCCACATTCATAGCCATCTTGGGCTGCAGGTTGGAAACCCCTGGGTCAGGGTTTGGTTGGACATAGAATTTGAACCTTGAACGGGAGTAGCAGAGAATGAGACTTTTCTCAAGCACGGAGGCTTTGGAATGAGGGTTTGGCTAGCTCAAGAGCAGACCTTAAATATATATATTTTTTTATATTCACAAATAAAATATTATATATAAATTTAACACAATGTTTTTTTTAAATTTATTGAAGATGTGAAAATACTATTTTACAT